>CM074720.1:224435035-225035035 GCA_037306005.1 Rhinophrynus dorsalis | reverse complement strand
TATACCCACACACGCATACCTACACATGCACACCTACACACATACCTACACACTAACACACCTACCCACACAAACACACACCTACACACTCACACACCTACACACACACACAGATACCTACATACACAAACACACATACATATACACACACACACCTCACGCACACACACACACACACAGATACCTACACAGGCACACACACACAAACACACATACATACACAAACACACACACCTACACGCACACACCTACTCACACGCACAAACACACAGATCCCTACACACTCACACACTCACACACACACAAACCTACACACACCTACTCACACACACATACAGATACATACACATGCACACACCCACCCACCCACACACACACACACACATATACACATACACACCTACGCTCGCACACACACCTACACACACACACTCACACACCTACTCATGCACACACCTACTCACACACATACACCTACACACGCACACACCTACACACACACACACACACATACCCACACACACACATATACACACACATGCCTACACATGCACACCTACACGCTCACACACCTACCCACACATACACACACCTTCACACTCACACACACACACACAGATACCTACACACACACACACACCTACTCACACACACACCTACACACGCACACACACGTACACACACACACACACACAGATACCTACACAGGCACACACCTACACACACACACATATACACACACACCCATACCTACACACATACACACCAACTCACACATACACACCTACACACGCAAACACCTACACACACACACACACACACACACACAGATACCTACACACGCACAAACCTACACACTCACACACATACATATACACACACACAGCTACACACCAACTCACACACACACTCCTACCCACGCAAACACCTACTCACACACACACACAGACCTACACACACACACCTACTCACACACACATATACACACACACACCTACACACGCAAACACCAACTAATGCACCCACCTACACACGCACACACCTACTCACACACACACACCTACATATACACACAAACACCTACATGCACACACTTACTCACACACACACAGATACCTACACACGCACACAAACACATACCTACACACACCTACTCACACGCACACACACACACACACACACACACAGATACCTACACATACACACCTACACACACGCACACAAACACATACACACCTACGCATGTACACACCTACACACACACACACTCACACACACACACACCCCTATACACGCACACACCTACACACACACACTCACACACATACCTACACACAGTCACACACACACTCACACACACACACACACACACACACAGCTACACATGCACACACCTACACACACACTCACACAACCTACACACACACAAACTCACACACCTACACACTCACACACACATACACACACTCACACAACTTACACTTACAAACACACACACAAACACAGCCTACACACACTCCTATACACACACACACCTACACACACACCACACACACAACCTACACATACAAACAAACACATACAACCTATACCACCCACTACAAACACGCAACCCATACACACGTGCACACATGCGCACTCACACACATAAACACACATGCACAAAATCCCTGTTGACCATCTTGCACTCAAAGGGCTAAATGGTGCCTTTAACCCCTTCAATGCTATAGAGGTCTCTAGTTCATTGTGAAGCAATGCGTTAGACACATCTGTAGCATTCAACTGGTTAAAAGATAAACGTAATTCAATGGAATTCTTTACTTGACTAGGGTGCAGTTGGTTTGCCTCAGAATTGTGCAAGTTTGTTTTAATACATCAGCCAATACATGTTACATAACATAGCTTTTAGTCTTGGAAAAGAAAATAAAGACAGCGTTTTGACATCCGTAATCACAGAAATGTGCCACACAACATTTTTCATTCTACAAACAGTGACAGTTTCTGGTTTTACTAGAAATCTGGTATTCAGTTCTGAATTCATGGCCTTTGGCATTTTTGTCATAATCATAATGATTAACAAACTTGGCAATCCCTTTTCAAGTTTTTTTTTTTTTCAAATAACCTGAATTGCAGCTTACAGCACAAAACGTAGGGGATTTCCATGAGTCATAAATTAAGTGCACAGTATGTCTTCAGTCGTTTTGTGTAAACTGATCTGGCTGTTTGCACTTGTCAGTGGAAATCTGCCTAAAGGGAAATAAATATATAAACAGATGGATGTTTAGTCATGTGATCTATCCATTTGCTGTCTTGTTGAACATGCCTCTACTTGTAAAACTATGCTCACTGACTTGACTAGGCGTGTCTGTTCTGGTATGAATAAGGATATAATTCTTCAGCACATGTTACATTTCACCACACAAAGAATTTATATATATATATATATATATATATATATATATATATATATATATATATATATATATATTTTTTATCTGTAAGTGGTCTAACATTGCTCTTCATAAAAACAGATGAACAATGATACCGTATGCAATTTCTCTTGAATTCATATCGACCTCAGCATGAAGCAAGTGCAGGGTAAAAAATGAAATCATCCCATCCGTGTCTCTCTGCCCTAACGTCTATAATTATTAAGCTTTTGTTTATTTGCAAGACCATTCCAATTAAATATTTCTTTCTATATAATGCTATTTCAGCTCTGCAGAAGAGCGGCCGGACAGTCCCAGGACCAGATGTCTGAGCTGAGACCTTAAAGAGGTGACGAATCAAAAAGGGGCAGATGGGGGAAACTATAGCTTGCAAAAGCGTAGTAATTATAGAAGTGAGGGTAGAGAGACACGGATGGGATGATTTAGTTTTTTACACAACGATTTTAGGCAAAGTCAAAACTAAGTATTATTTGACGTAATTCAACCTAGCAAGCAGGTAAGAGTAAAAGGTTAACCTTTTAATGACCAGAGGAGTGTGCAACACATTGCTACTGTATGCAGTTTCTCTTGAATTCATATTGGCCTCAGCATGAAACAAGTGTAGGGTAACATGGCTATAACCTTTAGGGTCCTATTCAGGTTGGTAAAGAGGATTAATTCTGAAACAAACCATCTGCATCATAGTGGTCAAATGAAAATCCCCAGTAATTTCAATGGGACATTTTACTCCTTAAATGCTAGGAAGGTGTCTTTGCAATGCATTGGATAATTCTCCAGGATTCAATGTGTAAAACGTTCTATTTTTGAATTTCCATTCAACCCTGTGGTGCAGGAACTTAAGTACTCAAAGACAGAAAAGACATAGGGGACAAATAAAAATTCCTAGCTTCCCATTAACATTAACAGAGTGTGAATGCTAGAGAGGTCTCCATTGCACATAGATGGGAACTCTTTGGATCTGCCCAGAGACTTCGGTTTTTACAATTAATTACCGGGTCTCAGGGGACAGAGACTGATTCTCTGGTGGTGGTGAGTTTATACTGAAACCCTGCTCACTTCTCCTTCCCTCCCTGTTCCTCCTACTTCCTGCACACTTTTCCTCCTTCCCACCCTGTTCTGCCCACTTCCCACCCGCTTTCTGCCCATTCTATGACAAGAGGTTGATAAGCCCCACCCACATGCCAGAAGCCCCATCCCCTCTCTGAGAGCTCAAGTGGAGGATGTTCCAAGGTATGCCGTTCATTGAAAAGTAATGCATTGGAGACGTTGCTAGCATTCAAGGGTTTAGAACCCAATTTAAAAGGGAACTATTGGCAAGAGAGCGCTCTGACTCACACGCTGGATTCGTCTATCATTGGAGGAGGTGATATCGGGGAACTAATGGGGAGGGGAAGAGACGAAGATTGAAAGACTGCGGGACAGAGCAGTGCAGCAGCCTGTCCTGAACTGACTTCACTGGCTTAATTTCAAAAGCTTATATCTCTGGCTATACTGCATTAAATAAAACAAATTTAAAAAATGGATTGAAGATTTACTCAGGTGGTACACTAACAGTGAGACTGTTGTAAAGGTGAATCCACAATGTGATAATGTGACAGAAATGCCCTTTCATTGTTCAGGCCATTATTTAAAGTATTAAACTGGAGCACTAATTTAACCTCCCATATTTTTCTGTCCCTCTGAGTGTGAAACAGTGCCATCAGTACAGTCAGTTTAATGTCTCTGACACTATGTCCATTTTGGTAAAAATGATCTCCCACTAGGGTCTCTGTCTTTTCATTGCTAATACTGGATCTGTGGGAATTAAACCTTTTATGTAATGGCTGGCCTGTTTCACCCACATAGAGAGCTGTTGGGCATTTTGCACACATGATGAGGTATATTACGTTGGATTATTTGCAGCTGAAGGTACCATTGATCTTATGGTGTAACTGGGTTTTTGGTATGGGTTCACTTCATATCAACATTATGCAACCAATTTACCTCAGTAGAAGAAGACCTTCCACACCTCAGACTTTACAAAGAGGAAGATATGCCAGTCATCTTCTTGATAAGTTTCAGTAGGAAACTACCTGTACAACATAACAGAGAGAACATTATAACCACTTGTAAAATTATCTAAACTAAAATTATTATAGGAGCAAAACAAAATCCTTGAAATAGATAATTATAACAAGGAGTGTTCTTGCATACATTGTTAGATTCTTACTCTATCAACATTTATTTTAGAAAGTCAATGAATTATAACAATGTAAGAAAACATATTTAAAGGGATAGTAATGTTTCACAAAAACAGCAGCTCCAATTAATCTTCATAGTATTTTAGCCATAGTGAGTGTTATTTCAATGTTGTCAGAGTTGTAGTTCAATAGTGATTGAATAATAAAGTTTCCCCCTCCCGCCCCTTTTATCTAGTGTAAGCCCCCTCTCCTCAGATGTGGAATCTGGTCCATAGACCAGACAGCTCACAGCAAGGAATACTATTCTTACTGTGAGAACAATGAAAACCCTGCCTCCCTTGACAGGTTTTTCAGCTTTTTCCCTTATCTTAATAGAAGATTGTCCCTCTCTGCAATCTACTTGGACACACCCTGCTGCTCTGAGCTGAGCAGTGTTATATCAGTAAAAGGGGCGGGAGAGGGATATCTATACAGTCCATATAATAAATATTCTCAGCTCATGAGTAGCCCCCACCAGACCCTGCCCAATACATGTTTTGGGATGAAAAAGGGAGGAGAATATAAAATACTGTAATAATGAAGACATACTCAGAAACAGACTAGGGAAGAAATGTAGAATAGGTATCCTCAGATGAATTTGGAGAAACATATACAAAGGAAAATAAAGATATTGTTGCTACAAATATAGACCCTCTCCAATAATTGTGGATAAATACTCACAAATATTAATGAAGATATTGCATGTCAATCAAATATACAATGATTTATACAGTTTTCTCACAGGAATTACAGAAACAGTCTGGTTAGTCCAGAAACTAAATACACTGTAGTGTTCAAAAACAAATAAGATCATTTGTTTCTCAAGAAGGGATTCTTCAGATTTTTCAGGTAATCTATTAAGACACCCACATGAATAAACATATTTTTTACGGTAAGGCAATAAGGATGTGGAATTATTTGCCTCATGAAGCTGTGAAGGCAGATACTGTAGTTATTTTAACACAAGATTAGAAAGCTTTTCAGTACAGAACAATATGGAGATTTTTAACAGTTGCTTACAATGCAAATAGGATATTAATCCATGAAGATATTCAATTACCCTTTAGAGTCAGGAAGGCAATTTTTACACAAACTCTGGACATATTTGTTAGTGGCTTTAATGGAAGTTTTTTTCAATCTCTTGATCAACAAAAACAAGGGTGATAAGGCAAATTTTGAACATGATGGATACCTGCCTTTTTTCGGCCCGATCACATGATATTTCACATGACAACTGAAATAAAATGCATATCAATTCTGTATATACAGTGCTGTATTTTATAAGTTCCCACCATTTTTATTTAAGATTATTTTATTGTTAGAAAATAATAATCATCATGGAGATACTGTTTTTCTAGGTCAGTCAAATTCTGTAGGAACTTATCTATAGATGGTGACGTGTGTGGGACATATTGTTGATTTCACAGAAACGTTTTATATTTATTTTTTCAATTGCCATATAACAATTGAAGTCCTGTTCATAGCCACACCTTTTATTGTAGAGTACCTTGATCTCATGAAATGTGTTTAAGTAGCACAAAGGTTGTTTCTTGTCAGCAGAAGAAATCATTTACCTTTAACATAGTGTGGCTGTCACACAATGTGGAACACTTCAGGGACAAACCAACTGAGCAATAGGTGACACATAAACATATGCAATGATTTAAATGGTGCTTTTATCACCTTTTAAATCAAGGGGAATTTCAGTTTGTCCTCTATGGTGCAGATTGTTTACTTGCATTTCTTTAGCCTACTGATCATGGTCGAAGAATTAAAGCAATGTAGGGACAGGTTAACTCTTTGAATGCTGGAGATTTTTCTAACACATTGCTAACCAATGCATTGGAGACCTCTCTAGAAATCAAGGGATTAACCCTTTCAGTACCAGAAGTGACGCAATGTATTGCAAAGTAATGCTTTTATTTGTCCCCTATGGCAGTGTTTCATTCCCACAGCTATCCTCAGGGACACCTAACAGGCCATATCTTTATGATTTCCTTGCATGTGCACAAGTGAGTTAATTAAATGACTGAGCCCCTGATTAACTCGCCTGTACATGACTGAGCCCCTGACCTCTGCTTGAATAAACCAACTACTTTAGATTTGGGTTCTCATACCTCCACTGCTGAAAGGAGTAGTAATGCGTTTGTTTATGTGTTTCTACTTTAGCAGTATATATTCATGTATTTAATCTGCTTTTTCCTTAATCCTGGGTATGGATTGTAATTTCAGTATTTCTTGTCATTTAGCCTTCATTGGTGTGAACCATTTAAACAAATGGGACTCTTTATTTGTACCCTATGGAACAATTGGTTTGCCCCAGAAATTCCCCATTTCCTCCTTACCCTCTGACATACACAAACGCACACACACACACACTTCATATGATCTTTCTTGAAAAGAAAAAACAAATTACAATTGTACATATATATAGATTTGAAACAACAGACAATGAGGCTGATTAATAAGAGAATTTGGAACAATTCTGGGTCAAATCAATTGCACCAAAATGCCTATAAAGTCAGTGATATAAATAGATTTTAACTCCTTCAAGATCTCCAACACATTGCTTTTGCACCAGATATAATAGTGTGGAGTGGCATCATGCATTGCCAATATGCACCACACATTCTGGGTGCTCTTGAGAGATGGGCAGACAGACATTTTATTTTTGTGGAAAAACACTATTTCCTGCCTTATCCTCAGAAATTCCTCAGTTTAGAAAATACATAACATTGTCTGCCTTTTCACTACAGTGGCCATGAGAATTCCTGCTCTAATACCACTGCTGCTCCTGAAGTTAAGAAATCCACAGCTGAATATTAAAGGAATAGTAACACTTTAGGTGCAGTGGCCTGAAACTTTTCAGCGGTGCTGTTGACACCATCCTATAGAGGTTTATGGACAACTGATCAGTGCTGTCCATAGGGTGGTATAGCAACAGCGCCACTGTACATTTTCAGCCCTTTGAGATACTGCACCTAAAAAAATTTAAGTTTACGCTGCAATAACTTTGGAATAAAACTACTTTCAAATGTGAGAGTACCCTTGTCTGAAGGGTATGAAGCAAAACAGTAATATTAGAAACAGGATAGAATATATATAAATGTGCAAGACCATAAGGAAGCTCATAAAAGAACAGACGTGCAAGCTGCAACCATTCATTAGTACCAGTACTCCTTATATCAAGCAACTGCACACAAGTAGCAAGGGCCAAAAATGTCAACAGCTTCCTCTTTCTCTACCATGGACTGCAGTGTTAATTTTTAGAATATTGTATAGTATAGACCTGTTAGCTTCAGGAGAAAGCACAAAGCAGTTGGTGAAGCACAAATGTAACTCAGTATTTGCTTTTATGTCTGTCTGTGTAGTATATGTCAGTTAGTCTTTGTAGAGTCTCCGGCTTAGACAGCCAGCCAGCCAGCCAGCCAGCCAGCTCATATAGGAAGTATAATTTCACCTGTCTGCTTGACTTTGTTACTTATCGGTCAAAAAGTTTATTTCTTTTAGCTGTCCTTTCTCCTTTCATACCCACACCAAGGACAACTGGTATTGGTTACCACAATATTCCTATCAAGCAACTCTAGCTCCCTCTCTTTGCCTGTCTGCCTACACTAGCTACCATACAAAATTATGTTGCTACGTCTGGATTTGTATTCTTCAAAGTCCTGTGAACTCACTGTTGCCATCTATTGGTTGAGCCCTGTTTGGGAAATACTCTTGGTCCTGTTGGATGTTTTCAGGAGACCATATTTGGGAGGAGGAATTTGTCACCTGCTGCCATAGGGCTGGGGCACACCAACGCATGTATCTGTTGTTCCTTGTTCATAGTGCAAATGATCCTTTTCGTCCAGCAACTACCTGGGCTTTTGCTGATCCTCAAACTTTTAAGTTTTTGCTGAAGGGGTCATATCTATTGCATGTGGCTGGAAGGACTGGCAGTTCAGTACCTTTGGACAAAGGGAGTGGGCAGGAAAGTGTGCCTGGTGCCTATTTCACCAAACTTGCCCTTATTCCAGAATGTGGGACTCTCCAAGATGGGCGCTCTGAGACTTTAGGCAGGACTTGAGGGCAACTTTGCTTTTATCCCTCTGCAAAACTTGTGTCTGTGGTATGCCTTCCAGGGAGGGAGAGGGAAAAGTCTCTGTCTCTGTGATGTGTGGTACCTGTGGGGTTTCAAGGACATTACAGGTAATACATCTGCCATGGACTTTTTCAAGTGAATCCCCTATGTACTCATTCTCACCATCTATTGGTTGAGCCGTGTAGGTATTATCCTAAGTCACTGAACTCACTTTTGCCATATCTTGGTTGAGCCCTGTTTGGGAAGCATATGTATTCTCCAAAGTCCTGTATGCTCACTGTCACCATCTATTGGTTGAGCCCTGTGGGGAAACTCAGGTATTATCTACGTCCTGTGTACTCAATGTTGCCATCTATTTTTTTAGATTTGTTTGCAAAACACAGGTATTATCCTAAGTCCTGTGAACTCAGTGTTGCCATCTATTGGTTGGGACCTGTTTGGGAAACAAAGGTATTCTCCAAAATCCTGTGCACTCAATGTTGCAATCTATTGGTTGATGTCATGCATAGCATTGTTTTCTGTGAGTGCAATGCTAGTGGCCAATAGCCAGGCAATAGTCAATCTGTTACTGTTGCCAGTTCTATACCTGCAGTCTGTAGTGCCTTAACTGAATTCAAATATGTTCCTATTGCTAGTTCTGCATCTCCACTCTGAACAGCCTTAATTCTATCCCCATCCTACACCCCACTAATAAGAAACTCTGTTATGTTTGTTATAGGTATTGTATTCTATATATTATGGTATTTTATTTATATACATGTAGTGTCACCCTAAGTTAACTGTAAGCTTTGAAAGGCCAGGCATTGCTCATTAGGGACCTCCTTGACTCTCTACCTGGATGACCTTTTGATGAAGACTCCTTCAGATTCAGAGTTTTGTGTATGTTTTCCAATAACATGGTTGGTTCTCAATATCAAGAAATCTTCTCAGACTCCTTCCCAGATATTTCACTTTCTCAAACACAAGATTCTGTCGTTGTCTCTGGCCATTCTTTGCCCATCTGAGGATGTGTGGGAAGGTGCTTGGTTATCTGGTTTGCTCTGGAGACAGTCCCATCTCTCTCTGGATGGCCATTGATTATTCCAAATTGGGCCATAGTCACGACGCATGACAGCCTGGATGCCACATTTAGTTCTCAGATGGTTCAGGATCTTTAGCCAAGGACAAAGAGTCTTCAGCCTATCAATGTTCTGGAGCTTATGGTGATTTGCCTAGACCTGCCGCATTGGTCTCAGTCTCTCCAGACATCCTCTGTGTGGATACAGTTCAACAATGAGGTAGCAATGGCCTGCATCAACTGCCAGGGAGGGACCAAAATATCCTCTATTAGGCAAAGGCTCACCATTTGACTGTCTTCACCATTCAAATCCCAGGGGCAGACAATGCTATGGCATACTTTCACAGTTGCCAACACTTTGATCCCGGAAATAGGGAACTCAACCAAACGATATTTGACTCTACAGTTCGACAATGGGGGTCCTCCAATGGTGGACCTAATGGCCTTATGACTGAACTGTAAGGTTCCTCAGTACTGTTCCAGATCCCAGGACCCTCTAGTTCTCATGGTGGATTTGATGGTCATACCATGGCATTTCCCTGGCATACATGTTTCCTCGGTTTTCCCTGATTCCCAGAATTTTCAGAATGATCAGGATGGAGCAGACTCAAGTCATTCTGATCACCCCCTTTCTGGCCCCATCAGAAGTGGTTTCCAGATCTTCTCAACCTATGTGTCGCAGAGCCATTTCTGCTTCTTCCACTTCGAGATGTCTTGACTTAGGGTCTGCTTCTAGATCTCTTGACTCATGTTCTGCTGTGTCATTCAGAGGTGGAGAAGCTGAATTTGACTGCTTGGCACTTGAAGCCAAAATTTTGAGGAAGGAGAGGTTTTCTGACTCCCTCATTGCTACTAAATTCCAGGCTTGCAAATAGGTTTCTTCTAAGGCATATCACTGGCATGGTCCTTGTTCTGTAAGTGAAGACTGGGGGTCAGGGTCATGGCTGTTTTGTCTTCTGGTCATTATGGCCTTTCTTCGGATTGTTCTTCAAAAAGGATTTGTTCTTAGTCACCAGGCCACTGAAATCCATGCCATATTTAGTAAAGCTCCTTAAACAGTGCATTTATATCATAAACTAAGATCAGTTTTATTAAATCAGCAGTTTTAAAAATAAATATTACACAGCATCAAGAACATTACCAGGGCAAAAATTTAAATTTGTCTGGAATAATTCTAAAATAAAATATTTATGACTCTACCTAGCATCTGATCCAGCTAGTCTCTGATAAAAGCATTTCCCCCGCTACTTGAAAAATAACAATGAATTAATATCTTGGAACACTCTGTTTGCATTTTTGCTGACACAAATGAATGTAATAGTTATGAAACTATGCATATCTTATATTTAATACAGAGGGACTTATGCACAGATAAAGTGAACAATTCTGGAGCAAAGCAACTACACCACAGTGGACACATAAAACCTCTCATTGACATGACCAAATTGTCTCCAAAGCATTTCTTCCCAGTGTGTTGCAGACCACTGTAGCATTCAGGGTAATAAAAACCTCATTTAAGTCAGTGGGAGTGTTGGGAGTTTTTTATTTATCTGTCATGGTGCATTTGGTTTGCTCCAGAATTATTCATGTTTTCCTTTGTATATAAGGACAAAAATGTCCCTATTAAATTTTCAAAATGTTTTCTCATACAATTAAATCATCATTGAACCAACTCATGTAGCACTATAGATACGTTACAGTAAAATTGTTTACTTCAATAATAAACTAGGTACACTTAACCCCCAGATAAAAGCTGAATCCTCCAATTGTCCCTTTTCCAGAAAATTGTTGCAGATGATTACTATCTATGACTGATCCATGTTTCCTGTGCCTGATATGTAGTCTAATTGTGGCGATGGTGAAACCCATTCTGTTTATTTTGGACCACAGGATTTTGCTGATACAGATGAATGGCAAATTCCTGCAAAATACTTAAAGGGATAGTAATGTTTCATAATAAAAGCAGCTCTAATTAATCATCATAGTATTTGGACTTTGGAGAGTGTCCTTTCAATTCTGTCAGAGTTGTAGTTCAAGAGTAATTCAATGACAAAGTATCCCACTCCCGCCCCTTTTACTGATGTAACACTGTTCAGCCAGATCAGAAGGGAGGTGCCCAGGTAGACTGCAGAGAGGGACAATCTTCAATTAAGATAAGGGAAAAAGCTAAAAAACTTGTCAAGGGGGGAAGGGCTTTCATTGTTTTCATACAAAGAAGATTGGCCACTTCTGTTATCTGTCTGGTCTTACAACCAGATTCACATCTGAGAAGAGATGGCTTACACTAGGAAAAAGGGGTAGTAGGGGGAAACTTTGCTTGTGAATATCTCTTAAACCATAAAGGTTTGAGAGATAAGACTTATATCGTTCTTCATGTTTTTTTTTAATGCCTACAAAATAAAATAAAGTTAAAACGAAGTATTACTATCCCTTAAAATAGTGGTGGGCAACATTTATGGGTGTGTAGGATCCTTTAACAACTTGAGAATAAATTATGAAGACATGTTATACACTGAGAAATGTTAGTGTTCTGTAGAAGGGATTTGTACATATACATGGCATTGTTTTTCTTAGGACTTGTCGACCATTTTCTCATAGTCCAGCATCAACTTAATTTTTGTTACAGTTCTCTCTGTAGTGCTTAGTACTCTGTGTTCCGAGAGAGAATGTCATCAGCATTTCCCGCAATGCGTTAAGTAAGGGAGGTAATCTATTATGCTTTTAATTTTTCAAATATATTATCTTCAGGTAGGGCTATAACCTTTTAAATTCACTGATTGGAATTACATCATGTGGTAAATTAAAGTTTTGGCTTCTGCCCTGGTCTGAGCTGCACCCTCCTGTACTCACATCAGTAGTGGAGACCAGAAGATCTACCCTGCAGTGAACATTTCACTCTAGTATCAACCATTACACTTCAAACGCAATGCATGTTTTTACTGTGGACAGCAGCAATGTAATGAATGATTCAGCTTCATAGTCTAAAGGGAAAAATGTTACATGATAAAATACTGTTACAAAGTACTTAAAGGGATAGTAATGTTTCATAATAAAATCAGCTCTAATTAATCATCATAGTATTTGGGCCTTGGAGAGTGTTATTTCAATTCTGTCAGTGTTGTAGTTCAAGAGTAATTCAATGACAAAGTATCCCCCTCCCACCCCTTCTACTGATGTAACACTGCTCACCTCCGAATAGCTGGGAGGTGCCCAGTTAGACTGCAGAGAGGGACAATCTTCAATTAAGATAAGGGAAAAAGCTGAAAAAACTGTCAAGGGGGCAGGGTTTTCATTGTTCTCACAGTAAGAAGATTGTCCCTTGCTGTTATCTGTCTGGTCATGCAACCAGATTCCACATCTGAGGTGAACAGTGTTACATCAGTAAAGGGGGCGGGAGGAGGAAACTTTATCATTCAATTACTCTTGAACTACAACTCTGACAGTATTGAAATAATACTATCCATGGCTCATATACTATGATTAATTGGAGCTGCTGTTTTTGTGAAACATTTCTATCCCTTTAAAGGGGAACTATCCCTATAGGAATAAGTAGATAAAAACAAATAAATACACAATCTAGGCATTAACAGAGGTAAAGTACATTCTCACTGATTTGACATGATGGACTAATGGCACCAGGGGTCCAGATTTGGATAGTGGAACGAATGAAGAATAGGAGAATAATATAAACATGTAGGACTTTGATGAAGGAGCTTTGTATAAGTGAAATATTGTAAACAAGCTCTTCAGTTCCTCCCATCTTACCAGTTTTATATGCACCAATGATGTTACTGATTTTTGATATATTATTCTTTATCTCACTTTCTTTTTGCAGCAGTTTGCTTTGTTTCGGGGCTTAATTGAAAATAGCTTCTTTGCTTTTTTTTTGGCTTCCTCTGAATCAACAGGGGTGATATGGCATGGGCTGGACGTGATGGGTGCATGTCTTTCTCCAGCCTCATCAACTATGTTACTATGTAACGATGTATAAATTGGTATTTTTGTTTAAAAGCCCTGGATATGTCTACAGATATCACACCTGTTCACAACAAACAGACCATAAAAATCTCAAGATGTTAAAATGCTTCTGTCCAGCTATAAACGGCAACAGTGTTCCAATGCAAAATAAACAAATAAATATCTAACTACATGCCCAGGAAGGCCTTTCTGTTAACTAAGTTGATGGCTACTTATTCCTGTAGTGATACTTACCTTTTAAATACGGTACTCAGGGCCGGATTTACATCTCAGGAGCCTGTAAGCACAGAAATCTAAAGCACCCCCCATTGGCCACCTCCACTGGACACCTTCACAATGCTCCTAATGTCCACATTGCCCCCATCATCTCTTTATTGCCCTCACATTGCCCATCAGCTCCAACTTGCCCCCATCAGCTTCACATTTCCCACACCATCTCCATATTGTCCTCACATTGCCCCCCATCAGCTCCAACTTGCCCCCCCATCAGCTCCATGCTACCTCACATTGTCCTTCATCAGCTCCACATTGCCCCCACCATCAGCTCCAACTTGCCCCCAATCAGCTCCATGCTACCCTCACATTGCCCTCCATCAGCTCCACATTGCCCCCACCATCTCCATGTTGCCCTCACATTGCCTGCCTCCCTCCCACTGTCCATTTCCTACCTCCCTTGCAGGAGATCTGTTGTCTGTGGCGCCTTTGAAACAGTCAGTCCTGTAGTTGCTGGAGCTCCCGCGTGGTCTCCTATTCAGGAATGCAGAGCGCTGGGAGATGATGTCATCTCCCAGCGCTCTGCATTCCTACAGAGCCGACGAGGGAGCTCAGCACTTACAGGACTGTGCCAAAAGAGGCACAGACAACAGATCTCCTGCCAGTGAGGTGCAATGTGAGGGCGACATGGAGTGGGCGCCGGTGCAGCCAGCGTGGTGGCCATTTTTTTTTTTTTTTTTTATCTTTTCAAAGAATAACAAAACAAAAGTATCCCATTGGCAGGCTCCCCTCAGTGGCGTGCGCCTGTAGGAATATGCTTAATTAGTAGCACTGTATTAAACTTTGTATGTAAAAATCCTTAACAAAATTTTTCCTATAGCTTTTTATCTAACTAGTTGAAAAGTCCGTTTACACGGGCCACAGTGCCACCGCTGCAGTCATGTGCAGTAGAGACTGCCAGCACCGCAGCTGTTACGGAGTGGGGTGCTCCGAATTCAGACCAGAGTCCTCTCTGCGCACCTTCCAGGGACCGCTTGGTCCCAGAAAGGTGCACAGAGAGGACTCCGGTGTGAATCCAGAGCACCCGCTCTGTATCAGCTGCTGCATGGGCAGTCTCTACTGCGCGTGACTATAGCACGCGCAGCCGACTCTACTGTGCATGACTGCTTCTGACAAACTTCCTTAACGAATTATTATATAGGATACTCAACATAACAATTTTTGGAAGTAGAAAAGAATGTTTTGGAAAATAACAGATTCCAGAGAAACAGGAGGGTATTGGAATGTATAGCACAGTGCTGCAATCATAAGATCTCACATTTACTAGATTTTTTCCCCTAAAATAGTTAAGGGAAGGTTCCTAGGATGACTATAGACTCTGACAGCATCTTATTTTCACTGATGATTCTATAGCAGTGTTTTGTAATACGACACTACTCATCAGTGAACTGACCTCATTTGCCCCAAGGTGGCTGTTCACACTGGAGCTAATCAAAGTGTATATAACTGAATGCAGCTTGATGAAAATTTCCTGTGTTCATGTGTTGGATGCAGGAAATTTCAGCAACTTTCAGCAGTTGAGCTGCATGGCAACCTATTTGCCACAATACAGACTTGTGAACATTGCAATGCACATCACAACATCCAATGAATGGTTGACCCACGTGGTCATCAGCCAATGATATTTGTATGCTGCCTGCATGGGCCATCCATGTCACTCCCCTGCCATGCCTTCACCATGCTCTCTTAGCAGGGGGATCACCAGGGGGAATACAGGGACATCACTGGTAACATGGAGATATGAAATGTGCTGCACTCCAACTCATTCAAATCACCAATGGGAACAAGGCTTTAGACCATGATAACATAATATTTATTGTGAAGCATTGAGCATTAAAAGGCAAGCAGCCAGACACAGACTTATGGAAATATCCTTCCACTAATAAGTTTCACTATTCATCACGTGCTTCATTAGAGTGCTATATTCTGATCAAATGATTGGTAAAACAAAAAAGAGAGTGATATCTGCTTATTGCAAGTTACTGCATCCTGAACTACTGTATCTGTTCTGAAATGGATCTCTTAGCAGTTATGTACCTGGGGATCTTGAGGTAGCTGTGAGTAAAGCATTGTTTTCTATGTTCTGTGTCCCCTCCCTAGTGTATACATGCCAATTGCCCCTGATTTCCAGGGACAGCCCCAGGTTCGCTGTGCCTGGATCCTGCTGTCTCTGCTTTTGTCCCTGGTTTAAAATGTAACTTCTGGAGCGATACAAGAAACGTTCGCATTGGATAAAGGCATTTTTGCGCGCAGATAGATTTTGCACATGTTCTAATCCAGAAAGCTAAATACTGAATGCTTTTTGAATTGCACATATAAAAATTCCATTTTATGACAACAGTACACAGATGTATAAATTCGTTCGCAATAGCAGTTCTTGAATTAGGCGCATTCGCTATTCCACTCACACAGATTCGTTAATCTTAGCCACGCCCACAAAAAATAAATATACACAGCCGTTCGCTAATCTTGAATTTTCATGCGCAATTCAACAAAATCATGCTCAAACCTATTCCCCTAGTGGTTTTCACACAGGAAATATCGATTGTGCACGTTTCCTGCATCGCGCCAATAATCTCCATATTCTGTGTCCTTTTCTTTAAAATATTATTAGGTTAGGAGTTTTCCACCGTGGCAAATTGTTTATTGATTTAATTTCATGTACTGCTTAGGCATGGGTAACGTCTATTTTGCTATAGAACTGCAATTTTAAGTCTGTTGTACATGTGTTTTTGCTAGTGTCCCGATATATGGTACTATGGACTCTAATGGCACTCTGTCATGTGACTGCCCAGGGGAAAAGTGACAATGGAAATTAAAAAAAAAAAAATTCTGTCAAGTATGCTTGTGCCAGTGTGAACCGTCATTAAATTAGACTAATATATAAACTATAATGGCAAACACAAATGATAATTTTCAACTCTTTAAAGATCAGAGCACTGCACAATGCATCATGGAACACTGAGTTGCACACACTTTTGGTCCTTAAAGGGTTAATGACAGACAAAGGACTGTCATTGTATTACATTTTACAAGGTCATAAATGGGTGATATTTTGTATAGCTCACAGAATTGCTACATGTTCAATTTTACTAACAGTAAATGATTAACAGTTTTGTACATAGCTATCATGTATAAAGTTAATAATCAATAGAACAAGTTGGACACAATGAAAAGGGTTTTGCACAATCACTAAAAAATGTTGGAACATAAAATAGACAGTCAAATAAACAATATATTTTATTTGTACTGGTAATAAGAAGGTAACACATTTTTATTGTTTTTTTTAACTATAGTGGTGACATTGGGATAACATTTTTAGCAATTCTGCGCAATGCACTGGAGACCTTTCTAGCATTCACAGAGTTAAAAGCTAGGAAAGGACAAATTAAACTGTTACTGACAGGAGTGAGAAGCAGTACTATAGAGTTAACTGGTAAAAAAAAGTCTTTGTTTGTCATTTTAACCCCTTAAGGACCGTCCACGAGCACACGCAGCCAGCACTTAAGGACCACGGACCTTTTTTTCACTTTCTTTCCGGTTCCGGACTCCCTGAACGGCGTGCAGCCGCGGGGGAGCCCGGAATTCCATGACAGTCATAGTACGTCATGGGTCATTAAGTCAGATCTACCCATGACGTACTATGACTGTCAAAGGTCATTAAGGAGTTAAAGACAAAATAATATATATATATATACTGTATATATCATTTTTAACATCAGATTTTTTAAGGGCAATATTCATCAAGTTCTTCTTGCTGTCATTTTTAAAGGGGAACTATCACCCCAAATAAAGCCCCCCCCAATAATTAAATATCTAGCAATTAGATTACCAATAGTACTATTATCCAGCCTAATTACCGCGTTAGTCAGAAATCCTAATTCTGCCGAAACTGACGGCCAGGCAACAGTGCAGACATCTTTGCTTGCAGACATCTGTGCACCTGTGCTGTCAGTCCCGGTCTCCTCTAGGAGGAGTTACACGGTACCTAAAGGTACCAAAAGGGACTGATGAAGAAGGTGCACAGATGCCTCTAAAGCGCTGTCTGTCTCACCTCGGCAGAAGTAGGATTTCTGACTAATGCGGTAATTATACTTGATAATAGTACTATTCGTAAGCTAATCAATAGATGGCTAATTATTGGGGGGAGACTTTATTTGGAGTGATAGTTCCCCTTTAAATTGATAGTAATTTTTCATATTAAATGTAGTTCAGAACGTTCATCACATGAAATAATACTGCTCTGCGATACCTTTACTGTTCAAAATGTGCTAGTTACACTGTAATAATATGTTGAAGTTGATCTCTTCCCCCCTTTCCCATCCCTTTTTGTCCCAGATCCAACAGCGGATCACAACAAGGCACAATCTTCACACAGTATTAAGAAAAACTTGACCTCCTTCATCAAGGAGGACAGGGTTTTCCTTATACTGAAAGAGGTAAGAGAGATCAACTTCAACATATCATTACAATGTAGCTACTACATTTTAAACAGTAAAGGCATTGTACAGCAGTACTGTTACATATGATGACAGTTTCAAACATGACGGATTTACTTCTGAAAATATTGTCCTTCTTTTATCACCAACGTTTCGACTTTTTGAACATCAAACCCTATGTATGTAAACATTGCCTTTGTCAGTGTGTTCTGCCTCTCTCCTCCTCATTCTGATCATGAAGAAGATAGAAGCACAGAACAGAGCTGCCAAGAAAATCAAATGGCCAAAGAGGGGGAACTTTTTATTTAATTGGTGGTGCTGGGGGCAGGATTAGGGGTAGAGCTGGTTTGGTCACTTGATGACCTATTGCAACCTGTTTGTGTTACTGAATAAATGATTTAGAGCAAGACCAAAGCATTTATATATACACACACACACACACACACACACACACAGTCTGAACTAAAAGAGGGCCACCACGGAGGGAAAGAGGGGCATAGGAATTTTCGTGTCAGAGAGAGTACCCTAAAAAGGGACACTTGGGATGTATGGACAACTGTTCATACCTTTTATCCAGTCCCTGTTAAAAATTAAAGAATTGAGCACAAATTATCACAGGAAAACCTATACAAATGTATTTTCATTTTTTCAACATTTTTATTATTATCAAATTAAATGGTGGGTTATCCATACAAATGTGGTATCAAAAGCAACACCTATTTATTCTTAAAAACAAGTATCTAATTTGTGTGGGAGTACTAAATGCATTAGAGGAAATATATGGTTAATAAGGCATAATAAAAAGACCAAAATTGCTCTTTTCCACTACTGTCAACATGGGGTTAAAGTGGAACTACCACATTTAACAAAGATGGCCCCAAATAAATCCTCATCTGGCGACTAGCTGCTCAGTAGCGCTAGTCGCCAGACTTATTACCTGGTTAATGTGAATTATCCACTGCTCCGGAACTGACAGGCAAGACGGAGCTCAGACATCTTTCCATAGTGACGTCTGCGCACCTGCGCTGTCAGTCCCTTTTGGAGCTGAACGGCTCCTAGCAACACCTCCTAGAGCAGGCTGGGACTGACAGCGCAAGTGTGCAGAAGTCACTATGGAAAGATGTCTGCGCTCCGTCCTGCCTGTCAGTCCTGGAGCAGTGGATAATTCACATTACCCAGGTAATTACTGGTGACTAGCTCTACTGAGCAGCTAGTCGCCAGATGAGGAATTATTTGGGGCCATCTTTGTTAAATGTGGTAGTTCAGCTTTAAGTATAAAAAACAGCATTCCCAAGAATGTTATTCTTGATTTGGTGTTTGCTTCTGTTATAATTTTGGTTCATTGGCTCATAGAAAATAAGAATGTAAAATCCAGTGGAGAACCTAGCAAACTGTTTTGTTATTAAGAAACAAAACTGATGTTTTGCCCCAGAAACCCATGGGATTTTTTTTCTATTAAAATATATGTGAAAATGTAAGTACTGGAGACCAGAAAGAAACATATAAAACTATTCTTGCTGATTCAAATGGGCCTTTTAAGTCCTTGAATGCCATAGAGGTTTTCAATGCAAAACAGTGAGGCTGATCTACTAAGAAGAATTAGCACAAAAATAGGGGAAAGCAACTGCCCATAAGGTACACATAGCCGTTCCTGAAATTCCCTCTGATTTATGTGGGGAATTTAACCCCTTAAATATTAGGGAATGTTCCAATGCATTGATTCACAATCACATATAACTCAGGGGGCTAAAAACCCCTTTGAATTAATAGAAATCCTTATTTGCTCCCTGTGGAGCCCCAGTATTGATCTACTTTTTACCTGTTTACATATGTCTCATTGGCCTGTATTTACAAAATGAATTCTGGAGTAAACCAACTGCATTGTAGGGCACAAATAAACATTCCTGTTACACTGAATTGGGCTTTTAACCCCTTGAATGCTAAAGAGATCTCCAATGCATTGAGCCGCAATGCATTGGAGGTCTCTCTGGCATTCAAGAGGTTAAAAAGCTCTCTTCAAGTGCATGGCAATTTAGGGATCTCTATTTGTCCCCTATGATGCAGTTTGTTTAACCCCATAAAAACCACTACCATGCCAGGATCGTCACGGCTGTCCGGTACTTAAGGACCAGTGACGGTCCTGGCACGTCATGAAGTTCACTCTGGGAGCCCTGAACCGGAAGTAAAAAAAAAAGCCCAGTGGTCGTCACGTGCCTGCAGCGCATGCGACCGCCTGTTCTTAAGGGGTTAATCCAGTATCTTCAGTTTGCTTTTAGAAAAACGGCCCATTGTTTCCTTTGGGTTTAGGCAGCTCTAAATGCACATACTGTCTATAGGGAAGAGGAAATAAGTATTAAGAAAGGGTGTGTGAGTAGAGATGGTGTTTATGGTTCTACCTAACAATTTTATAGTAGATATACTCACGTCACTTAA
The DNA here is from genome assembly GCA_037306005.1 of Rhinophrynus dorsalis. Classification (NCBI taxonomy): domain Eukaryota; kingdom Metazoa; phylum Chordata; class Amphibia; order Anura; family Rhinophrynidae; genus Rhinophrynus; species Rhinophrynus dorsalis. The sequence continues at coordinate 225,014,102 of CM074720.1, read as the reverse complement.
TGTGTGTCCTGGATACATAAAGGTACTTATGCAGAATGGTTATGTCTTTCCCTATGGTTTGGAACAGAATTTCTCAAGTTAAATTTTAGCATATGCCCAATGCAGTCATTCTCTGCACATGCTATGTCACTCTGACATCAAAAGTCCTCTTCTGGTAGATAACATCCAACAGTGTGCACTTGAGAGGTCATTTTCTGTAGTGTATACTCTTAAGTGAAGCCACTAGTGTTAAAGGCTCATGCCAGTGAGGATGCACTGGCAAATTGGTACATTCATCCATTTTTTGGTGAATATAACTGGTATGTGATGACAGAGAGGGAAACTGCCTCTTCTTTGTACTAAACTAGAAATCAGAGAGCTGCAGAAGAAGCCTCTGGGAATTGCATGTGGGCTCAGGGTCACATGTTACCCTACAATAAGCTATTTAGTCTGGCCAAGACTACTTCAGCTGCATCATTTTGGTTATTGCATAATTTGAGTTCCAATTGACATTTCCAACAGAATACAATCTAACGCTAATAAGTACATCAGAATGACTGTGATGCATTTATGAGCCAAAAGTTAGCTTAGAATATGAGTGACTTCTAATTTACTCGGGAAGGTCAAGATTTATTTATTTGTGACCAACATGATCACAAATTCATATGTGGGAAGGCTGCATTCATTTTTTATAGCTAACAGTGCTGATTTATAGCCTGCTAGCTATTCAAATAATTGGGAATTTCTTTATCAGTGCAAAAAGTACTTTATTCATACAAAAGTACACAGTTGTAGGTCTACTGATAGTGTCTGATCAATATTGATCAAATAAATGAAAATACTGGTATTTATTGGGCTGAACTATTTTTGAGAGCTGTGAAGCTCCGTTATACAATAGTAGCAGTGGTTAAGTCCCTCTAGCTACTTAATTAAAAGCTACCACTCTCAGATGGGCTACACCAAGAAATCAGCTGGACCACATTTGGCCTGTGGGCTGTAAGTTGGATGCCCATGTAATATGCAAATAGCATTCTAAGAGTTAAAGGGACAGTAATACTTTGTTTTAACTTTATTTTATTTTGTAGGCATTAAAAAAATATGAAGAATGATATAAGTCTTATCTCTCAAACCTTTATGGTTTAAGAGATATTCACAAGCAAAGTATCCCCTCCCGCCCCTTTTTCCTAGTGTAAGCCATCTCTTCTCAGGTGTGGAATGAAGTCCATAGACCAGACAGATAACAGCAGGGGACAATCTTCTTCGTATGAGAACAATGAAAGCCCTGTCCCCCTTGACAAGCTTTTCAGGTTTTTCCCTTATCTTAATTGAAGATTGTCCCTCTCTGCAATCTACCTGGGCACCTCCCTTCTGATCTGGCTGAGTAGTGTGACGTCAGTAAAAGGGGCAGGAGGGAGATACTTTGTCATGGAATTACTCTTGAACTACAACTCTGACAGAATTGAAATAACACTCTCCAAAGTCCAAATACTATCAAGATTAATTAGAGCTGCTTTTATTATGAAACATTACTATCATTTTAATACATTTCCCCAGACGGTCCTTTTCACACAGGCGATTTTCACCTTTGGAATTCAGCATGCAGCAGCTTAGATGGGTTCTGTGTTGTGCACACAGTATTTGCAGGATGCCTGCACAGAATCCTATGTAAGCTTTCACCATGAATTTACCACATTTATGATGTTTCAGTGTCTGCCAGTGGTTTATTTGTATATTGAAATTGACTTAATAAGAATGTTTATATTTCTGAGGTTCTATTTATATGTTAATGTGACTATTCACCATTGGGTTGATAGATGGGGGGTTCTGTCAGAACTTTCAGAAACAAATTAGCCTTCCTGGACTGGTCATTTGTGGATTTTATCATAGCTTTTATATGCAATCCTCAGTCCTAGAGTAAAGCTTGCCATATATCACAGTTCTGAATACCTTAAAGGGATAGTGATACTTGCAAATTACTAATCCCCATATTGTAGCTTTGAAAATACGTATTGCCCCCAGTGTCATCTCTCAAACCCTTATGGTTTGAGAGATGATAGCACTCAAATTCCCCCCTCCCTCCCCCTTCCCTGACTGAACGCTGAGCACTGACTGCAGGGAAAGCTGTCATATGACAGTCTTATGTGCATCAGATGGCTCTGCAGCATTGCCGAGATCACGTTTATAAAAAATAATTCTTTCACTAAAACGGTCTTCTACGTGTGCTTGCAAACCAAGCACAAACCAAGCATACATAGAAGACCGTTTTAGTCAAAGAACTCTTTTTTATAAGCACGATCTCGGCAATGCTGCAGAGCCGCCTGATGCACATAAGACTGTCATACGACAGCTTCCCTGCAGTCAGTGTTCAGTCAGGGAAGGGGGAGGGAGGCGGGAACTTTGAACGCTATCATCTCTCAAACTATAGGGGTTTGAGAGATGACACTGGGGGCAATACGTTTCTTTTTAACAAACCTACAATATGGGGATTAGTAATTTGGAAGTATTACTATCCCTAGTGTTCAGGCACACATTCCAGACCATTCCAATGAAGGGATTCCGTGTAAGTAACGAGATCTTGGCACTTCTCAAGCGCCACCGTGTCGACCGACACGAATCTCCTGCTGACAGCTTTACAGCTGTCAGTAGGAAACAGCAAACTTTAAACGCCCGTATCTCTTAAACCATAGCGGTTTGAGAGATACTTTTTTTGCATTTAGATCAGCTTTTTAAGCTCTTCTAAATGCAATAAAGTGTTTTTTAGACATTACAAACACTTTACGTAAGCTAAAATAGAAAATGAGAGAAATATTGCAAATGAGAGCAAGAAAAACCCTAAACAATTCTACAAGCATATTAATAACAAAAAAGTTAAGGTTCATATTGGTCCTCTTAGGATTGAGACAGGTGAATTGATTAGTGAGGATAAAGCTACGGATGACACCCTAAATACATTCTTTGCTTCAGTATATACAAAGGAGCCAGAAGTGACAGGCTGTGTTCAAACAGACAGAACCACAGAATTTCCTCCATTATCTACATGGCTTACTGAGGACAAGGTCCAAAAGAGACTGGAAAGGGTTATAGTGAATAAAGCACCTGGACCGGATGGCATAACCCAAGGGTACTTAAGGAACTTAGTTCAGTAATAGAAAAACTATTATACTTAATATTTATTGATTCACTTTCATCAGGCATAGTGCCCTGTGATTGGAGGAAAGCTGATGTAGTTCCATTGTTTAAAAAGGGAGCAAGATCCAAAACAGGAAATTATAGACCTGTGAGCATAACTTCCATAGTGGGTAAAATACTAGAAGGGTTATTAACTGACAGTATTAAGAACTATGTGAAGACGAACAATATCATTAGTAGGCATCAGCATGGTTTCATGAAGAATAGATCATGTCGGACTAATTTACTTGCATTTTATGAAAGAGTAAGTAGTAATTTGGACAGGGGAATTGCTGCTGATGTAGTATACTTGGATTTTGCAATAGCCTTTGATACAGTGCCTCACAACAGGTTACTTCATAAATTACAAGGCTTAGGTTTGGGACGGTGTTATCTGTACATGGATTGAGAACTGGTTCAATGATAGATGGCAGAGAGTTGTTGTAAATGGAACTTTTTCAAATTGGTCTGAGGTTATAAGTGGGGTGCCACAGGGTTCAGTCCTGGGACCAATGCTTTTTTTAATTTGTTTATTAAGAAGTGGGAATTGAAAGAGCATCTTAATCTTTGCTGATGATACTAAGCTATGTAAGGAAATACATACAGAGGTGGATGTTTTTTCTTTGCAGAAGGATTTAGATACACTAAGTGAATGGGCAGAAAGGTGGCAGATGTCATTTAATGTAGATAAATGTCAGGTTATGCATTTGGGCTGTAGAAACAAACTTGCAACATATACTCTAAATGGGAAACAACCTGGGGAATCCTCATTAGAGAAAGATTTAGGAGTACTGGTAGACGATAGACTTCATAGCAGTGTGCAGAGCAAATAGGGTACTAGCCTGCATAAAAGAGGTGTAGAAGCAAGGGATGCTAATATTATCCTACCTCTGTATAAATCCTTGGTTAGGCCTCATTTAGAATATGGAGTATGTTTTGGGCGCCTGTTCTTAAAAAAGACATTACTGAACTGGAAAAGGTGCAGAGACGTGCAACAAAACTGGTAAAGGGATTGGAGGAACTGAGTTATAAAGAGAGACTAGCCAAACTGGGTTTGTTTGCATTAGAGAAGAGCCATCTAAGGGGTGATATGATTACTATTTAAAAATACATTCAAGGGCAATACAAAGAACTATCCAATTAATTATTTACGCAAAGAGCTGAGCTAAGAACAAGAGGTCATCCATTAAGACTAGAGGAAAGGCACTTTCGACTAAAACAAAGGCAGGGATTGTTTACAGTAATGGCAGTAAGGCTATGGAATTCTTTGCCTCGGGATGTTGTACTTGCAGATAATGCAGCTGCATTCAAAAAAGCAATGGATGCCTATCTAGCACAGAACAATATTGAAAATTATGACAGATGGCTTCAAAGCAGATAAGATATTGATCCTTGGAACTATTTGACTACCAGTTGGAGTCAGGAAGGCATACATTATTTTTTCCCCCACTTGGGGCTAGATTGGAAATGGATCCAGACTTTTTTTTTCGCCTTCCTCTGGATCAAAAGAGGTGTTTTTGGCATGGGCTGGACTTAATGGACGCATGTCTTTTTTCAGCCTCATCTACTATGTTTCTATGTATGTTAAGACTTGCAGAAGAATAAAGAGGATTGAAAGAGGAATTATAGAAGAAGTAAAGATGAACAGAAAGGAATATCAGTGTGAAGAAGACATTGCTGGACCTCCTAATTCAAGGTAAGTGTTAATGTTCCACCTGTGGGGAAGGGCCGTGAGATAATGTTAGGGCTTGGATTGTGACTTTATTGTTAATGTTAAGTGTAGTGTAGCCAGGGGTTACTTTTGGGGTTAGTGTTTAGGAAGGTGGTGGTGGGGGAGGGTGACTGTGTTACTAGCTCAGTGTTGATGTTTGACGCTATGTCAGACTTTGAGTGTTGGCTACTTTCCTTTGATGTTCCTGTTATTCACACTATTTAGTGTGAGTTGTGGGAACAAAAAGATGCAAGGAGCGTTAGGCTGCAAGAAGAGTTTTGACGACCATGTTGTGGTGCATGTTGGTCAAGCAATTGAATTCTGACTGTACAACTATGTGTGCACTGTCCAGAAATCATTTCATAACGACTTATTTAGAGGCTCTAATTGAATTGAGTCCAAGAACTCCACATTATCTTCAGATTCCTCACAATTATATCCCCTTAAAGGGATAGTAATGTTTCATAATAAAAGCAGCTCTAATTAATAGTCATAGTATTTGGACTTTGGAGAGTGTTATTTCAATTCTGTCAGAGTTGTAATTCAAGAGTAATTCAATGACAAAGTATCCCCCTCCCGCCCCTTTTACTGATGTAACACTGTTCAGCCAGATCAGAAGGGAGGTGCCCAGGTAGACTGCAGAGAGGGACAATCTTCAATTAAGATGAGGGAAAAACCAAGGGGGGCAGGGCTTTCATTGTTCTCATAGGAAGAAGATTGTCCCATGCTGTTATCTGTCTGGTCTATGGACTGGATTCCACATCTGAGAAGAGATTGCTTACACTAGGTAAAAGGGGCGGGAGGGGAAACTTTGCTTGTGAATATCTCTCAAACCATAAAGGTTCGAGAGATAAGACATATCATTCTTCATGTTTTTTTAATGACTACAAAATAAAATAAAGATAAAACGAAGTATTACTATCCCTTTAACAGATTTAGATCTGTTTTCAAATATAGGCTTGTACCTCTCCATCTTTTGTTGATCCTGTACCTCCTATGCAAACCAATTCCTTTAAAATTACCTGTACCACAAAGCTCTAAAAATTTCAAACTCCTCCATCTGTTCTAACTCCTGATTCTTTCAATCTCCACTTGTCTGTAAGCCCAAAGTCCAGGCTCCAGCAGGCTTGGTTATAAAGCAGAGCGACACACAGGTGGATCCCTTTTTCAATCACACATACACACACAGATCTCTTCCTTGTAGCTAAGGTTTCTGGAGACTATGTGACTAAGACAGTAGTTGGGGGGAGGAGTCTGATATTTATGTTTTCTTTTTCTTTTTTCCTGTCTTATTGACTGAAGGGGGAAGCTAAACCTTTGCTAAATGGGCAGAAAAAAATAGTGAAGCAAGACACTGCACACCCCTCTAGTCCTCGAGGGGTTAACCCTTTGAGTGCCAGAGGGGTGTTCAATGCATTGCTTCACAATGCGTTCTTTACTCCCCAGGCATTCAAAGGGTTAATAGATGAGTCAGCAAAGTAAACAGATCAGGTACTACAAAATCAATAAGGAGTGATTCATCCAGCTATGTAACCTTTTATTGCAACTGTAAATACCATTTGTTTGGAAGGAAATTGTAGCTAGACTAACCCACTATGGAATGCAGTGAATCATGCTTACTAAAATGCAACACATTGAACTGTCATTTGTGTATTCTTTATTTGGCCATGAGTATTCAAAACATATATGAATAGTGCAAATACAAATAACTAGTATTACATTTGACAATTTACTGTAATTGCTATGAGGAAAAAATATCAAAACCTATGAGTAAGCACAAAAAATAAAATCACGTTCTGCAAATGGAACTGCAAAGAAGGATACATATAAGAAAATCTACACGTACATACACACACACACACATACCCATGCACAAACACACACACATGCACAAACACACACACATATACACATGCACAAACACACACACACATAAACACATGCACACTCACAAACACACACATATACATACACATAAACACATGTACACACTCATAAACACACAAGCACACGCACACACACTAATAAACACAGACATGCACACACACTCACAAATGCACACTCACAAACACAGACACTAGGGTTGCCACCCAGCCGGTATTTTACCGGCAGGCCGGTAAAAAATTGGCTTCCTTCCAATGTTAAGTCTATGGAGGGAATGCCTTGGCCGGTATTTTTTTTTAAGTAAAGGTGGCAACCCTAACAGACACACACACATATACACACATACATGTACACACATACAGACACACACAAATACACACATACACACTCGCAAACACACACATACACACACTCACAAACACACACATACACACACACACACACATACACACTCAAAAACACACATACACACTCAAAAACACACACACACACTCACAAACACATACACACACAAACACACACACATACACACTCACAAACACACACACACATACACACACACACACACACACACACTCAAACACACACACATACACACTGAAAAACACACACACTCACAAACACAAACACATACACACACAAATACACACACATACACACTCACAAACACACACAAACACACTCACAAACACACAAATACACACACTCACAAACACACTCACAAACACACACACACACACTCAAACACACACACACACACACTCACAAACACATACACACACAAACACACACACATACACACTCACAAACACACTCACAAACACATACACACTAAAACACACACAAACACATACACACACACACACACACACACACACAACTGCAGTGAATTGGACTTGTCATTGCAGCTTCCATGGGAGATCAAACATGCAAATGCTTGTATCCTCAGATACTTTTTGGGGGCTTTATTAACTTGTGAAAAAAAGTAAATGGTCGCCTGACATGAGACAGAAAAGTAACCCTGGAAATACTGGTTATATACCAAGGAAATGCGTAACAACCCCGCCTAGCTGCTGGACAGCTAATATGTATCTGTTAATTATTTAAGGACCGGTGGGTGTGCAACACATCATGAAACAATTCTTTGCATAACACTCTGGTCCTCAAAGAGTTAACTCATGACTCATCTGTTTTGTCCACAAAAAACAAAACATACACACTCATTCCATGTACTGCACCATAATCCTTTATCATTATCACCTATAAATGCTATGCATTGGACACTCTGCTGCCAAATTTGTAGATGGCATAGACACAATATTTCAATTAAACACAGATTTATTTACACTAACGTGGCAGTCATGACATTATTATTGTTTTATTGAAGAGCTACGTACAGAGGTGTGTGATGGTGCAATTGCAGAGGAGGAGGAGGGGGTTGATGATGGCTTCTAGCCTGTTCATGTCTATCAGAAGCCTTTGGATGTAGTTGTGCTCACTTAGCAGTTGTCCCAACATGTTACTCAGCACATCCCCTCTGTTTTGTATTTTGGTAGCTATTGTTATTAGCTGGGTTTCAGTGCAAATTTGTGTGGTCATACTGGCCTGTTGTGTCATTTTGAATTTATATATATTAGTTTGATGTATAATTATAGCTTTGCTATAAATCCAGTGGCTGGAAATTGAAATTCTTTTGACAACGACAAACATCAATATCAAGCAACAACTGAAAACTTTTTTCCTCTGATGTTCTTGAATTTCGCAGTATTTTGATTTTGAAAATCTCAGCACATTACAGAAAATCATTTGCAAAGCATATCAGAAGTTGACATGCATTTGTACTGCGTTTGCCAGTAGTTCAGCTTCTGAGTAATAGAATACCTTTTTAATTTAAGTATGATATTCATGGGGTAATGTGGTAGTTTGTTTTCACCTTACTAAGGATTTACTGAATCTTGTAGAATCATGTGGCGCCCTGCAAGAAACATTTGCATCAGATAAAGGCGTTTTTGTGCGCAGATAGATTTTGCGCATATTCTAATCCAGTAAGCTAAATACCGAACGCTTCTTGAATTGGTCATGAAAAATTCCATTTTATGGCAACAGTACACAGATGAATAAATTCATTCGCAATAGCAGTTCTTGCATTAGGCACATTCGCTTTTCCACTCACACAGATTCGTTAATCTTAGCCACACCCACAAAAAATAAATATACGCAACCGTTCGCTAATCTTACATTTTCATGCGCAATTCAACAAAATCATGCGCAAACCTATTCCCTAGTGGTTTTCACACAGGAAATTGTGCACGTTTCCTGCATCGCGCCAATGGTCCCTGGTTGACTGCTTCCCTAAACTGCCATGCAAAGCTATCAAGGCACAAGCCAAGTCTGTTGGAGTGCAAGGCACCTAAAGCCATAGCTTATTTTAAGCTAGTTTATATCAGATCGATAAACTTTTTTTTTCCATCTGGCATTGCATGAAGTCAGCAGAGCAATATACCATTACATGTGACTAGCAGTGTTATACACCAATGCAAAATGAGACGATTTGGTATATTTATATTTAGATACAGTACTTCAGGGACTGATACTGATACTGACCAGCATAGGTCTATGGAGAGGAACACTGCCCTAGAGGGACCTGCAGGACAATGTGTCCCAAGTGGGCAGAGGATGGTATATTAAAAAAAAAAAAAAAAGTGAAAACTTTAACTGGTTGGGTGCTGGAGAGGTATCCATGCACTCTGCAGCATCCACAGGGCTAATACAACAGAAAATACATTATGACAAAGTGTTATCCTCATGCTATAAGATTTCCTGAAAAACAATGTTATACTGTATATTTTTGTAAATGTTATTATTCAATGTTAACTATGCAATTCCCTTTTATTTAAAGAATATAACACAGAGCTTCGGGCAGTAGGAGCCTAATTCAGCAAGCACAAATCTTTTTAGAAGCCAAAAGAAAACACCCCAAATTCCTATTGATTTGAATGGAATGTTTAACCATTTGAATGATGGAGAGGTCTTTGGATGCATCACAAAAATCCAAGAGTATTAAAGTCCCATTTAAATCAGTGGGAATTTGGGGAATTTCTATTTTTCTCTATTGTGGAGTCAGTTTGCTCCAATTATTCTTAGCCTATCTGCCTTCTTCAAATAAAACTGTCCTTGAATAGGTAACATTGAAATGAATTACTATCACTGTCTGTTTTTTATCCTGGAAATTGTCTGAGGTTTCAAGCGGTTCACCAAGGGCATTCAAGAACACCAATGGCAACAACTCCTCTTTCCCTGTCTGCTTCCTTAAAGTAGAAATGACACGTTATGACAAAGTTCATTTAACACAGCTTTCACCTATATGTTATATCAGGCTTTTCTATTTAACACAATAGTTTATTAGATATTTAGCTATATTTATGTGTCAGTTTATGTTAGTTAGACATTACTGGTTGGCTCAGCTGTGTGCCAAATACTAACATTTCACTACACTGTTCTCTCCCAACTACCGCATGTTCTGGAGCTCAAAATGTTAAAAACATATCTAGTCATAATGTCTTTGACTGTAGAGAGGTGTCCAGTTACTAGAATTAGTAGGAGAAAGGGAAGAACATCATGAGGGGGTTACAGCTGGGAGGGAACATTAGTATTTTGTATACACAGTCTAACATGGATAAAATAAATAAATCTAACTATCTCATCATTATTTTAAATTATAAAATAGCTAAGATAATTTTTTTCAGATTAAGTAGCTAAGGAGTTATTTCCACTTTAAGCATTTGCCAACCCTCATTTTATGTACACATTGGAAAAAATTGAGACCTAACCCCTTGAGTGCCAGAGGGGTACACAACGGGGACTTAAATGGTTAATGATCCTTGTGTATATACAGCTTAGGGTCCAGCTTACTTCCTCAAACCACTGTTGAGTGATTCCCAGTTGCCAGAAACCAAATCATGGTTGTAATCTTCTTGAAATAACAGAAAAAAATATTCTTCTTACTTAGTAACATAGTAACATAGTAACATAGTAATTTAGGTTGAAAAAAGACTTGCGTCCATCTAGTTCAACCCTTTTCCTATTCCTGTTTACCATCGTTGATCCAAAAGAAGGCAAAAAAAACACAACAATACAGCAATTTCAAATTCTGCCCCGAATGGGGTGTGTGGGGGGGGAGAATTCCCTACTGATTCCAAATGGCAATCAGATTTCTCCCTGGATCAACAAGCCCTAAGTAAAATATTAATCCTAATACTAACGTACATAGCCCTCTATGTTATGTTCTTTTAAATAAGTATCCAGGCCCTTTTTAAAGGCGTCTAATGTATTCGATAGCACCACCTCCTCAGGCAGTGAATTCCATACCTTTATTGTCCTTACAGTAAAGAAACCCTTCCGCTGTTGTAGATTAAATCTCCTTTCCTCAAGTCTAAGCGGGTGGCCCCTTGTCCTATGTACTGTTCTGTTAATGAACAGGTCTTTGGAGAGCCCTTTGTATGGGCCCTGAACATATTTATATAGTGTTATCATATCCACTCTAAGACGCCGTTTCTCTAGTGTATACAAGTTTAACTTTTCTAGCCTTTCCTCATAACTAGTGATGAGCGAGCACCCCAATGCTCGGGTGTTCGGGTGCTCTGACCGAGCACCCCCGGAGGCTCGAGTGCTCGGCCGAGCACCCGAGCCCCATTGAAGTCAATGGGAGGACTCGAGCATTACACCAGGCACCCCCTGCTCTGATGAGGGGAGGGTGCCTGGTCCATAGGAAAAGGGCAGAAAATGATGGAAACACCACAGAAATGGTTCAGGGACAGCATAGGGAGGATGTCTGGATGCATCTTGGACTCCAACATCGCTGCTGGGAACGATCTTTCGCCCGTAGTACGCCATTTTTACAGACTGACCGTAAAACACACAAAAAGGAAAATAAAAACGACTTTAGGCGAAAAATTGTTACCAAACAGTATTTGCTGTATATTTACTTGTATATCATCTGCAAATTCTCCCAAAAATTTCCTCGATTTTTCTGAACTGAGGCCATGATTAAGAGGGAAACGTGCGCAGAGGCAAATTCTCCCAAAAATTTCCTTGATTTTTCTGAACTGAGGCCATGATTAAGAGGGAAACGTGCGCAGAGGCAAATTCTCCCAAAAATTTCCTCGATTTTTCTGAACTGGGGCCATGATTAAGAGGGAAACGTGCGCTGAGCCGACCATCTAAAACATTATGGGTGAGGGTCTGCTGCGGAGCTGACCATCCTAAACATTATATGCGAAGGCCCGCTAGTGAGCTGACGCTATAAAACATTATATGAGAGGGCCCGCTAGAGAGCTGACCCAATAAAACATTATATGAGAAGGCCCGCTGGTGAGCTGACCTATAAAAAAATTGTCAAACAGCGCCCGCTGGTGAGCTGGCCTTATATAAAAATTATATCACAGGGCCCGCTGGTGAGCTGGCCCTATATAAAAATTATATCACAGGGCATATGGAAGAGGAGGAGGAGGATGAGAAGATTAAGAGTCAACCATATACCCGTTTTTTGGGTGGAAGGGGTGAATGGGAATACAGAGTATTCCCATCATTGTAAATAACATATATAAAGTGAGTTTATGTTCCCCCAGGGCTTTCCTCCAGTGGAGTGGAGAAGTCAGGGGAAATCCAGGCCTTGTTCATTTTTATAAGTGTCAACCTATCAGCATTGTCGGTGGAAAGGACGATACGCTTATCTGTTATGATGCCACCAGCAGCACTAAATACCCGCTCAGACAGAACGCTGGCGGCAGGGCAGGCCAGCACCTCCAAGGCGTAGAGTGCCAGTTCATACCACGTGTCCAGTTTGGACACCCAGTAGTTGTAAGGCACAGAGGGATCATTGAGGACGCTGACACGGTCTGCTACGTACTCCTTCACCATCTTCCAAAACTTTTCCCTCCTTGTGACACTAGGCTGCGCATCAGGGTGAGGGTGCTGGCGGGGTGTCATGAAGGTGTCCCACGCCTTGGAGAGTGTTGCCCTGCCTTTGTCGGAACTGCTGTGTGCTCCCCTTTTCTCCCCTTCTCTGTTGGCCAAGGTAGCACGTACTCTGCCGCCAGCGTTGTCAGATGGAAAATTTTGGAGCAATTTTTCAACAAGAACCTTCTGGTATTGCACCATTTTGCTTGTCCTCTCCACCGGAGGAATGAGAGATGAGAAATTCTCTTTGTAGCGGGGGTCCAGAAGGGTGAACACCCAGTAATCCGTGTTGTCTAAAATGCGTATAACGCGTGGGTCACGGGAAAGGCAGCCTAACATAAAGTCAGCCATGTGTGCCAGAGTACCAACAGGCAAGATTTCGCTGTCCTCACCAGGAGGATGACTCTCAATCTCCTCATCCTCTTCCTCCTCTTCTGCCCACCCACGCTGAAGAGATGGAACTAAAGTTCCATGGCTACCCTCTGTAGCGGAGGCAACCGTGTCTTCCTCCTCCTCCTCCTCCTCCTCCGCCTCCTCCAATTGTCGCTGAGAAGACGAAGTGAGGGTGCTCTGGCTATCACCTTGTGTAAGCTCTTCCTCCCGCATTTCCACCTCTTCCACATGCAAAGCGTCAGTTTTAATTGTGAGCAGCGAGCGTTTCAGTAGACACAGAAGTGGGATGGTTACACTGATAATAGCGTTATCGCCGCTCACCATCTGTGTCGATTCCTCAAAATTGCGTAAAACTTCACAGAGGTCTGACATCCATTCCCACTCCTCACTTCTGATTACAGGAAGTTGAACGGAGAGGCGACGACCGTGTAACAGCTGGTACTCCACTACTGCCCTCTGCTGCTCACAAAGCCGGGCCAACATGTGGAAGGTGGAGTTCCAGCGCGTGCTCACGTCACACAGCAGCCGGTGAGCTGGCAATTGTAAGCGCTGCTGCAGCTTCAACAGGCCGGCTGAAGCTGTAGATGACTTACGGAAATGTGCACACACGCGGCGCACCTTGGTCAAGAGATCATGCACATTGGGGTAGGTTTTTAGAAATCGCTGAACCACTAAATTAAATACATGCGCTAGGCATGGTACGTGTGTGAGCTTGCCGAGCTCCAAAGCCGCCACCAAGTTACGCCCATTATCACACACAACCATGCCTGGTTGCAGGTTGAGTGGCGAGAGCCACTGCTCGGTCTGGTGACTAATCCCCTGCAACAGCTCTGAGGCCGTGTGCTGTTTGTCCCCAAGGCAGATCAGCTTCAGCACGGCCTGTTGACGCTTCCCCACTGCAGTGCTACACTGCTTCCAGCTACCGGCTGATGGGGGAGTGGCGCTGCGTGCAGAGAATTCGAAGGTGGAAACGGAGGAGGAGGAGCCAATAACGTAGGTGCTGGCGGAAACCCTGATGGAGGTAGGGCCCGCAATCCTCGGCGTGGGTAGCACCCGTGCCATCCCAGGGTCCGAGTCGCTCCCAGCCTCCACGACATTCACCCAGTGTGCCGTCAGGGAAATGTAGCGTCCCTGGCCACAAGCACTTGTCCATGTGTCAGTCGTTAAGTGGACCTTCCCAGTAACTGCGTTGGTCAGGGCACGGGTGATGTTACGGGACACATGGTGGTGTAATGCGGGGATGGCACACCGGGAAAAGTAGTGGCGGCTGGGGACCGCGTACCGAGGGACAGCTGCTGCCATCAGGCTGCGGAAGGACTCAGTCTCCACAAGCCTAAATGGCAGCATTTCGATGGCCAGTAATTTGGAAAGGTGTGAGGTTAGTGCTATGGCCTGTGGGTGGGTGGCTGGGTATTTTCGCTTGCGCTCAAATGCCTGGGGTAACGACATTTGGACGCTGCGCTGGGACAGGGAAGTGGATGTGGTCGCTGATGGTGCTTCAGATGGTACAGGTGCAGGGCGGGAGGTATGCGGGCCTGCGCCTTCGACAGGCGATTGGCCGGCACCGAAAACAGGGGAAGAGGAGGCAGTGGTGTGGCCTGCAGACACAGATGGGCGATCCAGGCGTTCCTCCCACTTACTACGGTGCTTGGATGCCATGTGTCGGATCATGCTGGTGGTGGTGAGGTTTCTAGTGTTCATGCCTCGGCTCATTCTGGTGTGGCACAGGTTGCAAACTACAATTCTTTTGTCGTCCGCACTTTCCTTAAAAAAACGCCATACCGCGGAACACCTACCCCTTGGCAAGGTAGATTTACGCAAGGGGGTGCTCCGTGGAACATTTGCGGGCCGGTTTGGTGCGGTCCGCCTTCTTTCTGTAGCCACACCACTGCCTCTTCCAGCCTGTTGCGGTGCTGCAGATGGCTCACCCTCAGGATTGCTGTCATCGCTCGGCTCTACACCTTCCCAGGTGGGGTCAGTCACCTCATCGTCCACCAAGTCCTCCTCCACTTTCTCACTCTGATCATCCTCCTCATTTCTTGATCCCACCACATACTCAGTCATTGACAACTGTATATCATCCTCCTCATCAAGGTCTTGAGACAGTAAAAGTGGTTGATTTGATGGCAACTGTGTCTCATCATCATCATCATCCACTTCCTTTGACCTTAAATGCCGTTCACCTCTGTCATCTTCTTGTGATTGGGTACCCTCTAGAGGTTGTGAATCAGGGCACAAGATTTCATGTTCCTCTGCAAGCGTGCTTGGAGAGAGGTTCAAATGAAGGATTGGTGATGAGACGAGCTCCTCACTATATCCCAGTGTGGGATCACTTCTTTGACCAGACCGTGTATGGTGGGAGGAAGGATGATCAGAGTGAGGATTATGTTGACCAGACTCTTGGCTACTGAGAGTGGACTTGGTGGAAGACAGGGTGGTGCTTAACCGACTGGAAGCAGTATCAGCTGACATCCAACCGACCACCTGTTCGCACTGGTCGGACCTCGAGAGTGATGTCCTGCGACGCCCTGTAAAATGAGACATGAAGCTAGGTATGGTGGATGTCTTTCTTTCTTGTGCTCTGGCACCAGGCACAGTTTCTCCGCGTCCTGACCCGCGCCCTGAACTATCAGGATCACGTCCACTTCCCCGTCCCTTTTTACCCGCCTTCTTCATATTACACGGAATATGTGCTGCAAATCTGCAACTGTGCAGAGTACACAGAATATGCTGCTAAACTGCGGTGACGCACACTGAATGGAATATGTGACTTTGATATTTTAGTTTGAAGACTTAACAGTATTTCTTCCTATTCTGCAACTCTGCACAGTACACAGAATGTGCTGCTAAACTGCGGTGACGCACACTGAATGGAATATGTGACTTTGATATTTTAGTTTGAAGACTTAACAGTATTTCTTCCTATTCTGCAACTCTGCACAGTACACAGAATGTGCTGCTAAACTGCGGCGAAGCACACTGAATGGAATATGTGACTTTGATATTTTAGTATGAAGACTTAACAGTATTTCTTCCTATTCTGCAACTGTGCAGAGTACACAGAATATGCTGCTAAACTGCGGCGAAGCACACTGAATGGAATATGTGACTTTGATATTTTAGTTTGAAGACTTAACAGTATTTCTTCCTATTCTGCAACTGTGCAGAGTACACAGAATGTGCTGCTAAACTGCGGTGACGCACACTGAATGGAATATGTGACTTTGATATTTTAGTTTGAAGACTTAACAGTATTTCTTCCTATTCTGCAACTGTGCAGAGTACACAGAATGTGCTGCTAAACTGCGGTGACGCACACTGAATGGAATATGTGACTTTGATATTTTAGTTTGAAGACTTAACAGTATTTCTTCCTATTCTGCAACTGTGCAGAGTACACAGAATATGCTGCTAAACTGCGGCGAAGCACACTGAATGGAATATGTGACTTTGATATTTTAGTTTGAAGACTTAACAGTATTTCTTTCTATTCTGCAACTGTGCAGAGTACACAGAATGTGCTGCTAAACTGCGGTGACGCACACTGAATGGAATATGTGACTTTGATATTTTAGTTTGAAGACTTAACAGTATTTCTTCCTATTCTGCAACTGTGCAGAGTACACAGAATATGCTGCTAAACTGCGGCGAAGCACACTGAATGGAATATGTGACTTTGATATTTTAGTTTGAAGACTTAACAGTATTTCTTCCTATTCTGCAACTGTGCAGAGTACACAGAATGTGCTGCTAAACTGCGGTGACGCACACTGAATGGAATATGTGACTTTGATATTTTAGCTTGAAGACTTAACAGTATTTCTTCCTATTCTGCAACTGTGCAGAGTACACAGAATATGCTGCTAAACTGCGGCGAAGCACACTGAATGGAATATGTGACTTTGATATTTTAGTTTGAAGACTTAACAGTATTTCTTCCTATTCTGCAACTGTGCAGAGTACACAGAATGTGCTGCTAAACTGCGGTGACGCACACTGAATGGAATATGTGACTTTGATATTTTAGTTTGAAGACTTAACAGTATTTCTTCCTATTCTGCAACTGTGCAGAGTACACAGAATATGCTGCTAAACTGCGGTGACGCACACTGAATGGAATATGTGACTTTGATATTTTAGTTTGAAGACTTAACAGTATTTCTTCCTATTCTGCAACTCTGCACAGTACACAGAATGTGCTGCTAAACTGCGGTGACGCACACTGAATGGAATATGTGACTTTGATATTTTAGTTTGAAGACTTAACAGTATTTCTTCCTATTCTGCAACTCTGCACAGTACAAAGAATGTGCTGCTAAACTGCGGCGAAGCACACTGAATGGAATATGTGACTTTGATATTTTAGTTTGAAGACTTAACAGTATTTCTTCCTATTCTGCAACTGTGCAGAGTACACAGAATATGCTGCTAAACTGCGGCGAAGCACACTGAATGGAATATGTGACTTTGATATTTTAGTTTGAAGACTTAACAGTATTTCTTCCTATTCTGCAACTGTGCAGAGTACACAGAATATGCTGCTAAACTGCGGCGAAGCACACTGAATGGAATATGTGACTTTGATATTTTAGTTTGAAGACTTAACAGTATTTCTTCCTATTCTGCAACTGTGCAGAGTACACAGAATGTGCTGCTAAACTGCGGTGACGCACACTGAATGGAATATGTGACTTTGATATTTTAGTTTGAAGACTTAACAGTATTTCTTCCTATTCTGCAACTGTGCAGAGTACACAGAATATGCTGCTAAACTGCAGCGAAGCACACTGAATGGAATATGTGACTTTGATATTTTAGTTTGAAGACTTAACAGTATTTCTTCCTATTCTGCAACTGTGCAGAGTACACAGAATGTGCTGCTAAACTGCGGTGACGCACACTGAATGGAATATGTGACTTTGATATTTTAGCTTGAAGACTTAACAGTATTTCTTCCTATTCTGCAACTGTGCAGAGTACACAGAATATGCTGCTAAACTGCGGCGAAGCACACTGAATGGAATATGTGACTTTGATATTTTAGTTTGAAGACTTAACAGTATTTCTTCCTATTCTGCAACTGTGCAGAGTACACAGAATATGCTGCTAAACTGCGGCGAAGCACACTGAATGGAATATGTGACTTTGATATTTTAGTTTGAAGACTTAACAGTATTTCTTCCTATTCTGCAACTGTGCAGAGTACACAGAATGTGCTGCTAAACTGCGGTGACGCACACTGAATGGAATATGTGACTTTGATATTTTAGTTTGAAGACTTAACAGTATTTCTTCCTATTCTGCAACTGTGCAGAGTACACAGAATATGCTGCTAAACTGCGGCGAAGCACACTGAATGGAATATGTGACTTTGATATTTTAGTTTGAAGACTTAACAGTATTTCTTCCTATTCTGCAACTGTGCAGAGTACACAGAATGTGCTGCTAAACTGCGGTGACGCACACTGAATGGAATATGTGACTTTGATATTTTAGTTTGAAGACTTAACAGTATTTCTTCCTATTCTGCAACTGTGCAGAGTACACAGAATATGCTGCTAAACTGCGGCGAAGCACACTGAATGGAATATGTGACTTTGATATTTTAGTTTGAAGACTTAACAGTATTTCTTCCTATTCTGCAACTGTGCAGAGTACACAGAATGTGCTGCTAAACTGCGGTGACGCACACTGAATGGAATATGTGACTTTGATATTTTAGTTTGAAGACTTAACAGTATTTCTTCCTATTCTGCAACTGTGCAGAGTACACAGAATATGCTGCTAAACTGCGGCGAAGCACACTGAATGGAATATGTGACTTTGATATTTTAGTTTGAAGACTTAACAGTATTTCTTCCTATTCTGCAACTGTGCAGAGTACACAGAATGTGCTGCTAAACTGCGGTGACGCACACTGAATGGAATATGTGACTTTGATATTTGAGTTTGAAGACTTAACAGTATTTCTTCCTATTCTGCAACTCTGCACAGTACACAGAATGTGCTGCTAAACTGCGGTGACGCACACTGAATGGAATATGTGACTTTGATATTTTAGTTTGAAGACTTAACAGTATTTCTTCCTATTCTGCAACTCTGCACAGTACACAGAATGTGCTGCTAAACTGCGGTGACGCACACTGAATGGAATATGTGACTTTGATATTTTAGTTTGAAGACTTAACAGTATTTCTTCCTATTCTGCAACTCTGCACAGTACACAGAATGTGCTGCTAAACTGCGGTGACGCACACTGAATGGAATATGTGACTTTGATATTTTAGTTTGAAGACTTAACAGTATTTCTTCCTATTCTGCAACTCTGCACAGTACACAGAATGTGCTGCTAAACTGCGGTGACGCACACTGAATGGAATATGTGACTTTGATATTTTAGTTTGAAGACTTAACAGTATTTCTTCCTATTCTGCAACTCTGCACAGTACACAGAATGTGCTGCTAAACTGCGGCGAAGCACACTGAATGGAATATGTGACTTTGATATTTTACAGTTTGAAGACTTAACAGAATGTGCTCTAATCTGCAACTTTGCACACTAAACAGAATGTGCTCTAATCTGCAACTTTGCACACTAAACAGAATGTGCTCTAATCTGCAACTTTGCACACTAAACAGAATGTGCTCTAATCTGCAACTTTGCACACTAAACAGAATATATGAATTTTTTTTTTTGTTTGTTTTTTTCCCCCCACACAAAATAAACTGCTGCCCCCACACACAGTAGTCCTAAAAAGGACTTTTGGGTCTTTTTTTTCACAAATTTGCTTGTCTTCTCCCTACACTGACTTTCCCTTCCTATCCTCATCTCTCCCTGGCTAAGACTGAGCCGAACTCGCTGGTCAGGTGCTATACAGCACCCGACCACGGGTTCTGGCCAGCCAATCAGTGTAATGCCAGCAGCCAACATGGCTGCTGGCATTACACTGATGTCAGAGCCTCCCTGCACGTTTAGTGGCTGCGCAGCAGCCGCGAAACGTGCGGGGAGGAGACCCGAACATGGCGGGCGAGCACATGCGGTACTCGTACGAGTACAGCCATGTGCCGAGCAGAGCGATGCTCGAGCCGATCCGAGCATCGGCCGAGCATGCTCGCTCAACACTACTCATAACTAAAACTTTCCATTCCCCTTACTAGTTTTGTAGCCCTCCTCTGCACTCTCTCTAGTTCCATAATGTCCTTTTTCAGAAAGGGCGCCCAGAATTGAACAGCATATTCTAGGTGGGGTCTTACCATGGACCTGTAAAGAGGCATAATAATATCTTCCTCCCTTGAGTCAATACCCCTTTTAATACATGCCAATATCTTATTGGCCTTTGCAGCTGCCAGCTGGCACTGCGTGCTACTGCTAAGTCTATTGTCTACCATTACTCTCAAATCCTTTTCATTTGTAGATTTCCCCAGAGAAACACCATTTAAACTATATGTTGCATTTTTATTATTATACCCAAAATGCATAACTTTACACTTGTCTATATTGAATCTCATTTGCCATTTGCCTGCCCAGTTACTCAATTTGTCCAAATTCTCTTGTAATGAAGACACTTCCAGTTCAGACTTTATTACCTTACTTAATTTTGTGTCATCGGCAAACACTGATACATAGCTCCCTATGCCCTCTGGGAGGTCATTAATAAACAAATTAAAAAGAAAAGGACCCAGGACAGATCCCTGAGGTACTCCACTTATCAAGTTTATCCAACTGGAGAACTTGCCATACTTGATATACATTTTCTGTTGTATAGTGGTTTGTAGATTCCACAGTGTAAATCTCCTTCATCACATGGAAATAGACACTGGCTCCATGCTCAATGTCATTGCACTTTTGGGTGATGACCCACAAGTTCCTGGACAGCATCAATGCGCATGGAGATAGTGATTGCAATGCAATGCAATGCAATGAAGAAGACAGGCATGGTACCCTCATCTATAGACCACTGTTCTTAATGTAAGAAACACATACTTTTTTCAAATATGCAGTGGAAGGTAAGCCTACGTGCAAATAAGTTTAGATAGCCCACTTGGGATGGCTAGAGCTTCATAGATAGCTATAATTGTAGTGCCCCTACTCTCCAATACACAGTGGGATCCTGGTGCACCCCTCAAGTCTTAGTTATGGGAGGAGATAAGGGGTACAAATGGATCAGGGGACACTATTCATTCATACATCCATGATCAACTGAATGCGAAAACTTCTAGTTTTGAACCAGTGATGTGCATCTTGAAATCTGGGCCCTATAATTATAATGAACTAATTAGAAACTTACATCATTCTAGAACCAAAAACACTTATATGTATATGCATATGTGTGAAACATACTCAAAATTATAGTGTATGTAAAACAAACTTACAGAAAACAATTATTATTGCTAAACTTGGCATGAAATATTGGTGAAAATACCTGATGAAAAGTATAGAAATACTGACACTGAAATGACATGGACTGTCTTATTTCCAAAAATATATACTGGTATATTATTCCTGTTTAGAACTGTGATCTTATACTATTGACCCTGTGACTGCTAAATTATATTTCCACAATTAGGACAGTTGGTTAAATTCATATTGAGATATTTTGTATACATTGCATCAGTTTGGTGCATACATAGGCAGAATCACTAAGTTTGGCATTATTTAAAAAAAATATCCATATCAAATTAGGCATGTATACTGTACATTGACATGGCACTAAATGGAAAACCTATCTGTCTTGAAAAAACAAACAAACAATATTTCATTCACAATAACAATAAAGTGAAACCCAATTTAAGAAATAAACTTAATCCCTTCGCGTCCGGTGACGTACCTGGACCGTCACGTTGGTCCTGGTACATCACGTACTTTTACTCACTGCGCTCCTGCAGGAGCGCGTGAGTAATACCGGGGACTGAAGTCGATCGCTCCAAGACCGGAGTGATCTCTTTCAGTCCCTCGTTCGGCGTGCCGCCCCATGTGATCAGTCACATGGGGCGGCACACCTAAATTCCCTATCTGGTCCTTAAAGGACCACACACCCCAGGACCGCTGGTCTTTAAGGGGTTAAAAAGTGAACTGGAAGTGGAATACCAGTTGTTGCTCTGGGTAAGAGACAGTATAATAATTTCCACACCAGTGTCTTGAAGTAATATTTATCAATGAGAACACAGAGTATGCTGTCATTGATGCTTTTTGCTTCTTGCATGTCCTCATTTATAAGTACTGTTTTGGTATTCATAAGTCATTTACATATTTGTAAAGCAAAGAAAAAAGGAGGCAAATATAGTTTTTGATACCTTTATTGGCTAACTAAGCAGATTTAGAATGCACGCTTTCAAGAGCTTAGGTCTCTTCCTCAGGCATGTTATACAGATAAATATGAAAACATCTCTCTTAAATACAAGTACACATTGTATTGTTTAGCATGGAAATCAGATAAGAGAACTCAACAAAGATCCAGATACTTTGATCAGCCAATGGTAAATTGCACTCTTCCTCTGAGGCTTTAGAGGTATTTACAATGCCCGTGGGTCCATTGGAAAGGTTAATCCACTAAGTGATAATGTGACAAGAATTCTCTGTCCTTTTCAAATCATTATGAATAACATTAAACTTTAACATTAACTTAACCTCCCATACTTTTCTGTCCCTCTGAGTGAGGAACAGTCCCATCAATACAGTTAACTTAATGTCCCTGACACTGTGTTCATTTTGACAAAAATGTTCTCCCACTGGTGTCTCTGTCTTTTTGTTGTTAATACTGGATCTGTGGGAATTAATCTTTTTATGTAGTGGCTGTCCAGTTTCACCCACATAAAGAGCTGTTGGGCATTTTGCACACATGATAAGGTATATTACACTGGATGATTTGCAGATGAAGTTACCATTGATCTTATGGTGTAACTGGGTGTTTGGAATTGGTATCTTGTCCATGGTGTAAATGTGTGCACAAGTTTCAGACCTCTTTTTTAGGTAGGGAGAAGTGCTATTTTTTATTCGTATTCAGTGCACTCCTTACAATCAGTTATTTCAAATTGGAGGCTGTCTGAAGTAGAGTAAGGGAGGCTGTGGGAATATTTTCTTAAGTCTTTTATCCGTATGTGTTTTCATTTGAATTTCTCTTGATATTTTGTGTAGAACTTCAACCTGGGGGTGGTAAGTGACCACCAGTGGCACCCGGTTTCCATTAAGTTGTTCTTTGTAGCTCAACAGATTTTTTTCTTGGTATTTGGGTAGCCTTCTATATCTGACTGTCAATAATCCTTGCACTGTATCCGTGTTTTATAAAGTCTCCTCTGAGTTTCTGGAGGTGCTTGTCACGGTCCGTTATGTCAGAACAGATGCAATGGTATCTGATGGCCTTTGTGTGTTTTGGGTGTAAGCTATTGTTTTTCAGGTAGATTGGTCTGTCTGTTGGTTTGCGGTATAGGGATGTGTGGATGGAGTTGTTCTGAATACTGATAGTAATGTTAAAGAAGTTAATGTTTGTGCGTGAGTGACTGAGTGTTAGGCTGATATATGGGTGGAATGTATTGTAGTTCTCATGGAATCTGAGAAGTTCCTCTTCACTGGTGATCCAGATGATAAGAATATCACCTATGTAGAGGAGCTCACTTACACTCCTTCAGACAGTCTCCCAGTTTGAAATAACTAATGGTAAGGAGTGCCCTGAATAAAAATACAAAATATCACACATCTCTCTGCCTACAAAAGAGGTGTGAAACCTGTGCACACATTTACACCATGGACAAGATCCCAATTCCAAACACCCAGTTACACTATAAGATCAATGGTACCTTATGTAATATACCTTATCACGTGTGTAAAATGCCCAACAGCTCTTTATGTGGGTGAAACTGGACAGCCAATACACAGATCCAGTGTTAACAACAAAAAGACAGAGATACCAGTGGGAGACCATTTTTTGACAAAATGGACACAGTGTCAGGGACATTAAGTTAAACGTATGGGACTTATTTCAAAAAATTGTGTTTTGTTGCACAATTTGGGCAAAGTACGCAACAAAACCCACTTTTTTTTAAAATAAGCAAACTAACACATTGGTGTACTATATGCTCTATACAGGGTTCCCTTAACCCTGAAAATTTCTGCCAATAAATCAAAACATTTAAAAAATGAAAAACTGCACTCATTGTCTTCTGTGGGAATACCTGAAAAAAATACAGTTTTTTGTTTGTTTTTTTTTTGCTTTTTTCAATGCATTGAAATCAATAATAATTAATACCCTCCCACTTACAGTATTCTGCATGTTGTCCAGCAATCCTACCTATAAAAGGGGTGTCAGGTTCTTGAATGTTGCCAGACTGTTAATAGGAGAGAGTGAGAAAGAGAGAAATGAGAGAAAGCAGGTGATCTTTTAATGCTTGAGGCAGACAGGCAAAGAGAGGGAACTGGAGTTGCTTCATGGTAGCCAGTTGTTCTCTGGTTTGGGTATGAAAGAAGAAAGGAGAGTTAAAATATAATTAAAAAAAGACCATTATGACTGATAATTACAGACAAGTAAGTGATCCAAGTATCTACCTGAGCTACCAGAGCCTCTACTGATCCGGAGTGAATGAATGATACTTCTAAGACAGCCATAAATATATTATACATTCAAGACAGACAGGTACAACTTGACATACTGTATATACAAAGACACACACTGTCAAGATAACATCCAACAACAGAGACAAGCAGATACTGCTGTATGGTAATGCTGTTGTGCTGCAAACTTTATCTTTAGCTACTTCACTCTGTACTGTAAAATTAACTCTGCAGTAAAGATAGTAGAAAAATAAATTTGATACTAGCTGTGTGTAGAGACAGACAGGCAAAGTAAGGAGCTGGGGATTTTGCTGTTGCAGGTGGGACATAATGGTAGCAGTGTTGATTTTGACAGTAAACTACAAGACAGAGCTGTTAGCATATGGAGTTGTTTTGGACATCAGAAGTCACTGTCTCTAGTTTCTGTCACAGTCTCAGTCACAGATTAGGTCAAGGATCTCCTGTTTTAACTGTCCTAGTCTGTCACTGTCTACAAAGAAATCACAACCACATTTTTGTGAGTTTATATATAATCTTTGGGGAAGACTGGTATCCTACCCAGGGTGCATTTTATCTTACTTGAAGAAATACTCTGAAGTATATCATACTGGCCCTGCTCAGATGACAGTCATGCCATGAAATGCCAGGCAATTCCTCTCTGAATGAGAAACAGTCAACCCCAGACGTAGATCTCTTGCTCACGAGTGCCTAGTGAGATCATCTGCATTTCACTGGTAAGGTCTAAGAGAACTAAAACATACATCTGGGGTTGGATGCTTCTCTCATTTAGAGAATAATTGACTGGCATTTCATGGCTGGACTGTCTGGGTGGGCAGAGAGTATAGATATTCTATAGTGGTTCAGTTTCATAGATGATTTCAAGCAATATCAGTCACAGAATGGGTCAGTTTCTGTATATTTTGTATGCTCTGTTGTTCAGTCAATGGATTGCAAATATTGTTAAGTAAGTGTGTGTGTTGGGGTGGGTGGCCCAGCCTAAAACTTTGTCCTAGTGCCCAGATGCTTCTAGTTCTGCCCCTGAGCAGCACATCAGACACGAAACACCTTGAAGCAGTAGAAGCACTCCTAAACATTCACAGGACCAAGACATAATAGTAGTGTTATAAATGTCTCAGGGAAGGGGACATTTTTTTCCATACCAGCATCCATGTCTCTTACTACTGTTGTGCAAATGAAAAGCATGGTTGATGATGATGACCCTGTGTAATGTCTCTAATATAATAGCTCACTTGAGAATAACAGATAAAATGCATGTGTCAGGCTTCGGCCATGTCCTAAATCTAGATGTTTCTTGATTCCTCTCAGAATCACAAACTGTGAAAGAAGTGCTAAATAATGGCCATAAGATCTGCGCACATTTTAGCCGAACCTATACTGTGAACAATTCATTTAATGGTTTGCAAGAGAGTGAAAACCTGCTCCTTTACCAGATCCCTTCCAGGGATCTGGAAGTTCCAGGGAATTTCCCATTATACAGGCTGACGATATTGTATGAGCAGAACAAGGCCATTATTTAATTTACATTACTTAAAGGAGCAGTAATTTTTTTAATGAAAATATATATATTGTAGACTACTACTGAGTAAAGGGTACTCCCACTGCCAAGAGATTCATATTTCCAGAGTTATTACATTTTAAACCCATGTTTTTTTTATATTAGCAGTGCCCTCTAGTGGTCAAATTCTAATTAGTTTTTCCTGTTACATTCTAATGGAGAGGAAAGTCAAGAAAGTCAGTGATATACAGTTCTCCATAGAATGTGATAGAAATTGCCTGTCACATCTTGTCAGAACTATCAGAAAGTAAACACAGTAAATTCACTTCATGATTATTTGAACTGTTATACATTTTGAATAAAACGTCTGACAGCAGTGGGAGTGCCCTTGTTTTATTCAGCAGGAAAAGATCTATAAAATATGTGTTTTCATAAAAGAAGTTTACTGCTCCTTTAAATTGAAGGCTTTGGAGCAGTGCTAACTCTCGCCTGGGAAATAGTTAATCTATAGAAAGAATAGGAGGGAATCGACAACATTCTCACAGGAAATTCATTGTCAGTGGTGAAAATAAGAACATTTTATGTATTTTTTTGCACTGGAATTTTCTGCTAAAATTTGGAAAATTTTGTTTTCTTCTGAGAACAACAAAAAAGAGCATTTTCGCCCATCTATAGTTCTAGAGAGATCATGAGAGCATTTTGAAGCAATACATTTGAGACCACTTTAAAACCCACAGAGTTAATCTACATTTTTAACCACTGTTTTAGAAATTTTAATCTTAATATGTGGCCCTTGGGTGGACCTGAGGACCACATATGCTGCCCTTTGGTTTAATCTGGTTCCTGTCATTGGGTTAAACCCAGAAATGCTAATATAGTTTACTGTTTGATTAATCACACAATATTTGATAAATTTAATTCAAAAATAATTCTGATGATTCTCTGTCTGTTATGGTTTCTTCTAGCCTCCATCTTTTAGTCTCAACTTTTATCAGATAGTTGCCCTATCAGCAGTTCTTCTCTCCTTGTAGCAGACCTACAGATTAAGCAGGGGCTGCATCATAAAATCTGGCGCTTCAACAGGAGAACATAATGGGGATATGAAAGTACGCTCCTGATGCTCCCTGAGTATGCCTGTGCTTGCATTGTGAGGGACTCTTTCCATATAGACTGGTTGTAGTGGGCTTGAAAGTCGAGTAGGTCTATAGGGAATATGCATGCAAAACTGGTGTTGTGGTTGAGAGTCACAAGCTACCAGTTTGCATTCCAGCCAAGGATGTAATTTTATGACCTCCTGGAAGGATGAAAGAGCTACTTTGGAGACTACTAAGTCTACTCCTACTGAAGCAAACTTACAAAATGTTCTAATTACTCTTTAAGCACTTGGTAGTTATGTGAAAATGCACATCTTTTGGTCATTTAACCATCTGAGTGCCAAAGTGGTGTCCAACATATTGCTACGTAATTCGTTTTATACCCATTTGTAGTCAGTGGGTTAAAAAACTAGCAAAAACAAAAAACAGTGAATTCAGGTTCTAGGAATATCCAAAGCATTTGCCAAAACAAGTTAATGTTCCTAGTTTGCATATAAACAGCACATTACTTCGTAATCCATAAATCTGATCTGGCTTGCCGCCCAGAGAATTAAATTTAAACCAGTCTTATGAACTATGAACTACTAGTGAAAAAGCCTGTGTACACGGGCCAAGGTCCGGCTGATGTTAACCCTTTGAGTTCCAGAGGGGTAAGCAACGCATTGGGTTAAGAGGCCAGTCCTGCTCTGTGTCCTGCCACCGACACAGTCATGCACTGTAGGGACTGCCTGAAAGCACAGAATGCTCCCAGCACAGAACTCCCAGCATTCTGTGCTCCCAGCACAGAACTCCCAGCATTCTGTGCTCCCAGCATTCTGTGCATTCGGGCAGTCTCTACTGCACATGACAGCTTGTGACAAACATCCTAGAAAATTATTATATAGGATTGCTTTCATTTTCTTTAAAGTTGGGAGTTTTGCCATGTTACAAGCTTCTTTATAAAACCATTCCAAAGAGAACAGTCAGATTCAGTTACTTTATGCAACTGTACTCATTCTTAAAATGTCTGGTTGGCATTTGTCTCTTGTTTTCAAGTCTGTCCTGGATACTCATTCTATCTAACTCAGAATGGTGAATGGCTGTGTTGACCATGCCGGAACTATAACCCACAACCCTGAGGTTTGAACAGATTGTACAGCTGGTTCATTAACCAACTGAGCAATCTAATATTGGAGCTAAACTAATATTAACCTGGATTACATTACAGTTGAAGTTTATCTTATGTTTTTGTTTTTTATTTTGAACTTGTTGGTATTTTTATGACTTGTTATAATTTCCAGAGAGGGAAAACAAAGTCAGGATATTGCACAAATGTGCTAATATAGGTGCAAGTAATGTGTTATTGTCTTCTGCATCTGAATAATGCTGTGACAACACAGTCGTGTTGGATAAACCCACCATTTGAGTTATTGGTGCGGTGAAAACAAACCTAGGGCTAGATTTAAAGGCAGGCATTAAAACACCCGCTTAGTAAAAAAAGCACATCGGCAGCAAATAACACATGATTTACGGCGGATTTAAAAGTAAGTCTAAAAGAATAGCTAATGAGCGTAGGCACAACAAAAACATGTAACACAAAAATCTGCGTCGCACCTTTTTTTGCATAACCGTGCGTCCAAATCACCTATTAAAACACAACTTAAGTCAAAATGTAACATAACGGCTGGCATTGTCTAGCAACCCTGAAAGATGCACAAACAAAATTCAAACCTACAGCCAATCCCAAGACCCCAAAGTATCAAAAATGTTCAAATACACCTATATATACCCAAAAATAACAGTCACACCTTGTCTGTGTTTCGAGTTTTGGCGAGCTAGATTGCAGGACCCAGGAGCGGTGGATAGTGTTTAGAGAGAGGGAGAGAGAGAAGCATACAGAGGAGTAAGGTAGGAGGATTTTGGAGAGGAGAGAATTACATTTAAATAGACACATATCACACTTTTGCACATATTACATACCCCTATACAAACACAAACACATACATAACATAGTCTTTTCATAACACTTTACACATTTCTTACATTTTATTATTACAGTGTGAATCTGTTAGTGAAAGAGTGTGACAGAGAATGAGTGGGATTGAGTGTGTCTGTGAGGGCCTGTGGGAGTGCCTGGGAGTGAGTAGGTGAATGATGGCAAGGACAGGAGAGAGGGATGGGGAGAGTAGTGGAGGAGGAGGAAGGTCAAGAGGGCATCCCTGAGAAGAGTAGGGGTGGGAGAGAGAGATCCACAGGATGGAGGGGGAGCAGGCCCAGAAGAGCAGGCACACGGAGGGCAGGGACAGAACCTGCAGTGGGATGAGGGGTACCTGCTGGGGACCACCACACACAGGCAGGGGCAGCGCAGGCAGGGCACTCTGGTTTGGACTCCTCGCAGGCCGTATCTGAGGAGAAGAGAATCAGGGATACCCGCTACTGTGAAGAGGAGAACAGGGCTCTCGTGGAGGCTGTCCTAGAGAGGGAGAGCATCCTCTATCTGAGGGAGCAGGTCCCTTGCCTGTCAGCGAGGAGGAGGACCACCTGGAACCAGATCTGCAGCTGGGTGAACGCAGCGGCCAGTTGCAGATAGGATGTGGAGTCCATCAAGAAAAGATGGGGCGACTGCCGGAGGGTGGTGAAGAACAAGTTGGCTGAAATTGCCAAGCAGTCCAAAGGCACCGGAGGTGGGCCACCTGTCCCTATCACCTTCTGCGGATGGGAGGAGATGGTGCGGCACACCGTGTCCTCCACACTGATTGAGGGGGTCCCTGGAGGATCGGACACTGGGGAAGAGAGGAGCCTCCACACTAACAGTAAGTGCATCATCACATAACCACACACCACATCAGCCCACACAACCATTACACACAAACACATTCACATCTCAACATATGTCCATCATTCATCCACACAACTGCACCAACACAGCACCCTGAGGGTTAAAACAGGAAACAATTCAAGAACAAATGTCAAGGTTCAAACAGGCCCAAACCTGTCCAAGTCCCAGGTCTACCATCATATTGCTGTGCTGATCACACACAATCCACACAAACCATGCTTATCCAAGTGTTGTATGTTAAACACCATAATTGTTCCTACACAATGTCACCCATGTACCCACAGGGAACCCTGAACATAACCCTTTGAATGCTAGAGGGATTATCAATCCATCGCTCAACAATGCTTTAGCAACCCCTCTGGTACTCAAAGGGTTAACCGGAAAACAAACACAAGTCGATAGGGAAACAATTGCATGCTACACAGGGGACATTCACTAAGCGGTGAAAAAGAGATGATGGAGAGAAATTAACCCTTACATACCCTCACTTCACCAATCCTTATGTTAGTCTATGGAGACTATTCAATAACATGAATCAAGTTGCTAAGGTCCCATTGTATAGACTCCATAGAAAACATTGCAAATGGGGAGATTAGATCACTGGAGAAGTTATCATCATGTTCAGATCATCAGGTCTTCATCACCGCTTACTGAATCTCAAAAAGGATGGATCAGGTCACATATCACAGTGCCACTGAGAATAACTGGGTGTATGTGCAACACACAGGCCTAAAATAATGCACTGGAATTAAAGGAGAAAAAAGTAGGGCTTGGTGTTATGTATGCAATCATTTACTCTAACTTGAAATGACATATCTTACATTTGATTCACACATGGATCCTCAGGAGTGGTGATGCCATGGATGTATGTTACACCAGCCACTATTTGCAGGATATACATGGAAACCAAATATGAACCATTGTAGTTTGTTCACCAACAGGCCATGAGTGATGGATATCTCGACTGAGTATGCTGCCTCACTCAGAAGGATGTATGGGCTTATCCAGAAAAGCAACAGGCCTCAATCAAAGATATCCTTCACTATAGGCTTAATTATTGCCCTTCGGGATTGAACTGGAACAGACCTCATGGACAGGATCCTGTCAAGTTCATCAATCTGTGATTGCCATGGTGGAATCCCATGCATCGCAAAGCAAAGCATAGGATACCATCATGACAACCAGAGAGTCACATGTCAAATACTTAAAAATCTTGCATTGTATGGGATAAACTAATAAGACAGGGATGAATAACAGTTGAATCGTATTGCAGATCTGTTAAAAAAAGATATGTACACAAAGAAAAATGGTCTGATATCTATGTGGATATGTACCTATCATATGTGTACAAATATATCTTAACAAGGTATAAACCCAGAGATCAGTTCAGTACGTGTGATTGCCTTACTGGCTATATATGTGCACCCATCAAAAACTAACTTTTATTGATATCATCAATAAACACATACCTAGTATATCCCAACTTACTTAGATGGGATAAACAAGGTATGTTTTCATTGATGATATCAATAAAAGTTAGGTTAGCTGGAGATTTCAGTCATTTTACCACAGAAAGGATCTTCAGCAGAGCCAAAATTGCCCAATTTAGAGATAAATACTACATTGGAATGGTCTACAAAGCGTGCCTGGTTTGCAAGCACACTCTGTAGACTGTTCCAATGAAGTTTGCATCTCTAATTGGTGCAATTTTGGCCCTGCTAATCTGTGTCGTCAAATGACTGAAATCTCCAGCTGTCACATAGAGCAATACCTGTCTAACCATGAGGGTTTGAGGGATAGGACTTACATCGATCCACATCTGTTTCAAATGCCTACAATATTACATCATGATGAAATTAACCATTGCTATCCTGTTAATCTTATCATTGCTACGTTTACTAATCACTCATTTATCCACACAGCTTATGGGCCTCCACCACAGCAGGAGCCCATGGAGGAGGCTGAATTACCACCCAGTGAGGAGTATACAGATGAGGGGACAAGCAGGTGGTCACCATACCCACCATCCACACCTCCTCCACCACTGTCTGCTCCACCACAGGCTGCTCCACCACTGTCTGCTCCACCACTGTCTGCACCATCCCCACAACCTACTACCCTCCAGCAGCAGCACTACCACCACCAGGGAGACAATGGCTGCTTGGGACAGTGGTCACCACCCAATATGGGCCATATTAACAGCAGATGGACCTACCCTCCTTGATGGCTCCCCAGCACGGCCAAGGTATGACCCTTGGCCACTGGACTACCATCACCTGGGCCTGATTGGGGAGCCCCAGTGGCCTATACCAAGGGAAGACATTACTCCACCACCAGCACAGACATCATTGGGCAGCTCGGAGTCCCTAGATGTGGCGGGTACACACATATCATCTGCAGCAGCCACTGCACCAGCAGACACAGCACCAACAACAGCCACAGCAGCAGCAGCAACAGCAGACTCAGCAGCAGCAGCCACAGTAACAGCAGCCACAGCAGGTGCAAACTCAGCAGCAGCAGCCACAGCAGAAGTCTCAGCAGCAGAAGACTCAGCAGCAACCCCACCAGCAGACTCACCAGGCACATCCACCTCCAGCATTGCACTCATCACGGGGATGGAGACGGAGTGCCTGGTGCTACAGAGGAGGCTACTCCAGGCATGCAACAGGACCAATGAAAACATAACAAGGAGCAGAAGGGAATCCTGGAGGAACACCTCAGGAATCAAGGCAAGGATACATGCCCTGGAGTTGGAGCGCACAAGACTGAACACACAACTCCATCAGTACCACACAGGGATGATGGCCATGATAGGGCAGGTGCTGGTGGAGTTGAGAGACCACAACTGCAGAGAGAACATGCATGTGGAGAGGGAGCTGCATTCAACAGAGGGGTCCACTGCACCCACCACTCCCTCCAGTGTGACCCCTGAAGCTACAACTAGGGTGCAAAGGGTGACCAGGCAGTCAGCCAGGGCATCAACATCCGGCACCCAATCAAAGGTCCCCCCCCAAGAAAAAGAAAATACAGCCCAAGTTGTTATTTTCCCCCTAAATAAAATAACTGTGCTTTGGAATCCTGTCTGATATGCTTTGTGTTTAGTGATAGATTGGGTGGCAGAGTTATCTCCAATGCATTGGCAAGCAATGCAGTGAACACAACTTCTGCCTAGGGAACATGTTTGTGGTATGTTACAACATGAGGTCACACACACACCATTGTACAAATTCAACTGGCAATACATCCCTGGAGCCAAATAACATGACTGTGTTATATGGCCATATTGTAGATTGAATATGAACAACAGATACCCACCCCTTAGCAGAACAACTGGTGTAACACTGTGAAAATTAATCTGCATCAATTGTTGTGGTTTAAGGGGTTAACCAAACAGCTATTTGACTTAGCTGAGAACTAACAAGAGGATAGATGATGGAACATGCAGCCAAATATTTGTGATTCTAACTCTTATTGTGAAACTGATTTACTGGGGAACCCAATGGTCACCCTAGATTTCGATGTGTGTGCTACAGATTGGAATCCTAGGGGGAGCATTTGGTTCTCCATTAAGTCTGTTTCACGATAAGAGTTAGAATCAAGACTAACTTCCTGGACAACCCAATGATCGTCCTGAGATTTCAATGGGTAGCACACACATTGAAACCTTAGGATGAGCATTGTGTTATCTTGTAAGTTGTGTTGATGTTTTACAAAGGTTGTAACAGACATCACCAGTGATATCACTTGTCCGTTTAGTCTGTTTGTTTGGTAATGTAGCCCATGTACAGAGATATGTAAAACCAAAGCAATCTCAGAACATTGGTTGTATTGATCAACATGTAAACAGTGGACATGACATCACTGTGCAAGTAATGTCCCCTGTATCACCTCTTTATCACTCACAACACACATTGCTGTATCAGTGCCATAATCTTATTGCATGAATACATCACAAAGTCCACTCATGGTCAAACAACTAGTGGATTCCTGTGATGTAGGCCATGCCTTCCTATGTATGAGGGATACTCTAGCCTTGAGTGTGGTTTCACATTGACACATGTGCAATCCAACATTTATTCATACAGACACAGATTGAATAGTGATGGATCTTCTTTATTGTGTCTCAAACTACATTAAAACATACATGTGTTTTCTGGGTATATAGTTTATATGTTTTAAACACTTTTATGAGCACACTAAATATACATTTAAACTAAATATGAATACTTTAGAAATACTACTGTACTGCTCATGTGTTGTCCACAAGGTTTGGCAACTCTGTAGATGAGCATTCTGACTGTACAGTTTTGAACCTGGATGTTAGTACGCTCATAAATTCATGTTTTCTGTGTCTGTATGAGGATGTTCCAGTAGAGCTTGCTGTGAACATCAGGTCAAACATTTCATCACCAACATAATCTCTTGAAACACCAAGGGGTGAGCTTCATGGAAGTGTTGTCAAGACTTCAGTCCAATCACATGGAAACTTAAGCATGGATCATGCTAGGGATGCCTGTGGGAAAAGAGGACAGGATTTGGAACAGCACCCTCCAACTGATCGTCATGCAACAACTTCAACATCCACTTAATCTCTTCCGTTACAGGCGGGTACACAAACCATTGCTTTGTAATGTGTTGTGTACTCGTCTGTAACTCATTAGGGGGAGAACTTGGGGGATGTCAACCAGCCATAGGGATATGTGCCCCTGACATGAATACACACATCTACAAATATATCCTAATAGCTCCATGAAACAAATATACCTGTGCTGCCGCTGTGAGAGTGACAGTGGTAGCCCAAATATATTTGTTTCATGGAGCTATTTGGACATATTTGTAGATGTGTGTATTCAAGTCAGGGGCACATATCTCAGCACAGACACAGGTCAGCATGGTGTCGCTGGAGATCTGATCCACATTTCATGACCTCTATGTTGTATAACACACTACCACTATAAATCCATCCCTCGGCTGCTCTTTTCAGCTCTAGCAAACTACAGGTCCCATGTTGACTCGAATGTCCCCTTAACCCCTGATGTAACAGAGTGTTATCCGATGCATTGCATTGAATAAGACTCTTTTGCTACAGGGGTACCGTGGTTTCTATGGCTCTGATCATAGCAAAACACTTTAGTTGGTAGCTATGGAGCCCTGGGATATACTGAACATGGTTACAGTGTTGTATCTTGGTTTCCAGGGGGGCATGCATGATATCCTTGAGATAGAAGTATCAATATGGTCATCAGGTATGGGTGGAGGCTGGACATCGTCAACAAGTCTGGTGTTCACCATGATGTTGTGTAAGCTAGTGTGTGCTATAACGATGTCACAGACTTTGCCTGGTGCATACTGCAGTGCTCCCCCCGAGTGACCCAGACACCTTAAGTGGGATTTTAGGAGCCCGAAAGTTCACTCAATGGCATTCCTTGTTCTGATTTTGAACCTGGTTGTATCGTTTCTGGGCTTCTGTTTGGGGATTCGCCACCGAGGTCATTATCCATGATCTGCAGCCATAGCCCGCATCACCTGTGGACAGTGAGTAACATGGTTAGACAGGATGCACATGCTGTGTGAATGATGTCTTATGAGGTGGACATGCTAGCTGTGAGTGAAGAGCATGCTGAGCAGTACTGTGTGTGCACCTGTGGATGTGGTGTGATTTGGTACTGTTAACTCACCCAGTAGCCATCCCCTTGTATAGGTTCCATTTTCGAAGTCTCTCTGCACAGATGAGTTTCTGAGTATATATGAATCATGATAGCTCCCGGGATATTTTGCACAGACATTCATGATTATCAAGTTGCTGTCACACACCATCTGCACGTTCATGAAGTTTTTGCGGTTAATGAAGATATGTGCGTGACGTGCTGGAGCTTTGATATGGACATGGGTGTAGTCTATAGCACCCATGACCCTGGGCATGCCTCTTCTTGTGTAAAAGCCCTGCTTCAGATGTATCCACTCCATGTCAGTGGTGGGGAAATGTATATAGGTACTGGCCTTGCTTTTGAGTGCTGGCAAGACCTGGGCCAGCACTCTGGAGAATGTAGCCTGTGACATGTCACATGCGTAACTTTCAGTTGACTGGAAGGCGCCACTTGCCATGAAGTGTGTGGCACACAGGAGTTTTTGCAGGCCAGAGAGGGCATGGTTGTAGATGTAAATCGGATCCACCTGATCCTTGATGATTTCATACTGGGCAATGATGCTGTGCGGCCTCAACCTGTAGCGATTAATCACCTTGTCATCAGTCATTCCATAGAGAGTGACCCTTGGGCGGTATACCCTGGGCCCTGGTGGTCGCTTATGCATCCTACACTGCTCCAGGGGTCCCTGTGGCAGCTGGGGAGCATCCTGTTGTTGGGGAGCATCCTTTTGCTGCAGCTGTGCATCTGCAGGCAGGTGCTGTCCTCCAGGTGGGGATTGGCTCCTGTGTGGCTTTTGAGCCAGAGCCTCCTCACTTGCAGCTGGTGAAGGCTGTTGATCAGGTGTGCCTGGGGCTTGCTGGTGTTCCCTAGCTCTCACCCTTGCATGGCTTCTCCGCAGTCTTTGCATCAATAAGTATCCCAACATACTTATTGTTCTCTCTATATCTCTCTCCCTGAGTGGAAAACAAGCCACAAGTGAGTGTGGTGAGCTGTCCCTTTAAGTACGTGGTAGGACGTTGTGTAGGTGTGGTGATGAGGTGAGTGATGACCAATGGGAAGGTGTTTGTTGTACATGTAAGTGTTTGGAGGTCTGTCTGTGTTTTAAAATGTGTTGTGTTCTGATTGCTGTTTCTCTGTCAGTTGCAGATGTGAAGTTGTGGGGTACAGGTTGTGTCTGGATAGTCGGGTGATGTTGCACAGATGAGCTTGTTTTGTATTGGCAGGTGTCCGTGTTGTGTGATAACCCCCATTGTTCCGTGCCATGTTGTGTTGGTGTTGTTTTGATGAAAGACACAGACAGCACAGACTCTCTAAGCGTAGCAGTAGGTCTTGTTTCACTGGCCCCTCTTCTACTCTCCCTCAATATATGCACTTACTTGCTTATGAGGTTACAAACTGCCTCCCAGTATATATCACGTTCCCCTTAAGCTGGGGTCGCTCCCAATCAGTTATACTCCAACAACTCCAAACACCTTCTTTTCCACATCAATACAATGAATGCCTAACTTCCAAGTGGCATTCAAATATAATCCAGGATAAAAAATCAAAATTAGGGATAGCAACTCCACATTCCTTGGGAGCATTTGATTAAAAAACTGGGATAGTATATTCAGAAAATATTGTAATTTTATTATGGAAGAGTGGTACAACAAGGAAGCATTAAAAAAGTACCATACATGTAAAATATTGGCACAATAGTAAAAAACTTTTGAAGTATATAAAATATAATTCTAAAATTTCAGCAAAAAATATAACAGATTGGCTCAACGCGTTTCGTGACTAATTCCTACGTCACTTTATCAAGAGCAAACATTCATATTTGATATCATAACCCACCTTATATCCTACATGCTCAGCGTCCCAGCTTCGCTCCATGCCTCTCAAAACCGGAAGTGGAAACATGAAGCGGAAGTGTATCCTCTCACCTACACGTGCGCTCCAACCATGGAACGCACGCGAAAAAGAAGGGACCGAGTGAAACAAGACCTACTGCTACGCTTAGAGAGTCTGCGCTGTCTGTGTCTTTTATCTTTACAGAAATTGGTGATTGGGATTCCGCATGGTGATGTCCCTTTAAGGATTGCTGCAACTCTCTATAAGGAAGAAATCTTTTGGACATTGGGGATTCTTGTTCGGTCTCTCTCTCTTCTTTTTTTTTTTTTTTTTCTCTTCCTTTGGACCTCCAAGGTTTATCATATAATCATAGAGCGCTGTTATTCTATCTATTGGTGTTGTTTTGGAAATCCTTGTCCCTGTGGTGTTGCTTGGTGTTGTCTGACAATGATCTGTGGTATATCAGCCGTAAGAATGATCAAACTGCCATTAGCTATTCTTTAGATGGATCTTTAAATTGCTAAATACACCTTAAGGCACCCGACAGTGCTTTTTTTTTTTATAACGGCTGCTTTTAAATCTAACCCCTAATGTCCCTATACCAGACATGCATTCCTGATGGTCAGTTTATTTGCTACTTTATACACTACTTAACTTTGACATGTCAGCACCAGAAAGACAGGGCTTTGCAAATCACATATGTCTGAGATATGTAAATTATTAGAATTATTTTGTGATGGGCGGCCTAATGGGTTACAAGAGAATAATGTTTGACAGCTGGGTATATGTTTATTACTACTTTTGTGGTTGAGGGAAGCTTCATGACATGCCTAGGGTGCAACAATGTTAGCGATATCATCATCTCATAAATACAAGAAGGACAGAATTATGGAACTATGGAAGGTCAGATTATGCAAGCTAACCAGTATCATGCTTGTTGGCTTCAAAGTCACAATCATTCAGTGATGCTGTTCCTGTTAGTCCCACTCAGTTCAAGAACAAAAAAGCCATAGGGGGGGACTGGCTCATGGTAGACCAGAGCTTGTGGAAATATTCATCTTTGAAGGATGGCATTGTTGCTTCCAATATGACAGGTTTCCAGACAAAATTTCTTTTAAAAAAATGTCTCATTCACAATAGTGAGCACTCTTCAAAGTGATTTCCAGAGAGCTACTAGTACTAACCAGTTTCATTGCTTATATGGCAATTGGTCTCTAGGTAAGACAGCCACACCAAGACCTACAAAGATGAAAAAGAGAAGACACCCAATAATGTAATATTTAACTCAGATCAACACAGAGCATGAAAATACGTTTAATGTAATCACTTGATGTAGTGGTCAGGAGGCGAATACTTCCAATCAACTAACACTATAGTAAATGGAGAAATTAGCCTATCTCCATTTGTGGGTTCACCAGTCACTGAAACAAGACGGTTGCTCGCCACAATACAATATCCAAAAGGATGGCATTTAGTAAAACAATAAAACAGCAATACAGGTGATAAAGATGCTTTATCATAAACAATGACCCTTATTATATAGGTTATTATCTTTGATAAAGCATTTTTTGTGAATGCATGAGCAGCCCTTTTATTACAATTTTTATATATGTTTTAATTGACTTTTAGCATAACAAAGTACACTTAAAGGGGCAGTAATGTTTCATAATAAAAGCAGCTCTAATTAATCATCATAGTATTTGGACTTTGGGGAGTGTTATTTCAATTCTGTCAGAGTTGTAGTTCCAGAGTAATTCAATGACAAAGTATCCCCTTCCCGCCCCTTTTACTGATGTAACACTGCTCAGCCAGAGCAGAAGGGCAGTGCCCAGGTAGACTGCAGAGAGGGACAATCTTCAATTAAGATAAGGGAAAAACCTGAAAAGCTTGTCAAGGGGGGCAGGGATTTAATTGTTTTCATAGGAATAAGAGTGTCCCCTTCTGTTATCTGTCTGGTCTATAGACTGCATTCCACATCTGAGAAGAGATGGCTTACGCTAGGTAAAAGGGGCGGGAGGGGAAACTTTGCTTGTGAATATCTCATAAACCATAAACGTTTGAGAGATAAGACATATCATTCTTCATGGTTTTTTTAATGCCTACAAAATAAAATAAAGTTAAAACGAATTATTACTATCCCTTTAAGGTAGAGTGCATATGAGTCTCGACAAAGACAAAAATATGTTAATGAGAAAGGTTTTTTAGAAAATTAGTCAAGTATGAGATAAACATTTTATACCATAACAATCAGGTTTAATTAAAAAAAGAGATTGTACGTATAAATGAATGGCAATCTAGCTTTGTCTCAAATATTTTTTCAATATATTTTAATTCTAGCTTTTATTAGCAATGAGAAGAAAAAATGGGAGACTGAGTGCTAGGCATTGTTAGTAATACGTCTGCATCACTATGGTATAAAGACTTTGCAAGTCTGCCATTAAGAAGAGGTCATATAAATAATCCATGGTTGCCAGACTAATTCAAATGGGCTTTTATTGTTTCCACAGTTGTCATTTTTTCCATAATCATAATGGAACAAACTCTGTCCTCCCATTCAGAAATCAATGAAGGTCCAAATCCTGTTATTATTTTGATTTTGTGGCCAAAATACAGGACGATGTAATGACGTTTTTTAAGTATTTTAATGTTAGTCATTTTTGTTATTAATGATAAGATCCTGCTCCAGAAGTCCTG
Organism: Rhinophrynus dorsalis; assembly: GCA_037306005.1. NCBI lineage: Eukaryota > Metazoa > Chordata > Amphibia > Anura > Rhinophrynidae > Rhinophrynus > Rhinophrynus dorsalis. The sequence goes on along the minus strand of CM074720.1, from coordinate 224,973,861 downwards.
CTCTGTATGGTACCCACAGCATTTATTATCAACAGATGGAAGCATTCTGGGGAGATAATCTGGAGTTCTATACCATTTAGTAATTAATTTAAAGTTAGTTTCCACTGCTAATATGTTTCTAGATATAATTAGAGCATTACAAAGCATGCATTTCCAATTTTGATCATGAAAAGAAAAATTAAGTTAATTCTCTCACTGGGCTCTTTGGGAACTATACATAGTTTCCTTCACAGACAACATACAGTGTTTCAGCGAATGATCAGGTACTAATATATTTTTGTATTCTCTCAATAGGCTAACTATATTATATCTTATTACTTTTTTAACACTTGCATTGGTGTTTTTTGCTTTAATAAATTCCGTCCTCTAGGATATTGTCATTTGGAAAGCAACCTCCTTGTTCCAGTGACTAGTGAATCCCTAAACAGAGATGGGCTAATTTCTCCATTTGCTATAGTGTCAGTTGATATATTCCATAGTGGCCACAACACCATGTGAGTACATTGCATTTACTGTTCATGCTCTGTGTTGATCTGAGTTATAATATTACACTGCTGGATGCCTTCTCTCCTTCTGCATTGTATGTTTGTGCCACTGTGGAGAGCTTGTTTTGTGATGAGCAGCTTATACCCATTTATAACAACATAAGGGAGACCATTTATACTGTACCTTGGGCAGGAGTTCTATTTCGTTGAGACATGCATACATGCCATCTCCGCAGATATTTTTGTGAGTACCCAGCTAGCCGGTATATTTGGTGGTGGCTTCAAATTATATTCTGTGTTTCTAAAAAATGTGAGCCCTCAACTTTTTTACTCCTTGTTTTTCTACACGAAGGCCTACCATTACTGTTATCACAGGGGCCCATCAACAAGAATGATGCTGAGCCCACACCACAAGAGGCAGTATTGTAGCTCAGTGGTCTTTACTGATAAGTCGCTGTTTGGTTTAGGACATCAAGGCTGGACAGTGGGATTGTGGACTAATAATTAGAAACATGTTAAAGTATGTATCGTCAAATGCCTCAGAGAGCCAGTTCTGGGTATAGTGGGGTGGGGTGGTGTCATTCATGGAAAAAGCACATCCTATATAATAATTCGCCAAGTTGTGTGTAACGCCCGACATGCGCAGTAGATACTGCTGCGCGTGCGGCAGTCACACGCAGTGAAGACTGCTCGCGCCGCAGCTGATACAGAGCTGGGCGCTCCGAAGGAGCGTCCAGCTCTGTATCAGCCGAGGCGCGGGCAGTTTCCACCGCGTGTGACTGCCCCGCGACCGGCTGCCAGAGGCTCTGTATCAGCCGAGGCGCGGGCAGTCTCCACTGTGTGACTGCCCCGCGACCGGCTGCCTGAGGCACTGTGGCCCGTGTAACGGGCTGTTCAACTAGTATCAACATAATCCATTCCGCTCACTCTCACAACCTCTTGGTATGTAGATCTGGTTGTACAACCCATCATAATACAGTTTCTATAGAATGTTCCTGGCACTTTATTGCAGCAGAACAATGACAATCCACATCACATGTGTTACCATGGAAAACTTCAGTGGCTTTTGATGTTGATATGGCTTGGCATGTTCCACATCAAGTATTTTTGGGACCTTATGAACTGCCACCTCTGCCACAAACATTCTGTGTCCTCCCTACAATTAGGGCTGTAATTTAAAAATGCTGCTACTTCTAAAGGTATATAAAGCATCATATACATTTAAAAAAAAGATAACCTAGTACTTGAACACCCAGTATTCCAATCCAAAAAAATATAAAAAAGTAATCTGACCAAACAAAGAAGGAAATGGATCAAATGATTTATTGTAATAAACAGTATTGTGGAGAGAACAGTACAGGATTAGATTTCACTCAAGCGTGCCTCTGTATCAAATGGTTATCTGATGTGCAGAAGAGCCCAACACAGTAGGTGCTGGTATAATCCCAAGACCGAGAGCATCAGTACCTCCACGATTGGACCCAATGTATTGGCTAACTATTATGGCGACAAAAAGGTCCTACCCGGATCACCAATCACATAAGCAGAATGGAAAAACTGACAGCAGGAGGTATCCCTGTACTATCAATAGGCCCAAAAAACAGAGCACAAAAATGATATCTCAGTGGTATGCACAAAACGGCACCACTAAGGATACAAATATAATTATGTACACTGTAGCCACCGAAGAAAGTCACAATACCCATAAAAACACAATAAATCAATTTGAATTGGGTACATTAACAACTTCCCATTTCACAGTATATACTATGTATTCAGAGAGCAGCATCCAATATGCGAAACAATCTCAATATCTACACAATATCAGTTACAACTGGACACACTACCAACTCTGCAGAGGACAACATCCAATATGTGCAACACTATATGCCCCTTCAAAAAATAAAAAACACATAAAATCTACCAATGGAATGTAAGTAATCTCCTAAAATATGCTGGATCCAGTCAGAATCTTCCCCCCAAAAAATAGTTTCAGATATTATAGTGTACACTATAAAAAAAATCTAAAAATTGTACAAATATAATTAGCCGAATCCACTATATGATTCTAATGAACAATACCAGGGTTGATTAAAAAATTGTTCCACAATCCATATAGCACACCAATCATGTATGCTATTCTCTCTTAACTATGGAGTAAGACAAATGCAGTCAGTTGAACATGACACTTATCAGAGGACACAGTTCATTTGCAGCAACTCACGGTTACTTGTGTACATGGTGTTCTCACTCCATACAGCAAAGAACTATACAATCTGGCACCTTTGTCTCAACTTTCCTGCTGTATATTCATATATGGGCCATGTTGGAGACTCCTTATTCTGTGGCTGTATATTATAACAAATGTTGCATCATAGCTGCTTACATGCAAAGTGTAGTGGCTTCTTCCCGGATCATCATATTTGTTGCTTCATACACTCTATCTCTCCCTCCAGTGTATTTCGAGGTTATAGTCCTGACCATTTCATCAGGGAAACAAAGTATCAATGGGAAGATAATCCTAAATATCCTATAATTCTACGTCTCACTTTGTAAATCCTATACTTAAAAGTCAACAACCCAAATTATCTCTCCACAATATTGTTTATTATAATAAATATTTTGATCAATTTCCTTCTTTGTTTGGTCAGAATATTATTTTCTTACATTTTTGGTCTGGAATACTGTTCAGATGTTCTAGAGCTAGGGTTTGTCTTTTTATCTACATATTCGAGAAAAATTTCCATAACTTTACAACTCTACCACAAATTTAACCTATCACTGTAAAAAAAAAGTCTCAGAATTCGGTATGGCCCTAGTGAACCATACTATTAAAAATCCAGTGTAATTAATATGATCTGAGTGGAGTCTAGTCTTGAGGGAAATGTATTTAAGAGGCGCTCACTCCTGTAATGGAAGAGGGGCAGAGGATCGATATATATGTGTATATCTCAAGGAAATAGTGTGATCAGACTAAACATAAAGCAAGAATAACGGAATAAATGGATATACTAATGCCGGGTGTTGGTGATATAGTTATTTGTGAAAGATATTAAAGCCCTATAATCTGGATCAAACCGTCACACTCAAAGCTTCGACATCCAAGTGGTATAGATATCTAATATACAAAGTATAATAATATGTAACTCAAACAATTGAATAACAATAATGTTGAGTAGGATGAATGGAAAATGAAAGAACAATGAGAATCATAAAACAAATTGGGATTACAAATACCAGACAGCGAATATTAGTAGTTCTTGAAAAAGAATGGTTGTAGGGTGATGATAAATTCTTGTTAATAAGATGAGAGAAAATGAGAGATGATGGATGAAATGGATGAGATGATATTGAATTTTAACCCAAGTTGGATAATGCCACTGTCAGGGACCCGGAGTCCACTCGAGGGAACATTAATGGAAAGGCATATCTAATATATTGTTCTGACACAGTGACATACATAAAAGCATAATGTTGAGGGAAACTAAGGAACTATGGGGCATATTCAGGAAGATAAAGAAGTGCAATTCTGGAGCAAGCCAACTGCACCATCAAATGAACATTCAAAAGAATCACAATGATTTAAATGGAACTTTTAACCCTTGAAGCAATATATTTGAAGCTTCTCTAGCACCATTTTAATCAATTGCAATTTTCATTCATCTCCTATTGTACAGCTGGGTTGCCCCAGAATTGTACCCCTTTAGCTGACTGCAATATATACACTACCGGTCAAAAGCTTGAGAACACCTCAGTTTTTTCTACTTTTAGTTATTGCCATATAACGTGACAAAAACAGAAAAACATGTCAACATTGGGTATTACTAAAATCAAGACAAATATTATAATCTATTTTCCAGGTTTTTTTTAATTGTTTGTAGATGTGTAAAAGATTTTTAGTGCCAAAGTTAAAAAAAGTGCATTTGGTACATTTGTTTCATCATATTTTATAAATTGTTCAACAGGAAATTTGATGAAAATAATGGTATGTTTAGAAAGTCCATCTTATGTCAAGATAAACAGTATATAATATATGTGGGTACATTAAATGAGTAAGAGGAAAATTACAGCTAAACACAAACACAGTAGAAGTGTTATAACATTTGTCTTGATTTTAGAAACACCCAATGTTGACATGTTTTTCTAATGTTTTTGTCAGGTTATATGGCAATAACTAAAAGTAGCAAAAATTGAGGTGTCACAACACTTTTGACTGGTAGTATATGCTTTCTTAATTCCAAGCATTGAGGAAATGACCAGCACATTTTAGAAACTACATTGAAATCAAATACAAGAACTGAGAATTAATGGATCGTTACTGTAACAGAGCATAGTCCATTACTGAAGCTCCTGTCTGGGCCTGGAACTGTTATCCCAAGAACCCCCAGAGACTGTGGACATTTCTGGGCCCAAAGAGACTAACAACCATGGACTGCTGGCTTGCTCCCAAGGAAATGGGCAGTAAGGGTTAATTATTTGAGTTTGGGCAAAGTTACCTCCAATGTATATTCTAGCCACTCAAGCCAGTGTATTGTAAACTGTACTGAGACCCCCTGCCGTGTGTTAATTCATTCACGCCCCTCAAGTCTTTGTGTCCATTGCCTGAGTTCATCAACCCTTTTGTATTAGTAATGTAATCATGTCTGTGCCATTGTAATTGCTTGGACCATTTGCTGTTGGTCCTTTGTCTTGTGTGCTGTGATTATATTATCCTTGTGACTCACCTATTGTATCCTGTCTGCTCATGTATTGCAATGTGGTTTCTGTGTATAAATATGTGTGGTTTAGTTGAATAAAGTCAGTTCTTATTCTGAGTGAACAAGGACTCCTGGTGTCTTATGTTCCTATGGTATAAAGCGTCCACTATGATGCCCATCTGAGCTGAGTATCCTGAATCGTTGACCGCCTGCTGCCAGCTTCCTGAGACCCAACTTTGTATGCTGTCAGGCAGCAACGTGGTCTCCATCTTCTCCTTCCTGTGTTCCAGTAACCCTGCGACTGAGAGCTACAGTTAGGTTAAAGCCGTTTGACCTTCCTCGGTTCCTGCTACACTTTGCCAGCTATCCGTCCGACCAGGAGTGGAGGCCTCACTCTCTAATGCCCGGAGTTCCAGCCTGCGACTCGGCGACTGCTCCGGAGTCTCGAAAAACCTTCCTCGACTCACCTCCTTCGACGCGGAGTCGACCACATCGGGGATTCAATGACTCGCTGAGTCGATGACAAGTCCGTCCATCTTCTCGACCGGTGCATTCAACGTCGCTTATCCGGTGTTGAGAAGGAGAGACCCGGGAACGACGCCGGAAGGCGACACGGTCCCTTCTTGCTTCCATTACAATTACTTCAAAGGAAAACTAAATATTTTTTTTATGAAAACCTGTATGTTATAGATCTTTTCCTACTGAGTAAAACAAGGGTATGCCCACTACTGTTGGTTGTTTTATTCAAATGTTCTAACAGTTCACATTATTAGGAACTGAATTACAGTGTGTTTACTTCCTGAAAGTTCTAATTGACAGCATGACTCAGCAGGTTCTATAACGTTTGTCATTGACATTCCTCTCAAATAGACTGTAACAGAATAACTGGTTGGAATCTGACCACTAGAGGGCACTGTTAATGATAAAAAACAAGAGTTTAAATTCTAATAACTCTGGAAATATGTATTTTTCAGCAGTGGGAATACCCTTGTTATACTCAACAGGAAAATACCTAACATATGTAATTTTTAATAACAAATGTTTACTGTTTCTTTAAATGGTTAAATGAAAATAAGGAAAATATTCACATGCCAACTAAATTCTTCAGACGTAAACCTATTATACCTTCTTGCTTCAAATGGCTTCTAGATAGCTACATTTCTTTGTATTGTTTTAGTTCTAGTTGAGGTAATAATTTTGATATGAATTTTCTTGTACGAAAATAATTAAACTGGGACTTCAATCTGTTAAACCATTAGGCATGATTCATCAGCATCCAAGATGTTCATTTTAGTTGCTAGGTAAATTATAGATTATCATCATCATTGTTTGTTTATAAAGCAATAAACAAAATTAAATAGCAGGCTCCTGGCAAGTAATAAAAGTACTAAACAGTAATATGAGTAATGCATATAAAGAGAACACATTTATATGTATAATAAACCCTAGTTAGATAGCAATCCAGCCCATTAAGTACAGGAATCTAACAAACATGCCAAAATATCAAAAGAAAGATACATTTTGTACTGTAAAGCATTAACTGGAAAAACAGGTAGTTACAAAAAAAAAAGTCAAAAATAAGTGTTATTTATTTATTGTATTATAGAAAAATGCAACAGCTTGGCAAAAAATGACAAAAAAAATCCAGAAAAGTTAGAGCAGTTGATCTTATGCTTTTCAGGTACAATTTTCTTACTCATAGACCCAAAATGTCTATGGGTAAGGGCAGTCTACCTGAACTGCGTAATCCCAGTACCTCAATGTTTTTAGTAATTTTTTTTACCTTCTACTAATTGTTTTTAGAAAATGTAAGAGTAAATGTATTATTTTTTTTAACCCTTTGAGTGCCAGAGTGGTAAGCAACACATTGCGGAGCAATGCATTGCGTACCCCTCTGGCACTCAAGGGTTAATCCAGAATTAGGACTTTATGCAAAAAAGAAATATTGAGTCTAGAATATTGAGCTTGCAACCTCAGTAGCATGGTAAATGGAGCTTGTTGAGGCCACCTCGAAGGCAAGAGTGAACGAGCTCCCTGTGGCAGCTGGGAGGGAAGTGGGAAGTCCTGTGGCTTGGTGCCGCACAATGCGGAAGTGCAGTATTTTAACTCCGCATATCTTCAGTACTAGGTTAGTAACATTTTAAAAAAAAAACAACGCTAATCTAGTTTTACAAAATAAAGACAATGGGCACACGTTTATATGATATGAATGTTCCCCTTTAAACCCTTGAATTTCAAATATTTTATAGAATAAGATGGTGACCTCTCTAGAATTCACAGGGCTTAACACCCCATTTCAATCAATGGGCAAATACAATTTCCCATTGATTTCAATGGGGCTTCTAAACCCTCATTACCAATGAGGGAGTTAAAAGTCCAGTTTAAATCAATGAGAATCTACGTCATTTGCATTTGTCCCTGTGGTGTGTTTGGTTTGCCCCAGGATTTCTCCAGTGTTTTTTGGTTTGTTTTTTGTCATTGGGTCCATAATAATGACATCTCCCCAGAACCTCATTCTGATATAACAAATTATATATTTGGAATGGCACACGATTTCTTAAAATCTGTCTATATATTGTACAAGCCATTTTCTGTAAAGTAATTCATATTGAGAAATGGGCCTTTATGTTTTGATGGCACAGTGTTACACTTTATGCTAATTCCGTGCACAATATGCTAAGTAGTTATGTTAAAGGCCAATCTTATCGCTCACTCTGCTATTAGAAATTATCCCTTTGCGTGGGCTCTGCATAGATGGTCCAGCATAAACTAGTGGAAATGGCAGAAAAGTCACTTTTTCACCCTATAGAAAACACATAAAATTTCCATTCAGTGAATTTTACCAGAATAAATTTGACATTTACTAACTATGCTTTCGGTAGCAGCACAAATTCCCACTGCAATACTATTGCTCCTGAATACTGATTTGGAAACATCCAACAGCATATGTCTTGATAAACAATGTTGAGTCCCTCTCCCCACTACACTAAATACATGCTTGTACAACACTGGTACAGATGTTCTTGAAAAATAACTGCAGCATAGACTATGCCAGTATGCTGCAACACATGATATCAGTTCTTCACAATTTCTGTTTTCAATAGAAGAATAGGGCAGCATGTCAACTGCCAGCATTTTAGCAATCTTGCCATTCCATGGGAATATTTTTGTGCATTTTTTACTTATTTTGAAGAATTATGTTAGGATAGGTTGGCAGCACATAGAAGAAGAACTGTGTAACTTAATTGTCCTAACAACATGATTAGTTTTGGTGGTGGTGGTGGGTCTGGCAGTGAGAGTGAGCACTCTATGACTTTTGTCACCTCCAACTAACTCAGAATCCTCCTTCTCCATGCTTTGCATTTGCACAGCAGCAACAGTAGGAAACATAAGTGTCATTATGACTGAGAAAAATGTTGTCCCGCTCCCTGAACCATCTACAACACTTCTATTATGTGCCCCTTGGCCCTGTGCACTTTTGGGAGTGCTTCTACTGTGCTTATCTGAGGTACTGCTGTTGTATCTCCCAGAAAGACCTGTTACGGTGTTTCAGGTGGGATCTCAATGAATGTGTGCTTGGATTTGATCCTGCTTTCCTCTCTCTTACATGCTTTTGTAAAGAAACAACACGTTTAGCTTTTGGATCATGCATGAAGTATCTCCAAATTGGAGAGTTCATGGGATGGAAAATTCTTGAGGCACTACTACTATGTAGGATAAATATTGCAATAGTACTAGCAGGAGGTGTCAGTGACACACTCATAGCTAGAATTATGGGTTTAGTCAATAATAGTTTAGTCAATAATAGTAAGTGTGATTGGGTAGAGGTTGGGCTTGAATGCCGTGACTGTGATGCATTGATGGTGATGACCTAGATGATTTGTGGGACATTGATGGCAATATTGTTTTTTATGTGATGGAACTATGTGTGTGGAATGATACTTTGTTTGTCTGAAAATAATGTGTAATACATGTCTCTGTCACTATTTGTTTTTTCTTCTTGTTCTTGAGGAAGTAGGCACCAGTGTGTATAAGTTACACTGTATGTCAAAGTCTAGAATGTATGAAGCATTTGTGTCTTTATAGTATCTGTCACTCAGTCTCAGCAGAGTCTCGGGCTCAGCCAGCCAGATCAGGTAAAAAGGATCACACCATCTGCCTTCCTGACTCTGTCCCTTCACATCCACACCAAGGAACAAATTGTAGTGTCTTCCACCAATACTCCTATCAAACCACTTCAGCTCCCTCTCTTTGCCTGTGTACCTACACTAGCTATCATCTCCAATAACAAGAAATCAGATCTAGCTCCAAGTAAGTTAGTACATAAACTGTAATGAACTGGTAAGGTCCCGCTCCACTATATACTAGAGTACGCTGAGGCCTAGTAGCAAGGAATTACCCACACTACCGCCCAATCACCAATACTTCAAACAATGCTACTATACATGACTTCCCAAGCATACAACATCCTACAAAAGTACTCGGATGAGAAGAGAATCTCCATATACTACACTAGCTATCATCAAAAACTCACCCCACCCACAGATTGATACTATGCAGTAAACTGACACATCCTTTTATTCTTTAACACAGTGGAATACATGGAAAAGGTCACCAGGTAGAGAGTAATATCTACTATTATCAATGATTTCAATGCAATAAAAAAAGCAGAAAATGTACACTTATTTGCTGAATTGCATCAGAAGGAAGTACTGTTTTTCAAATTTCACTTTTGAGGCATAACGTTTTGCCCATTCCTGTTTTTAGCATAAATTGCCATGCTGTGTCCTCATTAAATATTGGTTAATTTCACAAAAACTATTTATAATAGAAACAAATAGCCAGCACAACATCCAGGCAGTTTTTACATTATCTTTAAAATTAACTAAACATATCATAAGCCAGAATTGTCACACACATGGCCCACAGGTCATAAATAGCCCACGGGCTGAAAATGTGTTGACTTCAGCCTGAATGCGGTCAACTCGCCAACAGTGTGGGCCTCGGGTTGCTAACTGTTCAGTTTTCTGGCTTCTGTCTCCTTGACAGAAAGCTGAGGGGTCAAATGGTGTATGCTTGATTGTGTTACTACCAGAGGGACAGGGCTGGGGAAGGAGACATTGGATAGGTGGTTCTATGACTACCAGTGGACAATGGAACAAAGCTTTGGTGTCAAACACCATATATATATATATCTATATCTATATATATATATATATATATATATATATATATATATATATATATATATATGTGATGTGTGTACATAATAATAATAATCATACACACATACAGTCCCCAGCAGCCAAAGTCTTGACTTTCAGTCTGACATGTCTTAGCGTGACCAGTCCACTATAAGTATTATGCTATTTAGGACCTATTTTTGCAAATGCACGGCTTGTTTTGAAGCTTTTCATCTGTATATTCCCATGTGCCTTTCATATATTCATCCTTCACATCTGTTCTTTTCAGCAGATCTCACACCATGTTGCTAGTTTATCAGTCTTGAAAGATTGCTTTCCGTAGATATTGACTCAGGTTATCTCAGTTCAAAGTCAAAATAACAATTTCTTCCTCTGGCTATAAATTTCTTTCACATTTTTTCCATTCACAATGAAGCTGACATGCTAAGAAGAACTGGAAAATTCTAGGGCAAATCAACTGCGTCATGGGGGGAAAAATAAAAATGTGCCTTGCTTTAAAGTGGAACAATCTGTAGAAATCAAAGTTTTACAGTGAGTTTTAATGTTTAACCCAACATAAGAGCTGTGTGTATTTTGTTTTGAGATTGCCTTTAAGTGTAGATATTAGCCCTTCAAAATCGGGCACTTCTGCATTCTACAGGACCCTGTACCATCTCAGTACTTCCTAGAGTGACCGGGACTGTCCCTTAATTTGGTGCTGTGTCCCATGTCCCAAATCATCCCCATAAATAGTCCCGGAATCAACCAAAGCAAAGTCTAAAATTCACTGTCAACTCTGTTCCACCTGCCAGTGCAAACTCCATGCACCACCACCAGCTTGGCTAGCTTGTGTGTGCGTGTGTTGAGGTGGTACATATGCCGCCCGGCACTGACACATCGCATGCCATGTGAGGGAGTCATGAGACAGAAATGAGTGAGTGACAGTGTATCTGGGAGCAGTGACAGGCAGCAGCGGCCGTGGACATTACAGAAGAGGACTGGGAGGATTAGAGGGAACAGCACACTGCAGACACAGGGTGAGTCCCGCTGTTCTTGCTGGCGCTGACTTCTCACTGAGCTGAGTAACTTAGTCTTTGATCAAGAAAAACATTACTATGCACACACACTTTGCACCAGAGTCCAGGGGTGTATAAGTATGCTATCTACGTGAGTTGAGTAAGGGAACACTGATACACAGTCACTTGACCAGGCGGGGGCAGAAGCAAGGCGGCTACCGAGTCCCTCCAGCACCAGGTAATCGTTTTAACCCTTCCAGTGCTCACCCCACTCACCCATACTACAGCTGAGAAGTACTTTGCCACTGTCATGTTGACAGTGTCCCAGAATGGCAGGAAGGAAATGTGGTCACCCTAGTATTTCCCAGCTGCCCCAGGGATAGCGTTCACGCTCCCCTTCGTAGCTGGATTTCTGTGGTGTAGTGTTACAGCAAGCTCCGCTTACAATGCTACTGAGGTTGCAACTACTTTGAGTTCTAAATCTTGAGGGGAGCGTCAGCTGTGCTGGCCACACTCTATTTTGGCTGTAGCAGTGTACCTGCATCAGATTTGCATTAGAAACATAGAAACATAGAATTTGACGGCAGATAAGAACCATTCGGCCCATCTAGTCTGCCCAATTTCCTACTGTGTAAAAAAAAAAAACACACACGACCTCAAACCTTTTTTGGTCCTTGGTCTTTTCTTATGTTAAGGACTGCCTTATGCCTATCCCATGCATGCTTAAATTCTGTCACTGTATTGACATCTATCACTTCTGCTGGTAGGCTATTCCACTTGTCTACTACCCTCTCAGTGAAGTAAAACTTTCTTACAGTACATCTAAACCTGTGTCCCTCTAGTTTTAGACTATGGCCTCTTGTCCTAACGTTTTTACTCTTTTGAAATATACTTCCACCCTGTACTTTGTTGAATCCCTTCATGTATTTGAATGTTTCTATCATATCCCCTCTCTCTCTTCTCTCCTCCAAGCTATACATATTCAGATCCTTTAGTCTATCCTGATATTTCTTTTCCTGTAGACCAGTCACCATTACAGGATATTATTTAACCCCCTGCATCTCCAATGTGTTGGCGATCTCTCTAGAAACCAAGGAGTTAAAAGCCTTTTTTTTGCTTCTTGCTTGTTATAGGCCAAAGGTATTTTTTGTATCCAATGATAGTGGATGAGACAGGAGGAGGGATCATGTGAGGAGTGTGTGTGTGGCCATGGGTGGAACTACGGGTGCCTAGAGGCTCCTGGGGTGTAAATCTGGTCCTCGGGAGGACAGTGAGGCAGTCTGTGGGCATTTTGGTGAGTCATGTCTCCTAAGTTTGTTTAGATCAATGTAATAGGCAAGGCATAGAGGAAATGGTGTAAGTGTACACCATTACCGTGTAGTGTCTGACAAGAAGGGCTTGCTTGCAATAAAGTCCAATACTGCTGTGATAGAGAATAATGCATTCCCTGGAGTTCAGCCACTCGTATTAGAGACTTTCACCAATGTAGCTGCATAGCTAAATTTGCCCCTTATGGCAAATTAGGTCAACTTGAAAGAGCTTTCACCTATATATATTGCTAGTAATATATTTAAAGGGATTATAATATTAAAATGTAAAAAAATATGTTGTATGGTTTATCCCCCTGAGTAAAACAATGGTACTCCCACTGCTGAAAGGTTTTTTATTCAAAATGTATTACATATCAAACTTGAATTTTTAAGGTGCAATGTCACAGTGGCCTGAAATTGTACAGTAGTGGTATCCATAGGATGGTGTAGAAATAGTGCCACTGTACAATTTCAGGACACTATGATATTGCACCTAAAAAAAGTCAAATCTGAGCTGTAATAACTTGTTAATAAAACACCTTGTTGTTTTACTCAGGGGGACAAACCCTTTAACATACTTTTTTTTAGTTTTAAGTATTACTATCCCTTTAAGAGCTATTTATTTATTTGTCAGTTTATGCATGTTAAACATGCGTGGCTGGCACAGTCTGGTGCCAAAAACAAACATTCCGCTCTGCTATCCCTTCCATATGCCTCTCCCTCATGCTCCTTCATTCCTTCTACTTATTATAATAACTGGAAAACTGAGGTTCATAAGAACCCTCACTACTGCAAAAACAAAATGGCAACGTACATGTTTAACCCTCTGAATACTAGAAGATGAACGAGTGGCGACTGGGAAGGAGAAGAGAGCTGAATAGATTAATTTACCATAAATATGTCATACAATATTTTAAAAAACATTCTGAAAGCTCTTTCAATAGTCATAAGATGTTACTTATACTTTAAATGACCGGAAATCAGTTTTTTTATTTGTCCCCTATGGTGCAGTTGGTTTACTCCACAAATGCTCCAGTAGCACATCAACCTCAAAGGGGGGGGGGGTTACTAATACAATTCCACACTGTAACTAATTTCTTACTGCAGCTTCTATAATGTACAAAGTAGTTAAGCTGAAAATTCTTGCTTGTTCCAACGGTAGGGCAATGGTGAAGTACATGGGCATTTTGTGGCATTCCTTTCCTCTCAGCATTGTTTTACACTATGGATTAACTAGGTGCAGAAGAAAGTGACATAGCTTTACTCTAGTTCCCTATGCATACTGCAGGGAATGTACCTGTTCAGGTCTTGTTGTCATTAAGGTCTTACTGATGGTGGAGTATGTTTGCACTAAACCTATCATACACGCTAGCTTAGTGCATACCTCAAAGTCTAGTAGGGAGCCAATGTCCCAGATCAAATAATCTGCAATGGCAGATTCGCACATTCCCCCAGTGACATTATTAAAGGGGAACTATCACCCCTCAAGTTTACCTTATTGTAATCCTTATCTAGTGATAAGCTTAAATCATTGTTATTTTTGTTTAAAAAAAGCAGGCTGTGGCGAAATATACATTATTGAAAACAAGCCTGCGGCTTACTTCCAGAGAGACTGAGGGTACCTGTATCTCTGTCTGTCAATCTTCTTCTGTTCCTCCCCAAGTATTGTTGCGTTCTTATGATGTAGTATTTCTCCTTGTAATCTGGTTAGACCATGACAGAATAACTGGAAATCACTGGTTTGCACTCAGATTGCTTCTTTTGCTTCTTTTTATATTATTGAATACGTCTGGTCTCTGATATCAAAAATCAGCTCCCCTCAGGTTAAGCAAATCTTGGCCTATGTGCCATCTGCATCTTATATATGCTGAATTTCCTTGCAAAAACATTAATATTTTTATCCCACCTTAATGTACTCAATACTGACCTTTTTCAGAACAACAAACAGTTAACATAAGAGGACATCAATATGTAACTCCACTGCGCTCTTGTTGACCTATGAAGTAAAGTTCATATGCCCTTGGCTGCTTCCTGCTGAGTTAAGAAAAAAGGATCAGAGTGAAGCTTCTACACAGAAAGGATACAATCACAGTGGAATGTATGCACCTACAGCAAAAGTCATATGGAGTACAGAAAAGAAAATGTACACACAAAGTGTTATTGTTACATTTCACTTAGGAAGCTACTTTGCCCTCTCAGAAGAATTAGGTCTCACTCTACTAATCTGATGATGCTTTGCTTCATTTGCTGTACTTACAAAACACCACACACAGCATAGTTAATAAGTACTATTATGTTGATAATACTTAAAGGGTGTAAGTAGACACATTGGTTACTGTGGGAAATATTTACTAAGATCCAAAACCATAGCAGTGGTGAGTGGTTTACAGGAAAATACATATCAGGATAGACTAGAGGATCTGAACATGTATAGTTTGCAGGAGAGAAGAGAGAGAGGGGATATGATAGAAACATTCAAATACATGAAGAGATTCAACAAAATTAATACAGTGACAGAATTTAAGCATGTATGGGATAGGCATAAGGCTGTCCTTAATATAAGAAAAGACCAAGGACCGAAAAAGGTTTGAGGTTTTTTACAGTAGGAAAAGGGCAGACTAGATAGGCCGAATGGTTCTTCTCTGCCGTTAAATTCTATGTTTCTATGGTAGTGAAATATTTTTCTACTCATAAAGATTGGTAAAAAAATTTAATGGTCATGCAGGCAGACAAAAATACCAGTTGAGGTTCATGACTTTCAGTAAGAACTTAGAGCAACATTTAACTGATGACAATGGCATTCACTCTTTGAGGAGGAGAGAGAGAGTTTCCCTGGGCCTGTACTGGGGTTTCCAAGAGTCTGGAAAACTTTATTTTCTTGGCCATCCAGACTGATAGACACTTGCATGAATGTGTCTAAGAGAGGATTGATTATTCCTAAACAAATGCACTTGAAAATATAAATCACATGCATCAAACTGAAATAGTGGATAGTGATATAAAATAGGTATTATATACAGTGTGGTCAAATACATAAAACAGTGAATGAAACACAAAAAGATATACATACATACATACATACATACATACATACATACATACATACAAAATACTTTTGCTCTCATGCGGCCAAGTGGATAATGAGTGACACATAGAGATGAAAAGATGGAGTACTGAAGGGATGATAATATAAATGAGATAAGCACAAGTTCAGGTGTTGGTTCTCTGATCAATCACAAATACATACATAAAAAAGAAAAAGAAGAATATATTTTCGATACCTATGAGGTTAATTATATAGTTCAAAAATGTTTTTCATATGTCAGATACATGAACTTCCCAAGTGGGTCTGGATATTGATTTGAACGTATTGTTTAGACTTTTAACATATATGTACATCATTTTTGTGCATATGTGTATAACTATATACCATTTTGGAGTACTATACATATATTCTGGTGGTGCCTGATATCTCCTTTCCTGTACTGGTCTGGACACCTATGGATAAGTCTAAACTACTATCATCACTTCTTGAGGCTAAGCTTCTGGGTACCCACTGTTCCTTTCCCGTTCCTTCACAGTGGGATCACCAGCAACTGCAAAATGAAGCCATCATATATTCAGGAGCCAACTGTTGCTTAACTGATTATCAGCTAATTGCTACTCATCAGATTCTACATCACCTAAGACAAAGACCTATTTCTGTCCAAGTTATCAATGTTTTTTCAATCAAATCTGGTCTGGTCACCCATGAGTAGGGATGTTTCTGCAAAAGAAGAAAAGAAGGGAGAAACACAATTTGTAGTGTGCTAGAGAAGACTTACGCCCAATCCAACCCTCAAAGAGAATGGAGTTTAGACTTTCCCCAGAAACAGTATCCACCGGTCGACTGCTCGCAACACAAAACTCGCTCTCCCAAGTGGTATTGTAATCGAAAAGGAACAAAGAAAAAGAGGCGCGCCAATAGTGCAGTATCATTATTAGGATAGCACAACCATCAATAATTAATTTTGTACTCACATTTAATTATTGCCTGTCACTTGATACCAAGAGTACCAGCTGATAAGCTTACAGAGGTAATCACCCTGTCTCCATTCGGGTAGTAGCAATATTCAGCTGGATATTAACAGGCGGAGGCTCAAACTTGAAACTTATGTGGTTTTTAATAGCAAGGTCCTTTCTTTTGTGTTTTTAAGGAATTACATCAGGGTACTGTTTTTTGCTGTGATAAAGCGGCATTCTATAACAGCAAAACTCGTAAATGTTATAATACCTGTGTAGCTTTTAATTGTATGTTTTAATTTGCTATTAAATACCACATACTTTCAAGTTAGAGCCTCCGTCTGTCAATATCCAGCTGAATACGGCAACTACCCGAACGGAGACGGGGTGATTATAACCTAACCTCACAGCCTTGTTCCACTGCATTTATATCAGTAAAACAACACATACTAACCATCCAGCTTTGTACTGTGGTAGCCATAGAAAAGCACACGCTGACCTCCCCAGCCTTGCCTCATGGTAGTCATAGAACAACACATATTGACCAGCCTTTTCCTGCTGTCTTGAAGCTAGAATGGACAATGTGAGACTCCCCAGCTGCTGCCTATCGCTCTAGACATTCATGGAATTAGCCACCCTCTATAGAAGGTTTATCCTGGATATCTTGAAGAGCATTTTACACTTTACCTCTCTGACTCTCCAGCTTACCTTTTTGCCTGGACAGATGAAAGGCAGAAGAACTTTTAAAAAAAGTTATGTTTTATTACAATCCCAATCTTGGCTCACACTTCCCTTTGTCCTGGAGGAAGATATCTCTGAGGCTGTTATTAAGGATGCTCTTTCACAGAGTTAAAGTCCTAAAGCTTTATTACACCCAACTGCATTTCTCTCCCACAAACCTTAGATTTCCAGAATCGTAGTATTAGAGATTTGGCTGTGTTTATTAAGAGAGGCAGGACAGCCCAGGCCCTAGGGCAGGTGTTGTAAGGTAAGTGATGCCGGTAAAGGAAAATATATAATAATGGGTCTCTAGGAATTGGCAATTTTATGGAGTTAGTGAGTGTGTTAGTGATGTGAGTCCAATAGGGGACAATGATGAGACATTCCCACCAGATACAAAATATATTCCCCTCTCCTGTTTTACATCTCCAACACAGTGAAGATATCGATGTTGACATTTGCGCTAATCGAGTGGGGGTGTAGTTCCATCTGGAGAGTAGTTTGTAATTGAGTTCACTAGTGTTCATATCTCTAGCATGCTTATAATTCTGTTAGCTTATTGTAAACCATTGATAGTTGTCATTGTAACCAATAAGTCATTTTCCCAAAGAGTAAAGAAGTATGGTATAGACTGGGAGGAGGTATTTAGCAATATGGAATAGCAAACTGAGAGGTGTTGGAGTTTCTTGAAAGCTGAAAGTTCCCTAAAAGAGTCCTTGAGTTTTAGGACTGATTTAATCCAACTTTTGACCTGAGGAAGGGACCACAAAGGGATAGAATCAGTTTCAAGAATGTGGTTAAGATTGGCAGGTGTTAGGATGTTCTGGAAAGATGCCAGGGAGAGTAGGGTATCAATCCCTTTTTTCTTCTGAGTGGAAAAATATGTCTTTCATAAACCCGCAGTTAAATCAGGGTTAATGATGAGGGATATAAGGTGAGAATGAGGGAGAGACAGATGAAATTCAGTATTAGCCCTGGACCAGAAATTCAAGACATGACTGAGTATAATATGAGATTTACAAGCAGGAGGGATGCTCTTATTAGATCACCATAACAATTAGAGAGGGTCCAGAGGGCCTAGAGTATCCTCCTCCTTGGAGTGTGGGAGCAATCAAAAACCTCAACAATGCTGTCACTCTGTAGTATTTTTTAAAATCAGGAAGGCCTAGGGCCCCTCTGTCTCTCGAACATGTTAGAATGTGAAATCCAGTTCTGAGGTGTTTATGAGCCGGCCGGCTCCAAAAGGGACTGACAGCGCAGGCGCACGGACGTCACTATGACTAGATGTCCATGCTTCCTGCTACTGTGAGCCTCCGAAAAACTGCAAAATCTTTCAAACCAGGTAATATTTCTGGCGACTAGCGCTACTAAGCAGCTAGTCGCCAGATAAAGACTCAATTCATGTAAAGTTATTGCGGGGTGGTAGTTCCACTTTAAAGGAGCAATAAACTTCTTTATTAATAAAAACATGTTATAAGGCTTTTCCTACTGAATTCCTAGAATATTTGTGTACTGCTTCTTTAACCCTTTGAGTGCCTCGGGCACTCAAAAGGTTACATTGGTGTTTGTGGCTTTATTTATTTATTTACTAGTGTAAAAGCCTGTGTACATGGGCCTCCAGCACCTGTCGGACAGTCTCTACTGAGCATGACTGCATCGGACAAACATACATCTGTCCTTTTATATTATAGGATGCAGAGAGCAGCCAGGTAATTGTATCAATGAGGAAAATGAAACAAACGTGCTACAATTTATTGTTACACTAACCTGCTCAAAGACAGCAGCTTAGCCCATTACATTCCTACTTAGATAACATTTTCTGGTACAAATAATATAAAAAGGACATTTCTTCTTAAATTCTTCATTTTAGGGAGGTATTGAAATCTACAGTCAATAAGGAAACTTGCAATGTAAAATCTGAAAAAAATCAGGTACGTCATTTAGAAGTAATAAACTATGACCTGAATTACATTGCATTGGAAAAAAATCTGTCCATTTGCTATTTTCAGCAACAATGGGTACTTTCTGATGGACAATTACACAATCATATTAAGACTAAGGATCAGAGTCTGTTTGCTGAATTTTTTTTTTTTTGCTTTTATTATACATGCTAATTTGGAATAATTTTGAAGCACTGAAAAATGCTCCAAAGCCATCCTTCAATTAGACTCTACAAGACCAAGGGAACTGGCTGGTCATCTAACTTTTACCTTGAGCAAGATAGGCAGGGTAAATGGGGGGAAGAAGCCTTTCTGATCCCTACCTCGCCCCAGTACACCCTCCCAATATCCCCTCCACCTGCGGTTAACCCCTCTATTGCCAGATCATAGTGATCTCTCGGAACAGAAACGGAGTGGTCAATCATCATGTCAAAAAAAGAAATGCCCTTTTCCTCACATCCAGGCACGTAAAGAAACAAAAAATAATAAAACCACTGTTGCTGCTGCTATTACAATTCATATAAATAAATAAAACCCCTCCCTAGTCCTTCCTGGGCTATTGCCCAGGAGTCCAAATCAGTGTAAAAACATAAAGATAACAGCCTATTTCTGATAACATTTCTTCCCATGCTCACACTGGCATGGAGATGGGGCTTACACAAGGCAATGAATTTGCCCTGGAGTAGCCTCCATTTCCACCCTATCACTGACAAGAAACTGGAGTCAAATATGCCTAAGATATGACTGTTTCCTCTAGGTGCAGATTGAATGGTGGAAAGACTTATGCGTTGTGCATGTGTAACCCCCTTCTTCTTGTCTGTGAATGGCTGAGAGGTGCACAACATAACCCCATCTCCAGCCTATAGGAATGCAAGAAGAAATGTAAACAATTATTGGCTAGTATATAAGCAAATCCCTGTTAATTTTTGCCATGTCATAGACACAGCCCTGGAAGGACTAGGGAGGAGTTCCAAGAATACCTTGTGTGGCGTTATTACAATTAATATGGGGATTCTGGACCCCATACTAATTTATTTTATCCTGTCCTCTCCCTTAGGTAGGGTAGAGGAAGACTACTTCCTATGTCCTGATGGAATGGACTCTCCACTTATGTTTTTAATAATAAACATCAATGAAGTCCGCATTTCTGACAGAGGTTACTGCCTTATATTATTGTAACAAGATCAAGTGTTTTCTGTGATGACACAGGATATTTTCTGCTGATGTACTTTTATCATGAAACATTAAAAGTTGGAAAAAATGTTAATTAAATTGCTCTACAACTCCAAGCTGAAAATCTGTGAGCTTCTTTAGAAAACATTTGATGCTCTGTAAAACATTCCACAATGAAGAAAAAGCATAAACTAATGCAAATTGCCAGGATGGCTCTATAAATAACCAAGGACAAGTTCTGAGAAAATGTTAACAATATGTTTTCTCTGAAAATGAAAGGGAGCTGCTGTGTTCAGTGAGAAGTAAAGAAAATGTATTGGAGGAGGAAAGCATTACATGGTGGGATATTCTTTAGACTGCTAGCCAAATAAAACAAACCCTTTGAGTGCCAAAGTGAAGTCCAACACATTACAACCTCTCTGTCACTTGAAGGGTTAAAAATGCAAGTGGTTACGGTGAGCAACAACCAGTCCTCGGGCCTCATGCAGCTTACAGAGGCTTCTCCTCAGGCCTTGTCTCCAGTGCAGTGGATTTTCACATAACCTTTTTCTTTTGCTCAAAGGATATCTCCCTTTACTCTTACACTATACCACCTTAACTCCTTGGATGCTGTAGAGATCTTTAAGGGCACAGTGACCCTGGGAAATGATCATGAAATCATCTAATTTTTGCTTTTACATGGCTACCTGCTAATGTAGAAATCTCACAGGTAGCACATTTTTTTTCCTCCAGCAGCATCGAATATGTAAGTATTTTGTTTCACTAACGGCATAGGAACCATGAGAAATGGTGGAGAAAACATCACATTTTAGTATTTACATGGCTACCTGCTAATGTGGAAATCCTGTAGTAATATGTTTTTTTCTCCAAGGCATGAGGGCATGGAGAAATATGAACTTTTTACTAGCGATATGTGTAATATTATTAGAGTATCTATATGCTCATTTTATTTAATTAATTATATGCATATAATGTATTTACTCTATTTGTGATTTTAGTCTTTGATGCTGTGCTGCTGGGTTTTAGTGCATCTGGAGATTTTCTTTATTGTGGTAGGATATTACTTTCTTTGCACAGGGGGCACTGGATTAGTAAGTTTTCTATTATCATTAAACATTTTATTGATATTATTTGTGATTAATTTGTGATATTTTTAACAGTTACAATTAAAATATCTGAGTGCCTATAAAAGGTCTACTTTTGGGGTTTTCTTTTTTCCCACCGTTTTGTTTGGTTAGTCATGTATTTTTTTATGTCTGTAAACATAAATAAGAATAGATGTACTGAAAAGACGTGGAGCAATTTGGGAGAAAATCGACTATAACATACGAGACATAAACTTCCAAATTCCCTGTTGATTAAAATGGTGCTTTAAGATCTTGAATTCTATAGAGGTCTCCAATAGCTGGTGGGGATGATGGGAGTTGTTGCCCAGCAACACCTGGAGGAACTAACTTTGCCCACCACTTGTCTAAGGCCTTAAATGTGTATGGTGGTTGGAGGAAGGAGATGGTGCTGGGAATGCTGAAGAATCTCTAAATTATTAGAGATA
Source organism: Rhinophrynus dorsalis (assembly GCA_037306005.1). Classification (NCBI taxonomy): domain Eukaryota; kingdom Metazoa; phylum Chordata; class Amphibia; order Anura; family Rhinophrynidae; genus Rhinophrynus; species Rhinophrynus dorsalis. The sequence continues at coordinate 224,951,783 of CM074720.1, read as the reverse complement.
CTACTCTATACTACTTATGTGGAAGTAAGTATATTTTACATATTTCAGCTTTTTATGATATGTGTTTTTCTATAGGTTTTTAGTGATTTTGAACCAGAATCCATTTCTTGCACTTAGCCTGATCATAATATTTCTGAAATGTGAACAAGGTTTAGAAACTATTTACAGTATCTCCCACAAAGATTCTCAAGGGAATGAATCCTGCATCCTTTGCTGTACTTGACTAGTATCCTCTAGGTTGTAATCTGAATCTGGTTCTGGTTCAGTCCTTTGAGTAAATAGTTTCATAGATAATTATTTAAATGGACATTGATTATATAGGTGTATAAATATCATATTCTCCTGTAAACTATATTGTATTATAAACCAACCTAATTTGGCTAATCTTCCATTCCTTTTAGAATTCCTTTTCCTTTTTAGATCAATAATGTATTTTTAAGAACCAGTGACCAAAACTTTACTCCATATTTCAGATGAGTTCTTACTATAGATTTATAGAGAGATATAATTATTCTCTTTTGCCATGCATCTACACCTCTTTATATATATTATCTTATTGACCTTACAGTGGTTGACTGACCTTGCACATTATTATGAAGGCTATTGTCTAAAAGTATTTCCAGTTCTAAATTGCTTGTTTCTTCAATATTACAATATTACATATATCAGAAAATTCACCGCACTTACTCAAATCTTTCTGCAGGGGAAAAACATCCTGCTCTGTGTGTATTTTCTTATGTAGTTATAAGTCATCAACAAACATTGAGACACTTCTTTTCATACCAACTTAAAGGTCATTTGAGAACAAATAAAAAACAGGACTGTACTCTGAGATACTCCACTTAAAATCTTCACCTTGAAAAGGCTCAGTTTCCCCCCAAAAAATGTCTGACAGTTAAATAATTAGCCTGCGACAGTAGTAAGCCAAGTCTTCTACTTTCTCCTATCTGGGTTAGGGAAAGCATACTGGGATAACAACTGTCTAATTATTGGAATTAAATGGGAAAGCTAAGGGAATAAAAAGATGGCTGTATGGCTGTGGCTACGGGTCTGGGACCAGGGCAGTATTTACATTCCAAGTGTTCCTAGGCACAACCATAGCTCTGTCTATGGCAACACCCCCACTCGTCATTCTCCCCAGATTTCATCCATTTTCCCAGCACTGAAAATACCATTGGCCTATAAAAAGCAAGAGCACAAAAAAGCTTTAACCCTTTAGTAACTGGTTGGATATCTCTCTAGCATCTGAATGGTTACATAATAACCTGTTAAAGGGTATAAAATTGATGCAGAAACATTGTAATAGCTCAGAATGTGGGTGTGGCCAGCACCGCTGAGGTGCCCCTCAACATTTTGCACTCTAGGCAGTTGTCTATTTTGCCTTTTGGGAGATCTGACCCTTGCTGGGATGCCAAATTGGGGGGTTTTGGGAGGTTTTCCCCAGGGGTACTTCAAATAGATAAAAATCTCTTAAAAAACCTGACCTCTTTATTTGCCACCTACATGTGAGTCAGTATCTATTTCTGCATGTTATCTTGCCTTACTGTGGTGGTGGTGGGGGTGTTAAGGGTAGGGGGAGTAACTCAAATGAGGAAGAAAATGTTCAAGGGCATTGGAACATTTGCACTCTTGGCTATAATCCATTTGATTTGCAAGTTTTAAGGTTATAAATGCATAGCAAATTACTTTAAAGAATGCTTCATACAGTTAAGCAGAGGAGCTGGCTTTCAAACTCTTACTGAATGTTGTGAGAGAAGACTCCAACTAAATTCCAATGAAAAGAAATATCAACTGCTGGATACTTGATGAGGATTTGTAAAGTATGGTTAATTCTTCCATGGCCATTCTATAAAAATGTTCAATACTTATTTTGGTTGTGGCATTAATATAACTCTCAAAGGGTGTGGGTATTTTGTCTAATACGAGTTTTCTCACAATATCATAGATGTAATGTATGGCCTGGAGGAATAAGAACAGATGTTGATTATGTAGTACATGTTTATCTGTAAGATCTGAAAATAGGAGCATTTATTTGTGTATTGGAGAGGGCATGTTACCTTTCATTTCAATATAATAGTTGGCTTGGATTTGAAATATAACATCTGGTTTGCAATTCCGAAAAGTTGGTTTACCTAAAAAAGGTAGATAGAGCAGTACAGCTTTCTTGTTATATAGTTTGTATTGCAGGATTTGCCCAGCCCTGCCAATGCCTACCAGAAAGCATTTATTAGCTAAGTCCAGTCTCAGTTATCTGAGATTTATTGTGTAGGCTAAGGTTTCAGTGTTTGAATTAAATCAATGACAATTCTTAAAAGGCTCCTAATGTAGCTGTGTACAGCAAACAGCCAAAACGATCTTTGTCTTTGGCTCCTGTTCTGCAGAATTCCTCCTACTGAACCAATGCAGATTGGTCTACCCTGCTTCACTTTATCTACTGAAATAAGGGCACAGTGAAACAGCCTCAACCTCTGTCTCTGATGTGGTGGAGGATGTCATTTACTTCAAGCCTGTCTGGTTAGACTTCAGAACTGTATTCAGTGCTCCTTTTGAAAATTGTGATGGAAGTGTTATCCTTTTGAAAATTGGCCTCTTTCCTGATGGAACATTCAAGGATTTTGACTTCTCACTGTTTGCTTTCCTTATCGTGACAGTTGGGATCAAGAGTTAGCCTACTACAAGCTCTGATTTACTCTGAGACAGCAAGTAACCTTTTGGATTTGAGCTTGCCAAGGCTCTTCAACTTCAGCTGGTGCCCAAGACTTTACCTCTGCATATCCAAGTCTTTGATGGGTCTCACTTGCATTCAGGTCTTTATATGCCTCTTTGGATTTCTTTTTACGCACAGGAAAACACTCCAAAATGACCACAAAACAAGGCTGCTAAGAAGCCCAGTCAAAGTGGCCAGATTTCTGCCACTTTCCTTTGGCTGGATCAAGCAGTGGAAAGAAGGGCTTCCTTCTTGATCTCCCATGTGTCAAGCACCCTTCCCAAATCCCTTCCACCTTCAGTTAACCCATCCATTGCCAGATCTCCGCAGTTTTGCTGCTCTGGCAATGGAGTGGTTAGCCATCCCTCACCACCCCAAACCATCGCATCCACACAAATAGTTAACCTCTCCATTGGCAAATCACAGTGATCTTGCCCCTCCAGCAAGAGAGGGGTTAAGCATGTTAAATACCCCCAACTCCCCGATGCAAAAAGATGATTAACCCCTCCATTTATTTGCTTTTCAATAATATGGGTACTCCAGACTTCATATTAATTTTTTTAAACATCTCCTCGCTTAGGGAGGGAAGAAAGCTTCTTTGGGTATTTTTCAGATTTATATGAGGGCTCTGAATCCCACAGAAATCTCATCCTCCCTATTACTACCAGCCTCTAGCCATGCAGGTAGCTGCCTAATCTCCGTTGCCTTCCTGGTGCATAGCATGGCATAGGTAGTATTTCCTTAAACTTTTGACTAGAGATAAACAAAACAATTCTGTGCTTGGTATTTGTATAAAACATGAAGCTACACAAGATTAAAAAGAAATCTTGCGTAACAGATGTTTTATGTAGTTTACCATTTTGCAGGAAAATTAACCATGTTATGCGATGCAGACAATAAAAAAGCAGGTTCACGTACCTTCATACATCAAGAGGTTTCTGTTTGGGTCATTCTTTTGAACAAGCAGTGCATCTTCGGTAGGTTAGTAAGAGGACAGCTGAAAAACTCTTTCTCACATACTCCTGTTTTGTCTCTCCCCTTTTCCCTTGCTCTGTCTCTGCAATTCTTGAACTCGATCTCTCACCTTTTCCTGTATTGTGTCTCCCCACTTCTCCTCTTCAACCCCTTCTCTCTCAGTAATTTTCCAATGCTCACAATCTTTCTCAGCTGTGCTGTAGTGATTATTGAGACTGATAACCTTATCTGTTTTATAGTTTTGGAGTCTCCTACTGCCTGTTTAGACCCCTCTATAGTCTGAGTCCCATCACCACTAGAGGAGCTGATTTCTTGGGTGTTAGAAAGTGCTCAGACCTCCAACATCAGTTTTCTCATTATTTTATTTTATTTTTGTTTTATTTTACTTTTAGATTATACGTCTGTTGGAAACATGACTACAAATGACTTTAACTTTGTTGCTGTATGGCAGAGTCTAGTCAACTGCTTGACTATCAGCTGCTGGTGACTACGATTCTCATCATCCCTAAAGGCTCGTTGGGGATGATGGAAGTTGTAGTCCCCAATAGCTACCACTGCTATATGAAATACTCAAGAAAAAGTATTGTTAGTCTTGTATACTTAAATATTAACATTTCAACATATTTCTAAAAAGTTCAGATAAATAAGGAATTCAGCAGTAACTACAAAAGCCTCTATATAGTTTTCCAGTACAGTATAATTTAGCAAACTCGGGGACATGTCTGATGACATGTAACTTGGCTGCTACTGATAGACTTGTGAATAGAGCTATTGTAAACACAGTATACAAATATCAGGAACAGCAGAGAATGCCAGCCGGCTTAGGATTCCATTTCAGAGATCAGTGACATGACATAGGTTCAGATAAAATGTGATGGGAAATACAACATAGATTAACCCTGCATGTAATTCATAACTACACTAGCTACAAGAAATGAGTAAACTTCTCTTCCAAAGAAAATAAATCTGCACTGGATTTCACATACAATATTGAAATATTACAATTATTGATGAACTCCCTCTATTTTTTTCCAGTAAGTAGTAACAGAACGGCAAGCAGACCACCTTTGCTTCCTTCGGGAATTCTTTTGGAAATGAATAGGTTAAGGATTAATTTTCTGAACATAAAGAGATGCTCAACAGATGCTTCTTGAGCAGTACTCTTATTTATCATTAATGTGAATCCTTCATGCACATTTGGTTCCATTTCTCTCCTGCTTAGCAACATCATGTTGTAACTGTTGGGTTTACTTGTTACCACGCAACCAGTGATGGCTGAGCAAGTGCCCGTGTGTACCTTTGTCCACTTTATAGTCATATTGATAGTGACATATGGTTACATTTGCAGTCGTGTTTTTCTCATGAATGCACTGCGTGGCAACATAACAAGAAACAGATATACGAAGTTCACTGTGCTGATGAACCACGAACAATGGGAGCAATTCTGGTGTAAAACAACTGCACCACAGGGAACAAGTAAAATCTCCAACAATTTCCATTGATTTATATCAGACTTTTAACCAATTGCGTGCTAGAGAATCAATGGGAATGTTTATGTCACCCCTAGGAAATAACTATAATAATCATGGAAGCTGATGAACTAAAAATAATCGGATCTTGAGAGATGTAAGAAGTGCAAAAAACACAAAGACAGAGGGAGAACTAGTAAATGTAATAATTTAAAAAATGCACACAATAAAAAACACATAAATATGCACTCACATGGCCCTCCTCTTAGGCATATTGCACCTTACAATTGACTACCATCATCCCATCTTCATAATTCCACTGAATCTTTCATTACTTCATCATCTTGCCTCCATTTGCTCATAATGACTATATAGCCATAGAGGGTCATAGTGTACAAGGAACACTATAACGGAGATTATGGATGTAAGACTGCCTTTCGCTGCCTATTATTGCATTTTATAACCCCTGGTTTGGATGTATTATTTATAACTATTACTTATTACTGTATTCTAGATATTGTTCTATATTCCCTCTGGTGACTGTGTACTGAGTATTCTCAGAGCTCCTATTTATCTATTTTAAGAATAACCGGAGTCATTCTGTGGCAAAACAATTGTACCATAGGGAACTAATAATACTTACCACTGGTTTAAAGAGAGGTCTCCAGTTCCGTGTTTTGGCACAGAATTGGTTGATGTGGTCAAGGTCACAGGACATTGTTGGAGATGCACAAAAGAATGCATCCACTAACTTGTTACATTTCTTATGGCATCAAATATTGCTAATGGCAGCTAAAGCATGAAGTACTTATTGATAAAACGTGATTATATGTCTGCTTTTAAATTGCCTGATTGTCCCAAAAATTCTTAAAAAAGAAATTAAAACACCCTATACATCCATAGACTAACAAAACATAGTTACGGAAGATTCAGTTTTACAAACTTTACTGTTAAGAAAACCATTCAAAGGAGCAGTAAACATTGTTGCGAAAACTTATATGGAGATTTTCCTGCTGAGTAAACCTGAGACACTCTCAAATTGTGGCATTTTTTCCTGAATATTCAAACTGTGAAGAATGACTCAGCAGTTTATATCATATTCTAAGGAGAGCTGTTTGTCATTGACTCACAAAAAACCCTCTAGATGTAGTATAAAGTTAAATTATTATAAATACAAGACCTGAAAGGCAATACATTTTAAGAATTAAAAGAGGATACATTGTCCAGTACTCTCAATCAATACGATTATTAAAAGGCATCACCATGGAAAAAATATAAGAAAAAGAGAAATACTGAGATAACTAAATTCCATAGAAATAATACTTATATACATATGCCAATATATAACTAGGAGCAGATAGATGGTATGGGGATTCAGACAAGTGTTTCAGTTGCAGATGGTATATACAAGAAGTGCAAAGAGTGTCTATTATAGGATCATTACATTGGATGCAAAATAGACAAGGGAGAGAGATTTGAAATGCGTACCTATTTGGCACTCAAGGGGTTAAGAGAGGTGAGACCAACGAAGAAACACTTGCAACAGAACATTCTGAATACCCAGAGGTGATTCAAGTATTAGTAGATCTTTTTCAAGATTCCAATATTATTAGTCACATGGAAATTGATATACCACAAGATCCTGTAAGACACACAAATTTCGAACTCAAATCCAAATTCTATCCCCACCAATTAAGAGGGGGTATTTATAGAAGCATTCTCAGTATTGGTAACAGAAGATCTAGAGAAATTCTTCAAAGCACCCTTGAAATACAACTCTAATCTTACAAAGAAAAAACAGCTTACAATAACTAATGAACAACAAAGATTTGGTTATTATGGAAGCTGACAAAAGGGAACAAGTAATGATCCAAAACAAAAAGGATTCGCTTATGTAGAGAAATTCTATAGGAAATTAACCACCAATCCAGTTGCAGATTTCCATAAGCAATATTTTGATCTGATTTAATGGGCCTATGACACGTCCATTCTAAAGAAACGAGTTTCTCTTCCAAAATGTTCAGCATCCCAAAACAGCAATATTCTATCACATGCCCATGATCCATAAAAACAAATTCAATCCCCTTGGACAGCCAATTATCACTGGCATAGATACACCTACCAACAATGTATCATAGTTTTTATACCACTTCCTACAAAAACATGTATTACAGATACAATCATATACCACAGATTCCACACATGTTGAAGACAGTACAAACCATTCAACAGCAAGAAAATTACACCTGGCTGACCTGTGATGTCTGCTCACTTTACACCAGCATCGATCATCAATTAGGATTTACAGCAGTACAGTATTACCAGAAATGGCAGATATACAAAAAATGTTGATACTACAGGCCATATGCTTTATATTGCAGCACAAATTTTTCATTTCCTAAAATAAATGTTAACTACAAACCTGTGGAATGGCTGTCGGAATCAGGATTGCCCCAGTTACGTAGAAACTCTTCATGGGATAATGGTAGGAGTCCTATCTGTACCAAGAATACAGGGACAACCTTGTTCTTTACACCAGACACATAAATTACCTCCTGATCATTTGTAAGGGAAGTGAAGAAGAGCTCACATCCTTTAAACATCTGAATAACAACTCTTTGAGCCTAAAGATCACTTTTCAGCAGGATCATCGTTCAGTCGTCTTCCTAAGTCTAGTCCTTAGTCGGGATGACAGCAATAATATAAATACCAGAGCACTACATAAAGATATGGATGTAAATAGTTAAATCAAGGCCACAAGTGCGCCTCATTCTAAGTGACTGACTAGAACCTCCCTAAACCAGTTTTATTGATTAAGAAGAAATTGCTCGGAGGATACAGTATTTCTGGAACCTGCCTTACAGCTAAAAGGGAAATTCTTAATAAAAGGCTGTGATGAGAAGACAGTCCAAACTGCTTTGGATAACGTAAAAATAACAGATAGAAGTAAACTACTTTCAAACACTCAGAGACCAAAGAGAAAAAGAAAGGTTCCCATCACCCGGTTTGATAGTAGGTACAAGTCTGCAAGGAAGAACATAGAGAAGATTCTTAACAAACATTGGCCTATTTTATTGGGGGACAAATTCCTAAGGTTTATTCTACCTAATGGACCTGAAATAATATATACCAAATCCAAGGACCTAAAAAACAAATTGGCCCAAAGTAATAAAAAAAAGACCAATAGGGATTTGAACAATTGATGGCTGAGTTATGAGGAGAAACTATAGATGCGGACATAGGGTATGCATTACACACAATCATATCCATCACAAGACACAAACCTTTAACTGCCCCCCCACAGGAGAATCTTTTAGAATTGAAGTATTTTATAATTACATGACTGATTTATAATTCAATGTTCTTGCTGTTAGTTTACAATTTGTGGGCTGGACTATCAGACCAACTAAATAACAATTCTTGGAACATAGAAGGAATATTGCAAAAGGCAACCTAAAACAGTGTGGCCAGACATGTCTCACAACAATATTGTGGAGATCCAAAAGGAAGCAACTTTTTGTTATTGATAAAATTCCACCAAAAAAAATAGGAGGGGGTCATTTCTCCAAACTGGCTAAACAGGAGACCCACTGGATCTTTAAATTACAGGCCCTCACCCCAAATGACCTCAAAGAGGAAATGGAACTGTGGTGAGTTAGATTAGCCCCTTCTCAGTTTACCTCCTCATTCTAGGCCTTGGTCACACTGTAAGATAGCCCTCATATCTGAGATGTATTACTATCTCCTAACAAATTCTCACAGTTGTCAGACTTACAGCTAACATAAAATCTGGAATGTGACAAGGCACACCTCCTAGACCAATAAATCCAAAGTAAGCTGAGTAATATTATCTATTTCCTCTCTATCTGACTCCCTTTAAATATGGCACTTGGGATGCCTTTTACTCTTATGAATGTGACTTTAGCCCAGTATCAATATCTATATGCCACACTTTCAAGTATACATATACTCTATGAAATGTTACTTGCTGATACCATTCATCTATGAGTTTTTCGTGGTATTTAAAATGGGATGAAGAGAGATTAATTTTATGTCCATCATAGATTATAATCACATATTATTATCACTCTTTGAAACCACTCCCCTATCACAAGTTGATTGGATAGGCTATACATTTAGGGACAGTAGAGCACAACCCCCTTTGAACTTCAGAAGAGGGGCTGGTTTTGAGCACCAAAATGCACTGAATCCAAGTGGGAAGATCTGTGTCCCCCAAAAGGAAGACTCTGAGGAATGAAGAGATCTGAAAGAGACAAGGCAACGAGAGGCAAAGCAATCAAGACCACTACAAAAGGATCCATGTTCCAGACAAATTGGAGAGGGAGATTTGACTTACTGGCTTAAATAATGAGCTAATGGATGTCAAGTGAGAGTACATCCACACTTCTTGACTCCACTTGGAGCCTTGTTGTTTCATGCCTTCACAGAGACCTATGTCTGTAAGGTAATAGACGCTCTCTCCCTTGTCTATTTTATATCCAGTGTGTTGATCTCATAATAGACATTCTTTGGTCCTCTTGTACATAATACTCTCTGCTTACTCTTACACTTGCCTCAATCACCAGTATATCTATATGTTCCTAATTAAATACTGGCATCTGTTATCTCAGTATTTCTCTTTGCCTTATAGTTTTCCTATGGTGATGTCTTTGAGGGATCTTGATAGAGCATATATCCTTTTTACCATTCTCAAGATTTATTGTATTTTATATCTTGCATTTATAATAAATGTAATTTATACTACAGTTTTATTGCTCTGTTTTACTCTTTCCTCCTTTTATTTTGTTTATGTCTATATAGTTATACATACACAGCGTTCAACATTGAATATGCAACACCAGGAAAGAGGAAACACAGAGCTATGCAAATGGCATAAAGTATCAGACTGCCTGAGATACATAAACAGTTACAGGCAGTCCCACCTTGGTTGCTTATCTTGGCTCTGGTGAGCATCAATGATGATACTGACATTTGCCATTTAGTGTAACCTGTAAGGTATTCTAAAAGTACTGTTTTTTGGTGTTAAATTATACTTCTTTGCAAATTTTGTATATGGTTTTTATTATGTTTTACTACATATAATACATTTTTTTATCATAATATATCTTTCAATGAAAGACTGGGAATTATTTATTATATGTTTATTATTTCTCTCTCTTTAAATTATTTATCTTACATATAAATAACATGATATCTGATGGTACCTCGCTGGGAGGAAGCACCATCCCTTATTGACTTCTTCTGCGCTTCTGCGCAGGCATCCCGAAGCATGCTCAGCATCCCAGCGTGCATATTGACGTCGGAACCTCATTCTGAATGCTGGCACCACTATTTAAAGAGCTCTCTTCCGGGATTCAGCACTCAGTTATTACAGAGTTCCAGTATTTCATTTTGCCTCAAAGCTTTCCCTGCTTCTCCTGTTTGATCTTCTGGTATTTGACCTCGGATTTCCCTTGACTTATCATCAACTTAGCCTGCCCTGACCTCTGCATCCTTCGGACCACTCTTCTACTCAGCCTGCCCTGACTATTGGCCTTCCTACCGACCATGCTTCTTCTTCAGCCTGCTTCATTGCATCCCTGCATCCTGCCCATCATCTTCTCAGTTCCTGGATCTTGGGCCTGCTACGTCATCCAGCTTCTGGAACCTACAGATCTCCTAGCAAAGTGTTTGGCCTATCTATCCTGTGAACCATCCTCCTAGACTCCTGGTATTGAGCTCTACCTTTTATGCTATAGATGTTTATATATACATGTTTATGTTTGTTTTTGTATTTCACTTATATATATATATATATATATGTGTAGTGCTTGTCTCTTTATATATATGTATTTGTACACTACAGTTAAGTCTGCTTTTTATTGTAGTCTCTAGTCCTATTTCTTCCCCAGTATAGGAGTTAGGTTATTTAGGACCTCCTTGTCCTACCCCTTAGGTTCCCTTTAGTTTTTCCCCTTGCTAGCTTAGCCAACTGACAGTATCTCTCCCTCTTACATATTTTGCTGAATTTGCTAAATAAGGGTAAGCTTGCAATATATTTGAAGGAGGAATTATTTAGTTCCATTGGTTTTGTTTTATGCCTGTGTAATAACATTTTGAATAAAAAGAGCTAGGGGCTCATGCCCTGTAATCTGATTCTGTAGTATGTAAAGATGAGCGAGCACCCCGATGCTCGGGTGCTCGGGTGCTCTGACCGAGCACCCCCTGATGCTCGAGTGCTCGGCCGAGCACCCGAGCCCCATTCAAATGAATGGGAGCACTCGAGCATTAAACCAGGCACCCCCTGCTCTGATGAGCGGAGGGTGCCTGGTCAATGTCCCCCTTCATCTCCGCTATGCCCCTCTTCCACAATGTCCCCCTTCATCTCCTATGCCATAGCGGAGATGAAGGGGGACATTGTGGAAGAGGGGCATAGCGGAGATGAAGGGGGACATTGTGGAAGAGGGGCATAGACTCTATGCCCCTCTTCCACAATGTCCCCCTTCATCTCCGCTATGCCCCTCTTCCACAATGTCCCCCTTCATCTCCTCTATGGCATAGGAGATGAAGGGGGACATTGTGGAAGAGGGGCATAGCGGAGATGAAGGGGCACATTGTGGAAGACGGGCATAGCGGAGATGAAGGGGGACATTGTGGAAGAGGGGCATAGAGTCTATGCCCCTCTTCCATAATGTCCCCCTTCATCTCCGCAATGCCCCCTTCATCTCCGCAATGCCCCCGTACCTCCATTCCCTGGTGGTCCAGCGGAGCGTCTTCGGATCTGTGCCTCTTCCGGCACAGATCCTCTTCACCCGAGCATGTCGGGCGAGCACATGGCGGTACTCGTACGAGTACCGCCATGTGCAGAGCAGAGCGATGCTCGAGCCGATCCGAGCATCGGCCGAGCACGCTCGCTCAACACTAGTAGTATGTATTTCTTTATCCTGGAGTTACAACAGTATAGATTATTGTCCACAATTCTAGTTCAAGCACTTACTGATAGATACAGCTGAGAAAGTGTATTGTTAAAACAGTTATACATAGGAAGGCATGTACTAAGTACAGCAGTATCCAGGATGCATTATATAGGCACATAGATCCTATCTGACATGCCTGGGATGCACCTTGTCCCTTAGAGCCTTAGTACATGGATTTCCTGGTCACATCTGGCAATGCCTCACTGCTAGGATAACCACATGTCCTGGATTTCCCAGGGCAGTCGTGAATTTTAAATGTTTGTGTCATGTCCTGGGCAGCCCCCTTCTGGGACAATACAAAGTCCTGGAATGAAGACTCCAGGGCACAGAGTTCTAAACACTAGGTGACCTACCCATTGTCTACTGTGACACAAATTGATGCCTCTGCTGGGCTACAACAAAATGGCTAGGGCTTTAAACATTAAAGAGAGAACTGAGCCTTGATACTGTCATCAAACAGGAGCTGCAGTGAAATATTGTTGTAGTGAACTGCTAGTTTAAGGCTTTGGGCGTGATCTGCGTTATCTTGTAGCCCACCACAGGCATTGAATTCTGTCACAGCAGTCAATGAGTAGTTCTCACTCTAATGTTTAGAACTCTGGGGCATGCCAGAGAAAGAGCAGGTTGTACACTAATGGCCAGCGATGTATAGTGACCCCTCCTGCATAGCTGCCCGAGAGCTGAGGACAAGTACTCAGCTGCTCTCATCTCCTCAGAGTCGCTGAATGGCAGAATGGAAATGTGGTCACCCTACTCAGTGCGGAGGGAAGCAGGAGTACTCTAAGACTGCTCCCTTGCCCCTGGATCAGGCAGGGGTAGCTAAGAGGGCAAGAGCTCTCCCGAGCTCTTTTTTGACCCTACAGTAACCCTCTCCTCTATAACCCTCCCCACAAATACAAGTTCCCCCAGGTAACCTCTCTGTTGCTGAAGATGGTTGTAATGCATTGCATAGCAATGTGTTCTAACCACAGTTTAACCCCTTCATAGCTTTGCAGGCTAGGGTTGGCAGAAACTGGGTTCTTGGGTCCCAATATTATGTTTTTCATCTAAAGGGAGTGAGCAAATTAAAAAAAATACGGGGGACATTCATCCCATATTTTTTAAGCAGATATATACAAAATACATTTATATGGGGTCTATATACCCCAAATCAATGCAATAGAAGACCAGAAACAATAAGAAAAACAATATGGGGCCAAACACCCGTAACAATTCTTGAAATGCCCACTGAAATGTCCCACTGGTATTCACAATACCACATATACTGTTTGACACTCCAGCCTCGTGCTACTGTTAGCCATAGAATTCCATAAAATGCTCCTCCAACAAGTCCCAGCAGAATTGTAAGCCATTGTAGTTTGTCAAGGTATTTAACATCGCACTGGTTTCTGTAGGGTGTGCTCAGCCAAAATTTACTGTGCAGGGGGTTACACACAAAGAGACAAAAATCCCCTGAAACGCATTTCAATTGAGGAATCCCATTAAGCCCCTGTGGGGGTTACAGTTTCCAAATATTCTATCCATTTAGCTGGTACTTTTCTATTAAAAGTACAAAGTTTAACTGTACATTGTGCTTTTATCCACTTTCTAAGAGTAATAATTTACTTATAAGTAGAACCATTGTACTGGGGGTTCTTAGGAGTCTGACATGTCAAACTTCTAGCAGAACCTATTGGTTGAAAATATGTTGTATATATAATCACAAAGTGCAGATATTGAACTAACAAGGTGTGCTAGGAAGAAGTGTTTCCTCTAAGGTAAGCGAATGTGAGAAACCCAGCAGTAAATGATTTAAATATTAATTTAAATCTGGTGTTATTACATTATATAGCCCTGAAGGAACAGCACATTCTTTATTGTTTGATTGCTCACCTTTGCTTACTATACAGCAGTAGCTCCCAAACCAGTCCTTAAGCCTTGAGCACAGTACAGGAGAGCACAGAGGTCATCAAAAGTTCAACTTTTAAACATTAACAATTAAGGAAAAGTTGAAAACATGTTGCAAAATATCAGATTGTACTGGTCAATGCTTCTGCTGGTATTTAGATAATTATCTTGATAATGGTTAAATCCTTGGTTAAAATGTATGCTAATAAATTATAATTGTTTTCAACCTATGTTGAAGATCCAGAGAGTGCTTCCATAAAACCCTCTTGATGCTGCATTTATGCTCTTTTGGAAACAGATCCCAAGCAGTACTGTCCACTAGTACCACTACTGCCACATTTCAGACTATTTATAGTCACACCTAGAAACTGTGTTCACACTGATGATATCGGTGCTGCATTGGGAGCGCTGTGCTAATCACCAGTTAAAATATCATGATGTCCTCTTTTCTGACTGTTCACACTGATGATGATTGTGATGCATGAATGCAGCCACGTACATGCAGTGAGCACAGAGAGGTTCAGCAGAGCCAACCTGCACTCAGTTCTTTGGAACACAGTGCAAATCATTGAGAGTGATGATACTTGAAGTTGTGATGCTCAATGCAACCTCCAATGAACGTTGACCAACTTAGAATACAATAGTCATATTGTAAGCTGGATGTTACCAAATGTACACTGGCCATAAGCCCAATCTGTGGCAGAGCAACTCCACAGAGAATAAGCAGGCAGCTATTCATATAAAAGATGATCCCTGAGCAAGTGAGACACTGAGATAAAACAATAACTGCAATGAGGCAGGTACCAGGAAAGCAACAATTACAGACCACCGCCTGAGGCTGTGAGGGGACCCCCAATGGGCAAGATGCTGGTGAGTGAGGAATAGGGTACAGGGCTGGCTAGCATGGACTACCTCTAGGCAGTCTTGCTGCAGCCAAACTTGAACCAAAGATGCTGGTCACAAGACCAGTTCAGTGCTGACCTGAGGAGCGGACCTGCACCCAGGGTAACTGCTTAGGGAATACTAGATACCTACTGAGTGACATAAAAACACAGAGGAAATAGAAAACAAGGTATCTGAAAGGCTGGTTGAATACTGCTGAGCTGGACAGTGGAGAGGCTAAGGTCTGAAAGTCGACTCTCACTAGCTGGAAAAGCAATTCAATTGATTGTCAAATGGGTTTAACTCCGATTAGCTGAAACAGTAATTCAACTGATTATCAAATGGGTCGAACTCTGACTAGCTGGAACAGTAATCCAACTGATGATTGAATGAGTCGTACTCCAACTACACCGAACAAGTAGAACTCCAACTAAGCAAGTGTAAGAGATATGGATGGTCATTCAAGCAGGATCGATAACAGGAGAGCAAGGAGGCCCAAAACCGACAAGCTGAAAAAAAGGAGGAAAGCTGGGTCGAACAATGGAGAAACAACACTGGATGTGAGCTACATGAACGGCAAACTGAAGAGTAGTTGGGAACAAGCACAATGTCCATAACAAAAGATCACAACTGGAAGAAAGGTAACAGGAACATGGAAAAGTAGCTTGAATGCACTAGAACGCTAAGATAGTGCACCAGTACTAGGAAATTGGCACTTAATAAAGGCACACGGCAACGGAGAAACCAAGACAAGGAGCAATGATTTGGCAAACAAAAAGAACTACACAAAGCCAGGCATGGAATGGCAATAAAGACAGGTAAACACGGATACAGATCCTATATAATAATTTGCTAAATCGTGTGTAACGCCCGACATGCGCAGTAGACACTGCTGCGCGTGCGGCAGTCATGTGCAGTACAGACTGCCCGCGCCACGGCTGATACAGAGCTGGGCGCTCCGAAGGAGCGTTCAGCTCTTTATCAGCAGTGGCGCGGGCAGCCTCCACTGCACGTGACTGCCCCGCGACCGGCTGCCAGAGGCACTGTGGCCCGTGTAACGGGCTGTTCAACTAGTTTATAATATTTGTTTCTTTGTAATTATTTCCCATTGACAGTACAAAAACTATGATGGTGAAATTCAAATTATAATTATGAACATTAATAACATTATGTAATAAATACACCTCATCCTCTCATAAACGTTGCCTGGTAAGATTCCATTAACAAATCTACTAATGTCTATAAGTCAAATCACACAAGTCTTCTCCCTTGCTTTACCAAAGTACCCCATTTAAAAGGTGTCCCATCGCATATCCTATCATATGCATACTGCCACTGCCTACCGCAGTGATTTAACCCGCTGAGTGCCAGAGAGGTAGCCAACGTATTGTGTTGCAATGCTTTGGATACCTCTCTGACACGCAAAGAGTTAAACCAAAGAATTAAAAACTCCTTAAAGAGGAACTACAACCACATAGCAAGTTTATCTTAACTACCCATCTGGCGTAACTGCTTAGTAGCATTAGTGGCCAGAATTATTACCTTATTAAAGGGATAGTAATACTTCGTTTTATCTTTATTTTACTTTGTAGGCATTAAAAAAACATGAAGAACGATATAAGTCTTATCTCTCAAACCTTTATGGTTGGAGAGATATTCACATGCAAAGTTTCCCCCTCCCGCCCCTTTTACCTAGTGTAAGCAATCTCTTCTCAGATGTGGAATGCAGTCCATAGACCAGACAGATAACAGCAAGGGACAATATTTTTCCTATCAGAACAATGAAAGCCTTGCCCCCCTTGACAAGCTTTTCAGCTTTTTCCCTTATCTTAATTGAAGCTTGTCCCTCTCTGCAGTCTACCTGGGCACCTCCCTTCTGCTCTGGCTGAGCAGTGTTACATCAGTAAAAGGGGCGGGAGGGGGATACTTTGTCATTGAATTACTCTTGAACTATAACTCTGACAGTATTGAAATAACACTCTCCAAAGCCCAAATACTATGATGATTAATTAGAGCTGCTTTTATTATGAAACATGACTGCTTAGTAGCGCTAGTCGCCAGAATTATTACCTTATTAAATAGATTTCTCCTTTCTTTCCAGGCTGACAGGCAGGACGGATCGCGTACATCTTGCCATAGTGACATCCGCGCACCTGCTCTATCAGTTTAAGCTGGCTCTAAGAGGCGTTGCTAGGAGCCGTCCGGCTCCGGAAGGGACTGACAGCGTAGGCGCGCGGATGTCACCATGGCAAGATGTCCACGCTCCGTCCTGCCTGTCAGCCTGGAAAGAAAGGAGAAATCTATTTAATAAGGTAATAATTCTGGCGACTAGCGCTACTAAGCATCTAGTCACCAGATGGGGAGTTATTTAAGATAAACTTGTTATGCAGTGGTAGTTCTGCTTTAACATCACTTCTAAACAGGCACGTGCACACATAGACACCAAGGGGGGCTTGAGCACCTGCCCTTTTTGTCCAAATTGCCCTTGTGCCCTTTTAACAAAAAAAATTTATAATCAGTCCGATTTTATCTTATCCAAGTCCGTTTTTCAATTTTGATTACCGGTGTGGGGACTCTCCTCTCCTCTTACATCCAGGTTTTGAATAAATAGTTATGAGAAGTGCCCTTTTTTTCATTTGAGCCCCTGGCCCCCAAAATGTCTGTGCACGTCCCTGCTTCTAAAGACATAAGATATCTAATATCCTAATGAATACACTGACATGCTTACAAACAAAAGTCAATTGCAGCAAATTGGTGGGGGCACAAATGGACTGTACACTACCACAAGCCCCTTTTTAGAGGTTTATCCCACCCACCCACCACACAGGATGATTGCAGGCAAACGAAAGACAGGCAAGACAATCGATATAAGGCCATGTACTATGCCTTTAAAAACAACCTTTTCAGTAATAAATTGTGTATATTTAAACTAAGTGCATTTCATTATATCATTATCATTTATAATAGTAAAACTGAATAAGAGAAATTTGGTAAAAAAAAAAAAAAAGCAGCTAGAAGGAGAAAGAGAAAATATTTGCAGAGCATTTTGCAAAATCCCCACAGGCTCTTGGTCTAGATTCATTTCCGGCAGTGTGCCAACTTTTACACAGAGGGGGAAGTTAAAAAATATTTAGTTTATGCTAGATCATTCAGTCAGTTATGGAAAACCGGTAACATAATATGATGACCAAAAATTATAGCAAACTCATGCCAACATAAAAGGAGTGCAAAAACATGTACAGATTTGCTTTAAACAGAGAGAGTAATTACACAAAGCAGCTAGCTCAAGTTACAGCCAGGCTGAACACATAAAATGATTCTTAGATGGAAATTCTTTGTAAAAAAAATAATTCAGGAAGTGAGTTTCCTTACTAATATGAAGAAGAAATATGCAGTGTGATTCATAAATTACATGTTGTTTTATCCTCAGGTCACCTTTGATTTGTACAGAAAATATGTTAAATACTTAAAATGCAATATACTAAATTAATAAAATGCTCCCCCCCTTTCTCTATCTCTTGCTCTGTGTATATATATATATATATATATATATATATATATATATATTTCCGATGTAGCACATCTGGGTAAGGGTGTGACTCTGTTTTGTTTTGATTTTTTTTATTTTTTCTTTCTTCTCTTTTTTATACTTTTTATCTCCATGGAAACCAGTGCATGTTTGGCAAAATGCTCTGAAAGAAGAAAAGGAGCTCAGAGAGCTCAACTGGCAATTGTCCAGTGTAATTATTCTGCAAAGCTGAAATGAGGCCTTTGGCAGACTTCCAAGTTTCAGAGAACAAAGATGTCAGTTCCTAATGTTGGCGGCAAAGCTTGTTTG
Organism: Rhinophrynus dorsalis; assembly: GCA_037306005.1. NCBI lineage: Eukaryota > Metazoa > Chordata > Amphibia > Anura > Rhinophrynidae > Rhinophrynus > Rhinophrynus dorsalis. Next base: position 224,933,048 of record CM074720.1, on the reverse strand, counting down.
ACATCCTTATATGGTTACCCAGAATCCCTTCTCTTGGCTGCTTTCCATTGCCTTCAGGGTAGCAAACAGGATTAGCACACAGAGACTTGTTTTTCTCCTTTCTCATCCAACTGTTCCAATGACATCATCTTTGCTGCCTTTACTTTCCAGCAGTGTAGATTATACAACATTTCATGTATATTTTTACTAGACATACCATGCCAAATATCTTGTCATGTGCAAAGGAGTTTTCAATTAAAAAAAAAACGAGTTTCAGAGTTATTTTAATGATATCGTTCCTTGCAGTAAAAAATATTATTTTGTATAAAGTATTACTTTAAATGTTTGTTTATGTATTACTTGCAGTTCACATTTTAATTATTAGCACCTTAGGGAAAAAAGCAATGCTGTACACAAACACCAGGTAATGTTTCCTCAAAGCACTGAATGCTATATGCCCTAATAAGTGGTTAAAAAATTTTAATATATTCTAAAATGTTCTGCTTGGTAAATGGCAACAGTCTATTTATCTTGACTGTATATTGTTATAATATATTTTATTAATTAATTGTTACATTCTTTGCTGCTACAGTCTGATTTTTTTATATAAATATGTATAAATATATATAGTATTGTTCATGAAGGATATGCACTCTCACTGTATATTATGTACGCACCAGGTGCTGCAGAACTTCAAGATATTGGGAACCAAGCTGCGCACACAAAGGTTTCATTAGATGGGCTGAATGGTTCTTATCTGCCGTAAAATTCTATGTTTCTATGTAGTAAATAATACCAATATTTAATGGTACAAAGACATGCAATGTCCCAACTGAGGGCCGAAACATTGCAAGTCTTTGTACCATTAAACACTGGTATTATTTTCTTTTGAAACCTGTGCGTGCGTGGCCTTGTTCCCAATATGTATGTATGTATACAATGGCAATTGGCAGTGGCACTCGTTTTAAATATATAATTATTCAAGGTGCACGTCCCATACAGTATACACAGAAATAGTACTCAGCCTGGGCTTTCGTAGAAGAGATAGCACTCAACAGGATATCAGTCTTAAACGTTTATTCAATCATTTGCTTCCATACACCAAACGTTTTCAGGGTTGATGAAAGTCCGTTAGGGACCAAAAACGTTTGGTGTATGGAAGCAAATGATTGAATAAACGTTTAAGACTGATATCCTGTTGAGTGCTGTCTCTTCTACGAAAGCCCAGGCTGAGTACTATTTCTATACAAATATATATATATATAGATATAGATATATAGATACAGATATATATAGATATATATAGATATATAGATATATATATAGAGAGAGATAACATCCTGCCTGCTGCAGTACACAATGATTTAAAGACGCACTCCAGTGAGAAATCAATTCCTGCTTCAGCGTCAGACAGGATTTTTCTATTCACTTGGGGTAAAACTGGAAATGGCTTCTATTGGGTTGTGCTTCACTCATTTGAATCAGTGAACCAGGTCTGGCAAAAGATGAAATTTATGGGCTCAAAAACACCAGTAGACTGCAATATTTATAACCACATTCACTTTATGGAGAAAGTCCTTCTAATGATTAGGGCAGTGATTCTCAACCAGGGTGCCGTGGCACTTTGGTGTGCCATGGACATCAACTTAGGGTGCCCCATGTTTTCTAGCAAAAATGGATTTTTAAATAAAGATTTACAGAAATTGTTATGCACAATATGTTTAGTTTTGTTATTCTGATTAAAAGACCTAATAATAACAGTATATTTATGTATTGTACCCCTCTTATGCCCTTGATAAAGTACATTAAGTATGTCAGGGGTGCCCCAAATCTTCTAGATTATTTGTTAGGGGTGCTCCGAACAAAAAAAAAGATTGAGAATCACTGGATTAGGGAGTCTCAAACTTTGCTGAGAAACCCCCCACACACACACTCATACTAAAAAGCCCAACATTTGAAATGATGGGTAAAAAAGGCAGGGGAAAGGACACAGCAATTTCTTCAAGCATGTTGCTGGTCTTGTTATCCATTCTGAATGTGTGGCCCAATACCCAATCACAAAGGAATAAAAATAATCAGGTATTATACTGTGAAATTTTGATTGAGAAATATGCCAGCTTACCTAATTTAACATCTTACCATATATACTGCTTGGATGGTTTGCCATGCATCTTGATTTAGATGGCTATTGTGGTTTTTCCACCATTCATTCACCATCATTTTAAAATTGGAGCTGTTTCCTTCAATACCTCTTACCCTGTCCTCCTCTGTTTCGCTCCTTTAGCTTGTCTATATGCACACCATGCTTATGGTTTTTCTTCTGTCTCTGCTCTCACATCTTAACACAGTCTGTTATCGCCATCCTGTCTCCCCAGACCATATCCCCACTATCTCTTCTCAGCAGCACAACGTCATTATCTCCTTTCATCTCATTGTTTGCCTCTTCATCTCCCCCCTGTATTATGCCCATTATCCACTTCTTCCATACCCCATCATATTTTTGGCAGCAGAGTTATTATCCAATCAGGACAGCAGTAAGGCCACCCAATCAGGATATGGGCATGGTCATCTGAAGCTGTTAATACAGGCAAAACTACCCAGTAGCATGGCGGCATGACCATCTTATGCTGTTAAATGCAGGCAAAGTCTCCCAGTCAAGGCATGGCTATCTTAGGCTACTGAATAGAGGCAAGGTAACTGAGTCAGGATGGGGGCATAGCCATCTGACATTGGTGAATACAGATGCACCCACAGGCACAAGAACATATCAGCAATACAGTGATTCATGTGAACTCAAGTACTAGTGACCATTCTACCTGTCATTCAGTGCCTGTGCTGTTGTTAAATGTATGAATCCTTAGCTGTTTCTGTATGTTCTAGCCCGCATATGAATTTTCTACTAGGAATATTTTAAGAGTCACAATGATTAAATAAATACACAAGACTAGATTTACATTGTGTAAAATAAATAATAAGAAGAATATGAATGCAGGACTTGCATAGTACAGCTGTGTTCGCATTATTGGAATGAAATAAAAAAACAAATCGTGAAAAATGTGACACCCATATGAAATCCTTCATAGCTGTACATGTGTATACCATAGCAATAAGTACACAGACTCATGCAAAGGTTTATAGCACACAATACATTATTAATTCACCTCAGTTTGGTTGGAGTTCCATAGAACTAATGAACACACACACGTAAGCACACACAACTTATATACAATTATCTACTCTTTTTATCCATCCAGTCCTAGAAGACACTCTGGTGAACCCCATATAATTTAGTTTGTATGAAGAGCTTATACATATCTTTAAGGCCTACTGTACTCTAGCAACTTTGTGTTCTAAGATGCAGACTATCCAGCATAAGCATGTGAAGTCATCATGACACTCTGATCCTGGCAAGTCCACACGATAGAACATGTCAGGGCGAGAACACTGTCTCCGGGAAACCTATGTAGTGGAGGAGTGGCAGCCCAGCCCAAACACTCTAATGCCAGCAAGTCAACATGACAGAGTATGTCAGGGCAGAGAGCCAGCACTTGGGGAAACCTAAGTAGTGGAGAAGTGGAAGCCAACCCAAAGCAGGGTTGGAGAGGAAGTAACTCACAGCTTCCTAATACTTTGGGGTTATGCACTAAGATGTGATAAAGAGGTAATGAAGTGGAGATGACTTCTCCAGTGATCTCACTTCTCCAGTTCTATGTTATTCTATGGGGTCGATGTGCTAAGGTTTCTCCAACTTTGGAGATCTTAGTGCATAGGTTCTAAAGAATAACACAGGAACTAGAAAAGTGATGTCACTGGAGATGTCATCACCACTTTATCACCTCTTTGTCACTCCTTAGTGCATATCTCCTCTTGAGTGCTAGGCAAGTGTAGAATGGATTACACTCCCCTTGCATTGAAAGGCTTAAACCAGTCTTTCTTCTATTTCTCTTCACCTGATTGTCTCTTTTTCTCCATCACTGTCTCTTTCTCCCCATTGCCTCTTTCTGTCCCTTACTTCCTCTCCCCCATTGTCTCTTCCACTCTTTTAATCTATCTTTTCCTCTTTTTGCCTCTCACTGTCTTTCTGCCTTTTCCTTGTATCACTTCCTTGCATCTTCCCCATCTTTTTTTTTCCTCTTCGTTTGCTGTCTCCCCCCTTGCCTCTTACCCCCACGTCTATTTCCCACATTGCCTCTTGTTTCTCCCTTGCTTCTTTATGCATTCTTATTCACTCCTGCATTTCCTCTTTAAAGGGATAGTAATGCTTCATTTTATCTTTATTTTATTTTGTAGGCATTAAAAAAACATGAAGAACGATATAAGTCTTATCTCTCAAACCTTTATAGTTTAAGAGATATTCACAAGCAAAGTATCCCCCCCCCCCCCGTTCAGCCAGATCAGAAGGGAGGTGCCCAGGTAGATTGCAGAGAGGGTCAATCTTCAATTAAGATAAGGAAAAAACCTGAAAAACTTGTCAAGGGGGGGAAGGGCTTTCATTGTTTTCATACAAAGAAGATTTTCCCCTTCTGTTATCTGTCTGGTCTTCCAACCAGATTCACATCTGAGAAGAGATGGCTTACACTAGGTAAAAGGGGTGGAAGGGGGAAACTTTGCTTGTGAATATCTCTTAAACCATAAAGGTTTGAGAGATAAGACTTATATCATTCTTCATGTTTTTTAATGCCTACAAAATAAAATAAAGTTAAAACAAAGTATTACTATCCCTTTAAAAACATGTCCCTTTCTTCACTTTCACTTCTTCCTCCCACCTTCTCTCTTTGTTTTCACCAATACCTCTTTCTCCTCATCATTGCCTCTTTCTGCCCTCATATCTATTTATTCCCTTCTTTTTCCTGTTCTTCCCACTGTTTACTTCTTTTTTGTCCAATACGTTGCATGATTTAAGGGCAAGCTTTGTAATTCAGCCTTTAATGTTATTATTACTCTGTGTCAGGTCTGCAGTAGATTTCAAGTTCCTGGTGTTCAGCTAGATTGTTTAAAGCCTGAACCTCAGTGCACTCAGTGGCTCTCTTTTCCTTCTCATTACAAGCTCTATGATTCAGCCTGTATTGCTAATTTACACTCTGTTAGGCTGTCCTATGGCTGCATGCTCTGAGTGATTCAGCCTATATCTTTATTTCCTGCTATGCTAAGCTAGTCTATAATTTGCATGCTAAGATTGTTCAGTTTCACTATTGACTGTAAGCTCTGTGATTCAGTTTGTAAACTCTGTGAGTCAGTTCTACTGTAAATTATCAGCTGTGGGAGACAGTTTACCTACTGATTCACTGGTCCCCTATTCCTGTTTTTTGCAGACTCAAAGCCACATTTATTAATACTTTCCTTGTGTTATAAGGGTAATTGTTGACTTTCAAAGGCAGCACTTTATTTTTGTAACAACAAAACAGCAAGACCATAGGAAGCAATCAGTCTTACACTGTACCTCAGTGAAAATATGCAGCGAAGGTTCACTACTATCAAAATACATGAATAATCTTTTTTATGGAGAGGCAGGAATCATAAATGGGAACAATGTACTGCTACATGATCTATGAAGATACAGGAATAGTGACTCTATGCCAGAGCTGTATTCCATGTATTTAAAGGGATAGTAATGTTTCACAATCTTCACAGTATTTGGTCCATGGAGAGTGCTATTTCAATACTGTCAGAGTTGTAGTAAATGAATGATAAAGTGCCCCCTCCTGCCCCTTTTACTGACGTAACACTGCTCACCTCAGAGCAGCAAGGTGGTGTCCAGGTGGATCTTCAACTAGCATAAGAGAAAAACCTGAAAAACCTGTCAAGGGGGGAAGGTTGTCTCAAGACCAGATTCCACATTTGAGGGGAGGTGGCTTACACTAGGTAAAGGGTCGGGAGGGGGATACTTTTCATTCAAATACTCTTGACACTCTCCATGGCCCAAATACTATGAAGATTAATTGAAGCTGCTGTTTTTGTGAAACATTACTATCCCTTTAAAGTCAGGATGCTGTGCAATAGCAGTACAGATAATCTGAGATGTGAACCTCTAGATGTGGAGTCCAAGTGAGCAAAAAAAATTAAAGAGAATGCAAAGATTGGGGGTTTTCATGATAGACTAATACCATCATAAGAAGGAGCTCAAATAAAACCCAAATATTGCACTCACATATTAAACTATCTGTTGCATAAATCAACATTTAGATATCTTGTGGAGAATATAAGCCTGCCTTGATTGCAACCTAGCTTCACAGCCCCTCAGAAAGATAAGAAACACTGAAAAAGACAGAAGTGGTGGTGCTACAGCATATCCAAAGATCAGATAATGTGTTGCTTATACTATAGCAAGTGCTTACTATTATTGCAGCCTTGAATGTACCAAAGAACGTACTACTAGGATTGCATTTAGAAATAGTCAGGAACCACTACTTGATATTGTAAAAAAAAAAATATTTAAAGTAAAATAAAAAAATAAGTAGAGACTAAATAAGTTAGTTACGTGGTGGAATTGTATACCTACTTCCCAATTTCAAGGTGAGTTCCTTACCCCCCCACACACACACACACACACACACAACATCTGTCTCAAAATTTCATAGCGATTTCAGGGACAACAAAATAATGTTTAAACGGGTGGCCGCCTAACCTAAAGACAGTTATTTACTTGACAACAATGTACAGGTATGTGACAAACCTGAAATTCTGTCTTTAAAAGCCACAAAAAGGAAAGATTATGAGAAACAAAAAAGATGACGAAAATATTGTTATATAACATGTTTCTATTATTATTTGATACAATCAAGGTCATATGCAGAACATATCTCTATCAATTAATCTATCTAATCCAATGTTTCTCAATCTTTTTTTGTAAAATGTTGTAAAATTATTCTTAGGTCTCACAATCAGGACTAGAATGCTGTGGATTAAGATTTCCAAAATATAAATTTGAAACAAAATTTTAACATTTTTTCACATCCTTCACAGAAAATTATGGCCCCCTCACTGGTGCCCCTGGCACACCAAAGTTCCATGGCACCCTGGTTGAGGAACACTAAGTCTACTGATCTCATCCTCATTACCCGAAGTGCATTGAAGTAATGTGAATTCCTCAGACTTAGTGGAGATCATGGTTGCCCCCCTGATATCACTAATGACATTGGATGAGAAGCTGGCTCTTAGGCTTACACACACAGTGTTTTTGATTTTATCACTGAAGATGGTATGGCTGCTTGAAACATAATTCTGGTGGCTTAAGCACAATAATTGCTATCCTTAGAACCATGATCAGGTGGAGACAAGCAGGAGTGCAGTTCGGTTTGGGAGCGGGAGTTTGGGAAGCAGGCAGCAGGGGATGTTTCAGTGCAGGGCACATAACTTAGATGGGACATGCTTGGAGGTGCATTAGAGTCTCAGGACCCTTTATTGAAAGGTGAAACATTAGTACCACATTGATACTTGAATCCTCTGTCTCAGAAGGCTTTTAACTTTTGCCCAATTTTACTGGTGTTGTAAGTAATAATATCCTGCACATATTAGACAAACTTTAAATCTTGCTCAGTTAGCGATTCACAAGATTAAAAGATGCATTTCTTATTTATGCTCTGTCAGTAGTACATACACCAACACTGGGCAGCTGTTGAAAGCCTGAGCAATGCAAAGGATGATTCAATTACCAATGCAGTACTGTACACTGCTCTGCACGTGGGCACAGAAACCAGTGGTGGTAGAGGGAACAAATTCCTCCCAGATGTCAAATTCAGACAAAGTGGCTTTGGGGCTTTACAACTGTCACATTTTTAGTGGTGAGGACATGGTGAAGATATTTTGCAATTCTGCAATACAATTTTATCTAGCCTAATTTTTTTTGCAGATTCAATTACATTCTTTATATTATTAAATGATGCATCTGACACTTCTAACTTAAACCATTTAAAACCTTACGTCATACTCCTCATTTCCCTGTAACCCTCTTTGTTAAGTCACAGTGGTCTTAATTTGTTCCGTTTGAATTTATTGCTCAGTGTTATATATTGATATGTATACTTATTTAAGAGCATTTTGAACAAATTCTAGCCATCTTCTGTAGTTTTATCTCTGAAGATTACATCTCATTGAATGTCTGTTAACCCCTTAAGGACCAGCGGTCCCGGGGTGTGCGGTCCTTTAAGGACCAGATAGGAAAGTTTGACGTGATCATGTGTGCCGGCACACCAAATGGGGGACTGAAAGAGATCTCTCTAGTCTTGGAGCGATCAACTTCAGTCCTCGGTATTACTCACTGCGCTCCTACAGGAGCGCGGTGAGTAAAAGTATGTGACGTGCTAGGACCGTCACTGGTCCTTAAGTGCCAGACCAGCATGACGGTCCTGCCATGTCCATGGTCCTTAAGGGGTTAATAATGCATTTAGCATTGTATTTTTTAAGCTGAATGTTTTGGTTAAAACCTTGTTAATGGGTGTCTACTATCAAATTTCAAAGGATACCATAATGTGGTCACTGCTGCCCAAATGTTCACTCATGTGTGTAATGTGTACTATTCCAGAACTGTCTGAGACCTTTAGGTCCAGCAATGTGCCTTTCTTAGATCATTTATACTATCCCTGAAGAAGAGACCTAGGAGGTTATGCACACAGGAGTGATAAAGAGGTGATAAAGTGAAGATGCCTTCTCCAGTGATATTACTTCTCCAGTTCTTATGTTATTGTATGGAGCCTATGCACTATTATCTCCAAAGTTGGAGAAATCTTAGTGCATTGGCTCCATAGAATAACATAGGAACTGGAGAAGTGATATCACTGGGGAAGTTATCTCAGAGTTATCACCCCTTAGTACATTTTTCCCCTTGTGTCTTGAAAGCTTGCATCCTAGAGCCACCCAGTTAGCAATAAAGATATAATTTTTAGACTAACTGTCTCCTGCTTTTTCTACAGCTAACATCCTTTACCTCTTTTCTAGTTGGCTCCACTACTAGTTGGTGCAGGAAACTTTTGTTAAATATAGAAAATGATTTTTGTTTGTTGTGCAGGAAGTCATATTTCTCCAGTCAGTTTCAGGGTAATTGAAATCTCCCCTTGTGATTACATTTCCAAAATGAGAAGCCATTTCAATTTGCAGTAACAGTTAGGCTTCTTCGAACTCCCCAATATAAGGTGGCTTGTAGCAAAGTCCTATTAACATACTTTCATTATGTATGCCCCCAGTCTGTATTTCAACCCAAAAAAAACTTTACATTTTCAATGGACCCTCCATTAATATCTACCTTTATACTAAGTTTTATACCCTAATCTCTCTAAAAGTGAATAACCCTCTAGATTGAGTGACCAGTTATGTGTATCATCTAACCAGGTTTCAATAACACCAATATGATAATGCTGCTTATTTACTGCAATCAGTTCCAGTACCCCCATCTTACCTGCCAGCCAATGCGCATTTACTTTACATACATACATTTCATGTCACTGCCAGTCTGAATAAATTATTTGAAATATTGATTAGCCTTTATATTAAGGTGTGACATAGGCACCTCCTTATTAGATAGCCCATCCCCTTCTTCACCTCCATGCTCCTTCTCTAATTCCATTTCCTCATCTACACTGCCTACCTCATCCTGTGTTATATCACAGTCCTCGCCATATCTTAGTTTAAAGTCTCCTCCAACCCTCAAACCATCCTAACCCCTAGAACAGTAGTCCCCTTCCACTAAGGCACAATCCATGTCTACTATAAAAATTACTCTCAAAGGCAATGACAACCCAATGATCTAGAAAACCAAACCACTCTGCTTATACCAAGTCTTTATTCATGCATGGAACTCCCTAATCTCCCATTGCCTTTCTGATGTAGAGCATGGCACAGGTAAAATTTCATAAAATACTACCTTAGAGGTCCTTTGCTTAGGCCTATTACCTATATCACTGTAATTATTCTTAACAGACCTCTGTTTCCCACTGATTTTATTATTGGTACCAACATGTACCATGGCAGCATCTCCCAGCAATCTATCAACCTGATCTACTACATGTCAAACACAAGGATCTAGTAAATTGTAAAACTGTATCAATCCTGGCCCCAGATTGCCCTAACGCCCTCCCCATACTTCTTGTTCATTATGTAATTCCCTACCTTCAACCATATGTCTAGGTCTGCCTGAGTCCAGAATTCCATTAGCGCTAGAGGGGCTGTTATCCCGTCTGTTAACAGGACAGTCTCCTCCAGCAAGGACATCCCTATAATAACATTCCCAGCATCATCATTCAAAGCGATCAAATCTGTTTGTCTGAGAAAATACAGAAGTGTCCTTTCTATTCCTCTGTTCTCCTTGCTACACTTAACTATATCCCATCTAGCTACCATGTGGGGTCACAGTCTGTAGTCTACATGCACACTGTGTAAGATGTACTACAGTACTATGGAGGTCAGACACTTTTTCATCATTAAAAAACACTAAACAGTTTGAAACACCTAAACTCTTATATATTAAAACATAGGACCAGGTGACACATAAAACAGATAGCAATGTATGACCAGTACTCCTAAATATTCTCACAATCAACATAAATATTTTTGATGTATAGTTAATAGTATTAGCAAAAAAGTAATTTATTCCATTTTTTGCATTTATAGGCACTTAGCTTGCTGTATCATGCAAGATTTACTTCATTTACTTGATAACGGCAAGGCAGTTGGTGTAGTATATCTAGACTTTGCAAAGGCATTTGATACAGTGCCACTCAGAAGGATGGGGTATAAAATAAGGAAAGGGCTAGGAGATGACCTTTGCAATTGGATACAGAACTGGTTGAAGGATAGGGAACAGTGTGTGGTTGTAAATGGACAATTCTCCAATACAGTTAAAGTGGAGAGTGGAGTACCTCAGGGTTCAGTATTAGGTCTGCTGTTGTTTAACATGTTTATAAATGACCTAGAAATAGATAAAGAAAGCAAAATATCAATATTGGCAGATGACAAATTATGCAGGGTAATTAATTCAGAACAGGATAATTGCTCTCTACAGAGGGATTTATATAAAATGGCAGATTGGGCAAACAAATGGAATATGAAGTTTAATGTGGGGAGGTGTAAAGTCATGCTTTTGGGAGGAAATAATCCCAAGGCTACTTATGAACTTAATGGAATCATTTTAGGGGACTCGTTGCTAGAGAATGACCTGGGTATCCTTGTCAACTACAAACTTGGAAACAGTGACCAGTGTCAAACAGCAGAAGCAAAGGCAAACAATATCCTGTCTTGCATAAAAAGAGGTATTGAAGCAAGAGTGGATAACATAATTTTTCCATTGTACAAATCTCTGGTAAGACCTCACCTTGAGTATGCAGTGCAGTTTTGGGCACCAGTTCTGAAAAAGGATATACTAGAACTAGAGAGGGTACAGCGAAGAGCAACAAAATTAATTAAGGGAATGGAGGATTTGACGTATGAGGAACGACTAGACAAACGGTTTATTTACTCTAGAGAAAAGACGACTAAGAGGAGACCTTATCACATTGTACATATTTATGAGAGGTCAATACAAGGATCTCTGCGGTGAGCTATTTATTCCAAGGCCTAATCAGGTGATCAGGGGACACCCCTTGAGATTAGAGGAAAGGAGGTTTAGACTTCAGCAGAGGAAGGGTTTTTTTACAGTAAGGTCTGTTAAATTGTGGAATTCTTTGCCCAAGGAGGTGGTTATGGCAGAGACAATGGATACATTCAATAGAAGATTAGATACATTTCTTTCAAACGGGAATATAAATAGGGACTACCCAAAGGCTAAAAATTAGATCTATAAAAATAAAATCAACAATAGCAACAATTTATCAAATGTGTAAAATATGAAACAATATGTGACATATTGAAAAATAGATAACACAGAAAAGCAACATACTGGAGGAGAGCCCCAACAGAAATAATGTAAATATAATAGTGATGGTAAAAAAATAATGAGAAGATACTCACAATATAATGCATAACTGGCCTGTATGCAAGTCAGTTGGTTTAAAAGCCAGCGTGGAATGATAGTGCAAGTCCTCCCCACGAAAGGACCACACAGGAAGGCACAATAATTTTCTTTATGCAGCATGGAATGAGAAGGAAATAAAAATCGATGGTTGTACCTTCCTGTGTGGTCCTTGATTTGCTACTACACTTCAAAGTAGCAAGATACATTAATCATGTCAGCAAAATATACTACTCTATGAGACTCTTCCCCTTGTGTTCCTTTTTTTCCTGGAGGTATTGAGTAAATGCAAAGATATGTTGCTAATTACTCTTGCACACTTTTGAATTCTAAAATAATCATAGATCCTTCTAGTGATCTTTATACCAAATTATGGTGAAACAAAAAAATTAACAATATGCAATGATTTAATAAAAAATAGATGGAATGTGAATGCATTAACAAAGCTAATATATGATACACTCAATTACTACTTCAATTAAATTGATCTTATTCCATGTATCTGTGAAAACCTGATCCGACCATTTTAATTCACAGTTTTGTAAGCATTCCAGCCTGAACCCCACTTCCAGTGTTTCACTTTGCAAAGTACTTGTAAGCCTGTATTATCTAAATCAGGGCTGTCTAAGTTCAGTCCTCAATGGTCACCAAAAGGATTTCCCTGCTTAAGCAAAGATGAGTCAGTCAAAATGAATGATCCACTGCAGGGCCCTCTGATCCTCCTGTTCTCCACATCTGATTGTACTATTTAATACCTGTGTATGTCTATTCCCTATTGTACAGCGCTGTGGAATTTGTTGGTGCTATATAAATAAAGAATAATAAATAATAAATAAATAACTCGCCTGTGCTTATTGAGGGAAATTATTAAATCCTGGCCTGTTGGTAGCTCTTGAGGACGAAACTCTTAATTTGTAAAGCATTGTGTACACCTGTGGTGCTATATAAATATATTAATTAATTCACTCATAAGGATATATATATAGATATATATAGATATATATATATATTTATCAAAAATGGTCTGGAAGCACTCACAGTACTGGAGTTTATGTCTTTGGTGCAGTCAATGTAGCCAAATAATACAAGGTAAAGTTCAAAGCAGCACACTCAGGACTTTTCAATAAAAAAAACTTCTATTGCTGTCAACGTTTCGGCAACATGTTATGGCCTTTCTCAAGTCTTAAGAAAGGCCATAGCATGTGGCCGAAACATTGACACCAATTAAAAAAAAAAAATTTATTGAGAAGTCCTGAGTGTGCTACGTGCTGCTTGGATCTTTACTACATATATATATATATATATATATATATATATATATATATATATATATATACACACACACAAACAGGACTGTCAAAGGTCACATGGTGCAAGAGGAGGAACCTATCTTCCCCCTAGCTGGGATCATGTGGACACTAATACTGAATTGTATAGAGAGAATATGTACGTATTGTTATGGAAGCCGGCTCCAACTTTCCCCCACCCAGACTCAGAGGCTCTGAGAGGCAGATTACTATCAGCTGAGATTGATGGTTTTATAATGGGAACAGCTATTCACTGGGAATGTAGTCTGAATCCCTTGGTTGTGCTAAGCCCCCTCCCCCCCCTGAGATTTGTACAGGAGGTGATTAGAGTCTTCTGTCCACCTCCCCCCCCCCTTTTAGTAACCTTTGATGTTAAACCCTGCGTGTCATGTTTTATCCAAGTGGTGACTGCCCCTTTCTGAACTGTATTAAAACGCTGTGTTGGTTGAAAATAAAGGAGTTCATGATTTACCAAGAAGGAGCTTGTGTGTCTCTCCCTGAAGTAGCCAGGTATATTGCTGTTTGTCATCCACTATAGAACAGTTAATCATAGAGAAGTGTCAGGGGACTAGATAGATAGAATATCATATACGAACCGGAGCTATCAGTGCAGTATATTCTGCATTGCCGGTGGATACGCGATTCAAAGTACGGGGTCTTAAAGCTTAGTATAGTGGTTAGCTGTGCAGGTTAGAGAAAGAAACACACGGATGATAATGTGCCTGAACTGCTATATCTTCAGTGGCAGAGACGCCAGGGCCATATCGTCACAATATATATATATATATATATATATATATATATATATATATATAATATAGAAGAGAATGGGCAGCACCCGTGGGTCTTATACTTCAATCATTTATTCATATAACAGGCAAAATGAATGGTCATTTTGCCTGTTATATGAATAAATGCTTCAAGTATAAGACCCACGGGTGCTGCCCATTCTCTTCTATATTGTCTACCTTTACAAGGGATTGTGCACCTGGGTATATTGTGCTGATGGAGTGAGTGCTGTCCACCATCTTGTCTTGTATATATATATATATATATATATATATATAAAATAAAGAGGTCAGCACCTGTGGGACTTGTAGTAGGCAAAAAAATAAAGTTTTAGTGGTCTTACTGGTCAAAGTTTCGGTCCTCACAGGGACTTTTCTCATTTATTTTGTACTTCTGTTTCTGGGATTGTGCACCTGGGCAAGTTAACACTAGTTTGAGCAAGTGCTGTCACCAACTACAAAGTTTCCATTATTTGTAATCTGACAGATAATATTCTTTGCAATTAATGTATGGACAAAAGGAAATAATTTGATGAAAATAAATGAAATGTGGCTAAGTAAAAAAATGTAAATGATGAATGATAATACTTAATTGCCACTCCAGTTAGAAAAAAGCACCACTTCTGTGCATTGTGAAGAAACATGATTCAATAATAAAATTCACCGTTTTATAAAAATATTCATATGTATGTTGTCTGTTATTTGTAATCATATTTGTAAAAATATATGTAAACATTCGTTATGGGTAAATGATTCTAATCGTATTTGAACTGCTGAAATACAAACTTTTCCAATAAAGAATAAAGCCGCGTACTTAGAGGTGCTGGCTTTTACTATTGTGATCTTGACTGCCTGATTTCAAAGTCTCTTAGGTACATATCTGGGAGAATTCCCATATTATTCTGGTATATGTGGTATTTGCAAAACAAAAGCTTAAACTCACTTGTATCTTTACTACCTTGTTCCCTGTCTTCCACTGTAGTGATCTGTGTTCTCGACGGTTTCCTTCAGCTTTGATAAAACTGTGTATTATATTCCTTGATACAATGAAAAAATACAGGCTATGCCAATATGTATCAGAGAAGCCCATTCTCCTTCTTCCAGGCCAAACACAGACATATTTCCTCTGCCAGTCTCCTTTTGTCACTTCCAATATTAACCATTTCAATACTGAATATAAATGCACATTAAATGTCATTCCTTATTTAACTCTATAATCAGCCATAAATCGGTATATTTCATATATACAAAAATAGGAGACAATACATGAAATGAAAAATAAAAAATAAAACATGAACATTAAAGATAAAAATAACGGTGAAAACTATTTTAAACCAATTATATCCACATCCAAAATGTGAAATACATAATTTGAATAGTAATGGCATCTGAAATAGCCTCCTATAATGCTGTAATTTAGAAATAAATCTCCACATATATTAAAAATATTCTTGACTTTTGAACCATTCTAAATGTATGAGGTTTCATAAATATTTCTTGATTCAAAAACTCCATACAAATACTATCATACCAGAAGCCCCATAAAACCATTTTTAATATAGATAAACTAACTGAAAACATATGTTTGTGAACTGACTAAACATATATGGAACTAAAATATTTGTCCGTATTTCATTCCACTATGAATAAATCTACCCCAAATTGATGATTTTAAAAAGAAAATAAATTCACATCCAGCAAGGATCCAAGATTGCCAGGTCAAGGACTCATCTGCTCTTTCTGTGGGACATGTTACCTATGTGCTCATCCCATCCATATTCTCTATGTACTATTCACTACATATGATCAAATATCTGTTTTTTTTTTCAAGTCTTTTTTCCTACCCACATATTTTTTTCTACATGGACATTTTATGATCTATATAACATTCTGCATATTACATATAATGAATGATCTAATCAAATATTCATTAAGTTCGCTATTATTCTTAATTTTTAATTGTTTATGATTGTGACTAGAATTCTTACACCCATAACATTTTCCACATTTAAAACACTGTATTTTCATTTTTTTATCCAGTTTTCTAAATCCACGATTTTTAATTTTAATACTGGGTGCCAGTTTATTGTCAATAGATAGAAAATTCCTATAGCCTACCTGCGGTTTCTCAGTTAACTTTTGTATCTTCCCTTACAAAATCCTAATATCTAGAAATAATGGCCCATATTTATAACAAACTGGAGTTATCTTGGAATAAACCAACTGTAAAAATTCCTGCTAAATTAAACTGGGCTTTTAACCCCTTGAATGCTTCCCAATGCATTGGAGACCTCTCTATCATTCAAGGGGTTAAAAAGCTTAATTCAACTGCATGGGTATTTAGGATTTTTTATTTGTCCCTTATGGTGCAATTGGTTTACTCCAGAATAAAATATCATCTATATACCGTCACAAGAACACCAGATTCAAGCCAAATGGGTTGTGTTCCCATATATGGGAAAATTACCCCAACTCATATATAGGTTAGCATAACTTGGCGTGAACCTGTTGCTCATGGCAGCTCCCTTAATATGATGGTAATATTTAGAATTAAAATAATTCTTAACTCTTTACTTCTTGTATACACATTCAATATATTTGGAAAGATTCACAGTCAATAAAGCTAATCCATATACTACCGGTCTTCCAGGAGGATTTTTTAAAGTCTTTATGGATTTTTGGAAGACAATAAAATATAGGTAACCTAGCATTAAATCCCTAAACAAATCTATACTCTGTATCTCATAAAATACATATTTCCTTTCCTTCCATTAAGAATATTTCCAAAACATTTGCATATTCTAGTGTGGGATCTGCTTTTAAAATATGATATGTAGCTTCATCCTTCCAAAGTTCCAAACACATTCTCTCATACTGTTCCGCATCCATTACTACTATCCGTCTCAGCATTTACAATGGTATATAGTAATGCTACTTTTAAAGTACAAAGAATTAAATCTTTTTCCCACTTAAAGCAAGCAAGCAAGCAATCTAGCAAGTCATTTTAAGAAATAAATTTGCTCATATCTGGTGAGATAGCTCAGTGGTAAATTCCCTGACTATGGAGCCTGTTCAACCTCAGGGTTGCAGGTTTGAATACCGGCAGGGACGACTCAGCCCTTCATCCTTCCGCGGTTGATAAATGAGTACCGTTGATTGGGTAATAATAACACCTATTATTTCAGCTGCCGATTTGGTTAATTTCAAGAGAGTGTGCTGAAAGTGCTTTGAGTCCCACTGGGAGAAAGGCGCTATATAATTACCAGTTATTATTATATCTCTTTGACTTTCCATTCAATCAGGATTTAATTGACCAAGATTAAACCATTCTGCAAAGTTAATTCAATAATGTGGTGTCTTTCAAAATTATTTGTAACAATAGCTAGGTTTTTAAGATGCTGTTTCATCTCTGTCTCTGTTCTACTATAGAATCTACACTTTAACTAGTTATAACTTTACTAGTTGAAAAGCCCGTTTATATGGGCCACAGTTCCACCGCTATAGTCATGTGCAGTAGAGACTGCCAGCACAGCGGCTGATACGGAGCAGGGCGCTCCAAATTCAGACCAGAGTCCTCTCTGCGCACCTTCCTGGGACTGCTCAGAGCTCCCCACTCAGTATCAGCCGCGGAGCGGGCAGTGTCTACTGTGCATGACTATAGCGCGCACAGCCGTCTCTACTGTGCATGACGGCTTCTGACAAACTTCCTTAGCAAAATATTATATAGGATACCCACCTCATTTCTACTTTAATTTACTACAGATGTATGCACATTCATTGCACCCCAGTATTTATCTTCACTTCTTTCCCATATTAACTTACTACTTTCATGCAACTCTAAAAATATGTCAGACTGAGTGTAAAACAAAACTTTCATCCTCTTGGGCACTTGGGTTCATTTGGGAATTCTTAGGCTTATATTAATGAGCAAAGCCTGGGATATTTCACCCAAGAATAAGGTTATTAAAGGGAAACTATCACCTCTATGCAAGTTTGGCTATAAAGTAACTTTACAGACTGGAGGATTTCTCCTTGTAAGCTGGAGCGCTCTCATTGGGCAGACAGAGCTGCAACTTACAAGGAGAAATCTTCCGTCATCAGAGGAGACTGGATCCAGACGCTACCTGGGATGGGAGCAGAGGAAGAGTGACAGACTGCGGTGCAGAGCTATACCCACAGTCTGTCAAGAAGGAAGGCACAGTATCATCTTTAAACGTTTAATTTCGCTAAACAACGAATATAAAAAAAAATTACACTAGTATTCCAGCTAGTCGCTCCATAAAGTTACTTTTTAGCCAGACTTGTATGGGGGTGATAGTTCCACTTTAAGTAAGTGTGTTACAACTGCAGAGGCTGCTTAAATGGTTTATCCAACATAGCCTATATCAGCACATGTTATAGTATAATATACTGTATAAGCATGTACACAGAGCATCCCAGTTCTTTTCTCTGGAAGGAACTGTGAATATAGAACTAGATTGTCTATACCTCACTTAATGCACCTCCTGAATCCATCAGAAGCAAAGTTTCTTATACCACTTTAGAATACTGTTAATTAAAATACATATTTCAGTCTGTATCCCCACTAAGCATACCAGACCAAAATGTTACCTTCCACAGATTATAGTCACATTCCATGGGTTCCTGCAAAGATGGGCACCCAGCTTTTATATGTTCCATTTCACCAAACTCAAAGGATGAAATGGAATTCTTCCTGTTTTGCAGTTTTTAAGGATATGTAATGTGATCATATCCATCATTCCAGATTGCCAGCTTTTACTAGACTTTACATTTTTTTTTGTACTTTGGGGAAGTGGAGGATTATGGTACGTTGTAGAAGGTATAGAATATTTTATCTGTATATCGTTCCACTAACACCACAGTGGCATCAGAAGAAATGGGACTTTTTTGCCCTGTCCTCTGGCATAGACCTTGGGGTAAACCTCTTAAGACACAAACCAAAACCAGTATTTAAATTGATGGTGCAGGTGGTAAGATCCCATCTAATGACCAAATTAAATAAATCACCTGGGATGTGGGTGCTTTATGCTCCTGGATTTTCCAGTTGAAAAATCTTTAGCGTAAACCATTGGAGACATATCCCTTCTTCTCAGGTTCCCAACTATAAGATGGTAATAGTCTGCTGGACATAGGTCTTTTGAGCTTCGCTCGGCAGGGAATGGTGAAATAACACCATCCAATTATGTGTGAAGGTATTGATACCTGGTTGCTATTCACTCAGAGGCTAAGAGTTAGGCTTTCATATAAAAAGCAAAGCATGTCCAAATAAACAAAACATCAGGCAACAAATATTTATTATGCTCAACAAATGTATTTGAGCTACCATAAAATTATACTATAATTTAAAATGTAGATCATGCAGTTTAAGTGTGCTTGATATAACAAAACAGTAGAAAAAAAAATGTTGATCTTGAAATTAAAGCATTCTCAGTCAAGAAATTGTAGGGAAAAATGAGAAACACAGGGAGTACCTCTAGTGCAGGTAAATTGTGACACTTGTAGACAACCACCAGAAAACACCTCTAGGTGGATACCCGTATATATAAATGCTAGGTTATTACAAATGTACTGTAATTCACAGCTTGTACTGCTTTTTGCAATTCAACTTGCTTATATTGATGTATCCAAACTTTTATATAGGCAGCTCCTAATGAAGCAACATACAAGACAAAAGAGAAGGCACCTAACTGCATAATATCACCAGACATGTTGCAGATAAATAGTGAAAATCCACTCATATTTTCCATAGGTCAGAAAAACTGAGACTCACACATGCAGAGATCTTCCCTTGTCTTCGCTCAGGGTTATAACAGCTCTAGAACACACAAATCCAAGGCTGTTGAACTCTGTGGTATAAAAATAAATTTATTGATTAAAAAGACATTAATGTCAAAGTATAAACAAGTTAAACCCCTCTTACGTGTTTCACAGCATTCTGCTGCTTTATCAAAGATATGGATCAGTCAAAAAAATACTCCTTTTTCATCAAGTAAGTGTGTAAACAAAAATTACTTAAAAATGATGCAACTAATATGTCAATATACTTACTTTAAAGTCAGGTTTGCAATTATCACTCAAACTAGCACAAGCAAGAAACACCTGGCTATGGTGCTGGGACTTTTATCTCCACAACCCCCCATTGGTTTCCTCTCATTGACTGATTATCTTGTATGTATGTATGTATGTATCTTTAGTTATATAGGCCCTGCATGTATACAGTGCTTTAAAGAAGTAGCAATAGTACAATACAAAAATACAGGACAGGGTGAATAATTCATTGGGGAATATTAATCCATGCAGAATGCAACTAATGAAGGGTGGATGCTGGAGGGTTCTAATTGAGATGGTGACCCATAAACTCCCACACATGCTTAATGCAGCTCAGGTATGGAACATAAATAAATAGAAATACAGGGTCAGGATGGTGTACAAATAAATAAGTCAGAAACAGGGTGTAAGGGTATGGCTAATAAATATAGACTGGATATAACTGGCAATAAAAACAAGTGTAGACACTGATCTGCCACCTCCTCTTCCATTCCTTATATGCTTAGTGGATCTTGATGATAAGAAAACTCCTTACATCAGATAATCTTTGTCATCTTCCCCTTAGCCCCATATCATATCAGTCCCTTTGCTTCTTCCCCTTCACCTCTAGAATAACTGGAGCTTGGAGCTTCTAATCTACTTGTCAAATATAAGAACAGGCAAATGTCAGCCTGCTTACAGCTACCAAAGGAAGGAGTAGTGTTTGGATAAATCCATGTTTGTCTTTTATAGTCTAGCCCAAATTGTCCTTTTTTCCATTACAGACTTGCCATAATATTGTATTATAATATACTCCATTATGGCAAATCTGTAATTCAGGTATCAAATAAAATCTGCTACTTCTCAAGCATAAATTGTTGCCTGTTGCATATCTATAACAAAGTACTGCATTTTTGATTAGAATGAACTTTATACAGATCTCCCCTTTATCCATACACATCCTTGTTTTCAATTTTTGTTTCTCATTCTAGAGCCATGGCTTACATCATGACATCACTCAAACATCTTCATATTCTGCATTTCACCCACATTTTGGTTTTTACACTATTGTCAGGATATGTATAATTATCTGATGTCACTATGTTCTTTGTATTTGGAAAGACCCCCAAAAAGGAGCCAAAACAATGAATATACTAAACTGATTTGCAGAGTCTTCTTACACATCATATTCATACATTTATGTAATTAGAATGATTACAGGTGGATTTCTTAACACCTGAATGTTTTTAATTATGACTCTTTACTAATTTGATATGTTTGCTACTTGAATTAAAACATAATGTATTAGTGAAAAGACGAAAGCATAAGGAAACTAATACATTCATTTTATGAATATATGCATTTTTATACATTTTTATTAAAGCTTAGAACACAAGGTGGTAGTTAGCAGGAATGGGAGAAATTTTTTGCCTCAAAAGTGAAACAGATGAAAAATAGCACTTTTGGCGTGCTGGAATTTTTCACAAAAAGTGCCCATTTTCATTTTTTTTCCATGTAGCTAAATGCATTGAAATCCATTGTAAGGATGAATTGCCCGTCGTATGGCAAGCCCTCCTTCTTTTCCTGCAGGGATAGTATAAAAGGTATGTCAGGTTCTCACAGCATGTCATTGTGTTGTAGAGAAAGAAGTACACATTTTGAGATAGGATAAGCAAAAAAAAGTGAACTTGGAGTGAAGTTTAAGGAGTCTACATTTGGGTGACTCTAGGGAGTGTAAACATGTTGCATGACTGAGATAGTCAGGTGGTCCAGTTTCCTTCCTGTGGTGGTTGTTTCCGGTGTTAGGGGAGTCTGGTGGTGTGAAATGAGAAAGGAAATGTAACCAAAATAACTCAAGATCTTGTAAGACTGAGTACACACATGCTTCTGTGTATGTGTAAAATTGAAAAAAAGTGAAAAATACCTTGACTGATAGATGCCAGAGACAGGAACCCTGATGTGAGCTGTGACTGAGGCAGATAGATACTAGAAGAGATATATTTTACAAATATCAAGGCATCACTCAGAATCAGTCTTGTTGTACAATTCACTATTAAAAAACACGCATTAGTTTAATAATGTTCACCAAAAGTACTAAGAGCAGGGGGAGTGCAATAGTATTAGGTGCAGTGCAGGGACATGTTAATGAAGTTGTAGTCCAAACACTGCCTGAAGCCGTGATTGCTACAGTATGTACAATAAACGATGATGATGATGATCCATCCCCTTCTGAGGATGGTGTTTGTCAGAGTCCCATAAAAAGTTCCACCCCAAGTAATATTAATAAACAATCTAATAACTCTGAAGACAACAACCAGTTGCAAGAAGGTGTATAAGTTCAACCAACTGCTGTGTATGACAGTAGACAAACAAGTACAACACCTGTCCAGAAAGTAGTATTGAATGTGAAAATGACTCTGAGCTGAACAGCAAAAATAAATTGTTTGAGATTTCAAAAAGCCTAGAGGAAAATTAAAGTAGTGGGGAAGAATTGGTAGGCAATGCTGAGGATGACCCACTTACTTTTGATTATGTTAATCTAGAATATATCCCTCTGACATATTTTCTTCTTCATATGAAGTTGAGAATGAGAGAGATGATGATGGTGACTTGGCCCGAAAATTAGCTATAAAGCAAAAGCTAAATATTTTATCACTGAAAAAGAGCACTGTGTCTCTTTATAGTCTGTTTCAGAAATCAATTAGAAAGTCTGATTATGGATAAGTAATGATGTCAATATATCTCAATAATCCTCCTCATCATCATCAGCATCATTACTGCTTCAACCCCCACCCAGCCACACACACACACAAACACTAGTGTTGATTAACCAACAGCAATACAGGTTATCAACA
The DNA here is from genome assembly GCA_037306005.1 of Rhinophrynus dorsalis. NCBI lineage: Eukaryota > Metazoa > Chordata > Amphibia > Anura > Rhinophrynidae > Rhinophrynus > Rhinophrynus dorsalis. Next base: position 224,910,133 of record CM074720.1, on the reverse strand, counting down.
ACTACAACTCTAGTTAAGATGATGGCTCTGCTGCTGTTGAAAGTACAGCACCTTTGACATCTAGTAGGACAATTGCAGCAACATCTATCCCCAACAGTAATAGCCCCTCAAAAACCCCCAGTCTATGAAATCCACAGCATAGAGATTCTTTATTCTTGATCCAAAAGCTAAACCTGTTGCTGTCTGTTGTCTGTGTAAGAGGCATGTGAGCAGGGGGAAAGCAGGGTCACACCTAGGCACCTCCTCATTAGGATCCCACCTAAAGCACAACCACAAGTTTGATTAGAGACACACTATCAAGATGTCAGAGGTGCCACCACTGGAAGCAACAGACACATTTCTAAAAGTTCCTGTGGCACTGGGACATATAATAGAAATTATGCTGATGTGTTAAAGAGTGTGCCTGTCACGGACTCTGTGCAAAATAAACACATGACAAAGGTACATGTGAATTTAACCAGTTTATTAAAATTATCAGAATAATGAAAAGAGCAAAACACTTCCTCAGTCAAAGGGGAGACAGATGTGAGGACAGTGTCTAGTCCACTACCCAAGAACTGACACTGAACCACAGCAGGTATGTAGGTACTGCGTATATAGAACCAAACTTGGTTCTACTCACAGATAGTACAGAAACCTACCCAGACAACCCCAGAGAAGGGAATGTCAGCTGGAGCTCTTGGGAGCATAAGGTGTAGTGATACCCAGTGGGGACAACGGAGCAAAAATAGCCAGCAGATACAGGCAATCTGCAAATAGCACTACTCCAGTCAGCAGAGTAAGTGCGCAGGCAAGGCAGCCAGTAGGAGCTCACAGAGAGAAGGCCATGAAGCGACTAAACTGCACTTGTCTGTAGGAGCAACGGCTTGACTGAGTGGAGGCAACAGAGAATGGGCGCAAGTATAGGCAGCCAGAGAGGCAACGCACAAAGGAGGCAACAGACTAGGTGAAGTGGAAGCAACTGCAACACTACCAGCTTGGTAGCTGAGAGCCAAAGGGAAGGAGCATGCCCTTGATCTACCTGTACATATGTTAGTCAGACAGGAGTGAAAACTAGCACAAAGCGTAGTCAGATGGGCCACAGTCAGGAGCTGGATTGGGTAGTCAGCCACAGCCAAGGTCAGCACAGAGAGGGTAGTAGGACAAGCTACAGTCATACATGGATCAGGTAGTCAGATGGAGCCACAGGTCAAAACCCAGAGCGAGTAGTCAGACAGGTCAAGGATCGAACACCAGGAAGTAACTGAAGCCAAGCAAGGGTCAGATGAGCAACACCGTAATGAGCACAGAAACATCATGAAAGGGCGACTAGGCCCAGTTTGTGTCCAGGCTATAAAGCCGATGCCAGAAGGCAGAGCATAATCGCTAAACTGACAGGAAGTATAAAATAGCGAGCGCGACGTCAGAGACGCTCGCCCGCAGATGGATCGAGTCAGAGTCATGCTGCTCCACTCCAGACTACCGGAAAGGCACAGCAGGCAAGGAAATCATGGGCACCATGATAGTGCCATGATTTAATTAATTTCACACATATGGTATCCTTTGAAATTTTTTAGGAGTAAGGGTTTACCCAAAACATACATTTTTAAAAAGGCTAATTTTACATAGCTAAAAGCAGTATTAAAAGGTATTCAGTGGGATGCAATAGTCAAAGATAACAATGCACAATAATCATGGAATTTATTTAAAATACCCTTAGACAAATATATGCTTCAATATTTATCATTGGGCAAAAAGTACAAGAGGAGCAAATTAAGACCAGTGTGGCTTAATAAAGAGAAATAAGAAGCAGGCTTTTAAAGCGTTTAATTCAGAAGGGTCTGGTGCATTATTTGAAAACATAAAGAATGTAATAAAATCTGTACACAAGCAATTAGGCTAGCTAAAACTGAAAATGAGAGAAGTATTGCAAAAGAAAGCAAGGAAAATCCTATGCAATCCTACAAGTATATAAATAACAAAAAGGCTGATATTGGTCCTCTTAAGGCTGAGACAGGTGAATTGACTAGTGAGGATTGGGCTATGGATGACACCTTAAACACATATTTTTCTTTTGTATATACAAAGGAAGCAACAATGACAGGCTATGGGTAAACAGACAAAACCACATAATTTTCTCCATTGTGTACGTGGTTAACTGAGGACATAGTCCAAAAGAGACTGCAAAAGGTTATGTTGAATAAAGCACCTGAACCTGATGGTATTCAGCTAAGGATACTTAAGGAACTTGGTTCAGTCATAGCAAGACCATTATACTTAATAATTATTGATTCACTTTCATTGGACATCCTGTGATTGGAGTTGTAACATTGTTCAAAAAGGGTTGTAAGATCCTAACCAGGAAATTATAGACATGTGAGTTTGACTTCCATAGTGGGTAAGATATTAGAAGGGTTACTTACTAGCTTACATTCAGAACTATGTGAAGCCTAACAATAATATTAGTAGGAGCCAGCATGGTTTTCTGAAGAATAGATCATGTCAAACAAATGTACTTGCATTTTACAAAAGGGTAAGCAGTAATTTTGACAAGGGAAAGCTATTGATGTAATATACTTGGATTTGCAAAAGGCTTTGTTATTGTGCCTCACAACAGGTTATTGCTGGGCATTCCAAGTTCAGTCATCAAGGGTCACCAACAGGCCAGGATTTAGGGTTGTCCCTGCTTAAAGGGATAGTAACACTTCGTTTTAACTTTATTTTATTTTGTAGGCATTAAAAAAACATGAAGAATTATATAAGTCTTATCTCTCAAACCTTTATGGTTTATGAGATATTCACAAGCAAAGTTTCCCCTCCCGCCCCTTTTACCTAGTGTAAGCAATCTCTTCTCAGATGTGAATCTGGTTGTAAGACCAGACAGATAACAGCAGGGGACAATCTTCTTTATATGAAAACAATGAAAGCCCTTCCCCCTTGACAAGTTTTTCAGCTTTTTCCCTTATCTTAATTGAAGATTGTCCCACTCTGCAGTCTACCTGGGCACCTCCCTTCTGATCTGGTTGAACGGGGGGGGATACTTTGTTTGTGAATATCTCTTAAACCATAAAGGTTTGAGAGATAAGACTTATATCATTCTTCACGTTTTTTTAATGCCTACAAAATAAAATAAAGTTAAAACGAAGTATTACTATCCCTTTAAGCACTGTTGAGTCAGTCAAAATGAATGAGCCACTGACTAACTCACAGGTGCTTAATCAGGGAAACCCTTAAATCCTGCCCTGTTGGTGGCCTTAGATGACTGAACTTGGACAGTATTGGGTTACTGCATAAATTACAAGGCTTCGGTTTGGGAGGGGATATCTGTGCATGGATAGAGAATTGGTTAAATGATAGATGGCAGAGAGCTGTTGTTAATATAATCTTTCCAAGTTGGTCTAAAATTGTAAGTGGGGTGCCACACTGTTCAGTCTTAGGCCCAGTGCTTTTTTAATTTGTTTATTAATGCTCTAGAAGCAGGAATTGAGAGTAATGTCTCAGTTTTTGCTGATGACACTGTGTAAGGAAATACACACAGAGTAGGATATATTTTTCTCTGCAGAAGGATTTACATAAACTGAACACATGGGCAGAAAAGTGGCAGATGACATTTAATGTAGATAAATATAAGGTTAGGCCTCATCATGGAGTACAGTGCTTGGCACCATTTCTTTAAAAAGGAACTTCCGAACTGGAAAAAGAGCAGATATATGCAACAAAATTGATAAAGGGACTGGAGGATCTGAGTTATAAAGATAAACTAGGCAAATTGGGTTTGTTTAAATTAGATAAGAGAAGTCTAAGGGGTGATATGACTAAAACAAGGATACCTATCTAGCACAGAACAATACTGAGAAATAAAATAGTTGGTTACAAAGCAGATAGGATGTGATTCATTTTTAATTCTCTTGGAGGTTAACTGGAAATGGCTGCAATGGATTTTCTTTTGCCTTTCTCTGGATCAGCAGGAGTGATTTTGCATGGCTGGACTTGATGGACGCATGTCTTTTTTTCAGCCTCATCAATTATGTTACTATGACTCCTGCTGCAGTGGTGTATGACTGAATTTGTTGTTGTATATAAGGAGAATGGTAGAATGCCCACACATGCCTCTGCTGAAACCCCCACCACCTCCTCATGTTGTAAAAGCTATAAAGTTACACAGTTCTTCTGTCATACGTGCCAACTAGTACTTATTGAGTTATTGGGAAAGTGTCAAAAACTTCACAAAAATAATCCCAGAGTATGGGATTGCAGCCTGTGGGATGGCAAAGTTGCCAAAAGGTTACTAATAGACATGATTCCTAATTCTTTTGTAGAAAACTGAGGTTTTAGAGAACTGATGTCATGTGTTGCACCCCACTGGCATATACCATACCACAGTTATTTTCCTAGGATGGCTGTGCCAGAATTATATAAGTAGATAGTTAGTGTGGTTGGCAAAGGGCTGGAAACCTCATATGTCAAAAATAATTTGAGAACATATATGGGAAAGAGTGAGCAGAAGACAGATTATATGACTGACCCTGCTCGTTAGGTTTCCCTTGCACCAGTGGGCAACAATAGCTTGCAGGCTCAGGTGACAGCCAGTAATCTTTCCTCTGGTTCTGGCAGTATTATTAAAAGCCAGCAGCAGGGTAGCCCATAGCATCAGCATGCCACTTTGTGCATGCAAAGTTTTGAGAAACAATCACAAAAAGACATAGATGTGTTAATGACACTAGAGGAATGCCTTGTATTTGCTCCGTGAAAGTTGGTTTTGTATCTACTGATCATGGCTCCAATATAAAAGCTGCTTTGGTCAAAGCCAGGTATGTGATATGGTCCACGTACCTGGCTTTGTCCATGTCCTAAATTTAGTTGAGACTAGATTCTTCTAAGAATCTGAAACCCTCAGATACATTCTGAATATCGCCTACAAAATCTGTGCCCATTTTAGCCACTCCTACAGTAACCACAAAGCATTATATTCCATACATGAGCATAAAAACCTGCCCCATTACCAGCTTAAAATGATCATCTCTACTAGGTGGAATTCCACGTTGTACATGCTAGAGTATTTGTAAAAGCAGAATAAGGTCACTAGCTTGCATACAGTAGAAAAACTGAAAGACTTTGGAGGGAGCATCTTTGTCACCTGGACAATGGTAAACAATGTATGACCTTTTGAGGAGGCCACCTTGCTTGTTAGTCAAATAGAGTCAGGGATTAGAGAGATTAACCCACTGATATATTTACTGCAGAACAAACTGAGGAGCATGGTTGATGATTCTTACAATAATCACAGCACAGACATGTACCAGCTAGGACATGTTAGCATGCTTTGAGCAGAGTCCTTGCATTGTGTCTATTAAAAGCAGTAAGAATAAGTTTGTGCTACTTTGCTGGATCCTCACTTTAAACATAACATTTCTGAACTTCTGCCAAAGTGGGATCTATTTTTGACAAGACATGACAATCAGCAGCTTATACCAGCAGTAACAGCATCAGCAACAACAAAAACATTGCATTCCCTATATAGTTTTAAACATTTGTCATCATCACAGAAAGCAATTCATGTGTCTCAGGAGCAGCAATCTAACATTTGTGGTCATGGTGGTGGTGTATGTCTATTGGACTTGCTTACAGAGCATGGGTTGGCAAGTGTTAAAAATGAACACGGTTACCCTATTAACTACTGGCAAACAAAATCAGAGTGTGTGGCCAGCACTGAAGAGTAACCCTGTGGAAACCCTTAACTGACTACCAGCAAGCGCACAATCTGAGAGGATTTTTTTTCACTGCAGCTGGTTATACTATAACTGACTGTATGACAAGCTGAAGTGTTGATAGACTTACATTTCTAAAACGAACCAACATATAATACCGTCTGAGTATCAGGCAGCAGAAGTAGACAAAATCACACATGATACAGCAGCACTGAAGATTTGGAAAAAGGGGAATTTGAAGGGTTCCTTCCATCTACCACTTTTTGTGACCACTGCTGTGACTACTGATTAATGTTTGACAATAAACTGAGAATAATGCAAGCTTAAATTAGTCTCAAAGATGATAATGCAAATAATTTGTCTAGCTTTCAGTCCTGTGAATCATAATGATAAAAAGTTGATTATGGGTTTCAAAAACATGCCCTGAGAAAAAAAAATGTTTGCAGTCCTGGGGCTTACCAAAAAGAAGCCCTGAAAAACATTGTATGCCCTACTGTCCTAGTGGCAGCAATGCTGGATGGTGGTAGCAAATGCCGCTTGCGACAGACTGGCATTTGCTACTGCTGTAGTTGCTGCCATTGAGTCATTTAAGCAGCAGGAGGATTAGGCTTGTGCATGGAACTAGGATCATCAGCACTGATATAAGAGAGGTGGTTGTATGATCTACTTGCCACTGGCCCTGACGTTGCTGAGGTAGCAAAAACACCCACAACAAGCCCCAACACCACTTCAGTTGCACCTAGAGAGAAGAAATCGGACAATTATGCCAAATTAATTTTCCTCCTGCAACTCTTCTAAAATCATGGGTGTGATGGAATACTAGTTTTCCCCTTGAGAGTAGGAAGAAATTGTGTCTTTCATCAGCAACTGCAATGTGCCCAGTGTGAGCAAGAAAACATTATGAAATGGGAAAGAACTGGGAAGTATCACAATAACTGACACATCTGTTTTCATATTAAACAACAGGCACAACTGCAGCATACACCTTGATGCTTGGCAGCCTAAATATCCCATGAGTGTTTAATCTGGAAGCACATTGGTGTTATTTCCCAGACATTTATAATTGTGAAATTAAATAGAATTTAGTGAAAAAGCAGCTAGAATGAGAAGAAATATGCAAAAGCAAAGATGAAAATAAACTCACAGTGTAGCTCACCATACCATCCTATATAATAATTCGCTGATTAGTGCGTAACGCACGACATGCGCAGTAGACACTGCTGAGCGTGCTGCAGTCATGCGCAGTAAAGACTGCCAGCGCCGCAGCTGATACAGAGCTGGGCGCTCCGAAGGAGCGTCCAGCTCTGTATCAGCCACAGCGCGGGCAGTCTCCACTGCGCGTGACTGCCCCGCGACCGGGTGACAGTGGCACTGTGGCCTGTGTAACGGGCTGTTCAACTAGTATACATATAATATACAAATGTAAAATATGAACCCAAGTGAATAAGATATAGATAGCAGCAAAGAATAAAGGGGTTCTCCAAGCCCCTAAAAGTTAGGCCACGAACTAATGCAAAATATAAACCAAAAAAACCATACCTGCACTCCTCCATAGAAATTATCCAAATTTGCACCATGTATAAAGTATATATTATACCACTGTGATGATAAATTTGAGGTTTTCATTGCAAAGTTTGATCAAATTATGTTTGAGCTTGCTTACCACATCATGGTTATAGTCCTAGCCACTCCAGCACTCCAACTTTATTTTTTTTAATATTTCTCTCCCCCTCTTTGCCTGTCTGCTTCAATCATTTTCTCTCTTAAACGACACTATGCTACATGGAGGGGAACTCTAGACTTTTATAGTATAGAGGAAGGAAGTTTCTGTGCCATTCGAAACCATAGGTGGGGAATAGAATTGTTCTTGCTGGAAATTCTGTGGTGTTAGCAAAATGGCAGAAAATCTATGGTTTCTCTATGGGTGAGAATTCCCACAGGAACAAAACAGAACTTTTCAGGACTTTTAGAGGCTTTAATCAACCAAGATTAATAGCAATATACACAATGGTGATCTAAAAGATCAGTTTCCTATTTGATAGGTGAACAGTAAGCAATTGATATTTTTAGTAGGAAAAAAAGTACACATTTTTGATGATTGCTTTTATTTTTTTGTCATTTTTGCATAAAACTTCGATATATATAACTACAATATTTTTGCTTGTTTTGTTTTTATTTTTATTTTCTCTCTTTTCCACTAGACTACAAATAGAATGACATGGTTTATAACATGCTATCAGTGGCGTAACTATAGGGGTTGCACCTGCGACCGGGCCCGTCACTCCAGGGGCCCTGCCTCCCCCTGTGACCCCCTCGCCTGATGCCCGCAATTAAGTAATACAGAACGCTGGGGCTCTGCATTATGAGAGTGCCAGTCTGCCATAGGGAGATCAGAATTCCCTCCAGCAGACCAGCACTCTCGTAATGCAGAGCGCTGGGAGATGACATCATCTCCCAGCGCTCTGCATTACTGATGAGGACCACGTGGGAGAAGAGGTCTCTGCAGAAAAAGGCACAGACCTGTCCTCTGCCACTGGACCACCAGGGAGGTAGGAGATTTATGGGCAATGTGGAAGGGGCATTGTGGAGATTGAGGGGCATTGTGGAGATTGAGGAGCATTGTGGAAGGGGCAATGTGGAGATCGAGGGGCGTTGTGGAAGGGGCAATGTGGAGATTGAGGGGCAGTGTGGCGATGGGGGGCAGTCGAGGTGGCCAATGTGGTCGGAGGGCCCATGGCAATTCTTGCACCAAGGCCCTGTGGCTTCTAGTTACACCTCTGCATGATATTCAGACCTTTCACCCGGAGACTCACTGACCCTCAGCGTATGTGGAGTCTGAATGGAAAGACTAAACAGTTTTGCTAGGAGCAGTCACAACATCATTGATCTCCAACAAGGCACACACACAAAGTACAATGTATTCACTTCTAAATTTCTCTACTCAATATTTCAAGACATTTAACCATTTGAATGCCAGACGGGTACATAAAAAACATTGCTATGTAAGCCCCTTGCATCCTAAATCTGCTTTGTTAGCCAATAAAGGTATCAACAACTATATTTGCCTCCTGTATTTCTACGGCTAACACGGTACCAACTCTCATCTGTAAACCCCTTTGACACTCAAAAGGTTAAAGGCACTATTCCTATTTACTTTTAAGACAAGTGTGTATTTTTATGTATTTTTTCATTGTAGGAATTAGCTTGGCATACAAATACTTTGAAGAATGTTTACAATTTGTATGTAGTGTCTTTTGATTACAAATAGCTTGTAATTCCCCCAAGCTTTATTTGTTAAGTAATTATGAGGCAAACATTACCCAAGCTAGCTAACATAGCGATACAAATTAATGTCAGTAACAGAAAAAATCATGTAATGGCACAGAGTTACCAGCTGAAGATGTAGAAAACTGTGCAAATGTTGAATGTGAATAAAAATAATAATTTCATCCAACTATTATACTGAACTGACAATTTAACACATCGCCTGTGTTTTCAACTTGGCATTTGAGAAGGCAGACCCTATAGATCCTAATTTCTCAGCTTATGATACAAGTATGCCTGAGGGTACTTGACACACAAGAAGTAAGTACTTGCCACAGGGATATCCTGTTTACAGTACAGGAGTTCTAGTCTGGTCACCCCAGCACTTCTATATTCCTAGAAGGTCCTCCTGCTCATAGACAGTGTAATGAAGATTTTTTTGGCCATTAAATGTTAAGAGTGGAAAAGTTACCACTACGTCCTGCCTATCTGGCAATATGCATAAAGAGGCTAGACTAAACCAATAACTGCAGAGAATGTCCCTTGTGTGTTGTGTTTGTGTCTGTGCATCTGCGTGAGTGAAAAGGACTGTGAGATTGTGTATGTGTGTCTTTGTGCAAGTGAGTTTTAGTGAGTGTGCATGTCAGAGAACTTCATGACCTTGTAGTTGTAGTCCTCCTATGTGCAGATTTTAGGGAATACAAGTGCTTTTGCACTCATGTTTGTTGGCATTAATTAATGAGTGGCTGGTCAGTAGGTACAGAGGTGCATCTGCTCAAAATTTATCTTATGGTCACTGTGGTGCGCATATTTCTGGGTCTGTGTAGCAACTGCATATGTGTCGACTTTGGTTCCTATGTAAGAGTCTTTAAAGTGATAGTATGTTTCACAAAAACAGCAGCCCCAATTAATCTTCATAGTATTTGAGCCATAGAAAGTGTTATTTCATTACAGTGAGCGTTGTAGTTCAAGAGTAATTGTATGATAACGTATCCCCTCCCGCCTCTTTTACCTAATGTAAGCCACCTCCCCTCAGATGTGGAATCTGGTCTTAAGACCAGACAGGTCACAGCAACTGACAATTATTAGAGCTGCTTTTATTATGAAACATTACTATCCCTTTAAGCCACTATACTGAGTGGTTGGCCCTTGTGCTGAAGAGTTGGTCCTATTATCTGCTGCTTGACTGCCCAGGTCCAATTTTTGCTTGTTTCTTGACCCAGCTTGTACTACCCATCCTGACCTTTGGCTTGTCTTCTGACCTAGGTAATATTCAGCCAACTTTGACCTCTTGCCCATTCGCCATCTCGGATTGATGTCACCCTGCCCTGACCTCTGTCATGTTATTGATTCTTCTCTTGGTTTGCTATTCGGTTTTGGAGCTTCTTGGTTGTGTGTCTCATCTTTCTCCCTAAGAGACAATTATTGTGACGAGCACCCATCTAGAATAATGAATGGTGAATGGTGGATGGTGGATGGTGGTCTGTTGTGTCTCTCGTACAAGGTGGATTTGCCTGACTTTTCGGAGCTGGACTGTCTGAGGGCAGAACCAGTCTTATATGAATATGGAAATTTTCTCTCTGCAATAGCAAATGGAAGTGAAAAACATGACTTGTAGCACCATTGAGTGACCATTATGCCTAAGGTCAAGAATCTTTATCTTGTTAGTTTTCGATGGGTGTTTGTCACAATATTTGTTTCTTAGTCTCTGTAAGTGAAAGGGGATCCCAGGCATGGGCCTGTTCTCCATGTGCTTAGAGAGAATCAGCTGCACCACACCGATGAGGCCCAGATAGGCCGAAACGTATGTCAGTGGTTTTGCTGATTCTCTCATGCCAGGAGGATTTGCCTGACATTTTGGAGCTGGACTGTCTGATATGAATATGGAAATTTCCTTTCTGCAATGGCACATGGGAGGGAAAATCGTGACTTGTAGTATCATTGAGGGGCAACTATGCCTAAGGACAAGACATTTTATCTTGTTCGTTCTCGATGGGTGCTCATCACAATATTTGTTTCTTAGTCTCCCTAAGTGGAAGGGGATCCAAGGCATGGGTCCTTGCTCTCCATGTGCTTAGAGGGAATCAACTGCACCACACCGACGAGGCATACGTGGGCCGAAACATACGTCTGTGGTATTGCTGATTCTCTTGTGCAAGGAGGATTTGATTGACATTTCGGAGCTGGACTGTCTAAGGGCGGGACCAGTCTGATATGAATATGGAAATTTTCTCTCTGCAATAGCAAATGGGAGTGAAAAACATGACTTGTAGCACCATTGAGGGGCCACTATGCCTAAGGGCAAAACACTTTATCTTGCTAATTTTGGATGGGTGCTCGTCACAATATTTGTTTCTTTTTTTTCCCTGCTCACTGCTGTGCTTGCCCTTAACTGGGTCAGATATTCGATCTTACAGTTGGCATCTGAAATCTAACACCTAGCTGCCACAGTTGTACACCCGTGGTTAGCTATTAACTCACATTTTTGCTTGCTTAGCATTGATTTCAACGCTCCTAGCAGCAGAGACTTCCTCTTTATTCTGATCCTCAAGCCTAGGTTGTTAGAGGCCACCATCGAGTCCAGTTTTTCACCTACATCAGATGGAAAAACTGACCCAAGCATGGATCCCACAGGACTAGCTCACACTCTGAAAAACATTAACCAGAAAACTGAAGCTTTGTCCCAGGCTATAGTGGACCATTGGAATGGAATGGGCCAGCTACATCCCTATGTCCAACATTTATTCTCTCCAAGTACTAAAGCTCCTGTCTCCTATAAGTCCCCTTGTTCTAGCCCAGACCTAGTGATGGTTTTGTGGAAACTCAAGTTCAAAAGCCTTCTCCCCCTCGGCTGTGGGGCTCAATCTGTTTTGGAGACCCTTCAGGTCTCTGACACCTCTGATGAGGTGTGGAGGATGGGATGGTAGAGGGCTCACATCCAGATGAATAGTAAAGAAAACCGGTAAATTAAAGTGGGAAAGAGCATCGTCAGCAATATTTTGAGACCCAGGAATAAATGAGCTGTAAATAAAATATTGTGATAGAGAGAGCCAAGTCAAGTTATTTAGAAATATCACTGCTGGGGAAGGAGCTCTGCCCTTGTTGATGAGCTATTGTCTACAATGAAATTGAGTGCCTTGTCTGACCACTGGGGCCCCATAAAGTTTGTACAGCTACTATGGGCTACAGTTCAAATTAGGGAGATGTGATGGAAAATAGAGGAAGATTATTGGTTTTGTGAGGTCATGGGTCAGAGAACCATTCACAGCCATAGATGGATGGAAATCCATGGCTGGCAGACACATCTGAGTATATCATGGGAGAGGAAGGAGAGGGTGATGGGGGAAACTGGGTATGTCCATTTCAGTTTGTAAGGAATTGGAAACACATGCAAATATCTGACTTAGCTGGCTGACTGATGGGAAAGCAGGATTCGGGATACCGAAGAGGAGGAAAGAAGTAGAAGGAGGTGAGAAATAAATGAGTAGCCCGGCAGAATAATCCTCATTGCAAAACTAAGGTGGCCAAGGAGAGACTGAATTTCCGAACGGGATAAGGTGACTTGGTTGTGACACTGACCAATGATGGAAAGAATTCTTGAGAGTTTGACATCTGTGAGACTAGCCAAAGATTTCCTGAGTCTAAGATGACCCCTAAAATTCAACTGATGTACTAGGGCCTTGAGTCTTATGGGTGGCCACTGGAATTTTCAAGCTGAGAAAAAGAGACAGGAGTTTGTGTAAACTATGAGATAACTGAGGTGAGAAGAAAGCAAAGAAAGGAGAACTGCAAGGTTAATAGATCTTTTACTGGATGACACGGTAAGTGGACAGATGGCCTTGGAGTGGGCCTTAAGGTACAAGGTGCAGATGTGTAGCAATCTACATCCACTAAAAGCATCCTTTAGTGCTGAAATTGTTACAGATGTGGGAACCAGGTAGTGGATGGCTCTCCCCAATTTGTCCCTAGAAGGAAGTACTGGAGTGGGATGCTGAGGACAATTGTGAGGGGTTTAAGGAGGTAGAGGGGGCTGCATTGCTAGGAGGTGCTGTCTGTATGGAGGGGCAGAGGTTGCGAGAATGGTAAGTAGTAAGTAAGAGATGGCATGCTGGAGCCTTTATGCCGGGCAAAGTTCTACAAAACAATAAGTTATTCAGCAGGCACCCATCTGTTGCATAATTGAATTGCCCCAAAACTGCCCCAGTGGTGAAATGCCGAGCACAAGAAATCCCAGAAGATGCTGAATGCTAAGATGAATTCAGGAATTGATAATTTCCTAGACAATCTTGGAACTTTAGGTCTAAGGATCACCGAAATGTCCCATAACTGAGGGTCTTGTGCTCGGCCAGATCCTGGGATGCAATCAACAGAGATACAAGGTTCACGTCCTTCCCCTCGATTATGTCACTCCAGATGTGAGCCGGTATCATATGGGCTGGAATGATACATGGAGAATGAGAAAGGGGATTACCTTGCAGGGGAGGCAAAATAACTGCTGATGTGGTAGGGGTAGCCGCTGCAGAGGCATTTTGCAAGCCGAGAGTCTCGCTTGAATGTTAGATAACTTGGACCCCATATCAGTGAGGTGCATGATCTCGGCAAATATGGAGAGGGGGATGAAGGGGGGTTTTGCTGAAGTTGGACTTATCATTGAGGTGTATGATCTCGGCAAATATGGAGAGGGGGATGAAGGGGGGTTTTGCTGAAGTTGGACTTAACAGGAGGCAGAAAACTTCCGGCTTTATGGCAGACGCAGGATACGGAATATGGTGTTTGTAACATTCTGCCATCTGCTTCAGGACGGTCTAATCCCATAAGTATGGGCTGAGAGCTCTAGGTGCAGAATCTTAAATGAAAGAAAGGGGGGGATAAGTAAGAGAGAAAGTGAGGGATGTGAAGTGATGAATTAGCTGCACGATGAACTACTTAAATGAACTGACAAATGGTGAGTATGTTCCGTGGCCACATCCCCTCTAGTTCCCACTGACGTGTCATTCCTTGGCTGCTATGTACCTGCCTTCTGTTGGGTACCCCTCCACTCACCTGCTCTCCCTCTCCCCCTCCTTCCCTGACTGGGGATCCATTGGTCTCTTTCCTCCTTTCCTGTGCTTCTCCTCATCCCTCCAGCCTCCAATCTTCTCCCTGCCATCTCACTAGCACTCTCCTAGCTCCCTCACACATCAACTCACACCCAGTCACTTAAAGAGGCACTCAGTCACAATCACTCTCTAGCAATCCTTTGTACTCACTGAATCAACAAACAAAAGGTATGTGTTTGTGATATGTTCAATATGTGCCAAAATTTCTTATGTGTATTTTTCAATGCAATTCTCTCTACTCCAAATCTACCTATCTCCAATGTGTGCTGTCTCTTTGTCGCTATGTCTACCTCTGCTCTTGGGCCCTGTGCTGTAGCTCTGAGAATCTCCAAACACAGGCAGTGTGTGTCAGTTATTTTGGTCTGTATATATACATTTATTTGAATGGACTTGATACTTTGTTGTGTGATGATTTTGAACTTGTTTTGACAATGTTAGCATCGCCAGATAATGTTAACGTTGGCTACATTCCTTTGAAGTTGATGTATCTGGCACTGTTTAGCGACTGAAATGAACAATGAAGTAAAAAAATCTACAACCCACATTATAAGACTATGTTTGTTAGTGTGGCCACTCTCATCGTCTATTCTGGTAGTCGGCTTATTGAATAGCAGCACTACCAGGGCACGGCTAACATTTGGTATTTGTTTTCCACTTATTGACTGTTTTACTGTGTCTTATTCACCTCTGGTCTTCTGGCATTTTGACAAATGCAAATCCTTCTTCTTATCGTTGAAGTGTTCATTCAGTGATGGGAAGAGGAAAGTCATCTTACAGCAGCTTCTCTAGTACAATAATTCCTGGTGGCTCACTGATATACCATTCTCATTCTAGAATGAGGCCCATTCACATCATCACAATGGCAGTAGTGAGACTTCAATGTCATCCAACTCAGCCTGGAAGTTTGCAGAATGCTGATTTGAGGAGGGTGGTAAGGAAGTAATGATTCTCTTTCAGGTCACCACTATTGTTCAAACAAGGAAGGGCATCAGGTGTGGTGCTATTACCTCCCAAGTGCACCAGAAGGGCGTCCAGTGCATTTCTTTGAACCATGTTCTAAAGTTCTTCCTGTGTTGTTGGTGTGATGTTCCTGATGTTACAATTCTGTATCACTGTCCTTCTGTCTGATCCACTTCATCCTTCTTGGTGACAAAGAATGCATGGAATAATACTTCCAGGCAAGCACAAGAGTCATTCTGTCACATCCATCCTAGAGGAAATGCAGCCTAAAAAGGTGGAGGAAGGTGATTTTCTGGACATATGATTAATTAATTATGGAGGGTCTATCAGACAGGCCAGAAAATAATGCCCTAATGAGATATTAGACCACAAATTTCTAAGGTTCCTTTCATGAAGGCAACAACAATGCACAGATGCTGCTTTGGTGATGTTCCGTATTGCTAGGCCATGGATGACTATTGCCTCAGGTGAACAAACAATATTCCAGCATATTGCTTTTTTATTTAATTGATACAGGAATACATTAATGATACAACACAGAAGTTCAGCACGACAGCCTGTGGCCCCACCTGCAGACCTTTAACATGAGCCTGATGGAGATTAGGATGCTCATCCCAACCTCCAATGAATAGCCAAACCCCATGGGCACCATCCAGTAGGTTTGGCTGGGGCTCACATGGTCTGGCCATCAGAAAACCTCTCTTGCATTCAGAATGGCTATGAAATGCAAGAGTAGGTCAGTCTAAGAACACAGGTGATGGAATTTCAGCAGGGGGTTGTTACAGTTCTGTCACCCATGTGAAAGATCCCTAAAAATATTAAACCTATTGAAAAAAAGCACAAAGTTTAGGCAGTCTGAACACATGTTTATTTAATGAGACTTAAAGGGATAGTAATGTTTCATAATAAAAGCAGCTCTAATTAGTCATCATAGTATTTGGGCCTTGGAGAGTGTTATTTCAATTCTGTCAGAGTTGTAGTTCAAGAGTAATTGAATGATAAACTATCCCCCCACTCACGCCCCTTTTACTGATATAACACTGCTCAGCTCAGAGCAGCAGGGTGTGTCCAAGTATATTGCAGAGAGGGACAATCTTCAATTAAGATAAGGGAAAAAGCTGAAAAAGCTGTCAAGGGGGGCAGGGTTTTCATTGTTCTCACAGTAAGATTGTTCCTTGCTGTGAGCTGTCTGGTCTATGGACCAGATTCCACATCTGAGGAGACGGGGCTTACACTAGGTAAAAGGGGCAGGAGGGGAAAACTTTATAATTCAATTACTCTTGAACTACAACTTTGACAGTATTGAAATAACACTCTCAATGGCTCAAATACTATGAAGATTAATTGGAGCTGCTGTTTTTTATGAAACATTACTATCCCTTTAAAACTGTGAAGGTAAAAGGTCCACTTAAATGTGTACAAGGTTATATTTAAGAGTTAATAATATTTAATTACAATAATTATTGTTCAAAAGGCTAGCACCATAAAGAATGGTTTCATAAAGCAGTCCAGTTTTACAATTGTTTAGTATTAAATGAAAACAGACACCGGAAATGGGGAAACACACTGTTTCATGAGTTTCACACTAAATGGGCTTAATCATAGACACAACAAGAATGTTTGACATGTAAACCTTAGGGTTTTCAACTAAAATTGTATTTTTGGATATTGCTAACATCTTTATCTGAGCATGGATCAATTACAACCAATGTTTATCGCCAGTGCCACAGCTGCCTGGGACCCCTGAACAGCAGTTGTGTAGAGGTTCTGTAACAGCATCTCCTCCCAGGCATTAAATGTGATGTTAGTTTGGGACAACCTTTGGTGCCTCTTACGTGCATGGCCAGGTCTCCCATCTTGTTTTTTACTTTTCTCTTGAAGTATATTCAGAGCTTTATTATGGAGTCAGTGTTCGGCTTACACCTGGAGGTGTCTGAAGTTTGTGAGGTGGTTTGGGGTTCAGGCCCTGCCTGCGCTGTCCCTGGATGTGTGTATTCCTGCAGCACATCCCCTCTGTTTCCCATTGGCGTGTCAGTCCCTATCCTCTGTATACCTGATTGTAGTTTGGTACCCCTCTGCCCAGCTGCTCTCCCACTCCCACGCCACTCCTTCCCTGACCACTGTATCTGTTTCAGAGGTTCTGCCAGTGAATATGGAAGATGATGGCAGGATGCAGCGAATAAGAGACTTTAATTCATGGCTAGGAAAGTGGGGCCAAAGATATGGATTTGGCTTTGTTTCTCACACCAACCCTATTTGGTGTAACAAGGAATTGTACAAAAAGCATGGTTTGCATCTTTCTCAAAAGGGAACAAAGGTTCTCAGCAAGCAATTCAGAAAGATTTGTCAATAGGTATTTAAACTAGTAGAGGGGGGCACTGGAATGATACAGGATAAAACCAATTGCCCCCCGGAGCACTGTACAGATGAATTTGATCAAGGTATGTCTGTGGCACATAGGTCAAAAACCAGTAGACTTCGAGCAATGTGTACAAATGCCCTCAGTTTAGGGAATAAGATCCCTGAACTCATTGCAGTAATAACTAATGAAGATGTGGACTTAGTGTGGATTACACAGACCTGGTAAAATGAAAAACATGACTGGGATGTAGAAATACCAGGGTAATCTCTATTTAGAAAAGACAGGAAAGGCAGAAAAGGAGGAGGGGTTACCATTTATGTCAAAAATAGCTTAACCCTTTGAGTGCCAGAGGGGTATGGAACACATTGCAAAGCAATGCGTTCCGTAACCCTCTGGCACTCAAAGGGTTAAAGGTTAATTTTATACAGGGTATGGAGGAGAATACAGAGACTATTTGGATAACTTTAGAATACGGGAATAAGACACCTGGTCGTATAGGTGTGATCTATAGAGCCCCAGGACAAGCAGAGGAGTTGAATCAACTGATGGTCAAGGAAGTAACTAAGATGACTGTGAAAGGTGAGGTTATTATTATGGAGGACTTTAATCTTTCTGATGTGGACTGGAAAAACCAAGCAGCAGGTTCAGCCAGGAGTAGAGAAATCTTAAATTCTTTACAAGGATTAGCACTTAGTCAATTAGTAGAAGAGCCAACTAGGAAGGAAGCCATACTAGATGTATTATTTACTAATGGAGACTTGGTATCAGATGTAGCTGTAGGAGAGTGTTTGGGCTCCAGTGATCATCAATTTGTGTGGTTTCATATAAAGACATAGTCGGAGTTGCGCCCCACAAAAACAAAGGTTCTAGACTTAGAAAGGCTGACTTTTCTAAAATGGAAACATTTTTATGTCAGTCTTTAACAACTTGGAGGTCTTTAGATGGAGTCCAGGAGAAATGGGATTATCTGAAATGTGTTTTACTAAACACAACAGAGCATTGCATTACCCATGTCAGCAAGAGTATAATAAAAAGAAAACCATTGTGTACTCCGCAAAAGTGGCAAATATAGTAAAGGAGAAAAAAGAAGCATTTAAAAAATATAAGCAGACGCAGAAGGAAGAAGATAGGTATTGGTACAAAACTAGGCCGAAGGAGGCCAAATGCATTATTAGATGCTCCAAAGCACACACAGAGGAAAAAATTGCCCAGTCAATAAAAAAGGGGGATAAAATATTTTTTAGATATATAAGTGAAAGGAAGAAAATGAAACAAGGAATAGTTAGACTGAAAACAAAAATTGGAAACTATGTAGATGAGAATAAAGGGCTAGCTGACTGTCTCAATTAATATTTTTATTCAGTTTTTACAGAAGAAGATGAAGGGAAGGGACCTTTGTTAGAGAAAAGAAATGGCAATACATGGGAAACATGCATGTTTACAGAGGAAGAAGTTCTACTTCAACTTTCTATGTTAAAAACAGATAAATCAATGGGACTAGATGGGATACACCCAAAGTTGTTAAAAGAACGTAAGTGTGTTCTGGCAAAAGCTTTAACAGAATTATTCAATCAGCCGCTATCGACAGGAGTAGTTCCAGAAGATTGGAAGATGGCAAATGTAGTACCGCTTCATAAAAAAAGTAGCACAGAAGAATCTGGTAACTACAGACCAGTAAGTCTTACATCAGTAGTGGGAAAATTAATGGATACTATGTTAAAGGAAAGCATTGTTGAATATCTGAATTTGAATGGATTGCAAGATACTGAACAGCATGGTTTTACAGCAGGGAGATCTTTTCAAACTAACCTCATAGATTTTTTTGACTGGGTAACTAAAATAATAGACCAAGGGGGAGCAGTATAGCTTACCTAGATTTCAGTAAAGCATTTGACACTGCCCCTCACAGAAGGCTCATTAATACATTGCAGTGTTTGGCTCTGGATGCAAAAATAGTTAAATGGATAAGCCAGTGGCTGAGTGACAGGAGACAGAGGGTGGTAGTCAATGGAGAATATTCGGACGAAAGGAATGTTACTAGTGGGGTACCTCAGGGATCTGTACTGGTGGCCATTCTTTTTAATATTTCTATTAGTGATACTGCAGAAGGTGTTCAATGTAAGGTATGCTTTTTGCAGATGATACAAAGATCTGCAATAGGGTAGACATTTCAGGGGGAATAAGCCAAATGACAAATGATTTAGCTAAATTAGAAGAATGGACAAGAGTGTGGCAGCTGCAGTTTAATGTCGATAAATGTAAAATAATGTACTTGGACAAGAGGCCATAATCTAAAACTAGACACAGGTTTAGACGTAATGTAAGAAAGTTTTACTTCACTGAGAGGGTAGTAGATAAGTGGAATAGCCTACCAGCAGAAGTGGTAGAAGTTAATACAGTAACAGAATTTAAGCATGCATGGGATAGGCATAAGGCTGTCCTTAACATGAGAAAAGACCAAGGACCAAAAAAGGTTTGAGGTTTTTACAGTATTAAAATGGTCAGACTAGATGGGCCAAATGGTTCTTATCTGCCATCAAATTCTATGTTTCACAGTTCCCCTGCTGTCTTTCCTCCTCTCCCATGCCTCTTCCCATCCCTCCAGCCTACACTCAACTCCCTGACATCTTCCTATCACTCTCCTATCTCCCTCACACAGACACTCACACAGCCAGCCACTCCCAGAGGCACTCAGTCACAATCACTCTCTTGTACTCACTGAATCACACAATATAAATAATAGATGTCATGTGTGTCAAAAAAATAAAAGTGCATTTGTGTTTGTATGCATGTGTACAATAAGTGCCATAGTTTATTACTTGTATATTTAAATCGGAACTATCACCCTAAATAAAGTCCCCCCAATAATTAGGCATATGGCGATATGCTTAGAAACATTTCCAGAGGTAACCCTGTAGAAGGTCTGAACGGGAGGAAACCAAGCCTGTCGGGGCCAATATGGAGCAATCAGAATGACTGGGCAGTGCTCCATTCTCAGCTTCTGAAGAACTCTGTTCAACAGGGTAACAGAAGAGAAGATGTAAGCCAGAGGAAACGTCCACTGTATTCACTGCCAGAGCCATGGGATCCGCCCAGCGAGAGCAGAATGTTGGAAGCTTCTTGTTGTGTCCTGCTGCCATCTGATCGATGCATGGGATACCCATCTTCTGAACTACCAGATTGAACACCACTGGGTGAAGTTCCCACTCTCCACTGGCCACTGTATGTCGACTGAGGAAGACTGCCAAGACATTGATGATGCCTGGAATATAAACTGTGGCGATGGCAGGGACATGGTCCTCCACCAAGGACAAAATAGCCTTGACCTCAAACCAAGCTGCAAGACTTCGAGTGCCATCTTGGTTGTTAATGTAAGCCACAGACATGGCGTTGTGTGACTTGACTCTGACTGGACAGTCCTCCAACTGGAGTGTCCAATGGCACAGGGCATGAAATATTGTCCGAAGTTCTAAGATGTCAATGGGAAGGAGAGATTCTTCCGGAGACCACCAGCCCAGAGCATTCAGATGCCCCAGAACAGCCCCCCATCCTGAGAGGCTGGCGTCCGTAGTCACCATCGTCCAGAACAGTACCAGGAAGGGCTTGCCCTTCAGGAAATTGTCCAGGTTGAACCATCATGAAAGATTCAACTCAACAAGAAGTGGGAGAGACAGAGACTCCTCCAGATGATCTTGCATGCAAGATCAGAAACCTCCAAAGCTACCTGGCATGAGCCATGGTGAATGGGACTGCTTCTAATGTGGAGATGAACCTCCACACTAGAGAGGACAATATCTTGGCAGGAATCGGATCCTGGCTCCATGTTATTGCTGGCAACATTCTGACTGTGCTTCTTCCTGATACATTTTTATTGGCTAACGTGGTGTTGCTCCACCCAGTGATAACCCTTATATACTGAGCCCTGTCACTTTAACAGTGCCCTTTCGTGGTGTTTCCATTACTAGCGCTTGCTCCAGAATTCATGTGTTTCCTGTGTATGACCCGGACTGCCTGACTACTCTGCCTGTATCGTTCCTGCTCTGTGTACCGACCCGGATTTGCTGACGTTCCTGCTCTGTGTACCGACCCGGCCTGGCTAACGTTCCTCCTCTTGTACAGACCCGGTCCTGATTACTACCCCATCCGGTATCCGGTCATACTCCAGTCTCTCTCTGTCCACGGACAGATCCTCTGTTGCCTCCGTTGCTACTCTGGCAGCCAGTTACTGTGACCCAATCAGTACTGTGCCTCGTGATAGACATCCGGTGTTGTAGTGTCCTTCGGTAGCACCACGGTACGCTTGACCTATACTGCTCTAACTGAGGTTGGTCTTTCCTGGGTGCCTCAAGCTTTCTCCATACTGGTAATCGATTCTAGGTCTGAGTGTTCGTTAACCCGTTGTGGGTTGGTGCCTTACACATTGGGTACAGTCATTGCAGTCGCTAATTGGCATTACTCCGTGCCTCTGTGGCAGTCCTCCTTTGGCAGCTCTGGTAGTCTACCGTTTGTCCAGGTCCTTTGTTGCTGTCGCTGCCTTTGTCGCCATTGTGTCACTCTCTGCGTAGAGTGTGTACTAAGGGCCATTGTACTATTAAGGCCTGCTCGTCCTCCCGGCCTAATAGTAATCACACTATCTGTATTTCGTTTGGATTCACACAAATTGTACCTGACCTGTGTCAGTATAGTATTGTACATATATACTGGACCTGTGTGGGTACTAGTAACTGTAACCTGACCTATGTCAGTATAGTATTGTATTGTGTGTATATATATATATATACTGGACCTGTGTGGGTATTTTGTACTGCTACCTGTCCTATGTCAGTAATATACTGTTGCATACATACTGGACCCGCGAGGGTTATTCTATTACTGTGGTTCTTCAATAAAATTGCATTTTACCTAAACCTTCCATGTCTGAGTGTCCATAAAAACCGTTACAGAACTGTATAGACCTTCTGAGCCAGCTGAGCCACCTCATCTGTGAGAAAGACCATCCCACTCTGAGAGTCGAAGAGAAGGCCCAGGAAAACCATCTTCTGGGAGGGAACAAGGTCCGGCTTGTCCAGGTTGATGATCCACCCGTGAGTGGATAGTATCTGAATGCAGGCTTGAGCCTGCTGGTGAAGGTCTAGAGATGAGGCCTTCAGAAGAAGGACGTCCAAGTATGGAGTAACCCTGATGCCATCTCGATGGAGAGAAGAGGCTAAAGCTCACAGAACTCGATTGAAGACTTGAGGAGCGGTAGTCAGGCTGAATGGCAGGGCAGAAAACTGAAAGTGACCTCTGTCGCAGGCAAATCGGAGATACTGTCGGCTCTCCGGATGAATGGAGAAGTGCAAATACGCATCTAAAAGATCCAGAGATGCTAGGAACCCCCCAGGAGACTCGGCCGCAATCACTGGTCACAAGGACTCCTGATGACAGTGAGATCTGACCACAAATTGGTTGATATCCTTCAGATTCAGAATAGGATGACAACCTCCACCTTTCCTGGAGACTACAAAGAGGTTGGAATAGAACCCCAACCCTGTCTCTGGGAAAGGGACCGGCCCCAAGACCCCATTGTCTAGAAGGGGTTGGATAGCACCCTTGAACAGGCGACACTTTCCTGCGCCCAGAGGAGAGTGAAAGGAAGGTGCAGGGAGGAGGAAGAGAGGTAAAAGGAATCTTGTACCCTTCCACCACCAACTGCAAAACCCACGGGTCCACCACAGATTTTTCACAGATGGAAAGGTAGTGGCTCAAGCACCCTCCCACCTGAGGATGGGGACCCGGAACTGGCGATCATGCCACAGAAGGTTTGGAAGCCTTGGGCTTGTAGGAGGACTTGTGGACCACTGGAAGCAGAGTACTTTCACCTCCAGTGGCTCCGCTGATGAGATCTTTAAGCTCAGGCCCAAATAGGGAAGAACCTTGAGAAAGGCAATGATAATAGAGCCTTTTTTTTATGTGGTATCAGCAGACCAGATCTTGAGCCAAAGAGCTCGTCTGGCAACCACAGAGATAGAAGAAGCCCTGGCAATCATTCGAACTGTGACAAACAGAGCATCAGAGACATAATGTTGCGCTTCAGCAATGCTGGCGACAAGTCTCAGCAGATCAGAAGTAGAAGCCCCTTGGTGAATACCCAAGCAGTGGCGTAACTATAGGGGTCACAGGGGTCGCAACCGCGACCGGGCCCGTCACTCCAGGGGCCCGGCTGCCCCTGCCACACCCTCCTCCTGGCGCTGCAAGCTCCCTCCCGTGCTCTAGTAATGCAGAGCGCTGGGAGATGACATCATCTCCCAGCGCTCTGCATTACAGAAGAAGACAGCGCGGGAGCACGTCGCACCAGGCCGCCTCTCCTGCCACTCCACTGGCTCACCAGGGATTGGGAGGTAGGAAATGGAGGCATTATGGAGGGCCCGGGGGCCAATGTGTTTGGAGGTTGGGGGGGCCCATGGCACTTCTCGCACCAGGGCCCAGACTGTTCTAGTTACGCCTCTGTACCCAAGGTAAGCTGTGCAGTCCAGATGGCCACGGCTCTATTCACCCACGCAGCGCCGGGTGTAAGGCAGAACCAGCCGAAGCAAAAAAATAGCCTTGAGAGAAGTCTCAAGCTTTTTGTCAGTCCAGTCCTTCATAGCAGAAGCATCTGCTACAGGCAAGGCAGTAGATTTGGACAACCTGGACACAGAGGCCTCCACCTTGGGAGGATGTAGCCATAGAGCTAACGCTGCTTTAGAAATGGACAAAGCTTAGCAATTTTCTTAGAGACACATGGCTTTCTATCTGGAAACTTCCACTTGTCAGAGACCAGATGGTCAAGGGTTGGATTAGGTGGGAAACATGTATAAGGGCGCTGAGGCTCCTGAAACACATCTGAAGGGGTCCGAAGAGGTCTCCTGTACCAAGGGAATATTCAGGTTGGTCAGTGCTGCCCTGACTATGCCCTCGGCAGAGGGGACAGGATCAGCTTCAAAGGGATCCCCAAGAAAAAACTGAGAGGAAAGTACTGCAGAACAGCTTTCATCATCATAATCCACCAACAGTTCCTCATCAGAGGAATCAGATAAATCAGGGACATTCGGCGGTTTAGGCAGGGAAGACCTGATGTAAGCGGGGGGTTGACATGAATGAAAGACCCCCTGTAAGGTGGATGGAAGGAGTTGTAAGGTAGACCGGAGGTCCCTGTATTAGTCTTAAACTCTTGCATCCATACTGGCTCTAATACATGGCTGGAGGTCCCTGCAGGAGATTCAGGGACAGAAGCGCATGTTGGGCAAACATGACCTGAGAACTCTCAAGTTAACCTTCATGACATAAGGAGCAATGATCAATGGGAGACACAGGCACCCCAGATTCCTTAGTCTTAGGTCTAACCGCAGTCTGTAGAGAAATAGACATTCTCACACAAATCAACAGGTCAAAAGTACACTAATCACCCAAAAACAGTGTTTAAAAGTGATTAAATAGCACAGAAAAGGTTATTATAAAAGTATTTGGCAATGATAGGGTTAAGGAGCTGAGGAGAGTCCAGACCCTGCATAGCATACTCATTCAAAGAAAGGCACAAAATGGCTGCCGCGACAGGAGCCAATCAGAAATGAGCGTGCAAAGCAAACTCTCATGGGAAGTGTAGTTTTTCTGTAAAAAGTACCCCAACAGTGCCCGAAGCCCCCCAGCATGTTCAGAACATTGACCGGATGACTGAGCAAGGGCAGACAAGTATAATAAGCCATCTCTGACTTCGCTGTGATAAGCGGTTGCAGAGATATGTCCCAAACTGTACAGTCCCATTGAAGTGAATTGAGCAATGCATCTGTGCGGTAAAAAGTGTGCCTTAAAGGCGCAGTACATAACTTCACCAAAAATTGAATGAAAATAAAATTCAAGTTAAAAACATACTAGAACATGTAGTTAAACAACATAAACCCCAAACCCAGTAGGGAAAGTGTCCTCAACTCCCAAAACATGCCAAACCAGCAGTGAAAAGGTTAAATTACCACAGAAACTTGCTCCAAACACCCAGACAGACATACAAATAGACCCAATGAGTGCTAGAGTATGCAATAAGAACTCAGTAACAAAGACCCCTGTGCGGAGGGGTTCTATGGGATATTTGGACCACAGAACTCAAAGGGTTGCTCATCTATTTTGCTGGACTTCTTTCTTCAGATTACCATATTATCAAGAAGTAGCCTCGGTGGGCAACTCCTGAGGAAAGAACAAGAGCCAAGATTTTCCCCCCAGGGCTTAGGTCCACAAATAAGCACCTGTTAAACTGAGCTATCCACATTTGGATGATGGGAATTGTCAGTGATGGTAATCCGCCTAATGGTGGTATTCCATATCTAGCAGAAAATAATAAAAATCTAAAACTAAACAGAACTGTTCTCTTGCCTTGTTTTTTCAATGAGGAACAAAACTTACTGAAGCTGAAACAGGAAGCTGTAGCTAAGGTTAAAGGGTAGGCTCCACCACTGCACTCACTTCTCAGAATTGTTCCTGTCTACTTAAAAAGGCAGAGCGCCTACCCAAAGTTACCAGTATCTGACAGAGAAATGAAGATTTTCATTTCTATCCTATAGTGCAGTTGGTTTGCTCCAGGACTGCACCTCTTTAACTTATTGAATTTACCTGATATGTATTGTTAGCATGGTGTATGCGATGAGTGTGACCTATGTGTCCATTTGGCACACACATTTCCATAGGACAAACTGGACTTTTGTGATAATGTATTGCTTTTGTCCCCAATCTGTAACCTTCATCTTGCACGAGACCATGGTTGGCCTGTCAGCTGATTTTGAACCTCGGCTCCCATGATACTCAGCCAGCATTTGTTGAGACTCATGTGACTCAAGTTTGAAAACAGCACAAAGGTTCTCTTTTGCCCACTCCTACATTGCACACTTAAAACCAAATATACCCTAACCTTCTAAATGACAGAGGAGTGGCCAATTAATTTATGTTCAATGCTTTAGACACTACTCTAGCACGCAAAGGGTTAAAAATTCACAACTAACAGATAATGAAGTGCAGATACATTTTTACACAAACATTGAAGCCATACTGTTATTTTTTTTTAGAACTAGACGTGTAAGTAGAAAACTTCTTTGTCTCTTTTTGTTTACCATTGTGCATACAGGTTTGTGAGATGGTGTAACTGTAGAAGAGGAGGGGATTGATAATAGCTCTGTAGCCTGTTCTTTCCACTCTGCTATGAGCATTTGGATGTGATTGTGCTAGCTGAGCTCACTAAAGATATCTCCCATGATAAACCCCATATGTCCCATTCTGGTAGGTACTGTTTTGAGTTGGAATTTAGTGCCAATCAGGGTGGCCAAACTAGCTTGGTGGTGAACAGTCTGTACATGGTGTATGTCCTGTATATTTTGTCTTTGTCTCTCAGCATCCCCCTTTGCATGGGTGCATACGGTCTGTCCATAGCACAGCTGTAGAATTGCTGATGGTGTTGTGAATGCTGGAGATGATGCAGCTGATGTGTCTGATCCTTATCCTGGTGCTGCTGGGGAGTTTTCTGAGAAGGCTGCTGGGGGTCTGTTTATAAGGCTGCTAGGGACACAAAGCCAGGAGGGAATAGCTGTATAGGTGACATGCATGCTCCAAATGTGATTAGTCCAGTGGCAGCAGATGGTATTGTGGACAATGTGGTGAAGTTGTTTCTCACATTGGAAGAAGCTGCAGGTGGTGGTAGCATACAGCTTACAGCAGAGGGTGGGGATAATGGGCCAAATGTGATGTAGGACTATGTGCGATTTCCAGATGTGAAGGTGGTGGTGGTGGAGGTGACATTGATTATTAAGGGGTGGTAGAATCAAACTGCCCATGTTTGGTAGTTGTTGTATCCATTTTCTGCCTTCTGCAGGTTTACTGGTGGTTTTGGCTGTATGTGGTGGAGAGTACAACCCATATGCTCATCCTGCTGTAGTAGGGATAGGAACTGTAAAAGAAAAATGATACATACAGATTAGCAAACTGCGCAATGGACAATTGGATGCTATTCAAAAACATTTATTTTTAACAAATACTAATAAACATGTCCACGGATACTACTGAGATTTTGTAATTGACTTTTTTAATCATATATATCTGTAATATGCTATAGGCCATACATTATTCATGACATATTACATAAAGATAACAATACTATGCTTGACTTAACCATGGATGACAATTGTTCCCAACATTACGTGTGTGTATATTTCTACAAGATTGATATATGTTGAACTGATACTGTGATGTGTAACATTAGCTAATAAGGTGAGTGTTTTACTACGTGAACAGTTTTAAATGTCAAGCAATCATGTTGCATTCCAGAAGCCAGAAGGGTGCTATCATCTCAATTATCAGTTGCTTTGGATCCTTGACACCACTGTCATGGGCACTCTCTGCTGGAGAATCTCTTCCTTATTATTGAAAGTGATGCATGCAGGTGAGCCACCACCGGTAGCCCTTGACTAAACAGAAAATGTGCCCATTCTTGTTTTCACTTTCTGTTTATGGTCTGCTCTGAGTTTTTTGATTGACTCATTGTTCTACCTGCAATGTTCACCATATCCTCCACCTGTCTCCAAGCTTGCCTCTTGCAAGCAGCAATCATCTTGCTCTTCTCCATCTAGGATGATCATGATAGGAACTAGGGTCAGGATCTCCTCATGAGAACACATGTGATTATGTGGCACCCAGAGGCACTTGGTAACCCTCACCCCTTTTAGTCAATCTCATATACACTATCAATCATACAATATGAAAAAGACACATTATGCACTGTATACAGTAAAAGTACTGTGTGTGTGTTAGTGATGCAGAATGTAATGTGTACAATATGTGCAATGTTTAATATGTATTGTTTTAGCACAACTTTCCCTCTCCTCCACCCAAAAAGTACTACTATACCTCTCTCCAATATATGCATCTCTCTCTCTCTCTCTAGATGTCCTCCACTCCTAAGCCCTGTGCTGTAGCTACTGAACACCAGATACCAGCAAGATAGGTCTGATATTTTGGAGTTTATATACAGTAGTTTGAGGTGAAACTACAACTTTGCTATGAATTCATTGTCTGGGATTTTAAGTTGTTTTCACAACATTGACCATCAACATCAATCATCAACTGCTAGATATTTTTCATTGACTTTATTGAATCTCTCGATATTTTGTGTTCCAAATCTACTTTCAGTATGGAAAATCAATTGCAACGAGTGTTAGACTCCAATGTGCATTTGTGTGGTTCTCTCACACAGAGCTCAGCCTGTGTGTAGATTTTCATTTTACAAAAGGGGATCACAAAAAAAGATGGGTAGATGCACTTACTAATTGTTCTAATCAATTAATGCAGATATTATTGGATAAAGTTAGTCATGGAAATCACAGACAAAGGATGTAAATGCAAAAACTTTCCTATTACCTACAAGTGAAAAATCAGTATATAGAGAAATTGGAAAATTATATTACGTAAAAAATAATATGCGATTTTTGCAGAAAAACCACCTGATTTTACATCAGAAAGTGAGATATCAGACTTTGGAAGTATTCATGAACCAACTTCCACCACGGGGAAAAAAATAAAAGATTTTTCAACACATAAATCTGCTTTTGCTAAGGGACTTAGCTTTTCACCAACAAATAAACTTGACAAATTTGAAATAACTAAGGATATACATATTTATTTACATTAAATACTGTTAAAAACATTTTTCAACTAAAAACTACTGAACCATCTAATCAAGTATTGAATAGTATGACGTTGTAACTCTACAGACAATTCCCTTTGGTGGGAATCCAATGCACTGGAAACATAATCATTATGCACTGATCCGAGAGTACTCACTGACTCCACAGAAATAATGGAGGATAATACATCAGCAAAAACAAACAGTTTACCCCGAGTGAAAATTTACTGAGATTTATTATTACAAGAAAGTCCAGCCCTCCCTAAATAGATCTTTAAACTCAACTTAGTCTCTGAAGATCTCAAAGCTGTTTAAAGTGATATTAATGTTTCAAAATAAAAGAATGTCCAATTAATATTCATAGTATTTGGGCTACGGAGAGTGTTCTTTCAGTACAGTCAGAGTTGTAGTTCAAGAGTAATTGAATGATAACGTATCCCCTCCCGCCTCTTTTACCTAGTGTAAGCCACCTCCCATCAGATGTGGAATCTGGTCTTAGGACAGGTCACAGCAAGGAACAATCTTCTTACTGTGAGTATAATGAAAACCCTGCCCCCTTTGACATGTCTTTCCCTAAAGCTAATTGAATATTGTCCCTCTCTGCAAGCTATCTGGACAGTCTTGCTGCTCTGAGGTGAGCAGCGTTACAACAGTAAAAGGGGTGGTAGGGGGAAATAACACTCTCCATGGCCCAAATACTATGAAGATTAATGGGAGCGGCTTTGATTTTGAAACATTACTATCTTTAAGAAATAATCCTTTGTAAGATGTAGAAATTTGTTCCAAAGAGGAATACATCAAGGAATGTTAACATCAACTTCATTAACATTTTTTGTCATAAACAATTAGGTGACCTTATATCTGTTTTGTTGGCCCTCTCATTCTCCGTGGCAATGGGAAGGGGCCATCCCAGTTGCTGTGGTGAAGGTGAGGGGCCAACATGTCCGTGTTGGTCTGTATGCTTAGAGACATGAGAGTAGTACATAGTGGCCCCTCTCCTTCACCAAGGCAAAGACGATAGCCTCTCCCATTCACCACGGAAAACAGGGTGGCCCCTCCCCTTAGCCATGGTGAAAGTAGATGTGTATAAATGGCAGGTAATGAGGAAGTGCATTTGGTTGAGGAGGCAGGGTGCTCTTCAGCCTCTTGCCCAAGGAGAATTTTGCATAAATCTGACTTTGGAATGCCTGGGGCGTGGCTGACAGCGAACCAGAAACACTTACATTTTTTACATATCTACAAAACTAATATGGGTCCTGCTGGCCCCATTATTAACAAAAGATGGATCCTTGTTTACCTCCCTTTACTGCCCCTGTAGAGGAGGAAGTAAAGCAAATGACTATATGATGATATACATTTCCCAAAGAAGGGGTCATCTGTAATGGAGGAATGGTACAAAATGTACTATTTACTGTAAAGGCTCCCTACTTAGGCCTGACACCCTCATTGGGTAAGTATGAGGTGTTGCAGAAATGTAATGGTTAGCTAAACCTGTGCCAGGAAGGTATCCAACACATTACCTCTCTGGCACTCAAAGGGTTAAGTGCAAGGGGGGGCAAACAATGCATTTTCCACTCACGATATACATTAACAATGATCAGCTACTTGTCAGCAGAGCCCCTTTATCAACATAGTTACAGGAACAATAACACATCCAATTAACCCTTTAAGAATCCACACCTTCTGGTCCTTAAAGGGTTAGCAACCCCCACTTACCTTAATCTGGGAAGAAAATCCTAATGGTTATTATACTGGATTGGTTGTCCTAAATTAATATTTTATTAGTACAGTATATCATGTCCATGGAGGCAGTTATTATTCTTTGATGCAGGGCTCTAGGACTCCAAATGCCTCCCACTGACATTGTAGCGTTAAATATTTAAATGGGAGGGGTTTAGAATTAACCTAATCTCTGCGTATATGTGTCCTGTACTAATTAAACATTCATTCAAGTAGCTATATAGGAAGATCCTGAATTTGCCATCCTCAGGGAGGCAGATTTGTTTCTGAGAGCTAGGACAACATCTCCAGTTATTATTGCTTAGTGCATATGGCAAATAGCCACATCCTATATAATAATTCGCTAAATCGTGTGTAAAGCCCGACATGCGCAGTAGACACTGCTGCGCATGCGGCAGTCACACGCAGTAGAGACTGCCCGCGCCGCGACTGATACAGAGCTGGGCACTCCGAAGGAGCGTCCAGCTCTGTATCAGCCGCGGCGTGGGCAGTCTCTACTGCGCGTGACTGCCCCGCGACCGGCTGCCAGAGGCACTGTGGCCTGTGTAACGGGCTGTTCAACTAGTTAACATATAAACATGCCCTTAGGAATATGAAAATGGCTCAATAAGCGACATTTTACATGCAAATGAGCCACTGGAGAAGAAGACACTGCAACATAGTAAACATGGTAAAGGTATGGAGAAAGGATGGGGATGTAGCCCTATTTGAGCTGTAGTTGCAGGACTGTGATGGCACAGACACTTTAGGGCATAACACAAGATGGATTCAGGTCCAGTTGGGCACCATATTGGCAAACTCAAACCTTCTTGAAATTTAGTGCATCTCCACAGAGCTTCCCTACTTCACAGTGAGTGTCTTGGCTTCAGAGTTAGTCAACTAAGCCACTCCTCCAGTAGAGTATAGAAAGAATAAATGTACCAAACAGGGAACTGACATTCAAATATGCTGAAATACTCATACTTACAAAGGTGGTATGAACGGAACTCACATAACTGACTACAAAATAAATACCATTGCAATAATTTGAGTATGCAAAAAACCTTTTTTACATTGTATAGTATCAAAAAGATATAGAACATGTAACGGACCACAGTCCATTACTGGAAACCATTGCTGGGCATGCAGACTTTCAGACCATTATTTCAGACTATGGGGAACTTTGAACATTTTATCAGTAGGCAGCATTCTGAATGATTTAAAGGGGCCCCTTTGTTTCCCATTTAGGCAGCCTCTTGCCAGTGACTGTTTCCAGTGCTTCAGAAGTTCCAGTCTTTCATCTAGCTTCACCGGCCAGGCTACCCACTTGTAGTCGCATCAAAGAGGGAGAGACCTGGAACGACGTCCCAAGACTTCCCAGCGTCTTGGGGTATCATTACAGAGAACTTCACTGAAATACAGGAATAAATTGCCAAAGTAATAATGGGGCAGCTCAACCACTTGTACAGAGCAACCTCATATAGTGTAAATTCCTAACGTGAATAAGATGTATAGATGGGGGCATAGTAACAAAGCTGATGAGGCGGAAAAAAGGCATGCGTCCATCAAGTCCAGCTCAAGTAAAAAAAAAAAAAAAAAATCCCAGATGAAGCCTTTTACCCCAATTCACCTTATGTGAAGTGTGTGTGTGTGTGGGGGGGTATTATACCGAGAGTTTTTGTGTTAAAAAAAATTTAAGCCTGGCAGATAACTTTCCTCCCTCCCCCGGCGCTATCCGATTTCAAAATAAGACTTACTTGCTTCAGTTTAAGTCCCCGCTGAAGTCCCCATGTTTTCCAGATTAGAGCAGGCAAAATATTAACTATGTACGTCTTCCCCTGTGGGTGGCATGCTTTCATTTGCCACCCTCTTCCTTCAATGGGCTTTCAGGACCTTCCGCCTCCAGCCAATGGTAATGCCCTATGAGGATCTCAAGGTCCTCACAGGGCAATACCATAGCCGGAAGGTCCTGAGAGCGCATTGAAGGTAGAGGGCGGCAAATGGAAGCATGCCGCCTGCAGGGGAAGACTTACATAGTTTATATTTTGCCTGCTGTAATCTGGAAAACATGGGGACTTCAGCAAGGACTTAAACTGAAACACGTAATTCTTATTTTGACATCGGATAGTGCCGGGGGAGGGCGGGAAGTTATCTGCCAGGCTTACGTTTTTTTTTATTAAGGGGGAAAACAAGGGTGTGTATTATACATAGGCACTCTTGTTTTCCCCTAAAATCTTGGGTATAATATACACCTGCATATTATACACAGGTGCATATTATACCTGAGATTTTACGGTAAGCCCCAAGTGGGTAAAAAAATTCCTTCCTGACTCGAAATGGTAGTCAGATAGTTCCCTGGATCAACAACCTATCTGCTTTGAAGCCAACTGCCACAATTGTTAATATTGTTCTGCGCTAGATAGGTATCCATTACTTTTTTGAAAGCAATTGCAGTATCTGCAAGCACAGCATCCCGAGGCAAAGAATTCCATAGATTTATTGCACTTAATGTAAAAAATCTCTGCACTCTTAGCAGTAATTTAAAGTCAAAATGAATGAAAAATAAAAAAGGGAGAAATACCACATACAGAAGCATTCACCTAGGCTCAAATTACAAGTTATTATCACAATAACAGAAACTTAAAACATATAAACAAAAAACAATTACATATTTCCTTCCATACAAAAGAAGCTACATATATCCAATCAAATAGAAAACTAATACCCCAGAGGCAGTCTATCATAGATCAACACCTGGGGCAGATCTCCATTGACAGGAAAACACAAACTGCGTGTTGAGTGTTTCTTCCTTTCCATACTACCCTGATATTGATAATCAACTTATCACGAGAAATATATTGAAAGATAGAGACCTTTTGTGCAAATTGATGTGCCATTTACTCAATGATGGCTGCCATTGGTGTCTAATGTCACTGCTATCACCAGAAAAATTCTAATGTTTATTTTAAAGTATGTTTTGGAAGTTCTGTGTACATTTTTATGTTCAATTTGAGGTATACTATTTTGGAAAAAAAATATGAAAGCTTGCCAAAAAGCTGTTAATTTGTCATTTAGATCATGACTGCAAAAGGTAGAGAATGTGTAATTTTTCTTTGTTCCACCACCACCAACACTAACATACTTATAGCTCTCAGTTCAAGTTCCACTACCACACTAGTTCCAGCTTCTCACTGAGCTTACAATACAAACCTCCTGCCAAGAACCTCTGCTGCACTTCCAGCTCTGATCACCTGTTGCCAGAGTGTATTTTTGTGTACACACAATCCAGTAAGACACACATTTACAAGCCACCCCCACTTTGTTTCCATTTAATTGGCCACTTTCAATTTTTTTTCTGACTGCTCCCAAGTTATTGTTGGACTATATTTCCCATAATGTCCAGTCAGCTCTTTTATGGCTAAGTAATATGGGAATTGCAGTCAAGCAATAACTGGGGGTCCACTTGTTGCCCAGCACCGAAATAGAACTTTTTAGCACACATACATAATTCCAAGGTTGTGTTTTCATGTTAGCCAACTTGCCACTCCCTACATTTTCCTTAATGGCAAGTTAGATCATGGCTAGTTATATGAAACTAACTCAGTAATAAAAAGGGGCATCACAGTCAGAAAGATCTGAAACTGTCCAATCAGATGGAAAAAAGAAACATGTCACCAGTTGCTGGAAAAAAGGATACAGAGAAAAAACAAACAAGTGAGGGGGGAGGCCTACCAAATTTCAGAATTTTCAGCTGTGACCAGTCATCCAATTCACAAGTGTGAAGGAGAATGCCAAATAATGAAATATGTGTGTGTGGTTTCTAGGAGACAGGGAGAAAATATGCTGCCAGTGAACCCTGAGAAGTGTTGTAAATTATTGCCTGGAAGCCCTAAGGATAAGCTGCTTGCTGAAGTTAGTAAGAAATGATCCAGGGAAGCATAGAATCAATGTTAAACAGAAAATGAGGTGTAATTCCGGAGTAAAAATCTTGCATCCATTGTCATAAGGAAGTCACCAAGTCCTGTTTAGGCAGTAAGACAGTCAGGTAGTCAGATTCCTTTACTTGCACATTCCATGTTCTTCTATCAAGTCTGCAATAGTATTAGTCAAGAGAAGTTTGAAACATTTCTACTGAACTAAACAGCTATTCTGTGAAACAGATGTGGTGACATTATTGGCATCTCACTTGCCATGAGAACTAGATTATATGTACCATGACTGTGTATGCCGAGGTATAAAAAAGGCTAAGCTAGAATTGAACAGAGTGGACGATGAGGCACAGCAAATAAAACTAAGTGCAACAGTTGAATACTTGCAAGTAATTGCCCTATAGGTTCAAGGGCATAGACAAAATGTGGCTGAATCCAACAGAAAATTCTACTAAATAAATAATCAAGAAAATATACTAAAAGCCATTCATAAACTACCTCCAAATCACACCAAGTCAATAAATTGTTCACTAAGGAATACATAAGATGAAGGTCAGGCTTAAATTACATGAATGAATGTTATGTTCTTAGACATATGTCAGGGCAAGAAGTGCAGCACCTACAACTTTAGGTGCTTACCATAAGGAGAATTCAAATCAATACCTCAATGAGTGCAATGCTACATATGACAGGGATGGGAACACATTGTCTGATACTACCGATAACACAACCCAGAAAAAGAAAGGACAGCATTATGCTTTCATCATATGGAACAATAAACTAAACATCTGTATGGCTGACAGTAGTTAAAAACAAGGTTCTTATATAATGCTGTTTATTGCAATACCAGAAAGGAGAAGATCTAGTGTTCTGTGAATTGCATCATACAACAAGCTGTATGAGATATGTAAATTATTACAGGTCTGCAGTGATGTGGAACACGGATATCAGGTTAGATGGGTGTAAAGTTCATCAGCTGGACAAATGCTTCAAGATATGCCTATGGTATGATGACATAAAAAATATTGTTAACAGACATTTGCAACAGGGACGTGGTCATTCAACTATTTCAGACTGGATTTTTCATCTAATCATTGCCTTATAGGTTAGCCATTATGTTAAAACTGTGCTAAGATTTTGGTCTTGTTAGGTGAGAAAACACCAAAACACTAAGCAACCAGGGACAAGCACAAAATGCCAGATTACATTGCCTGAACCCTTTGATACAGTGAATATGCTCAAAGGTGACCTCCAGAGAGTCACTGGATGTAACATCATCTGGTATCGCCCAAAGTAAGCTGGATGTAAATACACTCTGTGGAGGAGCAGCTCCACAGAGAAGACAGCTATATATATATATATATATATATATATATATATATATATTAGTCAGGTGTGAAAAAATGATGTAAAGTAGCAATGCTTTGTTTTCAAGAATAGACATGTTAATAGTTTATTTTTATCAATTAACAAAATGCATAGTGAGTGAACAGAAGAAAAATCTAAATCAAATTCATATTTTGTGTGACCATCATTTGCCTTCAAAACAGCATCAGTTCTTCTAGGTACACTTACACACAGTTTATTAAGGAACACAGCAGGTAGGTTGCTCCAAACATCTTGGAGAACTAACCACAGTTCTGTGGATTTAGGCAGTTTCTGCTGCTTCTCTCTCTTCATGTAATCCCAGACAGACTCGATGATGTTGAGATCAGGGCTCTGTGGGGGCCATACATCACTTCAAGGAATCCTTGTTCATCTTTACACTGAAGATAATTGTTAATGAATTTGGCTGTATGTTTGGGGTCGTTGTCATGCTGCAGAATAAATTTGGGACCAATCAGATGCCTCTCTGATGGTATTGCATGATGGATAAGTATCTCTCTGTACTTCTCAGCATTGAAGAGACCCATAATTCTGACAAAATCCCCAACTCCATTTGCAGAAATGCAGCCCCAAACTTGCAAAGAACCTCCACCATGCTTCACTGTTGCCTGCGGACACTCATTCTTGTACTGCTCTCTAGCCCTTCAGGAAACAAACTGCCTTCTGCTACAGGCAAATATTTAAAATTCTGACTCATCAGTCCAGAGCACCTGCTACTATTTTTCTGCATCCCAGTTCCTGTGTTTTCATGCATAGTTGAGTTGCTTGGCCTTACTTCCACATTGGAGGTATGGCTTTCTGGCCACAAGTCTTCCACGAAGACCACTTCTGACCAGACTTTTCTGGCCAGTAGATGAGTGTACAAGGATCCCACTGTTTACTGCCAATTCTGAGCTGATGGCACTACTGGACATCTTCCAATTGTGAAGGGAAGTAGGCATGATGTGTCTTTTATCTACTGCACTAAGTTTCCTTGGCCGACCACTGCATCTACAGTCCACAACATTGCCTGCTTCTTTGTACTTCTTCAAAAGAGCTTGGACAGCATATCTGGAAACCCCTGTCTGCCTTGAAATTTCTGCCTGGGAGAGACTTTGCTGATGCAGTATAACTACCTTGTGTCTTGTTGCTGTGCTCAGTCTTTCTATGGTGTATAACTTTTGACATTAAACTGTCTTCAGCAACCTCACCTTGTTAGCTGAGTGTGGCTGTTCCTACTATGCAGCTGTTTCTGTTAATGATTGTGTTTCAACCGACATATTAAACTGATGATCATTAGCACCTGTTTGGTATAATTGTTTAATCATACACCTAACTCTATGCCTACAAAATCTCTGACTTTGTACGAACGTACCTAGAATTGATTCTGCTTTGAAGACAAAGGGTAGTCACATAAACTATTCATTTGATTTAGAGTTTTGTTCTGTTCACTCACTATCATTTTATTAACATGTCTATTTTTGAAAGCATTCTTACTTTACAGTGTTTTTTCACTACTATGGGCACCAGGTTAGCCCCCTCATACACCAACCTCTTTATGTGTTTTTTGGAATCCATTAGATTGTGTGGCAGTGATTTAAAGTTGGAATGCTAATGATAAGGGTATTACATTTTCCTATACTATTGATGAAAAATCTGTTCACTTTCTTGATTTGCAACTCTGAGGGACAGCAGGGGGATCTATTGAGACTAGTGTATACAAAAAAGAGGTGTCTTGTAACCCCTACATTAGGGCGGTATAAGTGTTTTGCTTACCTGCCGAGACGGCTACCGGGCATCTGTGGGCGGCCGGTCTCGTGCGTGCTGCCTTGTGGCTCTTTGCCGCGTCTGATTCCCTGATAGCCAGCTTCCTGCTTCTGCCTGTGCTGCAGAGTGTGGGTGCGCGTCAAGGGAATCCCCTGTGACATCGAGACCCGGCTCTTAAAGTCATAGTACCCCAATTGCTCCACCTTCTGGAGGTGGAGCAATTGGTACTTAAACTGCCTGGACACCACATCAGTTGTCCTTTTCGTGGTGTTCCAGTGCAGTTGTGTTTCCTGAGCTCTGTGTATTACTCGGTTTGTCTGACTATCCGATCTGGTGCTGACCTGTGGCTTTGTCTGGCTATCCACTTTGTGTATGACCCTAGGCTTGTCCGACAACCATTCTGGTGCAGACCTGCGGCTCTGGCTGACTACCTGTTCCGTGTATGACCTGGCTTGTCTGATTATCCACTGTGGTGTTGACCTGGGGTTCTGTCCACTGCATATTCAGCATACCAATGCTTCAGTGGATATCCAATCTGGTGCGAACCTGTGGCTCTTGCTGACTACCCGCTCAGGGTATGACCTGGCTTGTCCGACTATCCATTCCTTGTTAACTAGGGGTTTTTCTGGTGATCCTCTAGGTGCGAACCTAGGCTCAGATATTCCTTACTACTGCTGCCTATCTATTACATCTGGTTTACATAAAGGTGTGGACCTGGGGTTCAGACAGTTATCTTTCCTGAATGTCTTTTCGTATAGTCTGGTATCCTCCAGGTGCGGACCTGTGGCTCTGCAGACTACGCATTTGTTTCAACTACTGGGTCATACTAATTGAGTTTCTTACAGAGGTAATCTACTAATCCCAAGAGGTGGCGCTAGTTCTGTTGAATACATATTCCTCTGGTTGCCGTTTACTGTTGACTACCCGCT
The DNA here is from genome assembly GCA_037306005.1 of Rhinophrynus dorsalis. Lineage (NCBI taxonomy): Eukaryota > Metazoa > Chordata > Amphibia > Anura > Rhinophrynidae > Rhinophrynus > Rhinophrynus dorsalis. Next base: position 224,871,375 of record CM074720.1, on the reverse strand, counting down.
CAGTGTATGACCTGGCTTGTCCAGGTGCGGATCTGTGGCTCTGCAGACTACACATTTGTTTCAACTAGAGGTGGCGCTAGTTCTGTTGAATACGTATTCCTCTGGTTGCTGTTTACTGCTGAGACGTGCCTTACTGTTTTATTATTTGCGCTTAATAAAGTGATTGTTACCTATAAGTACCTGTCCTGTATTCATTTGTACAAACCTTTACAGACGGATAGCTGCCGCTTGCCGATTTGGATTAGAAATATACCCTACGGCCAGTTCCACAGGCTACGCCGGAACTGCAGTCCTCTAGATGATTTTGATCTGAAAAGTAAAGATCTAAAGCAGAGCTTTCTGGAGAGGGCATATGGGAAAAAGAATGTGGAAGAAGCCTTTTTAAAGTGATAGTAGTTTCACAAAAACAGCGGCTCCAATTAGTCTTCATTGTATTTGAGCCATAGAGAGTGTTATTTAATTACTCTGAGTGTTGTAGTTCAGGAGTAATTGAATGATAAAGTTTCCCCCTCCAGCCCCTTTTACCTAGTGTTAGCTCCTACTCCTCAGATGTGGAATCCAGTCCATAGACCAGACAGCTCACATCAAGGGCCAATATTCTTACTGTGAGAACAATTAAAACCCTTCCCACCTTGACAGGTTTTTCAGCTTTGTCCCTGTCTGTAATCTACCTGGACACTCCCTGCTGCTCTAAGCTGAGCAGTGTTACATCAGTAGAAGGGGTGGGAGGGGGATACTTTATCATTCAATTACTCTTGAACTACATCTCAGGTGAAGTGGGGGGAGCGTATTATACACAAGAGTTTTTGATTTAAAAAAAAATTATACCTGGTAGATTCCTTCCCTCCCTCCCCTGGCGCTATATGATGCTAAAATAAGTCTTACTAGGTTAAAAGTAAGTCCCCGCTGAAGTCTTCATCTTACACACCGGTAGCTTGTAGTTTGCCTGCTCTTCATAAGATGAAGACTTCAGCAGGGACTTACTTTTAACCTAGTAAGTCTTATTTTCAGAGCAGATAGCGGCGTGGGAGGGAGGGAAGGGATCTACCAGTCTGCAAAACATTTTTAGTAAAGGGGAAAACAAGGGTGCGTATTATACATAGGCACTCTTGTTTTCCCCTAAAACCTTGGGCATAATATGCACCTGCATATTATACTCAGGTGCGTATTATACCTGAGATTTTACAAAGCTGCTTTTATTATGAAACATTACTATCCCTTTAACGGCTAGGCAACTTGATAGGCAATTGACAGTAAAGTCTAAAAAATAGACAAAAATATGGAACACAAGGAATTTGAATACTGCAGATCAGGTTGGAGAACAGCAGGAACAGTGAATGGCATGTGGGGGGGGACTATCTTTTATTAATTTTTCAAGAGATATTAAAAATATCTTGAACATACATTGGGGGTGCTTCAACAGGATGCTCTGCTTAAAGAGGACCTTGGTGAGAAGCCCCTGATAATTTATAAGAAAGGAAAGAGTGTCCATAATTATATAGTTCCTAGTTGCCCAAAGAGCCTGCTGGGAAAACTATATCAAATTCTCTTATGGGAAACTACAAATGTAGTAAAAGTAGATGCATTACTTGCCAACATATCTGTCATCGCATGCAGATGTTCATGGATATTAAATGAGGGATGGACTATCGCATTACACAGTTTATAAACTGTGATACTAAATATGTGATAAACATGCTAGTCTCTGGGTGCAATGCCAGGTTTGGGCAGGCAATGAGGCATCTACTTGACAGTAGGCGAGAATAGGAGGATAATAATAAATGGCGATAGGGATCATGGTGTACCACACCATTTCAATAACCCGGCAAAAGGTGGTATTAAAATTCTGAAAGTAGTAAGGTTAGAATCTATTGGTGCCACAGTTCACAATAGATACAAGACTGTATGTAGGGAAAAGATGTTTTGGGTAGTTAAATTAAATACACATTTCTCTATGGGAATGAATGAGGGATTAGAGATCAGAACTTTATTCTAGTGATCCCTTTACCTTTGTTACATTGTGTGTATTTATATATTTTTGTTTGTTTGTTTTGTTGTTCTCAAATCTTTCTGCATACTTGGACCCTTACTGTGGACTGAAAGGATAGAGAGGCTTTTTGAGGGGGGATTATAATATGTTAGGGACTATACATATGTCTGAATGGAATTAGATGTCTGGAGTTCAGAGACCTCTCTGTTTATAAGTGTGGGGAAGGAGTAGTTATATAGACTGTTAGGTAGGGGGCGTGACCTGCAGCCTTTTGGAATGGACGCTTTCTTCTGAGGCTCCTGCGTCCTAGTCTCCCAGATTAGTGATAATTAGCGCTTACCTGGGGTGTTTGATCTTGGCGAGGCACATTTACTCTATAAGTTGCCCAGGATGGCCAGACGCAATCAAAAGCCCGACACTAAGGCTCAGACGACGGACTTTTTTCAAAGACGGGATTTGGGGCCCACAGCGTCCTCCACCTCCAGGGCTGGCTCCAAAACTGCTCCGCTCTGCACAAAACAAGATGTAGACTCCTTGAAGGACTTGTTTCTGTGAAGCAGGACCTCTCGGAGGAAATTCAAACAAGAGTGACCTCGCTAAAGGCGGAGATACAACAGCTTTTTGGGTGGACGGATGCTTTGGAAGGCCGGATCTCGACAATACCCCAGACCCAGTCAGACCTAGAGGTGGACATCATAGTGCGATTCACCTACTATGCGGTTAAAGAGACTGTTCTGTGGAAGGTCTGGCTGGAGGCCCCACAGTATGAAGATGTAACACCATGCTTCTATGCCGATCTGGCACCTACCACCCTACAGAAGCAGCACACCCTCCATCCCCTGAATGCCTACCTTCCCTGTAAGGGTCTTCTTTATCGCTGGGGGTTTCCATTCAAGTTGGTGGTTTCTCACAATGGAGTGATGGCGACTCTATGGGACCCCTCGGATTGCTGTGGGTTCCTTCGTCGTTTGGGACTTCAGATGCCTCCGGAAGTTCGGTCCCTATACGAGGCGTTTGCAGATCCTGCCCAGGGTCCTCTGGTTTGACTACACAATATGGTATCAGCTTTTCCCTGGATCTGGATTTACTTGTGTGTCTTTTGGGTCCGTGGACCATGACTACGAGAGTTTGAACACTCCTTCGATCCCTGCCTTTTCAGAGATTTCGAGACCCTTGGGGGTCCCCTGGCCTGCCTATGACTGTCATATGTAATGGCGGCTTGCTGCCTTGCACTGTTTCTTCTGTTGAGACCTGTTGCTGTATACTGTACCTGCATATGTTTTTGTGTTAGGTTGCTTTATAGAGTTAGTTTTCTGAATTGCATTACAAGTCCTGATACCAGACATTGCTAGTCCTGGCTAAACACTGGTTAGGGGTTTAACCTGCTCTTTGTTGCCTTTACTAGAGCGCTGCGTGTGGGGGGGTACCGTACCTTTCCCGTTTAGATTGCTCTTCCCTTTGGTTGCTCCTTGGGTGCTCTTTTAGTCTTGGGGGGGTCACATTGCACCTTATAACCTCATTCTTGTCCGGACAAGGGTCAGCTTGGTCATAAAAGTGACTTGGCTTCTTTATAATTCCCTCTGCCATAAAGTATTCTACTCTATTAGGAGTACACTCTCAAGAGTGGTATTCTGCAATCTAAGGCTTTTATATCATTGAAAAGTCACAGAGACATAACTCGGTTTAACCATTTCTGGGAGAACCAGGATTTCATTGTCTTTAACTCCCTCAGGGCTTAAGTGTTTAAAGGGATATCTCATGCACGGTAGCTCAGGAGGTACTTTGCAGCTGTAGTAACATGTTTTCCTAATCCAACAAGAGCAGAGTCTGCTTTTCCCAACATGTCCGTTAATTATAAGAGTAGCTTATAACTAGGAACTGACTAGAAGATTTACTTCTAGATTTTGTTGTTAGAGTCAAATTTCTGTTTGCCAATCCCACTTTGCTCAGTAGTAGTGACTGCTAGTGGTGCAGCCATTTACTGCATATGCAGCATCAACCTAAGTTGGCAGTTCTTATTTTTGGTCTTCTAGAACAAAGTTTTTCAACGGTGGTCTTCCAATGCCCCTGGCACTGCGGGATTCTGGATATTAATGCCTCCGTACAGGTGTGCTGAGGCACGGAGGTCCGGAGGTCGTGCACTGTTGGGAGTACTCTGGACTGCTGCTGACAAAGTTTCAAGAATACAATGTATTGAAATTTGTGCTAGTTTTATTCAAGCAGGAATATCTTAATTGGCTGACCTCCTAGGCTCATTGAATAAAGTATTTAGAGAACAAGAAGACTAACCTACTTTAACCATCATAGCACTTGTTGGAGGGGCGGGTTCTGAGTCTGTGTCAGTTATGGGGGTGGTTGGTGGATCCTGCTGCGGGTGTTGGGTTGCCTGGTCATTCCGTGGGACCAGATGCTATTTGGGCCTTGCGGGGGGCTCGGGCAGCCCTTGACCCTCTTGGGTGGGGTGGAATGGGAAATGTTATGGCGGGTCCCCGGTCTCCCATGCCATGACTCCTTTTCTTTTGTTTTCTCTGGGATCTCGGGTCGCGCCTTTGAGCCGACTGAGTGCGCGACATGGGAGAGACGGTTCCCTGTTTTTCGAGCTTGTGGTGTGGTGCTCTGGGGGCGGGTCTGGTTGGGTCTCGGGTTTTCTTCTGCCTTCTGTGTTTTGCAACTCTATTATTTGATTTCAATATTTTGCTAGTTATTTGTTTGGAACTCTAGTGCCTCTACGGCACCTCGCTGGTCATGAAGCTCTGGGAGTAACTTCCTGTTGAATTGGGTGGCTGGGCACAGATCTTCATCCTACAGGCTGAGGGTCTCCTCCCTAGTCTTGATCTGTTATACGATAGTTTTGACACTGAGTGGTGTCCCCTTTCCTCTTTTTTTTTTTTTTCCTTGTGTGCAAGTAGTTTGATTGGTGCTCACTATGTCCACCACTTCCAGGCTCTTGTTCCATGGGGGTGGGATCACCACAGTCTCCTTTATCTACACTGAAAATTGTGTCTTATAGTGTTAAAGACCTCAATTCCCCTCAGAAGCATAGAATGGCGATGCGAAACTATATTTCCATCTACGCAGACATTATCTTTTTACAGGAAACTCATTTTCGATCTTCAGCTATCCCTAAGTACTGGGATCGGCGCTACTACCTGCACTTCCATTCCTCAGGGTCTAGTAAACGGAATGGAGTCTCCATTTTGATTCGGAATTTGCTTGGATTTAAGGTCACGGAGGTGTCCAGGGATGTGGAGGGTCGTTACTTGATGGTTCAAGGAGAAATTCAAGGTTCTCCTCTGGCTCTTCTGAATGTTTACGCTCCAAAGGAACCCAATGCCCATTCTTATTCTGAGATCTCTGCTCTTCTTGATCAGGTTCTGACATCCTCGCTTCTGGTGGGAGGGGATTTTAATGCATTACTTGATCCGATTCTTGACCGCTCTGCCCCTCCTCCTGGCCAGGGAGTTCCTCAGAAATCAAGGCTCCTTATCTCATTGGTCCGTACTCCTTCTCTAAATGATTGCTGGAGACTGTTACATCCAATGACTAAGGATTATACTTTTTTTTCCCACCCGCACGGCCATTACTCCCGGATTGATTACATTTTTGCTAATCAATTGGTGACGAATGGAGTGTGTTTGGCTGAGATTCATGATCTCACTTGGTCGGACCACGAGATCATTGAATGTTCTTTCTTGGGTTTAGAGGGGGTCTCTGGTTATTCTTCGTGGAGGTTTAATGATTCTCTTTTACTTAATTCAGATGTGCGGGCTGACTTGTTGAAATCTTTGGATGATTACTTTGCGGAGAATGCTTCTCCTGATATTGCTATAGGCACTTTATGGACAGCTCACAAGGCAGTACAGCGGGGTAAACTCATTGAGATTGCCTACAGACTTAAAAGAGCTAGAGCGGAGGAGCGTACCAGACTGGCGGGTTTGCTACACAAGGCTGTACTGGTCCATAAAGCTAATCCCACTGCATCTAATCTACTTCATCTCACCAATATCAGAGGGGAATATAATCTGTTGTTGTCTCGCGAGGTTCTTAGAGCTCTGCAGTGGACGCGACAGATGTACTTTGAGAAGTGTGATAAGCTGGACGCGATGCTAGCGTCCAAACTTCACCAACAGATTAAATTTTGTTCTATCCGTTTGATTAATACCCACTCAGGGAAACCAACTTTTAAAACTGCAGGGATTGAGGCTGCTTTCGCAGAGTTTTACGGTGCTCTTTATGATAGTTGCAAGGTGCTTCATACCCCGAGGTTGACGGATCTTCTTCAGGATTTCCTTCGGTCTTGCCATCTGCCAGCCCTCTCTACGGATGCTTTGCTTCATTAAAATGACCCTATAACTACTGAAGAAATATCAGTGGCCTTAAAAGCGCTCAAATCCTCTAAAGCGCCTGGTCCAGATGAATACACGGCGGCATGCTTTAAAGCATTTCAGTCCTCCTTTCTCCCATTTTTGGCTATGCTTTATAATTCCTTTCTGCAGGGTGAACGTCCACTGGCTGAGATGCTCCTGGCACGGATTGTGGTCATACCTAAGGATGGTAAAGACCCGGGCTCTTGCGTGAGTTATTGTCCAATTTCACTCATTAATTTTGATGTGAAGCTCTTTTCTAAAGTCTTGGCTCTTCGCATTTCACGTCTCCTTCCTGACTTGGTGCACCCGGATCAGGTGGGCTTTATTTCTGGACGGGAAGCTCCTGATAATTCCCGCAGAGTGATAAATTTGATTCACCGCGCACGGTCTTCTATTCTACTGATGCTTCTCTCGCTGGATTGCGGAGAAGGCATTTGACCGAATTGATTGGTCATACATGTGGACAGTTTTAGAACATTTCGGCTTTTCGGGTTCTATTCTTCGCGGTATTCAGTCTTTATATGCTGGCCCCATGGCGTCTGTGTCGATTGCTGGTCATAGCTCTGATGTGTTCCCTATACGTAGTGGTACTCGCAGGGTTGCCCCCTTTCGCTTCTCTTGTTCGCGCTCTGCTCTGAAACTTTGGCGTGCACAATCCGGCGTTGTCCGGATATTAAGGGTGTGGAGGTGGGGATGGAGGAATATAAGTTGAGTCTGTTTGCGGACGATATTTTGCTTTTTGTGTCATCTCCAATGACTTCACTTCCAAACCTATATTCTGTTCTCAATCTCTTCGCTTCTCTTTCGGGTTTTAAATTGAACCACTCAAAATGCGGAGCGCTGAACGTCTCACTGCCAGGGCCTTTACAGAAGCTACTCGCTCTAAATTTTGACTTTCGATGGTGTAAAACCTCTATGTCATCTCTGGGGATTCGTCTTACGGCTACATATTCTTCCTTATATAACGCAAATTTTACCCCTTTATTTAAGTCTCTCCATGTTGACTTGGACAGATGGCATAACTATCGTGTATCCTGGTTTGGTAGGATCCACTCAGTTAAAATGTCCTTATTACCTAAAATTTTACACTTTTTTAGTTCCTTGGCTCCTCCTATCCCAAGTCGCGATCTTCACTCGACTTGGGCAACACAATTTGCTAAGGCGATTCCACTGCATCTTTCCGGTCGTAGACCCCGCTGGGTCGATCTGGAAATTTCAATGAGTGGGTCGCCTCCATCGGACGTGCTGTTTTGGGTCTCCTCTTTGTCACCGTCGTTGGTTTCTGGAAGTCCTACGCTTTCGCTGACACTATGGCGTCGTCATACATACAGTGGCAAACTGACACAACATTGGACTAAGATGTGTTCTCTGTTTCATAATCCCGACTTTCCTCTGGGGTGTTCTCCTTCCCAGTTTACATGGTGGAGAGAGAAGGGTATTCGGACTGTGTCGGATTTGCATTTTGTGAACACCCTGTTTTCCTGGGACCAGTTTCGGGAAAAACATGCTGCGCCCCTATGTGAGTTCTTCTGATTTGCCCAACTTCGTCATTATGTTCTTTCTTATTTTGGCAGGGCTGCCCCTCCAGCACGAACCCTCTTTGAACATTTGTGTTCCTCATCGCAATTCGTCAGGGGAGCTATTTCTAAGATATATGCCCATATTGTCTCTTCCTTATTTTCGAGTCCCCCATCTTATCGAATGCTTTGGGAGTTGGATCTGGGAGAGTCTCTGGACCCTGAGGAGTGGTTGGACATTACGTGTAACGTTAGTAGCCTGACTCCGTGTACATTAGTAAGGGAGAATGCCTAAAAGGTGCTTGCTAGATGGTACTATAGTCCTATACGCTTACATCGCATTTTTCCCGCCACGACTCAACTATGCTTTTGTGGTTGTGGCTTTGAGGGTACATATTTGCATATGTGGTGGTCCTGCCCCCCAGTCGGGGACTTGTGGAGGTATGTTTTCCGCCTTTTGGGTTTGGCTGCAGGGACTCCAGTGACTCCTGACCCGTGGACTGCCCTGCTTAATAGGTCTTCCCGTCACCCTGTTTTGCCCCACTATTCTAATAAGCTGATATTCAGAGTCTGTGCTATGACCCGGTGTCACATCGCTCAGCACTGGAAGTCCTTGCTGCCGGCTCATACACTGTTAGATGACCGCATATGGCAGTTGATTAAGATGGAGAAGTTGACTGCGTACATCCGCAATTCTTCCATGAATTACTTGCAGATCTGGTCCCCCTGAGTGGATGCCATGGCTCCACCTGGGTTCCATCGAGATCTCCTTATTCATTGATACTGGTGGATGTGGACTCTTTCTGGCAGAAGCTCGGTGTGGTCCGTGTGTGTGTGATCTCCCCCCCCCCTTTTTTTTTTTCTGCTCCACCTGTGACCAGCTGAAGCTCCGTATGTTTAGGAGATATGCTTCCTGGTGTCATTATGTCTGTTAAACTGAATACCTGTTCTGTTTTACTCATGTACCTTTTTTTGTTTCCCTCATTCCCTTCTTTTCCTTTCTGTACCCCCAAAAAACTGTGAAAAATCAATAATCTTTGAATTATATAGACTGTTAGAACGTTTGTGTTTCATATATGAAGGATACGGGTGTTTTGTATTTGGTATGGAAGATTGGGGACCGAAAAGTTTGTGTGTGTTCCATCGATAAAATGAGGAAGGAATTCAGCCTCTCTGCCGTGTGTCTATCGGAGGAGGCAAGCTTTTCCTTTTGAGGCATGTTAGAAGCCGAGATCTGGATGTGATGTGCGTTGCATCGGTGGAACACAGACTTTGGCTGGTATCTGGGTAGGTGGATATAAATCTTTCTATGTAGGTGAGTCTATAAATGGCTTATGTTTGATGTAGATGTAGCCCAATTGATGACCCTGACGAAGTAGCATAGCGCTACGAAACACGTAGGGTGTATACTGTATGTGATTTATCAATATAAGCATAATCCTTGTATATTTTATTATATTTTTAAAATACATTTTATACTGATTATCTCAGACAGCTCATTTCTCACGTGATTGGCCATCAACCTTAAGTACCTTACCTACAGATAGTGTATATTACACTAGTCCAGATACAAAGTTCTTCTCTCTTGGAGTGAGTATACTGGACACTGGAACACCTGGTCTTGAAGGAGATAAAGTATCCCTTTGCTTTGGAGGTGGTACCATCAACGGCTGGTGAGGAGTCTGGAGGTTGAACGTGACTGGAGGTCAGATCCATTCGAAGCTATCCATCCTAGAGGAAGGTCAGGCCTCTTGTAAATGTAAGTACCCTGTAAGGGGGCTCTTTATACATTTGTTAATGTGTGGCTGATTCCTGGAGAAACTAGACTTAGAGGAGATTGTGCTGTTCCTGTTTTTCTGTTTTGTATGTATACCAAGAACCCTTCTGACTGCTTGGAAACTAGTTGCAGATCTGAACAATGAGTGTACAAGATCAGCGAGGAATTTGGAAATTGATGGACTTTTAGTAGATGTGGGACTCTCCATAACATATATTCCCTGACTGTCTTTTATATCCTTTTTCATATGTTTGTGATAAAATACATTTAGATATATGCTACTATCCCCATACTACAGCTGTATTTTCTAAATATACAGGTGAGCGCACAAATACAGCCAAGACAACAATAGCAGCTGGGAGATCCCCAGTAGGCCAGATGCTCGGGATAGTGTCAGAGACATTGCCATGATGGGAGGAAATGGTTAATTTTTCTTTTAAACCAAATTCTTTAAAAGTCTGTTTTTTAGATGTGTGTAGATGATCTCATGTTAAAACAATGGCATTTGTTTCAAGGTAAGGGGTGAAAATAACAATGTCATTTATGGAGATATACAATTATGTGCTAGACGACAAGTCTAAAGGAAGATATACTCCCATATGGGAAAGTCTGGTAGGGTGACATATTTATGTCAATGTCACGGTTTTTAGATGAATACTCAGACAGGATGGTAAGGTTAAAATGACTTTATTGAAAGAGAAGGAAACACACAAAAGACAGAGGGCGCCAAATAGTGTCTGTAAATGTAGCAATTAAGTGATAACCAGTAACATAAAGGTTATACTCACAATTGTAGTTGCTGGTTACAAGGCATATACCTAGAACCAGCCCTTAGGGCTTGTGGAGAATTCAAAATCTGTCTCCACTCAGATATGCTTGTAAAGTTGTTCAGGTGGTAGCCAGTATCCAGAAGGGTATTGTATTTTCCAAGATCAATAATGGAAGTGAAAAAGGTTAAAAGGACTGTAGTAGGCTGCTTAATGTCTAAAAACAATTCTCTTTTATTATAAAATATATTGAAATATATATATATATATATATATATATATATATATATATATATAAACAACAAACCAATAAAGTATAATATAGTAACGTTTCGCAGCTCAGAGGCTGCTTTCTCAAACCAACTGGATTGTTATACAAAAATATGCAAAAAAAACAAACATGGCAGCCATACTCCCTTTTAAAATTTTCCTCCTGAATCCTAATTGGATAACCTAGCAATTCATCGGTTGACCTTAAAATAAATAATCTAATAATTTTTAGAAATATAAAACTTAAAAATATTACAAAACGTGTATTTCAAACATATCAAAAGGACTAAAATTTTATCTAAACATTTTTTTATATTCTCTGGAAATGAGTAATCATTTTTGTAAACGGATCATTATGTATCAATGAAACAAACTTTATTGAAACTACAATATGTCTCATTGTATAACTGATCTCATTGTAACCACAATTCTCATAACAATAGTGAAGAGGAAGAATAATATCCAGTAAATATATATAGAGAGCAAGAAGCCAAGAGAAAAAAAAAATTATAATAATAAATGATAGAGAGTAATAACCAAAAAGAATAAATCTCCGATCACCATTGACCACAGAGTCATGCGGTTCAAACCGACAACAGCTTGCGTTCCACCGTGTCTAAGACAACCGTGGTAACAAGCTCAAAACGAAAAATATATATAAATGAAACATCCACATAAAAAGAAGCTCAAATAAAAAGCTCAAAAGTTCACATATACTTTCACAAAATACATATCACGATGGGAAACTTGAGATGTAACTATAATTAAGCGGCAAAAGTAAAACCGTGGGTGTAACAGTGCGGCGGCCGAGAAACAGCCGCAACACCAACATCCACATAAACACCAATCACGCTGCACCACAAACATGATAAATGTACAAGGGAGTAAAGAAACATATAAACAAGCTACCTATAATACCTTAAGAGAGAACTATAAGTCGATCCACTATCTCAAATCGCAACTAGTGATAACACAGAATAAAGATAAACTCCGCTGTGAAAATAAGGACCAAGTAACAGGCTAAAAAACTAATGTAAAATATACCCAGACATACATAAAAACATAAAATCTAAAGGGTAAAAATAAATGTAATGAGAAAGTCTATAACATACACAAAATGGGGCTGGACTACAACAAAATGGGGGCAACCACAGCATAAGAGGGCACCCGCATACCCATATACAGTAAAATATATAAAAATATATCAATATATATAATGGGCTATATATACAAAAGAAAAATAGGATAATAAGATAAGATGTAAAATAAAATGATATATACAACTATTAATGTAGTACTTGCATATAAATAAACAGATATCAGACCTGTAGCTTAATATAAAACTACATATCTATAAAAAGGAATACCCATATACACAATTGGTAGTTGGATGTTTCACCTTCTGTACCGCTCGGTATGCGGCGCTCGGGGCAGTCTCACTCCGCTTCCGGGTTTCCCCCGACATCGCGTCACGTGCATCGTGATGTCATCTGGTAGCGTCTATTTCATGATGCTCCAGACTAGGCGCGGGCTCACTCTGATAGTGTTCCCTAGCACCCTGTGTGCTCAGTCCTTGTGTCCTAGCCAGCATCTGCTCCAGTTCCTTCCTGCCTTGTCTGCCTCTCCAGCTGGCTGAGGATTTCCCCAGCCTGTGTCCTCTCCAGACATTTTCAGTCCTTCCAGTCCCTCCAGCTGGTCTCCTCTTGTGGGTTGGCTTCCAGCCTGTTCCTGACAGCTCCATCTTGTCCAGCAGTCCACCCTGGACTATCTTCCAGCCTGTTCCTGACAGCTCCATCTTGTCCAGCAGTCCACCCTGGACTATCTTCCAGCCTGTTCCCAGTCAGTCTTCTGCCAGTGGTTTCTGGATCTGTCACTCCAGCTTGAGCTTTGAATATCCTGGCGTGTTTCGGATCTTCTCCCAGGAACCCTCCAAGTCGTCTGCAGGTCCAGTTCTGCTCTTCCACTGCACCAGTGCTGATACTACAGGACAGGTCTGTTCTCTCCATCCAAGGAGAGTATCTTTCTATTGGTTTTATGTCCTTTTCTAGGAGAGTTTCAGCCTTCCGTCCTCTGCTCTCTAGCCTCGCTCCCCATACTGCACTCCCCAGCCTTCACTCTCCCCCACAGGAGAGCAAGTACTGCCTGTGGGATTATCATCCAGGGCTCACCTCCAGCTCCTCTGGGGTTTGCCATCCGGCCTTGCGGCCGGCACCGTACCTGGCTTAGGCCGCAGCACGGTAATCCCGCAGACAGTCAATGTACGGCAAGCACCGCTAACCAGCGTTGCACCCGAGCACTCCCTCTCCTGTGGGCTTCGTCACGTCTGGTCCCCCCTGTGTGACAGGATGTCAAAATGAATTAAAGGTGATATACTTAATATGATATGATAAGTCTAGAATAAGTGCCAAAAGAATATGTATGTGGTGTGTGAAAGAAACACCTCTATACAGAGGTTATGTGACAAAAATGTGTGATGTGAGTTGTATAACAAATGAAACTGAATTGATATTTAAAGTGTTTATAAAATTAATAGAATGGTGAGAGTAATATGTATAGAACTGAAATAATCTTGAGGTGTTCGTGAAATATGGTGTGTGTTGTATTAAGATTGTAAATGTGTAGTGAAGTGAACTAGTGACTGATTCAAAATATGTTAAAGTATTGGTTGAAAGTGTGAATTTGTGATGATATGAACTATTAAAAATATAAAAGATATAAATATGGTAAAATAAATTCACCATACTTATAATATATATATATAACATATATATTATATATATATGTGAACATACACAAGGTGAAAAAGAAAAAAATATATATATAATATATAATAAGCTATACTAGCTGTAGTAATTCTGAATTAAGCGGAATTCATTAATTTATTGGTAAATTGTTATATTTTGCCAGATAAGTGTAATATAGTTAAATAGCTTGGTTTATATATTAGTTAATATAATTCTTGGTATTTCTAGATTAATATATTGTGTTTCTGGAAAGGTTATATAGCTAATATTGATCTGGGAAATTCTTTGAATTAATTTATTAACCCTTTAACTGCTATTTGTCTATTTAATTTGTGATGTTTCTTTGGATTTCTTTGTGTATGTTTTGGGTCTAAGCTTTTGTACAGTAAGAAGTTTATTTAAACCTTACACTAGACAAAAGAAGTCGCCATCTTGGGTGTGCCATACTATATTTCTAAGTGGATTAACTCTTGGAGTACCCTATATGTTTTACATAGGATTGCTATGATCATGTGTATAATATATGTTGCATGAAGTTTGGTATACTATCTAGACATATATTATTAGATTGATTCTGAGTATATTCTTGGTATAATCTATTATTGACTATATTAAATGCAATTTATATGTTTTATTTAGAAGGTATGCAATATTTGAAATCGATAGATAATTACATTTTAGTGATCTAAATCTGGGAATTTATTCCAGTTAGTTTCTCTAAATTTGGTTATTATATATGGTATAAGGAAATTGTCAGAGGACCTGGCTTAATATTAAAGTTTGCTCACCTGACAACCTACCTTAAACCTTAATTAGCATAGTTTATACAGATTCTGGGGCAGAGGTATTCATATATGCTGCTGCCAACAGTATTTTAATTAATTATAGTATCAATTATCCTTTTCTATGCTGCTGAGTTCAATTATTGTTATATAATATCACTTAATATACCTATGTGTGGTTAACCCTTCAATTGCTGGTAATCCTAATGGTGATAATTGTGGTTTGAGTTACTGTATATCTATTGTAATTGCTGGTCACTCATTTATATCATTGTTGTTTACACTTAATATATGGTATATTGTATTTAATAAATTATATATATTTTAGCACAAATATGTGGGACTGATTATTTTAATCAATTATTTACTGTGAAGTAACGTGTCAATACCTAATATAGTGTACAGTTCTCAAATTTAATTTTATCTATTTATGTGAAGGTATCCAACCTAATAGGTTCTCTTGTTTAACCCTTTCTTGGATATTACCTTCGACAATAGCAGGGTAGGGTATGGTTCTGGTTAACATAGAGGCAAAACTATAGATACTGATCACAAGATCAGCTTGGTGCTGACCGGAGGAGCCAGCCCACACCCCAGATGAATGCCTAATGGATAGGAGCTACCTACTGGGGTGAAGGGAGAACAAGGAAATATACCTGAGCTGCTAGTCAAATGCTGCTACGCTGGAAATGGAGGAGCAGGTAGTATGGAGTTCCAACTCTGACTCAGTGATTTGACTGGCTGTCAAATGAGTCGAACTTTGACAGCTATGGCTGGAATCTGATTTTCAAATAAGTAAAACAGTGTTATTACAGCAGTATGAGCAAATGAGAGCTGAATAGTAGTAGTCAAACTGCTAAGGTATAAATGGCGAACACAGGAGAGTCCAATATCTAAGCAGACAGGAACATAATAGTCAGATGGCAGTCAAGCAGGGTGTAATGGTTTTCAGTACACTCAGTGGCAGGCAATTTGGTAAAAATAGGATTTTAGTCTTACCTGTTAAATCCTTTTCACTTAGTCCATACAGGTTACTGGTACACTGGGAGGTGATCCGCCCCTTTAAGTAGGCAGGAACATTCATCTAAATGTATGCAGGGGGCGAAGCCCCCCCTCCCTCTTAGGCTGCATCTCAGTCAGAACAAGCCAGAATGATTTGAGACACTAACACTGACCAGAGATAGGAGAGAAGAAGAAGACCCCTGTGAGCATGCCCCAAAGGACTCCCACAGCGTACCACAGGAGAGCCAAGCATGGTCCCTTGACAGGGTGGGAGACCAGTAACCTGTATGGACTAAGTGAAAAGGATTTAATAGGTAAGACTAAAATCCTATTTTCACTGTCGTCCAATACAGGTTACTGGTACACTGGGATGTCCAAACATTGAGTTTTCCCAGAGGCGGGAAGAAGGCAAGGACCAGGCGCAAGGCCCCCAGAGTCACCAGAACCTCTATGAACCAACCGGTCATAGATCCCAACAAGCAGAAGTGTCAACGGACACCAACTAGGGGTAAGAACAGACCCCAAGAACAAAACACAGCACACTGAACAGAGCCAACGGGGCTCAACAGTAAGGAAGCACTGAGAATCTCAGAAGAAGATCCTAGACAGGCAAAACTGCCTCCAGGACCTTCGTCCCAAAGCTGGCATCAGCCGAGGCCAGCACATCCACACGGTAGTGCTTTGAGCACGTGTGCACAGAGGACCAAGTGGCCGCCCGGCACAGCTGATCAGCAGACACTTGATTTTCATAGGCCCAAGAGGCCCCAATTGATCTGGTGGAATGAACAGTGACCCGAAAGGGCACATGTCTATTCCGCAATTTGTAAGCCTTACGAATAGTAGATTTTATCCAAGATGCAATGGTCACCCTGGATGCCGGTCTCCCTGCCCTAGGCCCCTCAGGAATGACAAACAGAGCGTCAGACTTCCTGATAGACTCAGTGCGATGAACATAAAATTCGAGACAACGCACGACATCCAACAAATGAAGATCCCTCTCCTTGTCAGAGGAAGGGTTAGGGCAGAAAGAGGGCACCACAATCTCCTGATTGATGTGGAATTCGGAGACAACCTTAGGTAAAAATTCCTTGGAAGTGCTAAGCACAGCCTTATCCTTGTGGAACACTAGATAAGGAGGTTTACAAGACAAGGCTTGTAACTCTGCCACCTGGCGAACTGATACGATAGCCAAGAGGAAGGCCATCTTCCAAGTCAAAAGGAATGGAAGCTAAGGACTCAAATGGGGGTCGTTGGAGAACCCCCAGAACTAGATCGAGGTCCCACTGAGGAGCTGGACTCCTGAAAGCGGGCCGAACATAAGCCACACCCTGGAAGAAAACTTTGACATCAGGGAGGATGGCAATGCACTCCTGGAAAAAAACAGACAGAGCAGACGTCTGAACCTTGAGAGAACTCAGGCTGAGCCCTTTCTCAACCCCATCCTGTAAAAAGGCCAGGACAGTAGGAACATGGAAATCAAGTGATAGATCCCTATCAGCACACCATGCAACAAAGGTTGACCAGATTCGATGATAAATCTTGGAAGATACAGGCTTGCGAGCTTTAAGCATCGTAGACACCACAGAAGAGGAAAAACCCTTTTTCTTCAGAATTGAGGATTCAACCTCCAGGCCATCAAATGAAGACGATGAACATCCTCCTTCCACAGGTACCCTTGTAGCAGCAGATCTGGACGAGCTGGAAGTGGAAAGGGTTCCGCTACAGACGAGGCCAGTTCGGAGCAATAAGAACGACCGGACAACGCTCCACCTTCAGCTTCTGGATGACTCTGATCAACAGAGGAAGAGGAGGGAAGATGTAGGCTAGGGAGAAGTCCCAAGGGATGGACAAGGCGTCCACTGCCAGGGCCAGTGAGTCCCTCCACCAGGAGCAGAACACTGACACCTTCCTGTTGTGCCTGGTTGCCATCAGATCCACTACAGGAACCCCCCCACATCTGGGTCAGAAGGTGAAACACCTCTGGATGAAGAGCCCACTCTCCCCTGTCGACTGTGTGACGACTGAGGAAGTCTGCCATGACGTTGTCTACGCCTGGAATGTGTACCGCTGAAATGACGGGAACATGTGCCTCCACCCAAGATAAAATGGCCTTGACTTCTAACCATGCGGCGAGACTTCTTGTTCCACCTTGTCTGTTGATGTAGGCCACTGCGGTGGCGTTGTCGGACTCCACTCTGACTGGACAACCCTCCAGTTGAGACTCCCAATGTCTCAGGGCAAGGAAGATGGCACGGAGTTCCAGAACATTGATGGAGAGGAGAGATTCCTCCAATCCCCACTTCCCCTGAGCACTGAAGCAACCCAACACTGCCCCCCATCCCAGGAGGCTGGCATCCGTCGTGACTGTGGTCCAATAGGGAATCTGGAAGGATCTCCCTTTCAGGAGATGAGACAGGTCCAACCACCACTCCAAGCTCAACTCGACATGAGGAGGCAGAGAGACTGACAGGTGCAGATGGTCTGGATGATTCCTGCACGTCTGGATCACAAACCTCTGAAGTTCCCTGGTGTGTGCCATGGCAAATGGCACCGCCTCTATGGTGGAAATGAACTTCCCCACCAGAGATGTCAACTTCGGAACTGGAATCCGCTCGAGAGCCAAAATCTTTGATACTCGGAGAGCAATCTGATGAGCCACCTCGTCTGGGAGAAACACCATGCACCTCTGAGTGTCGAACAGGAGACCCAGGAAGAGTATCTGCTGAGATGGGATCAAGTCTGACTTGTCCAGATTCACAATCCACCCATGTCGAGTGAGTGTCTGAATACATGCCTGAACCTGCTGGTGAAGGATCTCGGCAGATGAAGCTTTCAAGAGTAAATCGTCCATGTAGGGAGTCACCCTGATGGCATCTCGATGGATCACCGCTATCAAAGCACCCAGGACTCTCTGAAAAACCTGCGGAGCTGTAGTCAGTCCAAAGGGAAGAGCCGAAAATTGAAAGTGACCTTTGTGGCAGGCAAACCTGAGATACCGCCTGCTCTCTAGATGGATAGGGATGTGCAGATAAGCATCCTGAAGATCCAGGGAGGCAAGGAACTCCCCTGGAGACATAGCAGCTATCACAGAGAGCAGGGATTCCTGACGATACTGGGTACTCACAACAAAGGAATTGAGATCTTTGAGGTCCAAAATAGGACGAGCTCCACCGTCTTTTTTGGCCACCACGAACAGGTTGGAATAGAATCCTGAACCTGTGTCCTCTGTGGAAACTGGTTCCAGGTCTTCTTTGTCCAAAAGATCCTGAATAGCGTCGTCGAACAGACGCCTTTTTGTAGGTTCCTAAGAAGGACGAGTAAAATGGAACCGAAAAGGGGGAAGAGAGGAGAAAGGGATCCTGTATCCCTCTGACACCACCTGAAGAACCCAAGGGTCCACCACTGACTCCTCCCAAGTCCGGCGAAAGATGTGAAGGCGCCCACCTACAGCTGGATGCGGACCCGGGTTCGGCGAGTCATGCCGAAGCAGTCTTGGAAGTCTTGGCCTTGGGGGCAACTTTGGGCTTCCAGGACTGTTTGGGTTTGGAGGAGGAGCGCGAACCAGGCGGAACCGCCTGGGATGCAGAACGTGTCTCAGTTTGGAAGGAACGAAAGGACCGATTGCGTTTGGCTGGAAACTTCTTTTTAAAGACTGAAGGTAGAAGAGTACTTTTACCTCCAGTAGCCTCGCTAATCAACTCCTTTAATTCTGAACCAAACAGGGAAGCCCCTTGAAAGGGCAAAGAAAGCAACACTTTCTTGGAAGCGGTGTCAGCAGACCAAATTTTCAGCCAAAGAGCGCGTCTAGCCACCACTGAAGAAGTGGAGGCCCTCGCCATCATGCGAACTGCGTCAGAAGAAGTGTCAGAAACAATTCTGAGCTTCAGAAATGTTAGCAAGGAGTTGCAACTGCTCTGACACTGGTGCATCTTGGCGAACCGCCACAGTAAGCTGTTCAGTCCAGACCGCAATGGCCCGGTTAACCCACGCCACAGCAAAGGCTGGATGCATGGCAGTACCAATAGAGGCAAAAATAGACTTAAGACAAGTTTCTAACTTTTTGTCCGTCCAATCCTGTAAAGCAGAAGCATCAGATACAGCCAAAGCAGTAGATTTAGACAATCTAGAAACTGGAGCATCCACCTTAGGAGAATGAACCCATTTAGCTAGTTCAGTCTCAGGAAAAGGATAAAGTTTGGCAAACTTTTTTGAGACTGAAGAGGACTTATCAGGATTTTTCCACGCATCAGAGACTAAGCGTTCAAGAGTAGGATTAGTAGGAAAACATGTAACAGCCTTAGAAGGTTTCTGAAACACGTCCGTTGGGTCAAGAGTAGATTCCTGACGCAAGGGAAGATTGAGGGTGGGCAACACAGCCCTGATCAAACCCTCCGCAGAGAGTTCAGGGTCACATTCATAAGGGTCCCCAGTGGATCTGGTAGACTCAATAACTGTACCATCCTCAACATCAGAATCCTGCAACAATTCTTCCTCAGAAGAATCAGAAATGTCAGGAGCTCCCTGTGGCTTGGGCAAGGAGGTCCTGACAGTGGAGGGGGCTGCCATACTTGAAGAGCCCCCTGAACCTGAGAGGGAAAGAGCTGAAGAGTGGATCTGAGATCCCTAGTTGCAGCCTTGAACTCTTTCACCCATGTTGGCTCAATAGTGTGACTGGAAGGCCCTGGGTTGCTGCCATGACCTTCCACACAAGTTGGGCATAAATGACCAGAAAATTCTCTAGGTAGCCCTGCGTGACAGGAGGAGCAAAACGCAATGGGGGAGACAGATACCCCAGCCTCCTTCGTCTTAGGTCTAGTCCCAGGCTCAAGTGGAGTAGACATGCTCACAGCGTCAGATATACCCCACTGATAGGAATCACCCGATTAAAGTGTGAAAGATTAAATATTCACCCCAGAAACGTTTAAAACTAAACTTATCTGGCATGCTAAGGGTTAATCAGCAGAGGAGAGAGAGAAGGTCCGGTCCCTGCGTAGTATACTCGATGAGAAGATCTCACAAAATGGCTGCCGCGACGGGAGCCAATCAGAAAAGGAGCGCAAACCAAGCGCTCATGGGAAGCGTAGTTTTCCTCATAAAGGACCCCAAAACAGTGACCAAAGTCCCCCCAGTCCCCCAACACACTCAGACATACAACCGGATGATACAGCAAGGGAAGACAAATAAAATGAGCCCTCTCTGAAGTCGCTATGTGAAGCGGTTCCAGAGATACGTCCCAAAGACTGTAAGTCCATAGAGAGTAAAGGAGCAATGGCGTCTATGTGGGAAAAGCGTGCTTAAAGGCGCGGAACAGTATTTCTAATAAATTTTACCCTTAAAGTTAAAGTTCCATAACACATAGCAAACATATATACTATAACAGCAAACATTACCCAACCAAGGTAAACAATGCAAATGCCCATAAAATAGAGAAACCCAGCAGAGAGAGGGTTAAATCCCACATAAACTGCTACAAAACTCAGACATACACATATACATTGCATAGTAAAATATATAAAAACACCCAATGAGCGCTGGAGTGCACAATGAGAACTCCCAAACACCATCCTAATGAAGGGACACTGAGGGACAAGTGGACCTTCGGCACTCAAAGGGTGGCTCACCTTTCCTGCAGGACTTCTGTCTTCAGGTTACCAAGATCAGAAAGGAATCACCATAGAGGATAATTCCCCAGGGAAATACTTGAAATCAAGTTATTCCCTCTTCAGGGTAAAAGATCCACCAGAAGTACCTTGAAAGCTGTGCTATCCACTTTAAATAGGACATTTGACAGCCTTGGTAACCCGCCTAATGGTGGTATTCCATATTTGTAAAAATAACAAAGAAACTAAAACTTGAAGAGAGCTGTTCTCTGCCTGGTGTGAACACACCGAGGAACAAATCATTCTGGCTTGTTCTGACTGAGGTGCAGCCTAAGAGGGAGGGGAGGCTCCGCCCCCTGCATACATTTAGATGAATGTTCCTGCCTACTTAAAGGGGCGGATCGCCTCCCAGTCTACCAGTAACCTGTATTGGACGACAGTGAAACACAGTTTTATTGAAACCAGATAGAATAAAGTAACCTTCGTGGGTCCAGCAATAGTTAACAAACAGTACTGATACAGGACAGGTTACTAAATAACATTAGCCCACACAGGTCCAGTATACATATATATACATATAGAGCAATAAATATACTGACACAGGTCAGGAACAGTTTGTGTGATATAGTGAGACACTGATGGTAAATGCTATTAGGACAGGAGGCTGGGAGGCCCTAGTAGCGAGGCACAAGAAGCACTCTCTGTGGATGAGTGCCAAAATAGCTACTAGGCCCAGGAGGGGTGAGCGAGGCTCAGATGGATCACGGACTACCAGTAGTACTGCAACCGGAGGAACAACGGAACCCCCAGGAATACAGACACAGACTGTCACCCAGTGTAACGGTACCGGACAATAGATGTAATAACGCTAGGCTCGATGGCAACTGCCGGGTGACCAAGCTGACTGAGGCGCCCAGGAGACCAACCTCAATAACAGGAGTAGTGACAAGACAGCGTATAATGTGCCAACAATAGCTCCTACCCGGGTGAGTACCAGACGGCCCTGGTAACGGGTGCTTGGCTTGTTGGCGACTGACAAGAGCGGAGACTAACTGAGGAGCCCAGGAGACCAACCTCAGTGGTAAACAATAACAAGCCTAACATATAGTGGGCAAGCGAGATCTGCGTCAGCCCGGGGTAAGGAGGCAGCAAGGCACAATTGGGTCGCAATCACGGAATGGTAATGCAGTACTCAAGGCAACCAACTGGGCCAACACGCTCAAGACAGAGCACAGGGGATACTCTCTACCAGACACGGTAGTGCACCGGACTGGAGGCACAGAACAGGAATGACAGCCAGGCCGGGTCGGTACACAGAGCAGGAACGTCAGCCAATCCAAGTCAGTACACGGAGCAGGAACATCAGCCAATCCAAGTCGGTACACAGAGCAGGAACGTCAGCAGGCCGGTTGGTACACGGAGCAGGAACGTCAGCCAAGCCGGGTCGGTACACAGAGCAGGAACGTCAGCCAATCCAAGTTGGTACACGGAGCAGGAACATCAGCCGGGCCAGGTCAGTACACGGAGCAGGAACAGGATCAGAGAGAGTAGTCAGGCATTCCAGGTCATACACAGAATATCACACGATAACGGCAGCAAGCACTAAGCAACGGGAACACCACGAAAGGGCCCTGTATGAGTGACAGGGCACAGTACTTAAAGGCTACCACTGAGTGGAGTAATCACATGCTAGCCAATAAGAAAGCATCAGACAAAATGTGTCAAAATGTCGCCAGCAATACACGGGCACCGTGATACAGGGTGTCACGGTTTGTTTTGACTCTCAGACACAGAGTAAGATAAAAATCAAACTTTATTGAAAAGTTTTATGGGAACCCACACGGGTCCTGAACATACACATATATCACAGGCATACAATGGGTTCAAACAGTAGCATTACAAGATACAGTATGGTAGGCTCTACCGGCCTTGCCAAAGTACCAGGCAAGGCAGCCAATGGTATGAACTAACAATGTGACTATGGCTCTACCGGCCTTGCCAATGTACCGGGCAAGGCAGCCAGGAAGACGACACAAAGCGGGAATAAGGCTCTACCGGCCTTGCCAATATACCGGGCAAGGCAGCCTGAAAGATGACACTATAACATGGAAGCAGGCTCTACCGGCCTTGTCAATATACCGGGCAAGGAAGCCAGGAGGACAGCTCCACTAATGCTGTATAGATGGGAGCAGCAGCATAAGATGGAACAGTGGAGCAAACCAGTATCACAACCAGAGAGACCAACCGGTGCAATAATGGAGGCGGCAGCAACCGGTGAATGAGGAGTAAACCAGTACCACGTACTGGACAACAGTATAGCCCAACCGGTTCTATAGTGGAGGCTTCAGCAACCGGTGAATGTGGAGTAAACCAGTACCGCGTACTGGACAACAGTAACGCCCAACCGGTTCTATAATGGAGGGATCAGCAACCGGTGAATGTGGAGTAAGCCAGTACCGCGTACTGGACAACTGTAACGCCCAACCGGTTCTATAATGGAGGGATCAGCAACCGGTGACTGTGGAGTAAACCGGTACCGCGTACTGGACAGCGGAATCACCCAACCGGATCTATAATGGAGGCAACAGCATCTGGTGAATGTGGAGCAAACCAGTACCGCATGCTGGACAACAGTAGCGCCCAACCGGTTCTATAATGTAGGGATCAGCAACCGGTGAATGTGGAGTAAACCAGTACTGTGTACTGGACAACCGTATCGCCCAACCGGTTCTATAGTGGAGGCATCAGCAACCGGTGAATGTGGAACAAACCAGTACCGCATACTGGACAACCATATCGCCCAACCGGTTCTGTAATGGAGGGATCAGCAACCGGTGAATGTGGAGTAAACCAGTACCGCGTACTGGACAACAGTAACGCCCAACCGGTTCTATGATGGAGGAATCAGCAACCGTGAATGTGAAGCAAACCAGTACCGCGTACTGGACAACCGTATCGCCCAACTGGTTCTATCATGGAGGGATCAGCAACCGGTGAATGTGGAGTAAACCAGTACCGCGCACTGGACAACAGAAACGCCCAACCGGTTCTGTAATGGAGGGATCAGCAACTGGTGAATGTGGAGTAAACCAGTGATCAGAATGTCGCCCAGAAGACCCAGCAACCAGACGGATGACAATCAGGATCCAGCAGCAGGAACAACAGACAGGCCAGGACAACCACAGCAGTACAGCCATCCAAGTCAGGAACAGAGCAGTAACAACGGCAGCACCGGATCAGGAATGGAAGCAGGAACGACAGCCCAACCGGATCTGGAACAGAGGCAGGAACCATGCAGGAGAGACACTGACTTCTGGAGAAACGCTGACACTGGTAACGCAGCAAAAACAAGCCCAACAATACAGGTACAAGGCAGGTGACTACTGACATAGAGACACCACAAAAGGGCCACCAAAGGGTGCCTCAGCCCAGTCTATATAGGCAATACTGGGCGGGCAATAGACAGGCGGCCAATGGAGAGTAACACACCTGACTGACAGCAGAAGTCAGCAATCACTGGCACCGTGATACAGGGCCAGCAACAGGAGGGCTCGGAGGTACACAATAGGCAATAAGAAATGTAGTCAAAAGGAGAATCAATTCTGGAAGCGATACACTCAAGGGTAATCAGAAAATGAGGCCAAGGTCTGTACATGGAAATCACACTGGAGCAAGGACAACTTGAACTTTGGAACAGAACTGGGAACAACTCAACAAGCACTAGAAGGCTAAGATCACGTGCCAATACTGGAAACTGGCCATTGATACTCTCAAGACAAAGTAAAAACCAGGACTAGGAGTAAGGATCCGGCAAAACAAAGAAACTGACAAAAAAAACAGACAAGGAATCAGAAAAAAGACCAGAAAAAAAGGACAGAATATGACACTATTCCCCCAAATTACTACCTCTAGGGGTACAAAGACGGTTTAGTGGGAAAGGAACAGTGAAACCAGTGAACCAGAGAGGGGTTATGTACATCTGCGGCCACAACCCAGGAGTGCTTCTCCATGATATAGCCCTTCTAGTTGACATGGTAATGCAAGCCACAGCAGAGGAGGCGAGAGTCCAGGATAGCATCAATTATGTAACTCCTTAGACTCAGCCAAATCATTTTGGAGATTTGGATTGAGCCTCTCAGTCTGCCCATTCGTCTAGGAATGGTGTGAAGATGAATGCTGGAGGTGGATACTCAGTTTGGAGCAGAAGGCTCTCCAAAATGTAGACACAAATTGGGATCCACGATCTGAGGTGATATGCTGAAGAATCCCATGGAAACGGTAATTGATTCAGAAAAACAACTCAGCCAGTTCCATGGAGGTGGGGAGTTTGGACAACGGTGTGACATGTCCCTGTTTGGAGAATCTGGCCACAAAGACCCAAATAACCCATGGAGGAGGGCAGATCAACTGCAAAATAGATCTAGACCTGTGTAAAAGGTAGCGCAGGGAGTGGAAGTGGTTGCAGAAATTCCACAAGCCAGAACCTGGGTATCTTCATCTGGGCACAAACCGGGCAAGACAGAACAAAGTTGGAGATGTCAGTTTTCAGTTCCGGCCACCAGATCAAGAGTGTGGAGAACACCAGGATAACCTGCTGTAACAGAACAGTGACCCCAATGGAGAATAACTGAGCAACAATCCATAAGAATTAAAAAGATGTTGGGTGGTAAGGAGATACCCAAAGGACAGGTAGACTGGGCCTGTTGGAGTTGGGTAAGGAAGGCTGTGGACAATGATGTGATGACAAGAGGGGATGGCACTATGGGCTCAGGAATGATCCAGCTGATTCATATAGTCGTGACAGAGTATCACCCTTCACATTGTTTGACCCAGGTATGAAGGTAGAAATTATGAAAATAAAACAGGAGCATGAGGATACCTCAAGACAGGAGCTGTACAAAAAGCCAGCTTGAAGGACCTGAAGACTTGTACAGCTTCAGTGCCCCAGTGCTGCAGGTCCCCATACTGGGTCATGGCAGAGGTAGGAGAAATGTTCTGACCTCTGCTCTTGATGAGGTGTTCCAAGGTAGCAAATAGTGTGATACATTCCTCCAGACAGTCTGGAATAGGCCTTTTGGTCAATTCATCTTTGAAATGATCAGACAGACCCTTCCGGAAAGTGTCCTTTAGGGCATTGTCTCCCCAGTCTGTATTATCCACTAGAGCCCAAAATTATGTAGCCTACTGGATCAGAGACTCGGAGCCCTGTTGACAGTCAATAATAGTAGACTCTGCTGTTGCCTGGAGCCCTGGGATGTCAAAAACAATGGATTAGAAGTAATTCAGAATAGGTGACTGATGGTCAAGAAGAGGTGATACCCAGGCCAAAGCAGAACCCTGTAAAAGAGATATAATAAACATAATGCAGTACTGGTGTGATAGGTATGCATCTGGCTATGGAAATGCAAATAGCATTGATTCAAGAAACCCAATACTCTTCAGGAGAGCCATCAAAATAGTCAGGAAAAGGCAGTCGATAAGGAACTTGAGAAGTAATGACTATAGAATCCAGTTTCTAATCCAACAGTTTGATCTGAGCAGAGTACTGCTGTAGTCTAGACCCTTGTTGGATCATGACTTTAGGCACTTCTTCCGGATTTGTGGTCATTTCACCCGAGTAGGTAGCTACTATCCTCTAGGCAGTCATCTGGAATGCGGGCTGGCTCCTCTGTTTGGCACTGTACTGATATTGAGATCAGCATCTCTAGCTTGGCCTTGGCCACAAGCCCAAGCTTATATTGGTCAATACCAGCTGACATTACATGACCCCTGCTCTGTACTCTGGATACATTGTTGTCTCAAACCCTAAACACTTATTTTTCATGTTGTCCCTTATACATATATGCAATGTCATGTGTAATCTGTATCATCTTTCCGGTATTGCAGTTTTACTTTGAATATCTGATTCTGAAAGCAGGAGATGAATGTTGATTTAAGACATGGGTGTTAATTTGTGTGTGTGTATTATATATATATATTTATATAAAAAGAGGAAAAAAGTGAATCCAAAGCTATGCCACATCCAAAAAATCTGAAATATTAATTAAAAAGGTATATTTATTTGTAATATTATAAACTATATCTAAAATAAATCTAAAAGTTTTGTGTCTCCAGAGTACACTAATACCAGACATGTATAGTTATCTAACCAACACAGAACCAAAGTTAACAGGAGCACAAAAAGTTTTTTTTGACAAAATCCGTTACCGGAGCCATTCAATTGCCCAACCAACTAAAACCACAAAATAGCGTGAGTAATGGGTACATCAAAGGAAAAGGGCTAATTGTCGTTGCCCGACACAGAGCATGAGCTCAACACACAGTCACCCTCCCAAACACTAACCCTATACTACCCCTAACCGTACAGTTCAACAATATTAGCCCTACCACTAGCCTAACACCAGTGCTGTATCACACATACCTGTCATCCGCTGTGCGTCTTCTTCTGTCATCTTAAATCTTTCTTCCTTTTTCTCTTCATCTTCTGTCTTCTCTTCTTCTTCCTCTGAGGAATATGTACGTGAAAAGAACCAAAGAGTAACATGAAATATGCTCCACAAACATAAGTTGCAAATATGTGCAGTGGTTAACACTTTGACTGCCTGAGGGGTACGTAAAGCATTTCAGAGCAATGCGTTGCGTATCTCTCTGACACTCAGGGAGTTAAATTGATACATCTAGTCCTAGTCACAGAAAAAAAAAAAATCAACATTCCTCCAAATTGAATAAAATGTTTTAAAATCCATTTCACTTTAAAATATTTTTCATGCCAAATTGAAAAATATTGGTTTATACAAAATATACCCTATATGGTGCACTGTAATACTTAAATAGCTATTTTGGCCGCTGGTGCTGGCGGCAGGAAGTCAGACTAAATACCCCCACCTTGTTACCTTTTGGATGATGCCTGAGCCAGGCTGTGGAAAATTTGAACAGACTGGCTTTTATATGGCCAGTTTCTGTTCAAAATAGTTTCCAGCTTACCATTGGCTGGAATGTGTGCTTACACACCTCCTAACCACTCAGCTCCTAATGGGTTTCTTCATCCCCACACTAGTAGCTGATTGGCTGGGAGGTGCGTAAGCACACATCCCTGCCAATGGTAGGCTTTAAACCATTTTGAACAGAGATTGGCCATATAATAAAGCCAGACTCTATGGTGGAGCCATCAGACTATTTAAAGGGATAGTAATACTTTGTTTTAACTTTATTTTATTTTGTAGGCATTAAAAAAACATGAAGAATGATATAAGTCTTATCTCTCACACCTTTATGGTTTATGAGATATTCACAAGCAAAGTTTCCCCCTCCCGCCCCTTTTACATACTGTAAACAATCTCTTCTCAGATGTGGAATGCAGTCCATAGACTGGACAGATAACAGAAGGGGACACTCTTATTCCTTTGAAAACAATGAAATCCCTGCCCCCCTTGACAAGCTTTTCAGGTTTTTCCGTTATCTTAATTGAAGATTGTCCCTCTCTGCAGTCTACCTGGGCAGCTCCCTTCTGCCCTGGCTGAAAAGTGTTACATCAGTAAAAGGGGTGGGAGGGGGACACTTTGCTTGTGAATATCTCTTAAACCATAAAGGTTTGGGAGATAAGACTTATATCATTATTCATGTTTTTTTAATGCCTACAAAATAAAATAAAGTTAAAACGAAGTATTACTATCCCTTTAAGTATTACAATGCACCTTATAGGAAATATTTTGCATTACCCTACAATTTTCAATTTGTCACAAAAAATAACAAAGCAAAATGGATTTTGAAACATTTTATTCAATTTGGGGGACTGTTGATTTTTTGCAACTAGGACTAGATGCATTAATTTATCCCTTTGAGTGCCAGAAAGGTATACAATGCATTGAAGGTACCCTTCAGGCAATTAAACGGTTAATCACGTGACATATTTGCAGCTTGTGTTTGTGGAGCATATTTCATGTTTGTTTACGTTTTGGTTCTTTTCAGGGTAGAAGAAAAGAAGACAGAAGAGGAAGAAAAAGGAGAAGAAGGAAGAGATAAGATGACAGAAGAAGATGGACAGTAGTTGACCAGAGTGCTGAAGACCCTGCTGCACATCCGGATTACTGGTAAGTATGCATACCACACTGGCACTCATAGGGTTAATTCTACTAACATTTGACACATTTGTTTCATACTTTGGATGCATTGATATAGGGCTTAGGGCCCCATATCAATACATCCACTGGTCACTTATTTTTTTTTTTTTGATTTTTTTTTTTTGTTTTGTTTTTTTTGCTTTTTTCCTCTTCAATTCAATTAAATATGTGTTAGGGGCTTCTGCGCCCCCAAAAATGAGTGCAGGTTTCATACATTAGAATGGGTTCCTTAACGCATCTTAATGCCTAACGCATGTAATTGATTTAAACAGGAAACTGGTTTTAATGGGTTTCAACTTTAGCACCAGACGTGCCCATTTTTCTGCAGTTATTTCTTCATTGCACAAACTGAGTTGCTTACCTTGCTTAAAAAACATTTCTGCATGTGTTTTATTTGGTGACTGGGGAAATGAATTGAGGCCATACTCCCTGAAAGCAAAAAAAAAAAAAAATATTTGACGTGACTTTCTATACAAAGTTATTATGCCAGGAAGTTTAGTTTAAAAATACTGTTTTTTAGAAATGCTTCAGCAATATACAATAAAAAGTCATAATATGCAGCATAGAACTGAATGGTTTCAATGGCCTAACTGGCCCATATCCAAAATTATACATTTGAAACAAGATACCAAGAGAATAAAAAGCCGATTGCTGTTATGTGTTCCTATATATAACTAGAAGGCAAGGAACTTTCATAGAATAAAGTCATTTTCTCTTTCTTTCCACAAATGTAAGGAAAAGACAAATTTACCATGTACAATCTCATATTAACAGTGTAAAAAACCTCAGAATTGTTACGTGTGAATGCCACATGTGAATTTGAATTTATTGATACCTAATATAGATAGATAGACAGAAAGACATCAAATACATAATCTTTTGGTCCTCACTTTTTAACAGCTCACAGCAGGTTTTACAACTGATTGTCATTTTCATCGTGAGAACTAAAATGCCCTAAACAAGGTTTAGTTAGAAAGATTAACTGTCCCACGCTGGCAAGATAGGCAAAAAAAACACACATTTTCAGAAAACAGACATCCCAGAGAAAAAAAATCTCTCGGACATGTCTTTATTGTAGAAGCTGAGCTACAGAGCTTGCAATCTATAGATATTAACACACAGAGCTTATAATCAACAAGGACTTTAACCAATAGAGATTGATATCAATAAAGGATGAACGACAGACCTTGAATTCATCAGACAATATTTCTCAAAGAATAAGGAAACTAATCTACAGAATATACATATGTGTGTTTGTGTGCTTCAGTGTCTTAGATCATAACCATTTGTACAATGGAAATCAGCTTAAAGTAACAGTAAGGTCCAATAAAAAATGTGTCTTGTTTTGTAGATTTAAAATAAATAAATTATATGGCACAAATCCCATATCTCAAACCTTTATGGTTTGAGAGATATTCACATCTAAAGTTTCCCCTCTCTTGATGTCAGCTGTAAAGCTGACAGAAGGATATCCTTGTTGGCTGACACAAGGAGGCTCATCAGCAGAGACGCAATAGCGATATTGGAAAATAATTACTTCATTGGAACGGTCTACAAAGTGTGCTTGCAAACCAGGCACACTTTGTAGACCATTCCTATGAAGTAATTGTTTTCCAGTATCGCTATTTCGGCTCTGTTGCAGAGCCGCCGGCTGGTCCCAGAACCGGGAT
Organism: Rhinophrynus dorsalis; assembly: GCA_037306005.1. Taxonomy (NCBI): domain Eukaryota; kingdom Metazoa; phylum Chordata; class Amphibia; order Anura; family Rhinophrynidae; genus Rhinophrynus; species Rhinophrynus dorsalis. The sequence goes on along the minus strand of CM074720.1, from coordinate 224,840,769 downwards.
CTCCTGCTGTCAGCAGAGCGCCGCCATCAGGAGAAGGGGAGGGAGGGGGAACTTTAGATGTGAATATCTCTCAAACAGTAAAGGTTTTGTGCAACATCATTTATTTTTTAAACTCTACAAAACAAGAAAAAAATTGGTATTGCACATTAGTGTCCCTTTAACTTCTTTTACCGTCAAAAAGGTGCCAGCCAAAGGACTTTGCAATCTTTCAGAACAGTCTTTACATTCCTCTGAGCAAGTGCTCATGAAAGAAGCAGTACACAGGCACTGCAAAAATTTATGCCAGTGGTGGCAATAGTAAACACATTTACAATGAAACCAGAACCATAAGAATGTGCATGGTGTCTGGTTCCCTAGTACACCAGGTTTGGCTGTAGCTGCTGCCCCTTTGGCCCTGATAATTACTCCAGTACATGCACATATTTAGTGGTATCACACCACATAACCTGCAAGGAACAACAACATAATGAAAAACTGGCATCATTTTCCCAGGAAAAAAAGATACAGTAAACTGGACCGTGTCTTTTTTTTTTTTTTTGCATGAAACTATTTTACCATCATGATTGTTTCTGGTTTTCGAGTAGGTACTGGGTACTCATTTTACCTAACTCAGAAGGGTGAAAGGGTGAATTGACCTTGCCAGGACTAGAACTTACAACATTGAGGTTTGAACATATATTTCAGCTGGTGTATTTACCAACAGAGCTATCTCATGAACTCATGATATGACATATTTAACCCCTTAAGGACCGGGAAAATCTGAGTTAGATTTGACTTAAGGACCGGAGCAATTTTGACTTTTTTGACTATGTCTTTGTTAAACCATATTTTCTCTTTAATTCCTTTTGTGCGCCCACATAAATTATATACTGTTTTTTTAAGCACAAGTAGGGCTTTCTTTTGATACCACAATTATATGAATACCTCATTGTTTAATTTGATTAAAATAGAAAAAAAGAGGAAAAAAATTGAAAAAAAACAACATTTTGCTTACATTTTTCTGTCAGGATTTGCATACTATTAGTTAATGGAAAAAAAATACCCCTAAATATATTCATTTGCTTCTCCTGAATATAAGAGTACCCCATATGCCTAGTATTTTAGTCCTTTACTCACATTTACAAGGTAAATATTAAAAGATGGCTGCTGTTATTTCCAACTTGTGATGTTTCAACAATTGGCATGTGAGCATCATAGCTTAGCTGACGGTGCCAGAACCAAAAATGTCCCACAAAGGTATATGTTTCTGAAAACTACACAACATAAAGTAAATAATCAGGAGAATTTTGGAGTTTTTCATGCAGCTATTTTTCCAGAAAAAAATTTCAAAATTGTGGTAATATTTTGGTTTTTTTGCAGTTTTCACACTTACATTTCAATACTACTGTTGATATCAAGCACATGATAGGTGAAGATTTTTAAAAATGCATTGTTTAGTGTTCAGCTCCTTCTTCTGAGTACGGCAATACCCCATATGCATAGGTTTCTCAAGGTTTGGGAGAGCTACGGGGCCCAAATTGGAACATGCGCGTTTCCAGTTTCACACTTTGAATTTTCACAGCTTGCATCACTGGTGCCATGTCTCATTTGGGGCTGTGTAACAGTGCTCCACTCTAAGATTTCCCCCCAAAAGTATATATTTTTGGAAAGTAGACACCCCAGGCTTTCATTTTATGTATGTTTTCAATTTATTTACGCAGCCATTTTACCACCAATCGCTCGTAAATCTTGACGTAAGTTAAAAAAACACCGTTTTTCACACTTGCACTTCAATGTTGATGTGAATTTCAAGCACAGGATAGGTGAAGATTTTTAAAAATGCATTGTTTAGTGTTCAGCTCCTTCTTCTGAGTATGGCAATACCCCATATGCATAGGTTTCTCAAGGTTTGGGAGAGCTACGGGGCCCAAATTGGAACATGCGCGTTTCCAGTTTCACACTTTGAATTTTCACAGCTTGCATCACTGGTGCCATGTCTCATTTGGGGCTGTGTAACAGTGCTCCACTCTAAGATTTCCCCCCAAAAGTATATATTTTTGGAAAGTAGACACCCCAGGCTTTCATTTTATGTATGTTTTCAATTTTTTTACGCAGCCATTTTACCACCAATCGCTCATAAATCTTGACGTAAGTTAAAAAAACACCGTTTTTCACACTTGCACTTCAATGTTGATGTGAATTTCAAGCACAGGATAGGTGAAGATTTTTAAAAATACATTGTTTAGTGTTCAGCTCCTTCTTCTGAGTACGGCAATACCCCATATGCATAGGTTATTCAAGGTTTGCGGGAGCTATGGGGCCCAAATTGGAACATGCGCGTTTCCAGTTTCACACTTTGAATTTTCACAGCTTGTATCACTGGTGACATGTCTCATTTGGGGCTGTGTAACAGTGCTCCACTCTAAGATTTCCCCCCAAAAGCATATATTTTTGGAAAGTAGACACCCCAGGCTTTCATTTTATGTATGTTTTCAATTTTTTTACGCAGCCATTTTACCACCAATCGCTCGTAAATCTTGACGTAAGTTAAAAAAACACTGTTTTTCACACTTGCACTTCAATGTTGATGTGAATTTCAAGCACAGGATAGGTGAAGATTTTTAAAAATGCATTGTTTAGTGTTCAGCTCCTTCTTCTGAGTACGGCAATACCCCATATGCATAGGTTATTCAAGGTTTGGAGGAGCTACGGGGCCCAATTTTGAACAAATATTGAATTTTCACATCTTGGTTAACTGGTGCCATTACTCATTTTGGGCTATGTTCCAGTGCTGCACTTTAGAATTTCCCCCCAAAAGTGTATATTTTTGGAATGTAGACACCCACAGCTTTCATTTTAGGTGTGTTTTCAAGTTTTTTACACAGCTATTTTGCCACCACTTTCTCATAAACTTGACGTAAGTAAAAAAACAGCGTTTTTCACACTTTGCCTTCAATGTTGATGTGAATTTCAAGCACAGAATAGTTGAAGATTTTATAAACTGAATTGATTAGTGTTCAGCTCCTTCTTCTGAGTACGGCAATACCCCATATGCATAGCTTTCTCATGGTTTGGGGGAGCTACGGGGGCCAAATTGGAACATGCGCGTTTCCAGGTTCACACTTTGAATCTTCACAGCTTGTGTTACTGGTGCCATGTCTCATTTGGGGCTGTGTAACAGTGCTCTTTTTTAAGATTTACCCCCAAAAGTGTATATTTTTGGAAATAGACACCCCAGGCTCTCGTTTTAGGTGTGTTTTCCAATTTTATACACAGCCATTTTACCACCAATTCTGTGAAAATTTGACGTAAGTAAAAAAAAATTCAGCATTTTTCACACTTTGCCTTCAATGTTGATGTGAATTTCAAGCACAGAATAGGTGAAGATTTTATAAACTGAATTGATTAGTGTTCAGCTCCTTCTTCTGAGTACGGCAATACCCCATATGCATAGCTTTCTCATGGTTTGGGGGAGCTACGGGGGCCAAATTGGAACATGCGCGTTTCCAGGTTCACACTTTGATCTTCACAGCTTGCGTTACTGGTGCCATGTCTCATTTGGGGCTGTGTAACAGTGCTCTTTTTTAAGATTTCCCCCCAAAAGTGTATATTTTTGGAAATAGACACCCCAGGCTCTCGTTTTAGGTGTGTTTTCCAATTTTATACACAGCCATTTTACCACCAATCCTGTGAAAATTTAACATAAGTAAAAAAAATTCAGCATTTTTCACACTTTGCCTTCAATGTTGATGTGAATTTCAAGCACAGAATAGGTGAAGATTTTATAAACTGAATTGATTAGTGTTCAGCTCCTTCTTCTGAGTACGGCAATACCCCATATGCATAGCTTTCTCATGGTTTGGGGGAGCTACGGGGGCCAAATTGGAACATTCGCGTTTCCAGGTTCACACTTTGAATCTTCACAGCTTGCGTTACTGGTGCCATGTCTCATTTGGGGCTGTGTAACAGTGCTCTTTTTTAAGATTTCCCCCCAAAAGTGTATATTTTTGGAAAGTAGACACCCCAGGCTCTCGTTTTAGGTGTGTTTTCCAATTTTATACACAGCCATTTTACCACCAATCCCTCGTAAACCATGACGTAAGTAAAAAAAAAACACAGCGTTTTTCACACTTAGGGTTGGCGGCAGTATACTGGGCTGCATACAGATTGGTTTGGGACACAATTTCACCTAAAATGTCTTCCCCCAAAAACAAATCAAAAAAATTATCATGGGTAAATCCTTCCACATCAATTTGAATCCCTGGGTTGCCTGTGAATTCTGAGATTTGTGGGCATAAATTGATACCCATTCATTAGGATCCGGAGTGGCAGGTGTTGGGGCATTTCTTTGGGCAGGTCTTTGGGCAGATCTTTTGGCAGGTGCTGGGGCAGTTGCCAGGGCAGCTCTTGGGGCATTTCTTTGGTACGTCTTTGGGCAGATCTTTTGGCAGGTGCTGGGGCAGTTGCCAGGGCAGCTCTTGGGGCAGAACTTGGGGCATTTCTTTGGGTAGGTATTTTGGTAGGTCTTTGGGCAGTTCTTTTGCCAGGTGCTGGGGCAGTTGCCAGAGCAGCTCTTGGGGCAGTGCGTCTTTTCTTGACAGAAAACTGCGCTATGTCAAAATCTGACGCAGTGTCTGTTGCCTCAGAGTCAGACGCCAAAAAGGCATATGCCTCTTCAACGCTGTACCTGCGCTGCATTTTGCCCACTAAAAAAACTTTTTTTTTTTTCTTACGCTATCCCTAAACCTAAATCTAACCCTAAAACTTACCCTAGCCTACGTATATCCTGAACCTACCTAACCCAAGTGAACTACCTATCTAAAATGCACTTATTATATTTTTTTTTTTTTGGGGGGGGGTTGGGGTTTTTTTTTTTTTTTTTTTTTCTTACGCTATCCCTAAACCTAAATCTAACCCTAAAACTTACCCTAACCTACGTATATCCTGAACCTACCTAACCCAAGTGAACTACCTATCTAAACTGCACTTATTATATATATTTTTTTTTGGGGGGGGGGGTTTGGTTTTTTTTTTTCTTACGCTATCCCTAAACCTAAATCTAACCCTAAAACTTACCCTAACCTACGTATATCCTGAACATACCTAACCCAATTGAACTACCTATCTAAACTGCGCTTATTATATATATATATATTTTTTTTTTTTTTTTTGGGGGGGGGGGGGGGGTTGGGTTTTTTTTTTTCCCCTAAACCTAAATCTATCCCTAAAACTTTCCCTAACACACGTCTACACTAAACCTACCAAACTACCTACCTAAACTATATTTACTATTTTAAAAAAATTTAAAAAATTTTAAAAAAATCTAAAAAAATTCCAGGGGGATGGGGGGTGTCCCACAGATCAGAAAACACTGATCTGCAGCAAATTGATCACTCCAAGAGTGATCAGATGGGGGTAACTTATTGATCACTGCAGAACAGTGATCAAAGGGTTAATTTTTTTTTATTTAAACTTTTTTTTAACTTTTTTTTTTCCAGGAACACTGGAACACCATCTCTCTATGTCTCTCTCCACCTCAGCAGTATGCAAGGTGGAGGGAGGCATAGAGATCTGACAGGGACAGTATTTACAAATACTGTCCCTGTCATTCAGGTTTTGCAACATGTGATTCGCTTTTGAAGCGAATCGCATGTTGCAACAATGTTTCTGCCGCTTGTTACTAAGTGTCCCGATACCGGGACACTTAGTAACAAGCGGCTTGAACTCTTCCATCGCTCCGTGCGGCCGCGATGGAAGAGTTTAACCCTTGACGTACCGGGACCATCAAGGGTCGTTGGATCACTTTTACCCTTGACGGTCCTGGTACGTCAAGGGTCCTTAAGGGGTTAAAACTATAGGCAAAACTTTATTTTTATTGTTTATATTTTGAGTCCACACTTAATTTAGACAGTAAACATTATGATTAAACAAAGGTAATGTTATTGTGATTCTAGGGAATTTTAAACCACTACTTCCTTTGGGGTATGTTACCATAGCTACAGAGTGCAATAAATGTACATGTTTATCCCAGCTGAACCTTAGATTAGAAATAGAGCAACAAATAAAAGTATCTACCCAGGGAAAAGGTAAATGCAACAGTAACAAGAAAGAAGAATTCTGAAGGGAACAAGACAAAAGCAAAATGTGCAAAGACAGAAAAAATAGCCATGAAAACAATGTTGTTTAGAAAGCCTAAATGTAATAAAAGCAAAAAAGAAACAAGGATATAGAAAAGCATTGATTACAACATTTTGTACTTCTCTCAAATGCTATCTCGTATTCAGCCTTTTAAGGGTTAATCGTTATAGTTCCACAATTTGTTCACAGATTCTTGGTGCTGTTGGAGAGATCTGAGTCCGGTTGCTGGTCTGTTCAATTCTTGTAATCATAACTTGGTGTTTATCACAATAATTAGAAAAGAATGTAAATAAATAACTAAAAAAGTGTGTTTAAATATATATATATATAAATACATGTGCCAAATACTTCATAATCACATAAAGAGTGAACTTGTGAAAATGGAAGTTGTGTTCTCTTCTTACCTGCAAATGTGATTGCTCACCTAGCCCACCCACCCATGGCCTATTTAAAATTTCTGAAGATGTTCTATAACTTGTATCCTAATATCCATTCCTCATAAGAGGTAACTGCAGAAACTGAAAGGGATCAGCTTGGGGGACAATATCTATGCATGGATAAAAAAATTGGTTAAATTATACAATGCTGAGTTATTGTAAATTGAATGATTCATGGTTCAATCCTTTTAATATTTCAATATTTTTAATTTATTATGATACTGAAGTAGGCATTGAAGGCAGTGTTTTAAAACACACACACGCCACATGATGTTTCTTCTCTTGTAAAAGACAGATAAATTGAGTTAATGGGGCAGATGAGGTTTAAAAAAAAGAGAATGTTAGTGTACTTACCATGAAATCCTTTTCTTTTAGTCCATGTGGAACATATGATCCATGGAGTAAATTCTTCCTCTCCAAAGGGCAGGGCACTTCAAAACAGATTCTTTACTCCCTTCCACTTTACCCCTGCTTGCTGAGCTCAGTTTTAACATATAGCAAAGCCAAGAGAAAAGCAAAACAGAAGTTAAAGAAGATAAGAGAGAAACCCCACAACAGAGAACTAAAGAGGACCCCTCCGCCTAGGGAGTCAACCCAATATTTTTTTTTTTTTTTTTTTTACAAGAGAGAGTCCTGTGTTCCACATTGACTAAGAGAAAAGGATTCAATGGTAAGTACACTAAAATTCTCTGTTTCTTTCATTCACACAGGAACCATAAGGATATACCATAGCTATCCATCAAGATTCCGGGGAGAGAAAAAAAGAAAAAACCCTCCATCTCAGACTAGTATCCACAGGACCAAACCGATATAACATGAACCTCAGGTGTCAATGGACATCAACAGGATCCTAATCTCAGAAAAAGAAGGACATCTACACAGGCACCACAGCCTGTAAGACCTTCTGGCCCAAGCTGGCTTCAGCCAAATCGAGCATATCAACAAGGTAGTGTTTGACAAACGTGTGCTGAGATGACCACATTACCACCTTACACAACTGCTTAGGAATTACAAACAGCGAATCAGATTTCTGAAAATGCTACCTATGATGTTCATAGTACTTCAAGCACCTGACCACATCCAACAGATGAAGTTTCTGCTCCTGTCTGCTAGGAGTAGTAGGACAGAAAGACTGGAAACAGTATACTGGTTGATGTGAAAATCCAAAACACCTAGGATAGAAAACTCATAGGAGTTCACAAAACCACTGTCAAGGTGAAAAAAAAAAAAAACAGAATAGCAGCTTTACAAGACATAGCCTGAAATTCAGCAACCTGCAGAACCAACAATAGCCAGAAGAAAAGTCACAAAAGATAGAGGTTCAAAAGGAGGCATCTGAAGCATTTCCAATACCATGTTCAAAACCCATAGAGTAGTGGCATAAGCCACCCCTTGGATAAAAGTTTGCACATCAGGAAGAAAGGCAATATGCCACTGGAAAAGAATAGCAGCTGAAATATTAACTTTGATGGAACTAAGACTAAGCCTTTTCTAAAAGGGTTAGCAATGTCTATATATATAAAAAAAATGATTTTGCAGCTATTAAAAAAGAAACTAAACAACCTTAGTCTCATTTCTCAAACCTTTATGGTTTGAGAGATATAGAATGCTTAAGTTCCCCGCTCCCACCGCTTTCCCTGACATCAGCTGTAAGCTGACAGAAGGATATCCTGGTCCCGGAACATGCAGGTGGCTCTTCAGCAGAGCCGAAATAGCTTAATGTAAAAGGTAATACTTCACTGGAACACTCTACAAAGTGTGCCTGCAAACCAGGCACACTTTGTAGACCTATTTTGTTGGTTTTGATCTCTGCCTGTTATTCGAATATTCTTCTGCCTGCTGATTTTGTACCGTGCTGCTGATCCAATGTTTGACAGAGGCAGCTATATTTCTGGTAGGTTAAGTATGTTGATTCCTGACCTGGTGAGCAGCTGTCTGTGTCCTAGGTGGTTATCCTTCTATCAGGCTTTGTGGCCTGCACCTCTACCCAGCTTCGGCCACAGAAAGACCTCCTGGGAGCAGCCACTTACTGCTAGCACCATTCTCAAACCTGCAAACTCTAGCTCCTGGCTCACTGTGGCCTACCTAGTAAGTATTCCATATTGTCTCCTGTCACTGTATACTGTATTTATATCAAATCAGCAGTCTGCTACTTCTTGTGGGGATTCCCCTCCACAAGGTATTCTCAGGGAGCTTACATTGGGAGCTCCAGTGAAGAGTCTTACAAGAGCAATCAGGAAGGATGACATGAACCTGCTCCATCCTGATTTTCCTCAAGATCCTGGGAATCAGGGGTGCTCCATGGAATGTCATCACATCCACAGCAAGAGCCAAAGGATACCAGGACCTGGTGTAGAACTGAAGAACTTTGCGGTTCAGAAGAGAGGCCATGTGATCCACTGTCAGAAGCCCCAATAACAGATGATCAAGTTGAACAAGCTCTGACTGATCTTCCAATTTCCAGGATCTAGGCATGGTGATTTAGAAAGTATGCCACACCTGGGATGTGAACTCTGGATAGACCCAGCATTGGCCCACAAGAGAATTGTCTGCACCTCTGCCTAAGCTGTCATATTTCTGATCCCTCCTTGGAGGTAGATGTAGGTCACCACCATTGCATTGCCAGGCTGAATCAGCACAGGGGACTCCTGCAGGGGTCAAGACTAACAATGCAGCATGAATACAGGTGCCCATATGTTCTAGGACATTGATGGCCAGAAGACTTTCTTCCCTGGTCCAAAGGCTCTGGGCTGTCTGGAGGCCCAAGGTAGCACCCTAACTCTTCAGGCTGGCATACATTGTCACCACAACCCAGTCGAAAATGACACACGGACTTCTTTTCATCAGTCCTCCTTTGTCTGAAGGAATAGCGACATTAAACAGGACAGCGGAGACTGATGTCTGGACCAGTTCATGAGAATGTTTAATTGCAATTCCTGTGTGTGCAATTGTCATACCTCCTGAAATTTCACCTTTTCACCCTGCTCCCTCCTTGTCCTCCCAGTTCTTTGGCTTTTGTTTACTGACTATGGATTCTGCTTATCTCCGATACCCCTTGCTCTCCAGGTGATCTCGGTTTGTTTGACTATTCTTCTGCTCAACGCCTTTCTCATTAACAGTTACATTCGTATCTTGGCCCTTCAGGCCTGGGAGTATAGTCACCATTCTCTGGTACTTCCCTGTTCACCGAGCCAATTTACACCTATTGAGCCTGTGCCTTTTGACCGAGCCTATCCGTTACACTAGCAGAGCAGTTTCCAGTGGATGTGCGTTCAGTCCTTGGTTGCACCTCCAGGTGCTTATGGGCGTTCCATTGCTCTTGCATTGTGTTGCTCCGTGACGGCACCGGAAGGGTGTCTTGGCTCTGGCCTCCAAGTGCTCATTGTGTTACGTATCTATCGCACTACCAGTGCATTGGCTTTCAAACAGCTTGGGCAGTGTTTCTCCGTTCTGGCACCTTAGGGGTGCGTGTGGCTCAGGTCCCGTTGGTACACGCAGGGTTCGTTTATTGTGAGAACACAGGGCGCTCCAGGTTCTGGGTTTTGCTCCAGCAGTGGCTTTGCTCTGATACTTCACCCTACGGGGTATTGGCTCAGCTCTGATCATCTTGCTGTAACTTTTGGGCGTCCTATTATACAGCTATTTGAGAGTGATCCAGTTCAGACGCTTTCTGCACTTGTCCTTGCACTTTCCAGAGACTGATATTACCAACCGGGCGTTGGCCAATTATCATCACAGAGACTGATCTGTTGCTCTAAGCATTAACCCTTGGTACTACATTCTCTCTGACCATTCTGGTAGCTCCCTTATATTGTGCCAGAATTACTGTCATTGTTTGGATTACCCGTCTTGGCCCCCAGGGGTGCTGTTCTTTAATTTTATTTTCAATAAAACTGTGTTTTTTGCTTTTAACCATTGTCTGAGTGTCTGAAAACCGTAACAAATTGTTGCGTATCATTCACTAGATGGTGGTAGTATCCTGCTCTTATTGTCTAAGGAGATAACATGACTTTGTCAATTCTAGAAGTACTCATTGCGAGCCTCGGTTGTACATCCATAGCATTTGTTATTTCTGTCATACTTGCTTTGACCCCCAGTTGCAGGTTATTTCCCTGCATCATAGTGCCTTCCTGACTGACACTGACTGGGTTTTATACAACTTCTAGTCTCAGCTCCCTCAGCGGTTCTCAATAGCTATTGTTAACCTGATTCTTTCACCTAGTAGCCTCAGTGTATGATCCATCCTATTTCCCATCCTGGTCAGGGTTCCAGCTCAACCGGGATTGGATATCTGGCTTTGAAGCCAGCACCATTAAAGGGATAGTAATGTTTCACAAAAACAGCAGCTCCAATTAATCTTCATAGTATGTGAGCCATATAGAGTGTTATTTCAATACTGTTAGAGTTGTAGTTCAAGAGTAATTGAATGATAAAGTATCCCCCTCCCACTCCTTTTACCTAGTGTAAGCCACCTCCCCTCAGATGTGGAACCTGGTCCACAGACCAGACAGCTCACAGCAAGGGACAATCTTCTTACTGTGAGAACAATGAAATCCCTGCCCCCATTGACAAGTTTTTCAGGTTTTCCCCACTTGGACACCACCCTTCTTCTCTGAGCTGAGCAGTGTTACATCAGTAAAAGGGGAGGGAGGAGGATACTTTATCATTCAACTTGTGAACTACAACTCTGACAGTAATGAAATAACATTCTCGATGACCCAAATACTAGGAAGATTAATTGAAGCTGCTTTTATTATGAAACATTACTATACCTTTAAGCCAGCCACAGCCACAGCAAGGTATTCGGGTGACCATCTCTGCTACCATGCATTGATCTCTAACATCACACATTCCTAGGTCGGTGTGATAGGAATTGAGCAAATGGAACTGCCTAAAGGGCATAGACTAGATAGCTGTTGCTGACAGCCAGGAAATTGCCTTGGACACCTAAAATGACAGAGACTGGATCCTGTCATCTGGGAGAAACACCCTTCTTGGAAGGTAACGAATCTCATGGTGAGAAAATAAAGGACCGTTGATGGAACCAGAGAAGATATCTTGAAATTGAGTACCTAATTGTGCTGCTCCAGAATAGAGATGCACTCCTGAATCTGAGTGTGCAAAATTACATCTGAAATAGTCATGACATCTGCCATCATTTTTGAAGACCTCAAAGATATTTAAAAAAAATTCAGTGTTCCCAAGAAGGAACAGGCATGTCTATTAGGGAGAAAACTGTGTCTAGGGAAAGAAGACCTTAAATTCGGATCCCGAGGAACTCTGGACAGCAAAAAACAGTAAGAAGGAAGGGACTTGAAGTCTATACAATACACTTCTGAAACCTGCAAAACCCATTAATTTGTCACTGAAACTGACCACATGCTATGGAAAAGTGGGCACAACCTCCTATAAGCAGAGATGGAAAAGGAACCCACGTGACACGTAGAGGTAGACTTAAAATCCTTGTGATGCCTGGGGAATCAGTGCATCTTACATGGAAATAAGGACCTCTTAGGTGGGACTTGAGGCAATAAAGTGCTCTTGCCCCCAGTGACATGGCTGATATCTATCCAGTTTAGGGTCAAACAACTGGTTCTGTACAAAGGGAAGAGAAACCAGAGATTTCTTGGAGGACTGGGCAACCAACAGATCTTAAGCCACAGAGTTCAGCAAGCGGCTACGTAGAAGGCCGAGGACTTGCCAAAAAATCTAGGGGCATCAAAGGCCTCTTCAGCCAGATAAGCATTAGCTACAAGAACCTTGGAAAGCAAAGCTACCAAGTCATCATTAATAGCATCCCCTTGGATGACATCCAAGGGCTAATCACCCCAGATAGCCATGGCTCTAATCACCCAGGCAAGGGGAAAGATAGGGCATAAAGTGATGCCAGAGGCTGCAAAATTCACCTTAAGGGCCACAGCCCCAACTAGAGGTACCACTGAATTCTTGGCAAGTATGAAAATCAAGGAATCAACCACATGAGGAGTAGCCTACTGCTCTAAGGCCTCAGCCAAAAAAGGATACAAATTAGCAATAAGCCAGTTAAGGAACAATCTCCTCTCAGGTGTCTTCCATTCCTCCAGAATAACGTGGTCCAAAGAATGGGGAGGAGGAAAGATGGAAACCTCCTTGGAGGAGAAGCACTAAGTTAAAGCATGATAAAGAGGTGATATCACGGAGATAACTTCTCCAGTGATATCACTTTTCCAGTTCCTATGTTATTTTATAGAACCTATGCACTAAGATCTCCAAACTGGGAGAAATCTTAGTGTATTGGCTCCATAGAATAATGTAGCAACTGGAGAAGTGATATCACTATAGAAGTAATTTCCACTTTATCATCTCTTTATCACACCTTAGTGCATAGCCCCCCATTGAATCTCTTAAACCCTTAAGGACCGGGTAAATCTGAGGTGGATTTCACTTAAAGACTGGAGAAAATCTGACCTTTTTGACAATGTCTTTATTCAACAGAGTTTTCCCTCAATGTACTTTATTTTACCCAAGAAAATTATATACCTTTTTTTTTTTTTACACACAAATAGGGCTTTCATTTGATACCACACTTATATGGATAGCCCAGCATTTATTTTAGTAAGATTAAAGAAAATGGTAAAAAAAAAAAAAAAAAAATGTAAAAAACATCTTTTTTTTTTCTCTTGGGATCATTTTTTAGACAAGTAGGTGTCTCCTCTCTACTTCTCTGTCCTTTACTTTGCTGGTAAGGGACAGACGGGCTGAGGAGAGACTCAGAGACAGTGTGTGAATCACACTGTCTCATTCACTGAGAATGCCGGTACATGTGATTGCTGCTTCAGCGATCACATGACCCGGCACAACTGAGAAGGGCTGAGACTGAATGCTCCGGTACCGGAGCATTCAGTCTCAGACTGGAATAAATGATAGTAGCGTGCACAGAGGCACGCTGCTATCATTTATCCCATTGCGGTCCAGGACTGTCATGGGTCCTTAAGTGGAAACTACCCATGATGGTCCTTAATGGGTTAAAAATGTCAGGGGAAATGAAATCCATAACCTTTGAAACCTGAATCATCTCCAGTTCTGCCTGAATATGACCCTCTGCTGAGGGGCTAGAGTCATACTCATAATAGCTCTCAGGGAAAGAGTCTAAGTCATCACCTTCTGTTTTCCCATCCTTTGCAGAGAAATCCCCAGTGATCTGTATTGTCACCCTGATATATAGAGCTCAATCATCTGCTGCATAGAGTTGTGGGTCCTGCCGACCAAGATCTGAGGACCCCTTGAATAGATGATGGGATAGAGGCGACTGAAGAAATAAAAGCCTTAACCTAAACTGATTCCTGGTCAGAAGATGAGGTCCCCCAGGAATAACTACATAGTGCATCTCATAAGGAGCACAATGAGCCCTGGGGAAATGTGCCCAGATAAGAAGAAAGGTAGTACAAGGGTTAATAGCCCTGAAAAGTTACAGAAAGCACTAAACCCATATCCATCCTTATGTGAAGTGGGGGGGTGCATATTATACACGAGGGAATTTAATAATAAAAAAATAAATTCCATTTCCGCACTGCTTCCCTCCCTCCCTGCTTACTCATATCTTCTTCTGCCCCTCTGTAGTCCAGTTTTGGCAGCCTGACAGGGTCCCTGTGGGTGGCACGCTTGCATCTTCTGCTTCCTGCTTTCAGGACCTCTTTTCAGGACCTAGCCAATGGTAATGTCTTGCAGGTCCTCGTAGGGCAATACCATAGATCCAATGCGCATAGCATTACCATTGGCAAGGCAGAAGAGGTCCTGACAGGGAAATGCTGGAAGCAGCTGGCAGATGCAAACATGCCACCCACTGGGGCCCTGTCAGGCTGCTGAAATTGAACTACAGAGGAGCAGAGGAGGATATGGGTAAGCGGGGAGGGAGGGAAGCAGTGCGGCAATTCAATTCAATTTTTGTGTGACAGGGGAAAACTAGGGTGCGTATTATACATAGGCACTCTTGTTTTCCCCTAAAATCTTGCGTATAATATACACATGCGCATTATACACAGGTGCATATTATAACCAAGATTTTACTGTACACAGTATATGCAGAAAATAGAGACTGCAAACCAGGCAACAAATCATCTGAACAAGTGGATATCAAAAAACATGGACATGCTTACGGGACCAAAGCACTCAAAGGATTAGTTACATGTAATCTTCAGGCTCCCATTAGAATGAAATAAAAAATAGCTTCTAAGAAGGCATGTAGCTGTAGCTATAACAACAGGCCTCTACCACAGGTTTGTGGATAATAGACCCGTGCAGTGGACAATGAGGGAGCCAGGAATAGGATCCTGCCCTATAGGGGATTATACAGCCCCATATGAAGAAATGTAAATAAAAAACGCTAACTAAAAGAGCTGTGCCCATGGTACAGGTCATTTAAAAGGTCATTTAAAACTGGGCTTAGCAGGTGGGAGTAAAGTGGAAGGGAAGAGTCTCCACCTCAGAAATGTTTTCGAAAGTGTCCTGCCCTCATGGAGGAGGAGAATTTACCCCATTGTTCCTGTGTTCCACATTGGACAACAGACGAAGATAAATGTTAGGTTATTATTTGGATTATAGAAAACAAGAATGCACTATATACTCCGAATCTACTTGGGAATCCTTATAAAAAGAAGATTTTAGTCTTACCTCTTAAATCCTTTTCTCTTAGTCCATATAGCTCACAGGTACCATGGGGAGGCAACAGCTCCTCCCAGTGGGCTAGAACAATTCTAGAAGAAGTGCAGGGTGGAGCTTTCCTTCCTCCATATCAGGCTACCCCACTAGCCCCACCCCAGATAGACTTCTGAAAAGCCTACTAAGCAGGACAGCATGAAGGAAGAAAGGAAAACTCCTGTGAGCAATGAACCCAAGAGGATCCCCACGTCCAGCTACAAGAGACCCAGCATGGGAGACCTGTGAGTTAAATGGACTAAGAGAAAAGGATTTAACATGTAAGACTAAAATCCTCTTTTCTCTGTCGTCCAATATAAATCAGAGATGCCATGGGGATATACCAACAATGAGCTCCCACTGTGGGAAGAGACAGAAAGGACCAAGTACCGGTCCCCATAATACCAGAGTTCCCATGGACTATCCAGGACACAGAACAGCCCAAACTAAGTGTCAACGGACACTGAATAACAAATAACACAGCACACAAGAGCCAACAGGGCTCAAACAGTTAAAGAGCTATAAGGCACAGGAATGATAAAGTCCTAGACAGGCAAAATTTCTCCAGGATTTTCCTGCCAAAGCTGGCTTCAGCCGAAGCCAGAACATCAACACAGAAGTGTTTGGCAAAGGTGTGCACAGAAGACAAAGTGGCCGCCTTGCACAGCTGATCAGCAGAGGCCTGATTCTTGTAGGCCCAGGAGGCGCCAACAGACCAGGTGGAATGTGCTGTAATGTGAAAAAAAACTGGTTTCTTTCTGAGCTCATAGGCCTTACAAATGGTAGACTTAACCCCTTCCTGACAATGGAAGTACATGTACTTCCCACAGAAACTGTCACTTAGTGACAGAGGACGTACATGTATGTCCCGGAAGTCTGGGTCCCCGCACGGATTACATTAGAGAAAAAAAAAATCCTAGCCGGGCGTTAAGTAATGGCCGCGTGTGCGCGCGGCTGGTCACTAAGGGGTTAATCCAGGATGTAATAGTGACCTTGGCTGCAGCAATATCAGCCCTAGGACACTCAAACAAACAAAGCATCAGTCTTACGGAAAGATTCGGTATGGTGCACATAGAACTTAAGGCAGTGCACTACATCCAACAAGTGGAGAACCCTCTCATTGTCAGATTTGGTGTTAGGACAAAAGGAAGGCATAAAAATCTTCTGATTGATGTGGATCCCAGAGACCACCTTAGGAAGCAATACTGGAGAGGTACGAAGGACACCAGGAAAGGCAGTCTGCAGGACAAGGCCTGCAATTCAGCTACTCTGAGGACAGAGACTACAGCCAGAAGAAAGGCCATCTTCCACATCAGAAGATGCAGATGCTAGCCAAGGATTTAAAGGGAAGCCACTGCAAGACCCCCTAAAACCAAGTTAAGGTCCCACTGGGGAGTCAGAGCCTTATAGGCGCTAAGCCCTGAAAGAAGACTTTGACATCTGGCAAGATGGCAATGTGTCTCGGGAAGAAGACCGAGAGAGCTGAGGTCTGAACTTTCAATGAATTAAGGGTGAGTCCATTGTTCACATAGTCCTGTAAAAAGGACAGGACTACCGGAAGATCAAACTCCTGTGAGGACAGATCCCTGTCAACAGACCACGCATGGAAAATGGACCAAACCCTAAGGTAGGCCTTGGGAGAGACAGGTTTCCTAGCCTGGATCATGGTGGAGACCACCTCAGGAGAATAACCATTCTGCCTTAGGATGGAAGCTTCAACATCCATGCCGTCAAAGCCAGTCACTCCACATCCTCTGAAAAGGTAACCCTGAAGGAGGCAATCTGATCTGAGTTGAAGCAGATCTCGAACAGACAAAGCCACTAGTTCTGGGAACCAGGGATTCCTGGTCCAATAGGGGGCAATCATAATGACTGCCAGACCGTCCATCCAAATTTTGCTCAGCACCCTGGGGATGAGAGGGAATGATGGAATGATGTAGGCCAGATGAAAACACCATGGAATACACAGAGTATCCACAGCGAATGCCACAGGATCCCTTCAGCGAGAGCAAAACATCTGAACCTTCATGTTGTCCCTGGTGGCCATCAGGTCTATCCAAGTGAGATCCCACTTCAGCACCAACAGGTCGAAAACCTCTGGGTGGAGCTCCCGCGCTGCCGGGTCCAACATCTGGAACATCTGGAAACTGATGTTTTCTACCCGTGGGATGTGCATGGTGGAAATGTTTTTCTGCCCAGGCTAAAATAGCCCTGACCTCAGACCAAGCAGAAGTGCTTCTTGTGCCACCTTGCTTGTTGTTCTACGCCATGGCCGTGGTGTTTGGTGTTGTCTGAATGGACACGGACTGGACAGCCCCTCAGTGGAGAGGACCAGTACACCAGAGCATGATGAATTGCCCTAAACTTCAGGACACTGATGGGCTGGAGGGTCTCCTCCGCAGTCCATCTGCCCTGACCCAGGACAGCTCCCCAGCCCCTAGGCTAGTGGCTATCGTCACCAGGTGTCATGGTTTGTTAGACTCAGACACAGAGTAAGATAAAAATCAAACTTTATTGAAAAGTTTAATGGGAACCCTCACGGGTCCAGAACATACACATGTACCGCATGTACATAATGGTTACAAACAGTAGTATTAGCAAGATACAGAATGTAGGCTCTACCGGCCTTGCCAATATACCGGGCAAGGCAGCCTGTAAGCTAGCACAGTGGAATGGAGACAGGCTCTACCGGCCTTGCCAATATACCGGGCAAGGCAGCCTGGAGGGTAACAATCAGTCTGAATATGGCTCTACCAGTCTTGCCAATATACCGGGCAAGGCAGCCAGGAGGTCAGAAGACAGCTCCACTAATGCTGAATAGATGGAATAGCAGCATAAGATGGAACAGTGGAGCAAACCAGTATCGCCACCAGGAAAACCAAACCGGTTCTATACAGCGAATCAGCAACCGGTGAAGAGTGGAGTAAACCAGTACCACTTACTGGGAGATAGCGAAGCCCAACTGGTTCTATAAAACGGAATAAGCAACCGGTGAATGAGGAGAGCCCAGTAACATGTATGGATAACAATTGCGTCTAACCTGTGCTATACAGCGAATCAGCAACAGGTAATGTGGAGTAAACCAGTATGGTGTAATGGACAACAATAGCGTCTGACCGGTTCTATACAGCGAATCAGCAACCGGTAGCGTGGAGTAAACCAGTATCGTGTAATGGACAACAATAGCGTCTGACCGGTTCTATACAGAGAATCAGCAACCGGTAGTGTGGAGTAAACCAGTATGGTGTAATGGGCCACAATAGCATCTAACCAGTTCTATACCGCAAATCAGCAACCGGTAGTGTGGAGTAAACCAGTATGGTGTAATGGGCCACAATAGCGTCTAACCGGTCCTATACAGCAAATCAGCAACCAGTGAAGAGTGGAGTAAACCAGTACCACGTACCGGGAGACAGCGAAGCCCAACCGGTTCTATACAATGGAATCAGCAACCATAGTGTGGAGTAAACCAGTATGGTGTAATGGGCCACAATAGCGTCTAACCGGTTCTATACAGCGAATCAGCAACCGGTGAAGAGTGGAGTAAACCAGTACCACGTACTGGGAGACAGCGAAGCCCAACCGGTTCTATATAATGGAATCAGCAACCGGTATTGTGGAGCAAACCAGTGATCAGAATGTCGCCCAGGCGACCCAATAGTCAGTAGATGAAGTCAGGATACAACGCAGGAGCAGCAGACAAGCCAGGACGCACACAGGAACGACAGGACTGCCAGCCAGGTCAGGAATGGAGCAGGAACAACGGCAACACAGGGTCAGGAACGGAAGCAGGAACGGCAGGCCAACCAGATCCGGACGAAGGCAGGAACCACGCAGGAGAGGCACTGACTACTGGAGACCGCTGACACTGGTAACAAAGGGAAAAGGCCCAAGGAACAGGTACTGGAACAGACAGGTGACTGCTGACATAGAGACACCACGAAAGAGCAACCAAAGGGTGCCTCAGCCCAGTCTATATAGGCAATACTGGGCGGGTAAAAGACAGGCGGCCAATGGAGAGTACACACACCTGACTGACAGCAAAAGTCAGCAATCACGGGCACCGTGATACTACCCCCCTCTCAAAGACCCCCCCTTCTGGAAGAGTGGCCTGGTTTCTGGGGGTACTTGGAATGAAAAATTTGCACTAATTTGGCAGCATGCAGGTTCTTATTATCCACCCACGATCGATGCTCAGGACCATAACCTTTCCAATGTACCAAATACTGCAATTTTCCTCTAAATCTGCGAGAATCAATAATGCTCTGAACTTCGTACTCCTCCTGACCCTCTACCTTTATAGGCCCTGGCACCACAGGGTTAGTAGTATAATGGTTGCATACAAGAGGTTTGAGGAGAGATACGTGGAACACATTGTGAATGCACATGGACGCAGGGATGTCCAAGGCATACGAAACAGGGTTAATTTTGCGGATAACCCTATACGGACCAATAAACCGGGCAGCCAATTTATTAGATGGGACTTGCAACTTAAGATTTCTGGAGGATAGCCTTACCCTGTCCCCAACCTGGAAAGAGACCGCTGGCAGCCGTCTACAATTAGCATGATGCTGGTGGCGCTGGAACGACTGACTAAGTGCCCTTTGAACCTGTGCCCATGTGGAGCGGAGCTGCTCAATATGCTCATCCAGAGCTGGAATCTGTTGAGACTGAAATGAATCCGGGAGCAAGCACGGCTGGAACCCGTAGTTGATAAGAAACGGGAACTCCCGGATGAAGAGTTAACCGCACTTTTCCTGGCGAACTCTGCCCATGGCAAAAGGTCGGCCCAGTTATCATGATGGTCAGTAACAAAACAGCGCAGGAACTGCTCCAGTCCCTGATTGGCACGCTCAGCAGCCCCATTGGTCTGGGGATGGTATGCGGAGGAAAAGGACAATTGGATGCCCATCTGTTCACAAAAGGCTCTCCAAAACCTAGACACGAACTGGCTCCCTCAGTCGGATACCAGAACTCTGGGAACCCCGTGCAACCGGAATACTTCCTTAGCGAAAACCACTGCTAATTCTTTGCCAGAGGGAAGGCCACGGAGAGGTACGAAATGAGCCATTTTAGAAAACCTGTCCACCACCATAAGTATGAATGAATATCCCCTAGACACTGGAAATTCTCCCATAAAGTCAATGGAAACGTGAGACCAAGGACGTTCGCCATTAGGCACTGGTTGAAGTAGGCCCATAGGGAGGTGTCTAGGGGTCTTGGCACGAGCACAGGTGGCACAGGCATCGATAAAGGCGGCACAATCTGCCCTCAAGGAGGGCCACCAGAAAACTTGTGACAGTGACCATATTAATTGATCCCTACCAATGTGCCCAGCAGCCTTAGAGGAATGGTAGGTTTCAAGTAGTCTAGTGCGGAATGGCTCATCGACAAAACACTTGCCCACTGGGGTTTCTGGGGGAGCAGTACCCTGGGTGGCCAGAATCTCTTCCCCCAGTGGCGAAGTGATACTAGTGCGTAATGTAGCCAATATACGATCAGGCTGTATAATAGGTGCTGGGACCTCGCCCCTGTCGGTCTCAGGCTCAAAATGTCTAGACAGGGCATCAGCCCTAACGTTCTTGGAACCTGGCAAGTAAGATACAACAAAATTGAATCGGGAAAGGAACAATGCCCATCTGGCCTGGCGAGAAGACAATCTTTTAGCTTCTGAAAGATAAGTCAGATTGTTATGGTCTGTGAGAATCAATACAAGGTTTCTGGTGCCTTCCAATAAATGACGCCACTCCTTAAGAGCGAGAATGATAGCCAATAGTTCTCTGTCACCTATCTCATAGTGAATCTGGGCAACAGACAATTTCTTTGAGAAAAACCCACAAGGTCTGAGGGTACTCCCTTTTGCTGGTCTTTGAGAGAGTACTGCCCCCACCCCGATCTCTGAGGCATCGACCTCCAATGTAAACGGGAGAGCTGGGTTGGGGTGGGATAACACTGGAGCAGCAGCGAAGGCACATTCAGCCGCCTCGGACCATTGGGAAGGATTAGCGCCCTTATGAGTAAGGTCCAACAATGGTTTAACAATCGAGGAGAAGTTCTTAATAAATTTTCTGTAATAATTAGCGAAGCCCAGAAATCGCTGAATTGCTTTGAGGCCTTTGGGTCGTGGCCACTGCAGAACTGTAGCAAGTTTCTCCTGATCCATGGCAATACCCTCCTTGGCAATTACAAACCCCAAAAAGGGCACACTGGATCTATGAAACTCGCATTTTTCCAATTTGCAATACAATTTGTTCTTACGTAGGCGGAGCAACACTTCTGACACATCCTTGATGTGTTGTGACAAGTCATTTGAGTGAATAAGTATATCGTCCAAGTAAACCACCACACAGGGCAGCAGCATATCTCTGAGGATATCATTAATTAGTTCTTGGAATACCGCAGGTGCATTACAGAGACCAAACGGCATCACTAGATATTCATAGTGCACGGATTTAGTGTTAAAAGCCGTCTTCCACTCATCACCAGCTCTGATCCGGATCAGGTTATATGCTGCACGTAGATCCAATTTTGTGAAGATAGAGGAACCTTTTAACCTGTCAAATAATTCGGTGATGAGTGGTATCGGATACGCATTTTTAGGCATCAATTTATTTAAGCCACAGTAATCAATGCATGGTCTTAATTCGCCCTTCTTTTTCTTCACAAAAGGAACCCAGCCCCAGCTGGTGAGGTGGATTTCCTGATTATGCCTCTTTTGACGGCATCTGAAATATACTCCTCCATAGCTTGGTTCTCCTCACAGGACAGAGGATAAGTACGGCCCCTAGGGGGTATCACCCCCAGGGTTAGTTCAACTGCACAATCGTAGGACCTGGCTGAGGCAGGGTGCCAGCCTCGCCTTTACTGAAAACATCACTGAACTGTTGGTACTCATCTGGCAATGAAGGGGAGGCACACAGAATCTTTACCGTGTGAGACACACAATGCTCCATACAGTATTGGGACCAGGCAGAAATCTCACACTTTTGCCAATCAAACTGGGGATGATGCAATTGCAACCAAGGAAAACCCAGGATGACTGCATGGTGAGGAGAATTGATTATCTGAAACTGTTGTTCCTCTTTATGGAGTGCCCCAATAGTCATAGGAAGAGGCATAGTTTCAAACGTATCTGTAACGGTTTACCTTGATGGGAGTCCGTAGTGCAGAGATGTTAGCTCACCCTTGCAGATAAACACAGCCCAAAGTGACCAGGTAAAAAGCCACCTGGGCTGTGAATCTGTGCACGGGGGCTGGCAGGAACAGGAACCGGATGCGTAGAATCAGACAAGTGCAAATCCAGAAGAGTAGTCAGGAACAGCAAGCTGTGGTCACAAGCCAAATCAGTCTGGGAATCTGGAAACAAACAACAGGAACAGAAACACAACAATGAACTGACCCAGCCCTCAGGGAAAGGCAGTGTTTTATACCCAGGTAATCAGCAGCTTAATTAACAAGCTGCCTCAGGTGGACTCTGAATGATAGGTGAAATCTGATAGCAGCAGTCCAGCTCCCGTGTGCTGCAGGCAAAGCAGATAATACAGGCTAGAATCACACTGATGAAACAGATTCAGCAATGGCTCAAAGGCAAGAAAGCAGGAACAGAGTACATGAGGACACCGGTTCAATTCCACCATGATCCGCCAGAGGGATGACCACGCCTGGCAGTCTGCCTAGACAGGGGCAGACTGTGACAGTACCCCCTCCTCAAAGACGCCCTCCGGGCGGAACCAGACTTGTTAGATACTACATCGACCCTGGGATCAAAGTCGCTCTCATCCTCGGAGAAGTCAAAGATGTCGTCTGGCATGATGGCAACTCTTCCCTTCTTCCCATTCTTTTTGGACTTAGATGCTTTCAAAGAACTCACAGGGGAAGTATTTGCAGCTTGCAATGCCTTTTCAAATATCTCAAGATCCTGCTTGCGGACGATAGTGCCATTTGAGGCATAAGTACAATCAGATGCCAGGACTTGTTCTGCAGGGCAGGAAGTGGTATAGGTGCTTACCACAGCAGATGTAGTGATGGTTTCTGGAACAGGCATATTGTCAGAAGGGATAGGAGAAGCCTCTGGATCAAGTGGAAGGGGAATCTCAGGTGCAGGTTCAAGCTGAGGTGCAGTGATGACAGGGTGGACTTGAGCAGTACCCAAACGAAGGGCCAATGGCTGAGCAGGCGTTCCGGAAACAGGTTCACATGGAATAGTGGAAGAAGATTCCTCAGTGACACAAGTACTGCTTTGAGGTGACAAACATGCTCCAGTGCAACAGCAACCTTGATGCCTGGTAGAGTTGTCAACTGTCTTGACAGGGCAAACATAGACTGTACCCACACGTGTAGATTTAGACGGACGTGTAGGGCAGTGGGAAATGAAGTGCCCTCTCTCACCACAGTAAAAACAGAGGCCACAATTTCTTCTCCGCTCTCTTTTACCAGGAGACAATTGAGTCCGGACAAGCCCTATCTCCATAGGTTCTTCAGTGTCTAGGGAAGGAGCAGAGGATACCTCAGGAGTGTCTCTTGAAACCTGTCCATATGGCGGCAACATGGAGGTTTTGCTCAGGTACAGGGTCTCTCTATCATGGGGAAGCCGTGATCTGCGTGAACGTGAAACAGACCTTTGAACAGTGGTTTTTCTAGAAATCGTGCACTGCGAGTCCATAGCAGTCATGAAGGCCCCCCAGCTATCGAGGACAGGACTCTTTGCCAGCAACATCTGGTGTGCCCATGTCTTGATCCGTCCAGACAACAAATTGATAGCTGCACGGACCATGATATAGTCAGTGGCATATGTCCGAGGCTTTAAGGCAAACAACAGCTCACAATCCACCTTAAAGCACTGGAAGGAGGCACGGCTACCATCAAATTTCTCAGGCATTATAACAAATGGCTCAGGATATACAGGTTCCGGGGTTGGGTGTACTATCCCTTTAAGAAAAAAATTATTTTGCTGCAGCTCTGAAACAGTCTGGGTCAAGTTGGACAATTGCTGGGTAAGGATGGTAAGCGACTTGCACATCTCTGCTGACTCCATAATGGTCAGTTCATTCTGTAACAGTTTACCTTGATGGGAGTCCGTAGTGCAGAGATGTTAGCTCACCCTTGCAGATAAACACAGCCCAAAGTGACCAGGTAAAAAGCCACCTGGGCTGTGAATCTGTGCACAGGGGCTGGCAGGAACAGGAACCGGATGCGTAGAATCAGACAAGTGCAAATCCAGAAGAGTAGTCAGGAACAGCAAGCTGTGGTCACAAGCCAAATCAGTCTGGGAATCTGGAAACAAACAACAGGAACAGAAACACAACAATGAACTGACCCAGCCCTCAGGGAAAGGCAGTGTTTTATACCCAGGTAATCAGCAGCTGAATTAACAAGCTGCCTCAGGTGGACTCTGAATGATAGGTGAAATCTGATAGCAGCAGTCCAGCCCCCGTGCGCTGCAGGCAAAGCAGATAATACAGGCTAGAATCACACTGATGAAACAGTGTGAAAATGGCTCAAAGGCAAGAAAGCAGGAACAGAGTACATGAGGACACTGGTTCAATTCCACCATGATCCGCCAGAGGGATGACCACGCCTGGCAGTCTGTCTAGACAGGGGCAGACTGTGACAGTAACCTGGGCAGGTTGCAGTGGTCTGCCATCAATAGCCAAAGGGGATTTTCTTTTAACCATCGGAATCTTGTGCCGTTCAGCAAAAGCATTATCCATGAAATATCCGGCGGCACCAGAATCAATCAGGGCCAGAACCTCCACAGAGCGATCTGTACCACCTGGATGGTGGGTTTTTGTATGCTCAAACCTGGGGACAGATGAACACCACCTAGGGCCTGTCCCCCAAGGTACCCTAGGTGTGTTCGTTTCCCGGACGTACAGGACAGGTTCTTAGCAAGTGCCCAGATTTACCACAGTATAAACATAACCCCTGCCTTCTGCGAAGTGCTCGTTCCTCTTTGGTTAACCTGGTAAAACCTAATTGCATAGGTTCACCAAGTTCCCGTGCATGGTCATTGGTTTTAAGCAACGAGGGAAGGGTGGGTGGGTAAACAAAACTGCCAGGCCCAGTGTTTTTTGACCATCCCCTACGGTCTTTAGTCATAAGCCTGTCCCGGATTCGAGTGTCAATTAGAATTGTGTAGTCAATATATTCATCCAGTTCATTAGGCAGCTCTCTAGCCGCAGTTTCATCTTTGATATAATCGCTCAGACCTTGAGCAAAGGCAGCCAACAACGCCTCATTGTTCCAACCTACCTCTGCTGCTAGTGTACGGAATTCTATGGCATACTTGCCCACAGTCCGTTTGCCCTGTTGAATTTCCATTAGACGTTTAGCAGCAGAGATGGTTCTACCAGGGATCTCGAATACTCTCCGAAATGTTCGCAAAAATTCCCTGAAATTTTTTGTACAAGGTTTAGCATTTTTCCATAAGGGATTGGCCCATGCCAGTGCACGCCCAGTCAATAGGGATATCATAAACCCCACTTTACTGCGATCATTAGGAAAAGCATGAGAGGTCAATTCCAGAAATATCTCAAGTTGATTGATAAACCCTCTGCACAGACTGGGTTCACCATCATATCTGAGTGGCAATGGTGCGGAAGCGGTTAGCCCTTTAACTGCAGCCACAGGGGAAATAGTTTCATTTTCCGGTGTCGAAACTGGGCAGACCTCCGGACTTGAAACAGGCTTTTCAGTAAGTACAGTACGTTCAACAATAGTTTGGATGGCCAATGCCAATTGATTCAAACGCTGCTCATGTACATCCATCCTCCAATGGATGTTCTGTGCGTTACCTTCACTCTTACTGTCTGAGGTCATGGCCCTTTCGTACTGTCACGGTTTGTTAGACCTCAGACACAGAGTAAGATAAAAATCAAACTTTATTGAAAAGTTTAATGGGAACCCTCACGGGTCCAGAACATACACACGTATCACATGTACATAATGGTTACAAACAGCAGTATTAGCAAGATAAAGAATGTAGGCTCTAGCGGCCTTGCCAATATACCGGGCAAGGCAGCCTGTAAGCTGGCACAGTGGAATGGAGACAGGCTCTTCCGGCCTTGCCAATATACCGGGCAAGGCAGCCTGGTGTAATGGTTTTTCAGACACTCAGACAGCAGGTTTCAATAAAACACAGTTTTATTAAAACAAAAAATAAAGAACAAGATCGCCCTCAATAGGCAACACAGTAGATAGCAATAGATAGGCTACATAGGCCTTCACAGGACCAGTATACAGGAGTACAGATAATAAATATACTGTCACAGGACAGGCTCAGAACAGCGACTGGCAATCAATAGTTAAATACATAGGAATCGTCAGTCTCTGCTGTGGTGTTTGGCACGCCCAAGGTGAATAAGAGGCAGCAATAGGTGCTAGATTACACAACACCTTAAGTCCATTGCTGTTGTTAGCTCTTTGGGTATTGCAGAGACTGAGACAGAACGCTACAAAGCAGTTTGCGGAGAGCTCCCACGGGAGTGTAACGGAGACAACTTGTAATGCAGAAGCGTGAGCCACTAGTACCCACGGCCGTATAATGGAGACCACTGGTACTGCAAGAGCGTGAATCAATAGCCCCCACGGGTGTATAATGGAGACCAACCGTACAGTGATAGCTTGAGCCAATAGCCCCCACGGGCATATAACAAAGACACTTTGCACTGCAAGAGCGTGAGTCAATAGCCCCACTGCGTAACTATGGTCACTGGGTACAGCAAGAGCTTGAGCAGGTAGCCCCCACGGGAGTATAACGGAACCACCGTTAGAGCCTCCTTCTCCTGTTTTGCTAGTCTCCAGGGCTGCCTTGCCCGGTATACTGGTAAGGCCGGTAGAACCTTTTCCATCTTGTGCCAACCTATGGTTGCCTTACGCGGTATTGGCAAGGCCGGTAGAGCCTGTTTCACATTCTGTGTTCCGCTACTCACTATACTATGCATTGTCATTATATGTTCTAAGTGTATGCTACCAGTACAGGTTTTCTTTAAACTTTTCAGTAAAGTTGTGTTTTTATCTTAACTCTGTGTCTGAGAGTCATAACAAACCGTGACACCCGCTCACTGTCGATGAGCTTCGACCTATTATTAAATCCTTGCCTCTTAACAAAGCTCCAGGTCCAGACGGCCTCCCCAATTATTATTATAGGACTTTTAGGGATATCTTGCTTCCGCATTTGGGGACTGTATTTCATTCTTGTAGTACTTCCGGATCTTTCCCTTCGTCTATGCTCTCCGCTCATATAACAATGTTGCCTAAACCAGGGAAGCCTCCGACCTATTGTCCTAATTTTCGCCCGATATCCCTATTGAATACGGATGTGAAAATTTATGCTAAACTTCTTGTGACCAGACTGCAGACTATATTGCCGACTCTTCTTCATTACGATCAAGTAGGGTTTGTTAGGGGTAGACAAGCGTCTGATAATACCCGGAAAATTGCAAATGTCCTTGAGTCTGTTTTTTCTAGGGGATTGAGTAGCCTTTTCTTAGCTATTGACGCAGAGAAGGCGTTTGACCACCTACATTGGGGTTTCTTACGAGCGGTATTGGAGAAGTTTGGCTTTCCGGACGTTTATATCAAAGCTGAATTCTCTTTATATTATTCACCTCCGGCAAGGGTTTCTTATGCAGGGTTTTTATCAGAACCATTTCCCATTACAAATGGTTCCAGGCAGGGATGTCCTCTTTCTCCTCTATGTACTTGCCTTGGAACCTCTAGCAGCAATGATCCATTCTCACCCGTAAATTAAAGGCTGCGATTTCAGGTCCATGGAGATGAAACTGGGCCTCTTTGCAGATGACATTCTGATAACGATGACTCAGCCCTCTGTTTCCCTTCCCCCCTTAGGGACATTCTTCACTCTTACAGCCTAGTCTCTTATCATAAGGTCAATCAAGCTAAGACTCAGGCACTTCCGGTTTGTATGCCCAGATCGGTTCTGGCTGCCTTACGGTTATCTTATCCCTTTGACTAGAGAGCTGATAGCATTCATATTTAGAAATCCACCTTACGAAGAATCCCGGTACCATATTCTCAACCAACTTGAAACGACTATGGGGATCCTTAAAACAAGATATTCAGACCTGGTCCTCTTTGATGTTGTCCTGGTTAGGTCGTGTTTCTGCTATTAAGATGTCGACTTTACCTAAATTTTTGTACATTTTTCATGCTCTTCCTATGCAGGTCCCTCACTCTTTCTTGATCGAAGTCCAGGCTGGCCTTTTACGATTCATTCATGGTTCTAACCGCTCCAGGATTGCCAACAAGTGGCTTTTCTCATCTTCTCTGATGGGTGGTCTGGGTATCCCTAATATTTTGTATTATTATAGGGTGGCTAGGATGGCTCAAAACATCATGTATCATGTTTACCCAGGTGAGGTGGCCTGGGTTGATATGGAAGATACCCAGTTTTTTCCACACCGAATTTCTGATATTCTATGGTTGTCCGGTGGAAGACGACCAGTTCGGAAGCAGATCCTTACTAGCACCAAGATTTCTTTGGACATTTGGAATGTGTATACACGTTGAGTTCCAGACTTGCGTTGTCTTACCCCGGCTACGCCTGTTGGTTCTTTGGAATACTTAATTCCGTATTCTTCCTTCGGTAATTGGAGACTGACGGGGATCTCTTCTCTTGGTAAACTCATGTCGGCTGGTACTCTTATGTCATATGGTGACATTCAATCTCACTATGGTCTACCGTCTTCTGATTTCTACAAATTTTTGCAACTTAGACACGCCTTGTTGAAATTCTACCGACACTGGTCTCGACCTTTATCATCCCTACATGCTATTATTCCGCGATGTCTAACACCATCCTCTACTACGGGATATCTGTTGATCTGTTATACCACTATGGTGACTTCGAGCCTCTCTTTGACACCCCCCTTTAAACTGGCTTGGGAGAGGTACTTAGGCCGTAGCTTTTCTCCGGAGCAATGGAGTGGAATACTCACGGGTCCATCTAGCTTTACGCATTTATCCAACCACATAGAGCGTATGAGAAAAATTTTGTATAGGTGGTATATCGTCCCTTCCTGGATAGCACATACCTACCCCTCTGCTTCTAACCTTTGTTGGTGATGTGGTTCGGGGATAGGCGACATGATGCATATTTGGTGGTCCTGTCCCAGTCTGCAGCCTTACTGGAAGATGGTGTTTCAGTTGTTGACAGACTCCACAATGATTTATTTTCCGATTTCCCCAGACGTGGCTTTGCTCCATATCTATCCACTTCCTTTATCTCGTTGCCTGTCTGTGCTATCTGGCCAGAGTTTGCTGGCGGCGAAGTGCCTCCTGGCGCAATCTTGGAAATCCTCAGATATTCCTTCACTTGAGGCTTTACACTGCCTCATCACTCATAATTTACGAATGGAACAAATGCATTATGCTTCCACTTTCCAAATGGATCTATATAATTTGGTTTGGTCTTTGTGGGACAGGAGCAACCCTGTGAGGTAGGGTATGGTGTACATCAAGGATGGGTTCTGTCAATTTTGGTACTACAGATACTCCCTCCCATTCCCGTTTTCACTCCCCTCCTTTTGTATATCCCCAGTCTTCGTTTCATGTCTTGTTTTTCCTCATGTCATGTCTTCCCCTTACTCTTCTCTACTTTCTTTTGTCTATTATCTACTGTTATTGCTCTCTCTTCATTGCGGATGTTTTTCAATATTTTGGTGTATTTTGTATCTTCATTTAGGGTACTGATATAAGCACATTTGTTTAACTTGATCTGTCATATCATTCTGATGTACCGTTTATCATTACATTCGCAGTGTTGTACTATGTAAAAGAAAAAATCTTACTCTTTCAATAAAATTTTATTGCAAAAATAAAAAAATAAAAAAATATAATTCAGTCCCTTTGGGTGCCAGAGGATAACGCAGTTCATTCCAATATGTTATGCACCCCCTGGTGCTTGGAGGGTTAACCCATACATTCTATAGATTTGGCTAACTCTGGCTAAAAACTAGAATTCATTGGAGCATTAAAAAGACAATTACTCTTGTTTGCATTTTCTAGTCCACTTCTTAGAGACTTTACTAGAGCTTAAGGTATGAAATATGGTCATACAAATAAGTAGTAGAATTTACATGTTAAAATTACATGCGTGAGTTTTAAAGTCATGTATTGTGAATTCAGCTTTCATTCTTATTATAACTGAAGAAGAGACCTAGTTGCCATATATCATTTGGGGCTGTGCTACACTTTAAAATTCCTCCCCCAATAAGTGTATATTTTTGAAAACTTTACAATCCAGGATTTCATCTAGGTGCACTGCAGCTGTTTTACCACACATCCTTCCCAGCACCTCCATTAAGAAAAAATAATCACAGTTTTTCACACTTATATTTCAATGATGCTATGGATTTCAAGCATGTGATATTTGGAGATTTTACAAATTGCATTGATTAGTGTCCAGCTACATCTTCTGAGTACAGCAATGCCCCATATGCTTTGGTTTGTCAGGGTTTGGGCGAGCTACTGGAACAATTTTGACCTGTGTGTTTCCATTTTCACACATGAAATTTGCTTCAAATTATATTTTTCATACTGCTAATCTAAGAAGAGATTTTTTTTTTTTTTTTTTAAAGGGTATAAATAAATAAAAATGTAGGAGGAAAGGATGTTTCAGGGGAAAAAAATGGCAACATAATGAAATGGTAGCTGTTAAATTACTACAGCATTGCAGCCATGTGATACTGCTTTAAACAGTTTCTAATACAGAGGCCAGATTGGAAAGGCCAATCAGGACAATAAAATGTCTTTTTTTTGTGGGTAGGAGCATTTTGAAAAGAAAGTATACTGGGCCAGGTGTCAATTTTCTAGATAATGCTGCAGTACCTGGTGCCTGATTACATAAAAGAATAATTAACTGGAGTTGGTACTGTAAAAATGTGCATTTGCGAGTGGCATTTGCCATTTTAAAAATAAAAGCGGAACTTTCAGATAATAGCAAGTAGCCACGCATTCATTAAATGCATGGCAAATAGCTTGAAAATAGATGTCTTACTGTAAAAAAATAGATGTGTCTAAAGGAATCCGTCCTGTTTGGAGAATGGAACCCAGGCTAGAGCGCAGACATCTTGTCTGTGCGCCTGCGCAGTCAGTCCCGGTCTCCATGGAGTAGACTGCTTTGCACCATATGGTCACCGGAGGGGACTGACAGCGCAGGCGCACAGACCGCACTAATCTGCCCGTCAGTCCCGAAACAGGACGGATTCCTTTAGACACATCTATTTTCAAGCTAGTCGCCATGTATTTAATGAATGTATGGCGACTTGCTATTATCTGAAAGTTCCTCTTTAAACATGCAGTATAAAAATGTCCACCTTTTTATACACCGGGCCTTTTATTCCTCCTTGCCCCACCCCAGGTTCCTGTTGTAGCCCTTGATGCAGAGTGGTTTTCTAAGCACCTGAGTTTTACCACAGACTGAGACTGTTACAGTTCTGTTTTCATGGATAGTGCTTAGCATGTACAAATTTTTTTTGTCTCTAAATTTGATTGCCAACAGAAAAATCTATGTGCAAAGCTGAGGATTACCACCATTTCAGCTGGGTAGCTCTATTTTTTTTGGGGGAAAATCTTTGCAGTTTTTGCTGACTGTGACACTGGCCACGGTATCCATACAAAAAAGTAACTTAAATAAAAGGGGTCTGTGTAAAAAATATCAATGTATAAATGATATCCTTTATTTTTCCACTGGCTTCCAGAAAGTCTGGGCAACCAGGTGGATCAAGGTGGCTATCCTCGACCTTGTATACTCTAAAAGAGTAAGTATATCCAGTGGCACTCTTACACAGCTTGCAAAATATAACTCCAAACGTGGAAAACGTAGAGGGGATATATTATTTGAAACCCAGTCTTCCTGTGTATTTCATGAGGGATTCGTCAATGTAGATATTTTTCTGGGCCATGTATAGATCTGCAAATTTGGCCTGTAAGTAAATTATTAAAGGGCAAATTTTAATCAGCCTGTCATACTATGGATGTTCTTTTGGAAAGCACTGGGTGTTGTCATTAAAATGCATGAATCTCAAGAGCATTATATATTTATATAATGGAAAAAAAGCAGCAGTTCAGAAGATATCTCTTAATATACCCTTCCCCTCTTGGTGGTATACTCACATCTACAAGAGGCTATCCTGCCTCTTGGTTGGAGAACCTGCACTGGATTTATAAAACTTCACTCCAGGCTAGTGATTTCCCCCGCTCTGCTGGTGCTTGTGTTAAAAGTGTTGATCCCAGCCCTCACTACACATGGATTGCACAATGTGCAGACTATGCTGGGAACATTTTATTGGTTTCAAAAAAACTAATAAAAATATATATATAAAAGATAAAAATATATATATCCTTAAGTAACCACCATAAGCATGTGTTAGCAATATAGGGGCTTAAGGGTGAACTCTAACTTCATATAGAAAAATGTGTCAACCTCTTAGCATTATTAAATTCTCAGCAACCTCACCTGGAAAGTCTCCAATGGACGCCGTTTCAACACTAGGTATTAGGCACCACTGATGACTCCCAGTATGTTGATATATATAATAAAAAATGGTAAATATTACCAACACAAATTTAAAAATAAAGATTCTCACTATTAGAATAGTAAATTCGCTCAACGCGTTTCATGATTGTTCTAATATCACTTCATCAGGAGAATAAAAATCTTTTGGATATCATTTACTAAACTTGTGAGTATGCCCTTATATCTTCCTCTTGAACGCGCGAAAAGCATTACTTCCTCTTTCTGTTTGCAATGACATTTCTTCCGGTCACGTTACCATGTCGGAACTCGTCTTCTGTGTTCTACTCTTGACACGCATGTGCCTCCATCTGCCATATTGGGACTCGCGTTCACCCTGGCGCATGTGCAGTTCTAAGCCTATTGCTTCCATCATGAAAGCACATTTGCCTACCACCCAGCTCCCTCGGGTTTGCGCGATAACATATTATGCGAATATACACATATCGTGCCAAGATGGCCTACATACAAGAGTGTAAATGAACTAAAATAAAATATAATATAATATAATACAGCATAAATATTCCTGTAACAATGGGAGGAAGATACAAGAGGCTTTGTACTCAAGAGGCCTATTGGATCTTCACTCTCAACACTATGAAGGCAGGGGGTATAAATGCAGAGATTGATATAGCCTCTTGTCTTTAAGTTTCAATCTTATCTTGCTAATTTCTTTAAATATTGTTAGATATCTTATAATATGACTTAAGATGACAAACAAATTTATGCTGTATTATATTATATTTTATTTTAGTTCATTTACACTCTTGTATCATAAGCTGGATACCTCTTTTACAGTTCCTTTCTCCCCTCAGAATAACAATCCAATAGTAAACTGACCCTCCTGTTCCCAAACATCAGCCGAGACTTGATGAAGGGAAGAACTCTCTTTTATTGACTCAAACACACAGCTTATATACACTACAGAGACTCTTATCTAGATCAGCATGCAAACGAATACTTGGGACAGTGTTTCTATGCTTGACCAATCAGCCACCAGCATCCTTATCAGGATAAGAATGCAGATTAAGACTTGAAATCATACATTCTTAACTGGCTCATCAATAACCGCCTCTGATTGGTCAAGGAAGCACAGCAGGAATCAATTAACATTCCTTAGCACAGGCCTGGAGTAGAGTGGAATCAAAGCCCAACCCCCCACTATCTCTGCACTCCAGCAATGTACTGGAATCAACTATGGCTAAGCTCAGTCTATGGGTGTTTGTCTTTTGGGTAGAAATAGTCTGAAGACATGAGATCCCATATCTCTAACACACCAATATCTCCCATGGTCGCCACAGTTCCGTCACATATCTCCCCCTTGTCCACCTCCGACAGCCACAGCATGATCCACACGGGTCAGCTCGCTGCTGTCCGGAGTGGACACATAATCTGGTAGTGCCATGTCCACAACAGTACTTGTCCCAAAAGTCTTGTCCCCAGCCAGCCCCTACAGTCCTGGGGTCTGGAAAGAATAAACGAGCCCCGTGTCTGGGGCCAGGAGTAAAACTGGGGTCCTTGATCCTGGGCCAGTGAAACGTGTACCTCTTGGTCCTGGCTGTCACTAAGTTGGGAGGCCTCTCCTGGGCCAGGCTCCAGGCAGAGCTGGGGTCAGACCCTCCTGGGTCTGGGTCCAGTGGCTCAGGGTCCATAGCCAGTCTATAAGGTGGACCTCCTTTTGGCAACAGTGTCTCTGGGTTCCCAATGGTCTGGGGGTCACCTTGGTGGACGCTGGGGACATTTCCCCCTTTTGGTTGGGCAAGTACCCCACGGGAACAGGAGAGGATGCTGCTCCTACTCTCCTGGGCTGAGGCAACATCCAAAGGGCTACTGGAAACACTGGGGACTCTTTTGCTCAGGGTAGGGGCATCCAGAGGACCGGTGAGGAGCGCACTCCCACTCACCAATCCAGGACAAACAGACTGTGGGCTGCTGGCAAAACTGGGGCAACTCCCAACTTCCTTAGGGAGCACGGTGGTCCCCCTCCCTCGGGCTGGATCAGCAGTTGGCCTGGTGGGGAATAACTTCCCACCCACCAGGTTGGGGTCAACAGATCCAGGGGCAACAAGGGCATCCCTGGTGAGGACCGTGGTCCCACTCACCAAGGCTGGGGTATCAGGAAAAGGGGCAACAGGCTTTGGACTGCTGATGAGGACTGTTGTCCCACTCATCACAGCCAAGGTTTCACAGGGCCTGGTGGGCTCGCTCCCAACCACCAGGCCAGGGGTCACATAGGGGCTGGTGGGCTCGCTCCCACCCACCAGTTCACAGTCAACATGTACAGCAAGAGGGTCAGCAGCACTGTTCTCCTTCCGTCTGCTGGGGTCCTCTTCTTCCAGGCAACAAACTCCAGGGCCATTCTCTGCCTTGAGGAAGACCACAGTCCCATTCCTCAGGGCCATAACATCCGCGCCCCTGGAGAGCACACATTTCTCTTTCTCCAGGGCAGTATCCAATAACAAAGGGGAAGGACAGGGGCTACTGGTGGGGACCTGAGTCTCATCCACAGCAACAGGGGTTTCCCAGGCCCTGGGGAGCTTGCTCCTACTCACCAGGCCAGGGTTCACAGGGGGGCTGGTGGGGAACGCATTCCCACCCACCAGTTCACAGTCCATAGGGTCAACAAGAGGGTCAGCAGCACTGTTCTCCTTCATCTCCTTCAGTCTGCTGGGGTCCTCTTCTTTCAGGCCACAAACTCCAAGGCCATTCTCTGCCTTGAGGAAGACCGCAGTCCCATTCCTCAGGGCCATAACATCCGCACCCCTGGAGAGCACACATTTCTCTTTCTCCAGGGCAGTATCCAATAACAAAGGGGAAGGACAGGGGCTGCTGGTGGGGACCTGCGTCTCATCCACAGCAACAGGGGTTTCCCAGGCCCTGGGTAGCTCACTTCTACTCACCAGGCCAGGGTTCACAGGGGGGCTGGTGGGGAATGCAGTCCCACCCACCAGTTCACAGTCCATAGGATCAACAAGAGGGCCAGCAGCACTGTTCTCCTTCAGTCTGCTGGGGTCCTCTTCTTTCAGGCCACAAACCGCAGGGCCATTCTCTGCCTTGAGGAAGACCGCAGTCCCATTCCTCAGGGTCGTATCAACTGTGCCCCTGGAGAGCACACATTGCTCCTTCTCCAGGGCAGTGTCCATTAACAAAGGGAGCATCTTCTTGGGGCTGCTGGTGAGCTCTCTCTCACTCACAACAGTAGGAAAAACAGGGGAAGGGGCCAAATGTCCACCAGGGGGGGTGGTTGTCCCACCCCCTGGTACAGGGGTATTCTTGGGGCTGAGGAGCAGCGAATTCCCACTCCTCAGTTCCGGGGTAACAAAGGGGCTGGTGCGTATCACTGTCTCACTCCCCCAGCATGGGGCAACCCAGGGGCTCTGGGTGTCTTGAAAGTACTGTTGCTCGACCGACAGTTCAAGTTGGGCAACCATCTCTTCCGACGGATTGGGTCCTAGGTGGGGCAGTAGATTCCTCATTCTCCACCTCACCGGGTCGCAGGACTCAAAGGACTGTTCGATTCCAAGGTCGGAGCCTCCATCCCAGGGCGGGTTGGCCAGCCAGGCCACGTCTTCCTGCGGTATAGTATATGGGGGGGCTGCCCATGGTCCCTCCCCCGTATGCCTTGCAACTTTCCGGATAAGGCCTTGGTAAGCTCGCTCCAGATGCCACTCTTGCTCCACCAGGTCCTCCAGCTCCTCTGCTAGCTCAGGGATATTCTGGAACCCCATCATCTCCTCCCGGGCATCCCTGATTTCCCAAAACCTACTCTCCTCCTTGCTGCCAAAGTTGGGGTCGACACAGAAGGCCTCCCATCCTACTCCTGGGCCATTGTATCCATTGCCTGCAGCAGAACAAGAGGGGCGGATCCTGCTGTAATACTTCTGCTCTGCTTTCCGGTACAGGGCGATATACTGATCCTGTAGCTTACTTTCCACCTTCACAAAGCAGTCCATGCTGTCCTCCCAATCCAGCAGAGGATTGTCAACCAGAAGTGGCCATCGCAATGCCACCAGCTTCTCAATTCGTCTCCAGTTGGACTTAACAGCTCCCATTGGTCCTAGATTTGCCATGTTCCACAGGCAGGATCCCAGGTACCTCCCAATGCACTGGATACTAGTACTCCAAGTTCTAGGATATTCAAGTTGCTTTGGCCATCCACAGGTTGGGGCCCCCTTGCACTCTGGACTCCAGCAGATCCTCCAGGGCTTCGCTAAGCCCGCCGCAATACTGCTTCCTCCGGTTCAGGTGAACCTACGTTCTATCCACTGCTCGCTGCGTTCCTGAGACCGGGGTCAAGCAAGTGGCTATATCTCCCCCTGGATTCTGGTCTCAGTTTCGCTGTTGCTCCATCCACTGCTCACTGCGTTGCTGAGACCGGGGTCAAGCCAGCGGCTATATCTCCCCTGGATGCTGGTCTCAGTTTCGCTGTTGCTCCATCCACTGCTCTCTGCGTTGCTGAGACCGGGGTCAAGCCAGCGGCTATATCTCCCCCTGGATGCTGGTCTCAGTTTCAGTTCCTTGGGATAAGCCGAATCCCACCGCTGCCACCAGTTGTAACGTGACGCCTTGTATCATAAGCTGGATACCTCTTTTACAGTTCCTTTCTCCCCTCAGAATAACAATCCAATAGTAAACTGACCCTCCTGTTCCCAAACATCAGCCGAGACTTGATGAAGGGAAGAACTCTCTTTTATTGACTCAAACACACAGCTTATATACACTACAGAGACTCTTATCTAGATCAGCATGCAAACGAATACTTGGGACAGTGTTTCTATGCTTAACCAATCAGCCACCAGCATCCTTATCAGGATAAGAATGCAGACTTGAAATCATACATTCTTAACTGTCTCATCAATAACCGCCTCTGACTGGTCAAGGAAGCACAGCAGGAATCAATTAACATTCCTTAGCACAGGCCTGGAGTAGAGTGGAATCAAAGCCCAACCCCCCACTATCTCTGCACTCCAGCAATGTACTGGAATCAACTATGGCTAAGCTCAGTCTATGGGTGTTTGTCTTTTGGGTATAAATAGTCTGAAGACATGAGATCCCATATCTCTAACACACCAATATCTCCCATGGTCGCCACAGTTCCGTCACAGTAGGCAAATGTGCTTTCATGATGGAAGCGATAGGCTTAGAACTGCACATGCGCCGGGGTGAACGCGAGTCCCAATATGGCAGATGGAGGCACATGCGTGTCAAGAGTAGAACACAGAAGACGAGTTCCGACATGGTAACATGTGACCGGAAGAAGTGTCATTGCAAACAGAAAGAGTAAGTAATGCTTTTCGCGCGTTCAAGAGGAAGATATAAGGGCATACTCACAAGTTTAGTAAATGATATCCAAAAGATTTTTATTCTCCTGATGAAGTGATATTAGAAAAATCACGAAACGCGTTGAGCGAATTTACTATTCTAATAGTGAGAATCTTTATTTTTAAATTTGTGTTGGTACTATTTACCATTTTTTATTATATATATCAACATACTGGGAGTCATCAGTGGTGCCTAATACCTAGTGTTGAAACGGCGTCCATTGGAGACTTTCCAGGTGAGGTTGCTGAGAATTTAATAATACTAAGAGGTTGACACATTTTTCTATATGAAGTTAGAGTTCACCCTTAAGCCCCTATATTGCTAACACATGCTTATGGTGGTTACTTAAGGATATATATATTTTTATCTTTTATATATATATTTTTATTAGTTTTTTTGAAACCAATAAAATGTTCCCAGCATAGTCTGCGCATTGTACAATCCATGTGTAGTGAGGGCTGGGATCAACACTTTTAACACAAGAACCAGCAGAGCGGGGGAAATCACTAGCCTGGAGTGAAGTTTTATAAATCCAGTGCAGGTTCTCCAACCAAGAGGCAGGATAGCCTCTTGTAGATGTGAGTATACCACCAAGAGGGGAAGGGTATATTAAGAGATATCTTCTGAACTACTATACTCAGAAATACCTTTTGTTGCGCTGTCCTTGCTTTTTTTCCATTATATATATTGATATTACGACGTTGATCGTGATTTGTGAGGTCCACAACAGACGGCAGCAAAGAGAAGATTGAATTTGGGTAAGTGTTTTTTGGAAATACAGTTACTTTAGAGCGCTATATGTTTCAGCATTATATATTTATTCCTGGTCATAATTTGGGGGAAAAACAGGGAAAGCCAGATGGAATTTGTGCTCCAATATAATCTAATGCTAGGTTTTTTAATTATGCCCACAGCCATTGTTATTCTCAATAATTTCTTAAACTCCTCTAAACTTGTGGGCCTCCAAGAATGCTGCCTTGCATTATAGGATGATGGTTTTGCATCAAGATATTGGGATGCATACTTATTTGCTTCAGAGACAATTTCACCGTAATATCTTCCCCCAAAAATAAATTAAAAAACTGGACAGGGGTACATTCTGGACACATACACGACAATTCCTGGGTTGGCTGTGAATGCAGAAATTTCTGAAAAAAAAAAGCCAGCTGGTGGTACCCATTCTCTTGGGTCAGGATGAGGGGTAGTACTTTGGGTATTACGTCTCTTTTTGACAGGGGGATAGTGTTATCACTATATGTATCACTAAACTGGCCTGTATCAAAATCTGAGGCCGATTCAGTGGCCTCAGAATCTGACGCAGTACTGCAGTTTACATGTGCTTCATTACAGAGAATGTACTTACCTACCCTAAACAACTTAATGCCAAATTTCTACTACATAACAAACAAAAAAGGAATTGCACAAGCTGAAATAAAGATAAATCATATATAAATATAAAGTAAGCCAGGTGCTCTCTGGGTCAACAATTGGACAAACAAACACTCTAATGGAGGGTTCAAGATGAAAGCCAAACGAACACCCCAAAAACAAGGACCCAAATAAAATGAGGCACACTTAATTTATCAAACATAGAAAAATATATTTATCGATACAAAAAAATTAGCAAATATAGGCACTCATAAAAACAATTAAAAACAAAATCAAGAGAGTCCGTCTATACTAGTAAGATACTACTAAATGCTGGGAAACTGATTAGGGAAATAAGTAGACCCTCAAATAATCAGCACAAGTTTAAATAACCCAAACAGTGGAGCAAACAAGCACTAGAAAAATAATGAAGAACAGGAATACTTATTCAGAAATGTAAAGACCAAGGACCCCAGAAGAAAAGATGACAATCAGACTCTCCAGACTTCAGGGTCTGGGGTTATGATCCCCATCTCTAGATGGCAGGGCACTTGAAAAAAACAAAAAAACAACAAGAGTCTATGAGGTGGAGAGGCTGTCCTCTTCCTCCAACTTAAACACTCCCCCACCTACCCAGATAGATTCAAGTGACCTTTCAAGACTGCTATTAGTTTTTATGTCTACTTTTTTATATTTACCTTAGCTGTAGTGAGTTTAAAATCACTGGATTAGGATTGATCAATTCACAGGAGTATTTCTCGACCATTTACCTGTGGAGGTTGACTTTATGACTTCTGTTCTTCCTGTCTGAACTTCTATAAAATTCTGCAATTTTGAAAAAGGAACCTGAAGAAAGAAGACTTGTAGGTTAACCATTTGAGTGTCACGGTTTGATTTATGTCCACTTCCTTTGGCACCCACTTTCAGTGAGTTTCTTGCATAAATTGCACTCAATTTTTTTGTCATGTTATTTTCCCATATTATCCTAGGTTATAAAGGTGGCTACTGCTGTTTTGTATATACTGTAACCCTTTCAGGGTTAATTTTCTCCATTAAATGAATATTTGTGCTTTTCCCTCCCTTTTAAACTAATAACCTTTACTGCTAAGATGTTTCTAGGTTTCAGTTTGTGTTTCTAATGTTTTTGGGAACTTTTAACTTTAGTTAGTTTTATTATAATTTTCATTACAGGGGACAGAGTGGGCTCTAGCGCATGATCAGCATCGATTAAGTCCAGATAATTTTATTTCACCATGTTTCACAGCTGGGGGCCACTGTTTGCTACATTTCACAAAATCACCAAGTCCCAGGATTGATTTTGACTGTATGGGTGGAGATATGGCTGACATCTTACTACCTTCATTGCTTATACTACACAGAGTTTGACTCTCTCTCTCCCTTCTCCAATTTCATCCCTTGCAGTCAGATAAGCACCTTTTAGGTATTTTCTGGGGGTTTTACCCTGTATTTATTATGTTGGACTACTTTGTCCTGGTTTAAGGTTGTTTTATCTGGACAGCTGATCTCAAGGGACATATGGGAAAACCCAAACGTAAATATTAAGGGGCTCCCTTAACGTCTTTAGCTCATTCCTCATGCCGCACTGGGCTTCCAAGGGAATATTCTGGCACTCTATGTCCCTCCTGTAATGTGGCCCCTGGGGCCCTTCAGTACTGATCAAGAGCCAGCTTGGGTTAAAACTCTGTCTTCTGTTGCATCCATACCTTCATCCATCCATGGAGTTCTCTACGCATAGTAACCCATGCCCCCATCAGACACACTGAAACCATCTTTCAGAGTCCACTCTCAGCTAGTTGGGGACTATTCTGATGAAGATAGACACAGAGGAAGAAGATAGGGGTCATCAAAGAACAAGGAGGAATCCATATGAAGTTGACCAATACCCTTCAGTGGAAGGGCTCATCAGAGCGGTGCTGGAGACCCTTCAAGTCTCTGAGGTCTCTAATGTTAGGTCTATCCACATGACATAGTCCAGAGATGCAAGAATGACTACCCAAATTTTCTTACCAAAATGTAACGGTTTGTTCGACTCACAGACACAGTGGTTTAGGATACAAATACAGTTTTATTGAATTCACAATACAATAAGAACCTTCACAGGTCCTGTAATATACAGGCAGTATAATACAGACACACGACAGGTTAATTATACAATGCCCACACAGGTCCAGTATAAAATGAAGATGCACACAGTATATACTGACACAGGTCAAGCAAGAGGAGTAAGTTTCCCAGGACTCTGGTACTGCAGGAGTTAAAGTTCTTCAATGATTGCAAACAGTCCCATGTGTAAAGGTACTGAGATAGCACTTATACAGCGTTTCAGGTCGCCCAAGTGCTAGCAGAATAACGTGAACTGCCAGAGCTCAACAGATGTAGTAATGAGCACTGCCAGAGCAATAACAGAGGCAGACACTTGCAACCGGTATAGCAGTAACGGAGGACAAGCCAATGGCGGCTACTGGAGCAATAACGGGGGCAGACACTTGCATCCGGTATGTTCAGTAACGGAGGACTAGGCCAAGGCACACTGCCGGAGAAGTAACGGAGGCACACACTAGCAACCAGCAGGAGCAGTAGCGGAGGACAAGCCAAAGGCGACTACCAGAGCAATCACGGAGGCACACACTTGCAACCGGTATAGCAGTAACGGAGGACTAGGCTAAAGGCACACTGCTGGAGCAGTAACGGAGGCACACACTAGCAACCTGCAGGAGCAGTAGCGGAGGACAAGCCAATGGCGACTACCGGAGCAATCACGGAGGCACACACTTGCAACCAGTATGGCAGTAACGGAGGACTAGGCCAAAGGCGCACTGCCGGAGCAGTAACGGAGACAACACTGGCAACCTGCAGGAGCAGTAGTGGAACAAGCTCAAGTGCTAGAAAGCCAGGTAACCAGATTGTCTGCTGAATAAGAATGTTTCCGAGGCGACAATAACTGAAGAAGCAGGAACGTCAATCAAGCCGGGTCGGTACACAGGAACAGGAACGTCAGAACACAGGAGAAGGAACATCAGTCAGTCCGGGTCGGTACACTGGAGCAGGAACGTCAGCCAGGCCGGGTCAATACACAGGAGCAGATACTGAAGAGAAGTCAGGCAATCCGGGTCGGTACACAGGAGCTGGAAACTGAAGAGTAGTCAGGCAGGCCAAGTCGGTACACTGGGAAACACTGAGTAGTAAGCTAGCACTGGTACAGGAACACCACGAAAGGGCACCGTGTGGGTGCAGGACCACAGTATAAAAAGGCCATACTGGGCAGATCAACACAGGACAGCCAATGAGAGCATTACACAGGATAACTGACAGGAAAACAAAAACAAGGGAGCACGGGCACCGTGATACAAAAGCACCAGGTTTTACTGGAGAAACGGAAGACACCAGATAAGAGACTTTTCCTTAACAAATGCATTTCAATATGATACCTTTTTTATGCTGAGGTTCTAGTACAGTTGGCTTCCATGCCCGCAGCTGACCCCCTTTTCACATCTGGCCAGAAATGCAGCTCTTCCATTGGTGGACACTGCAGGGCTTAAGGACCGGGCCCAAAAAACTACTTGATTCCTTATTGAAGCCAGACTTTGTGGTCACAGGGGCAGCATTACAACCCATCTTTGTGTCAGCCTGGGTCAATACAGTGATCGACTTCTGGGCTGAACAACTTCTAAAGGTCATGCGCAGTGATGTTCCAAGAGGAACTCTTGGTTATGCTTGCCAACATATTGCACTCCAATGCCTAACTCTCTGAAACAGCTTTTGATGCTGCTAGATACTCTGGCAAGTCCTCAGCATTATGTGTTGCCACATGTCATACCTTGTGGCTAAAGATTTGGGCCTGACCTAAATAATGTCATTAGCAAGGCCACTGGAGACAACAGCACTCTTCTGCTTTAGATTTCTTCTAAATGTCCCTTTTATCCCAGGATTTCGTTCTCCCCGCCAGTTCGGGGTGCAGAGGGTCTAACTCCCTCAGGCCTCCCATGCCCACCCCACCTCAAAGGTCAAGCATGCCTGGCAGAGCAAAAAGTCTACTCAGAAATCTATGGCTGACAATCCTACCACGGCATGGCTCATGACTTCAAGTACCTTACTCCTCATAGCTTATTTTTATCAAGAGTTCCTCAGGACCCAGATCGAACGAGCCTGTTCATAGACACAGATTCATCCCTTTTGGACAAGAAATTCCTGGTTCCAATCACTACCAAGGAATGAGTCTCAGGCATTAACACCAATGGCGAATGCCGTGTCTTAACCACTACGTAGTAGCCGAGATGTTCAAGATAGAATTCTTGAAGTCTCTTATATCAGCAATATGTCCAGGAGAGTACTTAGCCTCTGTAGACCTTCAGGACGCCTACTATCATATCCTGATTCATCAAGATTACCAATATTTCCTTCGCTTCACATTCAAGTGCAGTCACTACCAGTTCTCTACTTTCACTTCTAGCCTAGCGTCAGCTTCAAGAATCTTCATGAAGATTATGGCAGCTCTTGCCACATACATTAACAATTGATTTCCCTGACTCCACATCTGAGCGATCTTTAGATCAAGGCTCCCTCAGAGGATGTTCCATCCTCTCACATGCAGGAATGTGTCTGTTTTCTGATACAGCATGGTTGGGTCCTCAGTCTCAAGACATCCTGACCAGTTCCCTCGCAGACCCTATATTTCTTGGGCAGGAGACTCAACACCCTCCAAGGGAGAGTGTTTTTGCCAGAATCAAGATCCAGATTCTGTTTCATGATGTGTCCCAGGCTTTGGCCTGGCCCTCAGCATTAATAAGGAATTACATGAGACTCATATATGGAAGAAGTTCCTTACACAAAGCTGGACAAGACAGAGATCCTGTGACTATCGCCTTGGATGAGGGATGACCTACACTGGTGGCTCTATCATCCTAATTTGACACGAAGATGCCCCTTTGTAATACCGGAATGGAACCTGGTAAAAACAGATGCCAGTCGGAGGTTGGGGAGCGATTGTGGGTCCTCGACAGCTCAAGACCAGTCCACTATGAATACAGCCCGACAATACAATGGTGGTCACATACATCAAGGAGGAATTAAAAGCAAATCAGCCTGGGTGGTGGTTCAGGAACTATTTCAATGGGCGGAAGTCCATGTA
Organism: Rhinophrynus dorsalis; assembly: GCA_037306005.1. Taxonomy (NCBI): domain Eukaryota; kingdom Metazoa; phylum Chordata; class Amphibia; order Anura; family Rhinophrynidae; genus Rhinophrynus; species Rhinophrynus dorsalis. The sequence goes on along the minus strand of CM074720.1, from coordinate 224,796,167 downwards.
CCAGCCGTCTTGACAGTCTACATCCCAGGAGTATAAAATGTGGTCTCAGAATTTCTCATCCATCAAGATCTGGATCCAGTAAACTGGGAACTCAACCAGGAGGTATTCAAACAGATAGTTCACCACTGGGGCCTTCCTTAGGTGGACATGATGGCATCCTGTGGGAACAGGAAGGTCCCAATGTTCTGCATAAAGTCAAAAGATTCTTTGGCCTTTGAGATGGATGTGATATCCATTCCATGTAACCTTCATCTGGCCTATGTGTTTCCTCCACTAACGTTGATAATCAGGAAGATCAAGATGGAGAATGCTCTAGTCATACTAATTGCAATGTTTGGCCCCAGTGGGCCTGGTTTGCTGATCTTCTCAACCTATCCATTGTTTGCTTTCCTTTGAGTCTGGATCTTCCGATGCAGGATCCAGTCTGTTACCACCATATACAAATGTTAGCCTTGATGGCATGGCTCTTGAAGTTAACGTCTTGAAGAGGAAGGATTTTTCTGATGAAATCATCTCAGCCATGATCCAAGAAAGGAAACCAATTTTTACAAATCATATCATAGGATCTGATCCTTTTTTTTGGTGCACTGATAAGGACTTCAACCTTCCTATGATTTTGGTGTTCTTACAAGATGGAGTGAGTTGTATCAAGGTACAGAGCCCAGCTCTTTCACTTGTCTTCCACATGTGTATTACTCTCTTACTGGTAGATAAAACATTTGTTCCAAGGGTGGATCTTGCCTTCCCCTCCTTTAGAGATCCAACTCCTCCTTACCTTACATTGTTCTCGGTAGTTCTTCAGAGACCTCACGTTTAACCTCTTTCATCGGTTTTATTGCATTTTTTGACGTTTAAAATGGCTTTTCTTTAAGCCATTGTTCATATATGAAGAGTTGCTGAGTTCCTGTAAGCCCCCTTTCCTAGTTTTTTATAACAAGGCTGTACTTTATATAGCCAAAGATTTCTTACCTAAAGTAATTTCTGATTTTCACATTAACCAGTACATTGTCCTTCCTTCATTTTGTCCTAACCCTTCCACCAAACAAAACCAGGAGCTTCACCTATAGGATATAGTAACATAGTAATTTAGGTTGAAAAAAGACTTGCGTCCATCTAGTTCAACCCTTTTCCTATTCCTGTTTACCATCGTTGATCCAAAAGAAGGCAAACCCCCCCCCTTCTTGATTCCAAATGGCAATCAGATTTCTCCTTGGATCAACAAGCACTAACTAAATATTAATCCCAATACTAACGTACCTAGCCCTCTATGTTCTGCTCTTTTAAATAAGTATCCAGGCCCTTTTTAAAGGCATCTAATATATTCGATAGCGCCACCTCCTCAGGCAGTGAATTCCATACCTTTATTGTCCTTACCGTAAAGAAACCCTTCCGCTGTTGTAGATAAAATATCCTTTCCTCAAGTCTAAGCGGGTGGCCCCTTGTCCTTTGCACTGTTCTGTTAATGAACAGGTCTTTGGTGAGCCCTTTGTATGGGCCCTGAACATATTTATATAGTGTTATCATATCCCCTCTAAGATGCCGTTTCTCTAGTCTGTACAAGTTTAACTTTTCTAGCATTTCTTCATAACTAAAACTTTCCATTCCCCTTACTAGTTTTGTAGCCCTCCTCTGCACTCTCTCTAGTTCCATAATGTCCTTTTTCAGAAAGGGCGCCCAGAATATGGTTAGATGCTTTAACCCCTTAAGAACCCTTGACATGCCAGGACGTCACACCTAGGCCAGCACTTAAGGTCCTGGCACATCACGGAATTCCAGGGTTGCCACGTGGCTACACACCACTCATTGACCCCGGAATCCATTGGAAAAAAAAAAAAAAAAAACATGACCCGTGGTCCTTTGTGGCTGGCTGGCTGTCGTTAAGGAGTTAAGTATTATGTGCTTCTCACAAAGCCTTTAAGAAAGGCAGATTTCCTGAGGGTCTGTAACAGTTTTGTAGGACACTCAGACCAGCAGGTTAGAATAAAACACAGTTTTATTAAAAGACAAAAAAGACTGCCCTCTATAGGCAATACAGAATAACTGAAATGAACAGTAAAGTACAGATGCCCTCTCAGGCCCAGTATACAGAGAAATAAGTATATACTGTCACAGGACAGGCATAAGTAACATACAGGGTACTCAATGGTTAAAGTACATAGAAATCAATCAGTCTCTGTTGTGGTGTGTGTGACACGCCCATAAGATGGTAAAGGAGCGATAAGTGGTGCTAGATGAGAAAACACCAGTAATAGCGCAGGACAGAGACTACTGCTTATGCTGAGCAGGGAACTGAGGCCAAAATACTCTGCAAGAGCTTAATGAGCTAGAGCCACTAGCACCCCAACCGGTGCGTGAACGGAGAGCAAGTGCACTGCAAGAGCTAAGGATAATAGAGCCAATAGCCCCCACGGGCGTTGTAACGGAGACCAATTACACTGCAAGAGCTTAGCGGTATTGAGTCAATGGCACCCCCACGGGCACTGTACGGAGGCCCAAGGCTCAGCAAGTGTAGCGGAAGGCTCAGGGTAGCGGAAGCAACGGCTCTGCAAGTGTTAAAGGAGGCTCAGTGAACGGAGACAACTGCTCTGGAAGTGTTAATGTAGGCTCAGTGAACGGAGACAACTGCTCTGAAAGTGTTAACGGAAGGCACAGTGCCCTGTAAGAGTAAATGGAGGCCCAGAGTAACGGAGGCAGCAGGCTCAGCAAGAGTAAATGGAAAGGCCCAGTACACAGGAGGCAATGACATCGTCAGCCATGCCACAAGCACAGTGGAAGTCAGAATGTCACCCAGGCGACACTGGAACAGCACACAGCAGGAACACAGGCAGGGTCAGCAACGTAGCCGGGTCAGGTCACGGAGCAGGAACGTCAGCCAGGCCGGGTCAAATCACAGAGCAGGATCGTCAGACAAGCCAGGTCAAATCACAGAGCAGGATCATCAGACAAGCCAGGTCAAATCACGGAGCAGGAACGTCAGCCAGGCCGGGTCAAATCACGGAGCAGGAACTAAGGAGCGTAGTCAGACGGGCCAAGTTGGTACACAGGAAGCAGGAACACTGGAACACAGCTACACTGGCTCAGGAACACCAAGAAAGGGCACCTGACAGGTACCAAAGGCTGGGTATAAAAAGGCCATACTGGGCGGGCCAAACAAGCTCAGCCAATGGGAGCGCACCACAGCAAAGAGTGACAGAGGAAGATCACGGGCACCGTGATAGGGTCTTATAGCAGGTCAGGCAGCATCCAAGGTCACTATTTTTTCTTGGATCAAACAGCTGTGCAAAGTTACAATGTGGTCATTCTTACACACATTCACCAAACACTATGAGTCAACGTCCTGGCTGCGGCTGATATCAGTTTTGGTCAGAAGATCCTTCAGGCAGTTGTGTCTGTTTAAGGACTCTTTTCTTATTTCTAGTCCCTGTTGGCTCTTTTTTTGGTTGTTTGGTGTCTGTTGACACCTGAGGTTACATAATGCCAGTTTCGTCCTGTGGAATACTAGTCTTCTGTAGGGAGAGTATTTTTCACTTTCTCCTATCAGGGATTTTTATGTGTGCTTTGGTATACCCCCATGGTTCCTGTGTTCCAAACTGGATGTAAGAGAAAATAAGATTTTAGTGAACTTACAGTTAAATCCCCCCAACGGGGGGAAAAAAACTGGCAATTCCTCCCCCATGCAAAAGAGCTCTGTTGGGGTCTTTGTTCACAGGGCTTTCATCTTTCTTCCTGTTTTTGGTAGTTATTTTGTGCCACTGTGCTATATATAAATCTGGACAGACTGGAGAATTAAGCTGGAAGTAAAGGAGGGAGTCTCTGCCTCAAAGAGCCTGTTTTTATTGAAGTGACCTGCTCTCTTGAAGAGGGGTTCATGTGTGCCATATCGACTAAGAGAAAAGGATTTAATGGTAAGGTCACTAAAATCCTATTATATATGCATGGCTGCCACAGAAGGAATATCACTACAGATCTGCGTCAGATGAGAGGTTGGGAAAGGCCCTCCTTGTGGTAAAAAAATGTGTATTTTTCATGAAATCTTGTATCAATTGTGTGTATGGAACTCCCATAATGTAGAGCTTCTCCTTTGACTGAGGCAGTTGTTTTGGTTTCCTGCACTCATAAAGCCCTGATAATGCATCTGAAAAATAAGTTGACATTAAAAGAATGCACCAACATTCAGAGATTCAAGGTAGAAAGATTTAAAGGCACATGCCCACAGCTGCCTTGGCAAAGGTGGCTGCTTTACAAAATTGTGAGCTTCTCAGACACAAGCAACACATGGTTTTATAAAAGGAAACATGTAGTCTATGTGTGGGGCTTGCAAGTCCCCACAACTGAGAAGGACCCAAAAAGGGGTGAAATAAACATGTAAATTAAAAAGTGTGTGTAATTATAATGGTGGGTCTGAACCTGTCCTGTGCCCCACAATTTATTGTGTTTTCAGTTTTTACAACCTTTCCATTTGTGCTGTTATTTTTTTAAATTTGATATATTGCAAAAAGTTTGTTTTCACAAAGGAAGTGTAAAAAAAAAAAACTAAAAAAAAACAATGAAATAAACAATGTAGTTTAAAGATCATACTTAACTCAACAACACTCCCTAATCCTAACCATTCCCTTTCTTACTGGCATAGTTACAGTTAGAAAAAAAAAAAAGTCAGAAATGTGATTTGTTTACTGCATCCTGTGTTCTGCCATATTCACATTACCCAAGGCTATGGCTTTCAAACAACCTCATACAGTTGTAAAACTGCATTCATTAACTCAGCCTGCCCGTGGAAAAAAAAAAAATGGGTCTGCCTAAGAGAACAGAGTGTACGTGACTAAACCTTTAAACTTCCTCTTTCATAAGATATCACATGATGGAGAGCAATTACAATTCCTGCCTTGTGTGTTGCATCTGCAAATTTCAGACATATTGCCTCACCCAGGAGCCTTGCTCATAAAGGCAGTGAGGCGACCTCATTGGAAGAAATCCAATATCATCTCATAGAGATTGTTGTAAAGCAAAAACAAAGGTCATGTTTGCCTCCTTTACATGATTAAATATTGCAAAATAAGCAGAGATCTCAAACTGCAACAACTGTAACAACTTAACTTTACATACTCTGGTGCAGAAAATAATATGGAAAAAGAAAACCAAGCTATGCTTAAAAAAAAAAAAAAAAAAAAAAACAAAATCACTGTAAAAATATTTGTACATGAAAAAATGATTGGCACACAACAGGAATTAAAGGGAAAGTTTCACATTTTACAAAGTCTGCTATTACAGAAGCAGACTTAATAAAAAGCCCCTTAGATAGAAAGTACTCTCTCCCCAGTTGGAACTCAACATGGAATTATGCACCTCTCAGGCACAAACTTTGCAAGCTGTACTCTTAGCATCCATAGATCGACCGTGTCTTTCTTTTGAGCCAAATGCAAAGTCTATGGGGGCTGCATCAAACAGGACCAAAGGACTTACTATGAGGATTCGTCATGCAAAAATCGATCTTGAAAAGGATAATTTGAAAATGTCATCTGCATCAAATTGTTGCCCTTTAAAATGTCTCATGTTGCGTGCACTATAGATGAGAGCTTCCCCCAGGCACAGGGTTACAGTGTTCTGAGCACCCATTCAGCCACAACAAAATGTAGAGTGAGACAGCTCTCTCTGAGTATGTGAAATCATATTCTCTTTCCAGGAGCTTACCACTATATTGTAATTCATTTAAGCAACTGTCATCAATGCCCATTGTGCCAGGCTGTCCTAGCTGGTCAGTTTCTCCGCATTAGGAGGATACATTTTGGAACATTGTAGCTCGGTGCCTGCGGGTAGTACTACTGCTGCACAGACAAAACAGTACTACTGCTGTGCACACTTCACACTAAGCATCATAGATGACTGCTTCCGGTAGGAACCATGTCATACCGATAAATTGTCTAATTAGGACACATCAATGCATTTGGCATTGATGACAGCTGCTGAAAGTAGAGTATTGGGGCAAGTTCCTTGAAAGAAGATATGTCACATTCTCTAAGAAGGCTGTATCCCTCTTCCTTTTGCTGTAACTGAATGGGTGCTCGGAACACTGTGTCCTGGTGCCTTTGGAAGCTCTCATTTATAGTGCACCCAACATTGGACGTTTTAAAGAGACATGCTGATGTTGTCCCCTTGATGCGGGCGACATTCTTATGTTGCCCTTTTGAGGGTCGACATGTAGGCAATGCCAATGCAATTGGATACCGGACCAAAGATCCCTCACTCCTCCACCAACGCTCACAATTCAGACCTGGCTTTACTGGCAGGTCTGCTTTGAGGGAGCAGATCTTCCAATAGAACAGTATACCAGTAATAGTTGTATTTTTAGTGAAAACAAAGAAAAAAAGATAAATTTAAAGTATTATAGCATTTCAGCTTCTACTTTGGTGTTTATCATTTACTCATGTATTACAAATATGTAGGTGATCACATATGCATTTATAATTCAAGAATATTCAATTAAATATGAGAAAGTTAATTTATAAATGGCCAAATGTAAAATGTAGGTATAGAGATAGTTAGAAAATGAATGCAGCTTATTTTATGTGATGTGTCAAAAGTTATGCTGGTTTGGGTTACTGGCTGGGGCAATCTTTACAAGTCTGGCCACCATGGAAGACTTTGGGTCTAAGGCCAATGTAATAAAGTAGTTAAGTCTGCTATATAAACTCTTAAGAAACAAGGGTGTTGTTGTGAATTCAAAAAGAATAACTGTTTAACTGATTGGCTTTCCAAGAGATTACAGTTAGTATGGGATATGAGCAAATCTACCAATGCTGTTCATTTTCTTCAAGACGATGGCCTAAATATCATCCACCCCTACACTTGCCCCTCCACATAAACATAGAGGCTGGGCGGGCTGGCCTGGTGTTCATATTATGGCTTTCCCCACCCCCTTAAAAATTTCTGCAGATACCCATGTGCTTCTGGGCAGGGCTTATAATTTAAGTCCTTTGCTACTAGCCAGACCTGAAAAGTTACTCGCCACTGCAAGCCAAAACATACCCACCAGGGCTAAATTTTCACTCGCCATTGGCTAGTGGAAATTTTGACCCCTGCTTCAGGGTATATACGAGGTCTTATGAATGCTTAATGCATAATAGCACACACTATGCCAGTATTAAGACTTTAATTTGAGTAAACTCTAAATGCCACTTCTACAGAATGCTTAGGAAAACAGAGTAATTTTACTGCCATTTCTTCTGTGCCATAATTACATAGGCACAAAAAAAAGGATTTCCCCAAAACTCTAATACAATTCCACAATGTCCTCCTCCCCTATGGAACAAGCTTATAAAAGCTTATTTTATTATTTCTTTTTAACAAAGAAAACTAATTCAGATTATAAATTGCACTGCTCACTTATTGGAAGCTTGCATCAACAGAGGTCATGCACTGCCACCTACATATAAACAGAAAAAGTAAGTTAGCACATAGTGTGACTTATGTACCTAAGAAATATTTCTAAAATGCTTGTTAGAAATACATGATAACTAAAGGGCATGAACCCTATTCAATTTTAGAAGGAAGTTCCAATTTAACTATATAAAAGATTTCTTAAGGGCGAGTCGACAGTTAAAATAGTCTTTATTTATAATACTTGCATGTTTAAACTCTTTACTACACCTTCCAAGAAGGAATTCCACCTAACCTCTGCTACTAAAGAGGTTACCCTATGGTATTCAACAAGTTAATGTGTACAATTAAATCTCATATATATTCAGTGTAAATGTGAGTGGTTAATTATAAGCAAACTTCTGAAAGGCCAAATTGACAAATTTAGCTTGATTTCGGGATGCATACAAATGTATTAACCCTTTGAGTGCCAGAGGGGTACGAGCAATGCGTTGTGTACCCCTCTAGCACTCAAAGGGTTAATTCTCCAGTTTTCTGTATATATCAACATTTTTATGTGATGTACAAAAAAAGCGTAGAAGAAGCACTACATTTGTTTGTGGGGAGAACTATAATAATAATAATTGTATAGGATGACTTCTAGCCCTAAAATCAACTGCTGGCGATAATTCTTTTGCAGAGGCTGAGCCTGTGAGGGCCTTCATTTTTCTCTTCCTGTGCTCCCAACTGAAATCAACTAAATATACACAGTGCCTATACAAGCAGATAATCATGAATGAAACTTACAAAACAGCCAACTAGTAATTTTAGCTTCAAATAAAAAAGCAACTTCATATTTGGTCTGTGTACCTGTAGAGGATCTTGTGTTTTTCTTTTCTTATGCAGATTTATTGTAAGATCCATTGCACCCCACATGTGGTACATATGGTAAATGACCATATTTATTATATATACATAGTCCCCCTGTATTTCTGGTATTCTAGTAAGTTTGGCTTGCCTTATGGGTGTGTGCAAATTTTTCTGAAGCATTTTTCAGTGTGCAGCATATATTAAAATGTTTGTTAGGTGCAGAAAAAAAATAATGTTTCCTCTCACACCCATCGGAATAGAATGCTTTTGCCGAGCATTATAATTTTAATCCCAATAACTGCACATATGAAAGGTTTACCAGACTACTTCTTTAACTGAAGACACGTGAAAAATGCATACTGCATGGCTTCTTTGATGTCAACGCAGCCCCGAAATGATATTTCTTGTGTGCCCTAGGGTCTAGTCAGCTTAATATATGGGGACTGCTACAATGACTACTGCAGATGATTATTTTGGGGAGGCTGATTTTTCTATTTTTACTTGCAGTAAGTTTCCCACTGATGTTTCTGTGCTGTCCGCAAAACAAATAAAAAAAATGGAATTTGTTTTACTATAGAAGGCGTTTTTCTTACCAAACTGTGTGTAAAACTTCATGACTAGTACCAATTTTTGTGTGACTATGCCCTTTAATAAATTTCACTATTAGCTCTCAATAAAAGAACAGAAGACATACAAACAGAACTAGAAATATAAAACTTGTGAGTCTGTGTGCCTATGTACTATAATTGCAAAAAAATATAAAAAATTGAATGGAACGCTGTTTCAAACAAGTAACTATTTAACTAACTGCTAACACTGGTTAAACATCCACCAGAACATTGGACACTGTAATGTGTGTCAGTGTTTGAAACATGAGCCGAATGGGAGCAGGATATTTACTTAGCTTTTCTGGAAATTCCCAAGGACATATCCAGATGCAATGCTAGTCAGCGAAATGTCTGGAGAACTGCAGTGAAAAACTCCCTAATGTAACACGATATGTTGTTTTTCTTTCAAAAAATACCCTTTTCAAACAGACATCTCAAGTAGCAGCAGTACAGACGTCAGCAAAATCGTCCACCTCAGTCAAAACCTACCAAGCCTGTTGTTGCACATGCAATACAATTAGCCCTTTGTAACACTCATGCTGGATTTTTTTTTTTTACTCTCTTGATCCTACAAATGAGAAACATACACCAACATTGGCTAGTACTTCCTCAATACAAGCATTACATTCTTAAATAACATTAAAACAACCCTCCCATAAACTGAATCGTGACCATCATTGAATAAAAAAGGACTGCCCCCATCCGTTAAACGAACACCCTGAGGACCAAAAGGGCGCGCATTGCACACGCCTCATCATCTAGGGATTAAAAATTACACAAGCTTATCTGCACTTAATAAAACGTTAGATGTGTTAACCTATTCACTGACACGACAGTAAGCACCGACTTCTTAATGCTTTATACATCCTTTCAACAAACTGATAAAATTGATTAAATGTACAATCACTGGAAGAACGTCGAAATTAAAACAGGATAACAAAGTCTTAAAACAATACAAAACCGTTCACTAGTATGCAACGTGATCCGAAACAGTACAAGTTATATAAAGATCTCAGTACAGCACATGCTATATTTGGACGGCTCCACGCTACACAAATGATAGCTGGTATTAACAGAGTGAGTGGTGACGCAGCACACTGACATTCTCGCTCTCCTTGGAATGTCAGGCTCCCAGTGCCACAGGCACGCAGTCATATTAGAACTGAGCATGCGCAAACAAAAGCCTAGCAGCGTTGGCAGTGAGCCACATTCAGAGGCTCAGCTCCCTGGCCCTCCCTTCTCTTCTCACCGGAGCACGTAAACAAGCATTGCGTTATCAGGCTGAACACGGAAAACCTTGATGAGGGAAAGCGTTCAATGTTAGAAGGAATGTAGAATCCAGATTTTCACTCCTATCTTTATAGTGTGATCGCATGTGAATGTTCTGAAGCATGTTTTTCTAGAAGAAATAAGTATTAGCCAACAACTCAAGTATTATTACTATTATAAAGCTTCAACATATTATGACGTCCTATGTAAAACATCTAGTCTAAAATATATATTTAGAAGGTGAACAGAACCCAGTACAGTAATGTATTCTTGAAAAGGATACAAATAGTTATTTACAAAAAATAAATACAAATTCCTATCATGTTACTAAGTCGTCTGCGCCTCTGGGAGCACTCTTAGTGAAAAGCTATGGGATGCACTGTACAGTCTGAAAACAGCTCTAGTCAGTTGGGGAGGCAGCAGCAGGTCAGAAAACTCCCACCCCGCTTGCAGCAGGCTGGAATGTAATCCAGAACTATGTGGCTCTTAGCCGCAAGTGTTGAGGTTTGAGCATGAACCTCCACAGACCCTTGGGCTTTAAAGCTGAAGCAGAGTGTTTATGGGGACAGAGTGTAAAGCCCAACAAAACTGAACTGAGAGACTTAAGTCTTGAAGTTCAGCTTCCTGTCATGAGAACAACAGGCAAGCCCCAGGGTCTCCTTTCAGACGCTTGTTCTGCTCCACTGTTGGTCCCCTGGGAGCTCCCTATGCAACCTAGATTTCATTGGCAGGTCTGCTAGTGACGGACACTGTCCTTGTAATAGCTATCCATTAAACTGGATTTCTAACCTATTCAAGGCTAGAGTGATCGCTAATACATTTTTTTGCAATGCATTGGAGACCCCACTGCCATTCAAAGGATTATAAACTCCATTTGAACCAATGGGAATTGTACGTGTCCACCGCAGTGTTGTTTTGCCTCAGATTTGCTCAAATTCTTAGCATATTAGCTTCACTGACATAAACAGACCAAAACAAATGGTAATGAAGAACCTGGTTGTGAAAGCCTGAACTCCTGTTAACCCAATACAAACTGTATTCTTTTAACTGCAACACTCATTTAGAAGCATGCTATATACCAGGGGAGTTCAAACCCATTCTCAGTCCCACCCCAACAGTGCAGGTTCTCTACTCACACGAACTCAGGTGAATCAGTCAGTCAGTGCATAGCCCCCAACTGTCACGATTTTGGGGCCGAATCCCGCTGTCCCGCCTCGTTGACTCAATGTCCCACTTCCTGAGGCTTCTGCCCCACTTGCTGTACTCCCAGTTATTTTAATTTGCAGCATCCCCTCCGTGTCAGGACCCAGGGACGGTGGCGCAGTGCCAGTGTATTCTCAGAGCATCATGCTTCCTGCCTGAGGTGACGCATGCCTCAGATTCAATCATTCATTGGCCCCAGCATGAGCGTGTGGCATCTACCATCATAAAATGTGTGCCGCACGAACACATGTAGTGCTCCTGTGGTCTCGGACAGCAGCACTTTGGTTGTCAGGAGCTCAGTGTGAGGAACGAGCAGCAGAGCACAGCAGGAACCGCTCAGCAGTATCAGTGGCCATCAGATACACCCACAGTCTGGCCAAAGTTGGAGAAATCCTGGACAATGCATTGTTGTGGTTAAAAGAAATCAGAACCATTACCCTAATGTGGCACCAGTTTTATACAATGTGTATGTTTTTTTTCACTTCCTGTTTTTGTTGTGCTCTGGATACCATTAACCCTTTGAGTGCCAAAAGGGTACACAACACATTGCAACAGCAGTGCGTTGAGTAACCCTCTGGTACTCAAAGGGTTAACACAAGCAGATCCATATATAAGCATGATCAGTGCTTACACACACACACACTACTACAGTGGTACAAGTGGAGGATGGACATGGGCCCTTCATCTCACATTGCCCCTTGTGCTGTATGCTCAGTTGGTGTCCTGACAATTTGAGGAAAGGACTTTTAATTACAGTCGTGTGAAAAAGAAAGTACAACCTATTTTAATTCTATGGTTTTACGTATCAGGACATAATAAGAATCATCTGTCATCTCTAGTATACTACGGTATACAGAGGAGTTTGTGATTGACTCAATGACTGCAAGGTTCTCAGGTCCTGTGGCTGTTAATTCCAAAAGGTACCTGGTGATGTCTTCCCCCCGGAAAAGCTCATTGCGCATGTCAGCACAGAGCCGATCGGCTCTCTTTTAACTCCCCCCGGCTACATGAAAACACCTACGTCATCAGCTTTAGATTCTCGGACCAGCAGGAGCATCTAAAGCTGATGATGTAGGAGTTTTTGTGTAGCCGGGAGGAGTTACAAGAGAGCCAATCGGCTCCGTGCTGACATGCGCAATACACTTTTCCGGGGGGAAGACGTCACCAGGTACTTTTTGGAATTAACGGATTACTCTTTAATAACACGTTTTAAAAAAAAAAAAAAAAAAACAATTACACAGCGAGTTATCACGGATTGTAGCCCTCTAATTGAGACTGCATCTTGAAGGGGTGTTAGTTCCGCTTTAAATTGTTTGGAAATGGCCTTATAACCCTTTCCAGATTGATGGGCAGCAACAATTGCTTCTCTAAGATCATTGCTGATGTCTTTCCTCCTTGGCATTGTGTTAACACACACCTGAATGCTCCAGACCAGCAAACTGCTAAAATGTTGGCTTTTATAGAGGTGGTCACACTTGCTGATGATCAGTTAATCAAGGGCATTTGATTAGCAGCATCTATCTGCTACTTAGCATCTTAATTCCTATGGAAGCAGTAAAGGTGTACTTAGGTTTTTCACACATGACTTCTCCATTTTTTGCTTTATTTTTTGTTAAAGCGGAACTACCCCCCCTATTGAAATTTGGCCCAAATAAATACCCATCCAGAATTATTACCTGGTTATTGAGAATTAAACACTTTTCCCAGACTGACTGGCAGGAAACAGCGCAGACATTTTTCCATAGTGACGTCAGCGGGCCTGCACTGTCAGTCCCAGCCTGCTCTAGGAGGCGTTGCTAGGAGCCGTTCGGTTCCAAAAGGGACTGATAGCGCAGGCCCGCAGACGTCACTATGGAAAGATGTCTGAGCTGTTTCCTGCATGTTAGTCCGGGAGCAGTGTTTAATCCTCAATAACCAGGTAATAAGTCTGGCGACTAGCGCTATTGAGCAGCTAGTCACCAGATGGGTATTTATTTGGGCCAAATTTGAACAGGGGTGGTAGCTCCACTTTAAATAAATCATTACACGGTGTAATATGTCACGTGTTGTTGTTCATCTGAGCTTGTATTTAACTAATTTTTAGACCCCCTAAGGAACAGATGATTGTTATTATGTTCTGATATGTAAAACCATAGAATTCAAAGAGGGTGTACTTTCTTTTTCACACGGCTGTATATGCTCCACTATTATTTCAGGGCATCCTTGGCATATAACAGAGTTTAAAAATGGGTTATATTTCCCCTTTAACTGTTTGAGTGCCTACCCCTCTGGCACGCAAAGGATTAAGCCAACAGATCTTTTAAGGTGGTGATGGTTAGTACAGCATACATTCCAAGTGTCCATCTTTCGGAGGGATAGCCCTTCTTGGAGACCCAAATCCCTATGTCCCTTTTTCCCTCCCTGGAGCCCATCTTTTTAGGGGATCAGACTGTGTAATGTGTATAAGTGTATCATGCTACTCCACAGCAAAAAAACTATTGTTTGTTTAAACTTTAATATACATGTTTATAAACTAGTCTGTGTAAATAAAATTAAATTGTGTTGTCCTAAATATTCATTCACACAAAGAGGTGTCATAAAATAACCTAAAAATTCTCGGTAATGCCCCGCCCACTAGCCACACCCCCAGCAACACCCTATAAAACTAGTATCCCTCTCTGGCCATTTGAAATGTTGGGCGGTATGGTCAGTGGCTCAATAATGCAAAAGGATCTGCCTGAGTTAAAGACATCCATATGTGTTTAATTGAATGTAGCCTGAAAACATGCACAGATGGGAGGGATTTAGGACAGGTTTGAATTCTTCTACTATATTCCTTTGAGTGTCAGAGGGGTACACAACACATTGCGAAGCACTGCACTGCGCACCCATGCGGCACTGAAAGGCATATACTATAGCCAAGCAAATATGAACATGTTTAGAAACTTTCTCAAAGATTTGAGATGTTGACCAACACCTTTTGATTAATTAAATATGGTAAGAGAGTATTGGAGTGCCACCACTCATATTTCCAGATCAATGTGTCCCTTACTGACAGGCACCCAGGATTGAGGAACCCTAAACTGTGAATGCCAAACTTTTTTAAATACACTAAGATATATACAGCAGATATCAAAAAGTCTAAATCAGGGGCATATGCATTAAGGTGCGTTAAATAGGAGCTAATGTCTCCTGTGAGATCGGTTCTGCAGTTCCTATGTTATTGTGTAGTTATTGTATTGTGTGGTGTCTAAGCCCTAAGATTTCCCAAGTGGGTGAGATATTAGTACATAGGCTCCATAGAATAACATATAAATTGGAGAAGTGATATTGCTGGAGGAGCTGTTGCCTCTTTATCACACTGCGTTGCATACACCTCTGGCACTCAAAGGGTTAAACCACTCTAATAACATTAATCATGCTTAGTAATATGTGATAATGTCCTTAAGGATGAACGGCACTATCAATTAGAAAATCAGTGACTCACTGTAGAACCACATGCATTGTCTTCTATAGTGAATATGGAATATTCTGCTAATAATTACACATCTTGTAACTGAATGTTACCACCTTGCACTGTTAAGGAGGTCACTTGTTTCCATTGCAGCACTTTGTTATCGGAAAGTATAGGAAGGAACATTTAATTGGCTTTGGAGTTGGTTTACAATGTACAGTTTTAAAGTCATATAATTCTATATGTATATATTTTTCATTGATTAAAAGTAGCTCTTGTTAAAAGAAAGGTTGTAAACCCCCTGGTCTACACACTTTTGCTTCAGAGCTCCAAAGGCCTGGAACAATCAATCTGCCTGAAATAATCAGTTCTGCTCCCAGTCTAAAATCCTTAAAAGTAAATGCTTCTTTATATCGAAAATCAGTGTGTAACTGTATATAATTTTAATATTCTATATGTATGTATGTATATATAATGTTTCTCAGTTCATGTAAATATGTAACCCTTTACTGAAAACTATCCAGGACATACTTGAAAATAGAAAATCTCAGTGTAGTCTTCCTGGTAAAACATTTTCTAAATAAAATAAATAAAAATATATCATATCAGACCTTTTTCACTTTTAATAAGATGCTCTAACAATGATGATTCAGTGAAAAACAAATGGTTCGCTTCTTCGAAGAATAAAAATAAGACTGTCAATGCCTTGGTTACATAAGTGTACACACCCTTTAACAATAATTTGTGGAAACACTTTTTGCTTTGATTATATTCATGTATTTGGATAGGTCTGTATCAACATAGCACAGCTGGATTTTGCAATTTTATCCCACTCTTGCAGAAGAGTTCATGCTCAGACAAATTGCAAGGGGATCACATGTGCACAGCCCTCTTTATGTCAGTCCATAGATTTTCTATAGGATTGAGGTCCAGACTCTTACGGGGCCATTCAAAGACATTGGTTTTCCTTTTTGTAAGCCATTCCTTGGTCAGTTTGATAGGGTGCTTCAGATTATTGTCATGTTGAAAGTCTTCTTTACCTTTGTGCCAGAAGACAGCTGGTTTTGCTCCAAAATATCTCCAGTTTTGGAACTACACATTTTCTTCTTCATCCTAACCAAAGAACCTGTCTTGACTGAAGAGAAACAGCCCCACTGCATGATGCTACCACCTTCATAGTTGATAGTAGGCTGTGTTAGTTGGTTGTTAAGCTGTATTGTCTTTACACCAAACATATTTTTTTGGAATGAAGTCAAAAAAATTTCTGCCTTGTCTCACTGGACAAAAATATATTTTTCCACACGGTTCTGTGACAGTGAATGTGTCTTTTTTTTTGCAAAATGCATGAGTTTTTTTTTTTTTTTAAATGAGAAATGTGTTCTGTCTCGCCTCCCTACCCCACAACTCATGTGGGGAATAGGCAAAATCTTGGAAATGTCCTGGTGGTGCCATATTTTTCCCAATTCCAAATGATGGTCTTCATCACTCTCCTGATCTCTACCTTTCTGGTAGATTGTTTGTTAGCTGCTTGGTTGAAATATGCAAACAAGAAAACTTCAATGCAGTCCTACAGGAACTGCTTATTTGATTTAGGGCTAATTAGAATCACTCCCAAGTGATGTCAGTTGAAGACATTTTATATTTGTACATGATATGGAATGTGATTATATCTGAACACAGTTACAATTCTCCACTGTTTGGGTGTGCACACTTTTGCAACCAAGGCATTGACATTTTTTTTATTTTTCTAAGAAAACATCCATTTGTTTTTCAATAGAAGATTTGAATAAAGTTGACATAAGAATCAGGAAGACAATAGTGCAGTTGCTACTTAGTTTCTCCAAACATAATTGGTAACTTCAGTTAGCATTATAACATGTGTAGACAAAATGGGACTCACCCGCTACTGTTAGTTCGGAGGAACTGGAGCAACCTCCATAAATCAAAGCAATGATTTCTACAAACATGAAGACACAGGAAAGAGGTGCTCACACAGCATCCACCAAAGACATCAGGCCACAGCCATATGATTGAGATAAAGATCACCCATTTTATATGCTTTTAAAATCTATAATGAAGCTCACATGACGACACACAGAATCAAACATGGATAACCACCTTACGCGTTTTGTACACAATAACACACAGTCATAGGCATTTGCCTATGACTATGTGTGCTATTGCATTTGAAATGCGTAAGGCAGCGTCCGTCTTTGATTCTGTGTGTCCTCATGTGAGCTTCATAGTTGATTTTAAAAGCATCAAATAAAATTGGCAATTTTTATCTCAATCATATGGCTGTGGCTTGATGTCTTTGGTGGATGCCGTGTGAGCACCTCTTTCCTGTGTCTTCACAAAGGTAAACTAAGGAATGACATGATTTGTCTTGATTTCAGCCTTTACATTAACATAAGCTCCAACTTAATTAATGCTGCATAGAGGTTTTATAGCCCCTGTAGCAAAGGGGCAATGATATGTGGATGCATGGCAAGCACATCACCTTGGCAATGAAGACACACATCACCATATGCACTAAGAATTAAGTATGCTGGGGAAGGGGGAGAATGTCACCATTATAGTTTAGGGTTGTCAGCAGTCCAACAACTTTGAAGTCTGAGTGCATTCTCTCTGCTTCCCCACTTACTTAGTGGGGGAGTGTAGAGAGGATCTGCTCCAACTTCAGCACCACAAACAGCATTGCTAGATGTACAAGGTACCTCTCCTATTGTATATATGATCAGAATGAAAATAAAAAAAATAGCCCTATGAATACCAGTGAGGTACTAAATGCATTTGGGGGGGGGGGGGGGGAGAGATGGATTTTTTATAGTAAGGGCAGAAGGGATGTGGCAAGGGATGTGCATTGCAAGATTTTGTTGGAGAGAATGAAGGTACTTTGGGGAAAAAAAATTACTGGATACCTTTTTAGGTAGGACTACAGGGAATTATTGCCATGTCAATTCAGTTAGATATGGACAGCAATCAAAAATGGCTTCAAATGTTTGGGTTTTTTTTTTCCTTCTCTGTCAATTAAAGATATGTGCAAAACGATAACCTTGATGGACTCATCTTTTTTTCAGCAGCACCAGATATATACATAGTCATGAAAGTAGCAATACTTGTGTTGCTATAATCCAAAAGGATCTTGATCTCGCTTGCTATATTACATACACCATTTTTGCTAAAAGTCACTGAAAACCATGAGTGAAGTCAGTGCTCATATATTAGTGCACTTATATTTGGTTGACACCCTTGCCTGAAACAGATATAACATAAGGCTATGACAAACTGCATGTGCAACTTTTACGGTTCTATTTGTAAAATATTGGGTAAGCAGTAGAAGTGCATGGTTCACTGCATTTATGTGCACATATAAGTGTGGCTGGGGTATCTATAATTATAAGCTTTTGTGAGTAGCACCTTCAAACATCTTTCAGTGGTTTAAAGTCAGCTGTCAACACTCTTGTCTGCATTATCCTCCAAATGTTCAGAGATTGCGCCGCAGGTAGTATGTTAAAGGATAGTAATGTTTCACAAAAACAGCAGCTCTAATCTTCATAGTATTTAGAGCATAGAGTGTTACTTTAATACTGTCAGAGTTGTAGTTCAAGAGTAATTGAATGATAAAGTTTCCCCCTCTCTCCCCTTTTACCTAGTGTAAGCCACCTCCCCTCAGATGTGGATTCTGGTTCTGGGACCAGACAGTTCACAGCAAGAGACAAACTTCTTACTGTGAACATAAAGAAAACCCTGCCCCACCCTTGACAGGTTTTTCCTTATGCTCACTGAATATTGTCACTCTCTGCAATCCATCCACACAGTCTTGCTGCTCTGAGTCGAGCAGCGTTACATCAGTAAAAGGGGCGGGGGGATGCTTGCTCATTCAATTACTCTTTAACTACAACTTGGACAGTATTGAAATAACACTCTCCATGGCCTAAATACTATGAAGATTCATTGGAGCTGCTTTTATCGTGAAACATTTCTATCCCTTCAAGGGACGTACAGGAAAGTCTGTGGGGGTTTTCAAGTCTTATAGAACATGTATGTATATACATCCCTAAGATGGCAAAAAAAAGGAGCTCAGTCTCAATAGTTTGACCACCCCTGCTGCAGAGCATACTACAGTATATTGCAGGCTAACCCTCAGTTGAGCATCTGTAGCCCTCTCTTTGCATATGCAGATATCCCTTGAATTCGGTCTCCCAAAGCTTTATTATGGAATCGAAATGTGGGGAACAGCTGCATCTCGCTAGCAAGGTCCGATATTACTGCAACGTGTGTCAAGGGATAGCTACTTCTCTCATTTAGGGAATAACCAGGCAGATAGCAGCTGGATTGCCATTGGTGCACAAGATCATCATGATGTGTTGTAGGATATTTATGTTATGCACATATGCACAAGCTACAAAATTATCCTACCACTGGTACAAAGTCCTGTAAGGCATGCAGGCTGGTCCTCAGTTGAGCAGTTCTGACACTCACTTTTCATACAGATAATGTCATCCACAGTGCTGCAGAAGCTGTTGGCACTTTTGATTATATATAATAATAATAATAATCCTTTATTTATATAGCGCACACAGATTCCGCAGCGATTTACACTCATATTGGTTCCTGTCCCCATTGGGGCTCACAATCTAAATTCACCTATCAGTATGTCACCTATCAGTATACATTTGAGGCCACCGAGGGGTGTTTATTAACAGATGTGTTGTTTCTGTGTGCATACTATGCCCAAAGCAATCTTTTTCACAATCATAACAAACGTTAAACTACTAATAAAATAATAAAGGAGTAAGACAAATATTTAATTGAATAAACTTGTTTCTTACAAACTGCTATTAAGATGGCAAATATATGCCCTAAAAATTGTATAGAAGAAGACCATGCATCTTCAACCGTAAAGCAGAACGTTCACCCTGTTAACCCTTTGAGTGACAGAGGGGTACGGAATGCATTGCAAAGTAATGTGTTCCGTACCCCTCTGGTACTCAAGGGTTAATATTGCCCTCCAATCCTTTCCTAATGTAGCGATAGATAAAGCCATACTGTTATTTTGATGTAAAAGTCTGTGTTATTAATGAAAACAAACATCTTCTGTAGGCATCCATGGCACAGAGCTTACAAGAGAAGCTCTGTGATCCTGCACCTTCAGCAGCTTCCATTACCTTAAGGTAACGGATGTAAGTCACAACCAATCCGGGCAGAGCACTGGACACAGTGTAGATGCAGAGATCTCTCTCTTACCTCTAAGATGTCTGCTCTGTTGTCCGCTGGATGCCTACAGAAGAAGATGCTTTATTTAACCCCTTAAGGGCTACATGACGTACTATGACCATCATGGTCCTTATACCCTTAAGACCGATGACGGTCATAGTACGTCACATACTTTTTACTTACAGAGCTCCACTAAGTAAAAATAGGGCCTAAAATTGACCGCTCCAATACTGGAGTGATCTCTTTCAGGCCCCAAAGCTGCGCATTGATACTCGCAACAGGTCACGTGTACCGGCGCGTCGGCAAGGATCAAAGCGGTCCTTGTGGGATGGAAACGTCCCAGGACCGCTGGTCCTTAAGGGGTTAATAACATGGACATTTTCATCATAACAACAACAATATGGCTTTACATAGCGCTACTTTAAGCACTGATTGGGGGGCAATATTAACAGGTGAAAGTTCTGCTTTAAAGGAAAAATAAAAGTTTACATTATTATAAAACATGATTTCAAAAGCTTTTCCATATCCTATATAATAATTCGCTAAATCGTGTGTAACGCCCAACATGCGCAGTAGACACTGCTGCGCGAGCGGCAGTCATGCGCAGTACAGACTGCCCGCGCCAGGGCTGATACAGAGCTGGGCGCTCCGAAGGAGCGTCCAGCTCTGTATCAGCAGTGGCGCGGCCAGTCTCTACTGCGCATGACTGCCCCGCCACCGGCTGCCAGAGGCACTGTGGCCCGTGTAACGGGCTGTTCAACTAGTTTACAATAAACAAACGTAATAATAAATGTATTTAGAACAAAAGTGGGTGGCATGCAGTGAGTGGACCACTTCCCCACAACATGCAATATCAACTTCAAAAAGGTGTTAAAAGTTATTCTATAGCATCATAGGAAAATTAATAAAAAGTATATATATTATCTATATTGCAGTACTTACATGGACTGAAATTTTACTGTGGCAGTGTTGCTTAAGCAATCTTATGGACAGCTATTGTAATTTACTCTAATCCTCCATAGGCTGATGTAGCAACAGCATCATTGTAAAATGTCAGGCCCAGGAGTTAAATAAAAAAAAAAAAATGTAAGTCTGAACTGCAATAACATTTGAATAAAAAGTATGTGTGTGTATGTATGTGTGTTCTCTATAGGGTTGTCACCTAGCTAGTAAAATACTGGCATTTCAGTAAAATGTTGGCTTGGAGTTGATAATACTTGAATGGCAGCATCAGGAAGACCAATGTATTTATTTATTTTACAGTAAATATGACAAACCTCTGTATGCAGAAAAAATATATGTTTATTCTATCAAACTAATAGTAACAGGATGGCTGATATTTCCAGAAAAAAATGGCAGAACTCTCTCACGGATGCTCCCATTTAAAACAGTCATATATTACAGATGCAAATTTAACTAGAGTAAAGTGTAATATACACATTACTAAAGCACAGTCTAGACTTTAATCCCTTGGGTGCTACAGCGATTGCCAATGAGTTGAGAAGATTTACTGGAGGCCCCTACCACCTGAGAAGGTAATATACCGGTAATAGCAGCAGTTGTACTATTCCTCTCCAGACAACAAAAACTATTTTTGAGCTGTATTTTCAAAATAAAAGTGGAGTAATTCTGAGGCAAATCACCTAAACCATACATAAAACTTTCCCATTGATTTTAATGGGGCTTTTCACCTTCTGAATTCTACAGTGACCTCTTGTGTATTGGAGACCTCTCTAGCATTCAGGAGGGTAAAATCTGTAATTAGTCAATGGGAATGTTTGTTCACTATAGCGCTGTTAGTTTGTCCCAGAATTACTTGTATTATTTTTTTATCATATGGCACCATGGCCCATATTTATAAAAGCAAACTGGAGTTTTTCCAGAGTAAGTCAATAGCACCACAGGGAACAAAAAAATCCCAAATTCCCATGCACCTTAAAGGGATAGTAATACTTGAGTATTACTAATCTCTATAGTAAAGCCCTACTAAAAACAAACAAACAAAAAAAAAACATATTGCCCCCAGTGTCATCTCTCAAACCTTTATGGTTTGAGAGATGAATGCTTCTAAAGTTGCCCTCTCCCTTCCCCGTAGTCAGCATTCTAGCTGACTGCAGGGAAGAGAGTCGTACGACTTTCAGGCGGCTGTCCAGCACAGCCTGATCGCGTTACTAAAAAAGAAAACTTTCACTGAAATGGTCTTCTACGTGTGCTTGGCTTGCAAGAACACTTAGAAGTCCGTTTTAGTGAAAGTTTTTTTTTTTTTTTAAATTAACGCGATTGCGGCTCTGCTGCAGAGCCGCCTGATGATCTATGACTGGATTTCCCTTCAGTCAGCTACAAAGCTGACTTTGGGGAAGGGAGAGGGCAACTTTAGAAGCGATCATCTCTCAAACCATAAAAGTTTGAGAGATGACACTGGGGGCAATACGTTTTTTTTTTTTTAGTCGGGCTTTACTATAGGGATTAGTAATACTTAAGTATTACAATCCCTTTAACAGAACAGAGCCATAGAGGTTTCCAACCCATTGCTTCACCATGCACGTGAGGCCTCTCTAGCATTCAAGTGGTAATACACACAATTTAAATTAACATGAATTTATATTTGCCCCCTATATTGCAGTTTGTTTAACCCAGAATAACTCCAGTTTACTTTTCTAAATACGCCCTCTGTTCCTAACATGCTTGGATGGGATTCAATGTAGCAAAAAATTCACAAGAGTGATATAAAAGTGATACCTTTTAATGGCTAACTGATGAGATAGAAAAGTGCAAGCTTTCAGGACACTAAGGCCCCTTCTTCATGCATGGGTTAACAAACAAAAATGCAGCGGTATTCTAGCTTTATTTGTTAACCCATGCCTGGAGAAGGGGCCTTAGTATACTGAAAGCTTGCACTTTTCTTTCTCTGCAGTTAGACATTAAAATATATTTTTTTTTTGCTACACTGAATCCCAGCTACTCTATTGGCTAACCTGGTACCTTCTTTTTTTCTGGATTAACGTGCCTGGAATAATTTGGGGGAAGTTAACTTTACCACAGGGGACAAATTCCTCTCAATTTAAATGGGTCTTTAAGTTCCTGAATGCTAGAGGTGTTTAATGAATAACTCTCTAGCATTCAAGAGGTTAAAATACCTATTTACATTTCCCCCTATTAGTTCGGTGGGTTAGTCCCATAGTTACTGCACTTTCTTTTGAATATATGGCCTATAAACCTTGTTCACAAAATAAATGAATAATTCTAGACCAATCCAACTGGAACAGACAATAATATCCCCACAACTTCACATTGATTTAAACCTCTAGAATTCAGGTTTAAAGCACCACTTAATGTGAAATTTTGTTTACCTCTTACAGTGCAGCTGGTTTGCCCAAGAAACACTATTTTATTCTTTTAAGTATTCACGTTGATGATATGTGCTATAAAAATCTCATTGTGACTCAGTCTACCTTCTCTGTACACAAGAAATATTACATTAAATAACTTCCTTCTACAGGCAAAAACAACTAAAGCAGTGTTACTGCATAGGTTAACTGACAGCACCCATGTCCCCTCCTCTCTCTCTCTCTGTAACATACATTATAATTTGATGTGTTGTGTAAGCCGGTTTTGTACTGGGCTTTGACCTCGCTCTTTTCCTGCTAACGCAAGCGCCTTTGGCGAAGTGATTCAGCACCATTAATACAACAGTCAGAAGAGCGAAATGGGAATTTTTTTTTCAGTTTCAACCTTTTGAGTGCCAGAAAGATAGCAAAATTATTGGAGTTGCAATTGATTGACTGCCTCTCTGACACACAAAGGGTTAATCGCAAAGACAAGGGGGGAATAACAGTTTAAATAGGGAACAGTTAAAAAAAAAAGTCTACTGGGAGAGGGAGGGACCTGTTAGACTAGTGTGCAGAACAGGGAGGGAGAGGGATATTTCTGGAAGGTCTTCGTTTTCCCTCAACGGAGTTCACATTAGTTAATAATTTATCCACTTGTTTTTCTTACTGTTCTCACAGAGACTGCAAAAATTAAACGTAATAGTTGAAGACTTATATAACAAATCTGGTTTGTACACATTAAAAGAATGCTACAATAAATCAAAGCAAATTAATGTAATAGAAATTTCACATTTAAGGCCGTACTCGATAAACTATTGAGAAGCAATTATGGAAATTCCATCCTAACCGTAAGGGGAGAAACTGGGGCATTATATGACGTAAACTCGTCTTCTAACCATTTGAAAGCTGGAGTGGTCTTCAACTGTTACTAACTCTCGCATTTAAGAGCCTTTGAGTAGCAGCTGTTTATCAAATACAACCATTTCAGTACCAAGCGGTGCGCAAGGCGCTTCAGATCAATGCGTTGCACATCTTAATAGCAATCAACGGGTTAAATCAATGGGTGTTTACTCTTTATGGTGCATATGACCTGTTCAAGAATTCCATCTCTTCAGTTTATTGAAATACGTGCAATTATGGAGCAAACCAGCTGCACCACTGATATAAAAAGAATGCTAAGACAAGCGTGTTAAAGCCCCATTTACATCAGCCGGAAATTTCGTTTTCGTCTATGGTACAGTTCGCTTGCTCAAAATTCTCACCGCTTTAATTTGAAGACCAAAGCCCTTAAAAACGACCTTCACAAATAGGTGTGCAAGTATGTGCAGCACAAGTGATACACGCCATTCACAAAATCTTCCTTTGCTACATAAAAATGCGTGAACACAGTGTAAAGCGATGTTTGCATCATAAGCATATAAAGTCCAATTCTCCCTTGCCTCCTCCTTTCCCACCCCTTGCAACAGTGCATAGTAACTGAGTCAGTGCTTCTAGTCCTGCAGCAGCTCTTGTTTGTTGTCTTGGCAGCAGTTCAAAGACGGAAGAGGGAGGAGGGGTGAAGAAGCGTGGGCGTGCACGTCAGTGGGAGTTTGTGCGCATGCGCAGGCGATGGGGGTGGATGAAGCTTCTGGCCGGGGACTGTCGAAGAATCAAGTAAATAGAGAACTTGGAATCACAACGGTTGGCTCGGCCGTGACGTCATCGACCCTGCCTGAGACGGAGAGCACGAGCTGTGACCAACGGTGTGAGGCGGGAAAGAATATAGCTGGAATTTCAACTGGCTCTTTCATCGTATTTTTGTGCTGCCTTACATGTCAGCCATATTTATATTTTTTATTTTATTAATTCAGAGGATACATTTTTCAGAGTAAGGGGTTAAGTCTCGAGTTGTTGTGAGCTTTTGGCAGTTCAGAGAAGGTGGGGGCTCCTCTGGTGACTGACGCCGCAACCAATCCTTAGTCAGGTTCCCTTCCCCCTTCCTCCACCACCCTCCTCCCGCTGCTCCCTCCCTCCTTGGAGCTGTGCGCTGAGGAAAGCGAGAGAAGGAGAAGCACTTCAGAAAAAAAATATAATAATTCCTCCTCCTGTGGATCTAGAGCTGGGCGTAGTGTATATGCTTCAAGCCGGAATCGCCAGCAGCAGCCGAGGCGGAGGGCGCCGCCGCCCCGCTCCTGGAGGCTCATCCCGAGCTCCTTACGACTGAGTAGCGTGTTTCCTTAAGGTGTACTTGCTTTTTTTCCCCCTGGATATATACATACAGTAGACATATATTCCTTGGATTGGCTTTATTTTTTCCTTTTTTGCTATGTCTTCGGCAACGGTTGCCGCATCCCGGCGGCAGTCATGTTACCTCTGTGACTTGCCCCGCATGCCCTGGGCAATGATCTGGGACTTCACAGAGCCGGTGTGCCGGGGCTGCGTCAACTATGAGGGGGCCGACCGCATCGAGTTCGTCATCGAAACAGCGCGGCACTTAAAGAGAGCACACGGATTTCAGGATGGTAGGTCCCCCGGGCCACCCTCGTCCTCCTCTTCATCGTCATCTTCCTCATCTGTCAAGCCGCAGCTTTCAGCCAAGGAGATGGCGCAGATTGGGCACACGGTGGGGGGACCCGATGGGGTGCCAAGGAGCTCGCAGCAGCCCCCTCCTCCTCAGTGCTTGGACCGATACCCGTTGGAAAGGCCACAAATTCCCCGTATTGGATCGGATTATGGCGTCGGGAGGCAGGTGAACGGCATCCTGCAGCCCAATGGGTTCCCGAAGCCTGATGAGCCCCCTGAGTTGAATCGACAGAGCCCCAACCCTCGTAGGACTAGTGCCGTGCCCCCCTCTCTGGGCGCCTTGATGAATGGCTCCCCCATGGGCAGCAGCCGGGCTCCTTCTATGGGGATATCAGCGGCCTCCTTGGTGGCAGCTGCAGCCGCCACCACCTCAGCGGACATTGGGGGCAAGCGGCCTGGATCTGTGTCCAGCAGTGAACACGATGGCAAGGAGAAACATCGGGCGGACAGCTACTCTGAGCTGGGCGAGAATCATAAAGGCAGGGCGGAGGAGTGGATCACCAAACCCAAGACTGTCAGGGACACATTAATGGCCATGCAGCACAGTCATTCGCCATTTGACACCAAATTCAAGAAGGACCCGGGCTCCGGGAGGGTGTTGGGCTTCGACGCAAACAACCCGGCCTCTAAAGCTGGTATGAATATTGTTATCGTTCACTTAATCCGTGGGATATGTATGTGTGTCTATGCTGGTAGCAGATCTAATAACTATGATATAATTGGTTAGGGGAAATGCAGTACTTTTATTTTTATCCTCCAACACTCAACCCTGCAGTGTTTCTTGGTGTGACGTGGGTGAAATGACAGAGTAGCGCATGAGAGGACTTGTTTCAGTAATAACATGAAACTGCTGAGTTGTGCGTCCGTATGCAGGACACGTCGGCACCGAAAGGGTGCTTCAAGCTTCGTGCCCTGCCCTAAAGTTGGACAGGCAGCAGTCCATAGTGCAACGTGTAGTATATGCTGACCTAGCACTTCAGAGCTCAGGTTAGCTTGGTAGATCTTGGCAAATGGCTTCCTTTCGTAGCAGACTTGGCCTCCCAGCTGATTGAGAGTCAAAATGTTCACTCCAAACTATTTTAATCCTTTGAGTGCCATAGGCTTAACCAAAGCTTTGCGAAGCGTTGGATACCCCTTTGGCCCTGAAAGGGTTAAATGGCTTTATATCTTCGGTGAGTTTTACATTTAATTTTTTTTATAACTTTGATCAAAATCTGCATTGACACGCAGGCCGTTTTCTGTACCGCCCCCTCCAGTGTGATACACCGGATAGAGACTGTGTGATTAAGGTGTATGTTGATTAAAAAATGTCATTGATATGTGTGGCTTGCAGTAAAATATTTGTCTTCCAAAGGATCATGCTTTATGGAAGTATGTAAACTTTAAGCAAACTCAAATTATAGCTAGCTTAGTTTTGGATTCATTTTGTGCAAAATGAGTGATTATTTTCAACTAGAATATAAAACAAATGCAAAAATCTTCAACATTTTGTTTACTACTTTAATTGGCTAGTGAGCTCTCAACTGCTAATCAATTCTATGACCTTCTTAGACTTAAGCCATATGATTGTAATTGGGGGTTGTCTGTGCACTACTCACATATGACATGCTTTCTATTCATTGTTCAGTAGGGGAGTTTGAGCATAGCAATTCATTGGGTAATATCTGGCTTCTACAGTGTTGGAAAAGCAGCAAACCAGACATGTCATAAATCCCAGACAGCCCAGCCCTCAAAACTGCCTCTGGTTTCCAAACTTTGGGGATGATTTATATTATATACACTTGTGTTAGTGCATTTGCTGTCTTCTGAAAACCGTAACAGTTTTATTTTTGAGCCAGTCTAGTTCCTAACTGTGTGAGTGTTGTGGTGTGTGGGTTATTTTATTTTTTTTTCTCCTAGCCTGCACAAGTTTAAAATAGACCTTGGTGGAACATTTAAATGTTTCAACACCCTGTAGAACACAAGATATTACATGTGGTTGTCTCCACCCCTCCCCCAGCCTACAGGGGAAACAGGTTTCTGTGCACAATTCATATCCTCATCAGGCAGCACTACTCACACACAGCAAAAATTTATATTGTATTGCAAACTAATTCCAGCCTAGCCTATTGAAAAGCTGTTAAAAATCCCAATGTGAGGATCCTTCTGCTGCAAGGTCATTCACATCATCTGTTTTTTTTTTTTTGTTTTTTTTTCAGGGCAGGGTCCTGGTTTACATCACTGAAATACCTCCTAATCTGCAGTGTTTTGGCACACTATGAATGTACATGTACCTCTGCGCATAATCAGTACCACCATTCATTGCATTGCTGAGCTGTTGTGGTTTAGAATGCATTCTTGCAATGGTTGCCTGGACACAGCCCCTATAAGCTTTAGCAGAGGACCTGGTTGTAGTAGACATCATAGAAAATGATGGGATCCTTTCTGCTTTGTTTTATTTTGCTATGCTTGCTCTCTTCTCTGTAAAAATGTAGTTTACAGTAGACACTTTCCAGGCGATACTTAAAAAAAAAAAAAAAATAGGGAAATCTCAATGTATTCTTTCAGGTAAAATATTTTCTAAATAAAAGCAAAGCATATGTGGCATCTTTTAAAGGGATAGTAACACCCAAAAATATATTTAATGTATGTTATAGCACTACTGTGTAAATTATTTGTTGCATCCCTAAAATATAAACCTAAACTTGCTTTTTTTAATACTTGTATAAATTCTCCTGTGCAGATAGTAGTATTTATTTATGTTTGCTGTTTTTAACCATTTGAGTGACAGGTATCCACCTGTCATTTAGAGGGTTAAGACAGAAAGCTGATCATTTATTGTGATCAGTGCCCATGTATTATGAAATACGTATTTTTGCCAGTCGACAGATAATGTTGGGCATTAAATGGAAACTGTAAAAGGCATGGATGTCTGCTTCTTAAGAGCATATGTAAGACTAAAGTTTAAGCTTAGGAAAACATAATTATTTCTTTCCCCCCACACACACAGACACTTCATATGGTTGTTAGAAGTACATGGTATTTGTGTATTTAAGGCCGTGTTCTTATAATTCCTCCTCCACTATGCCATGTGCAACATTTTGGGGGCTGGGATATCAACAAATCTCCCCAATTGGAGGAGGGTTAACACTCTAGAGCAGTATGGTTTAATACTGTTGTCTGTGTGTTTGCAACAGATTAGTAGAAACATCCAGCTTTGGCTTTGTGTTTAACACACTTAGATGAATGGTTTATTCATAAATACGGGGTGACAGTTGTGTTGTGTGTGGTTTTTGTTTCCCCACCACCTGTGGGAGGTATACATTTTGTTTTCATGGAAAAGTTGAGATTGATAGAGTTTAAGAGCATTGATTTTTAGTGTTCTCATTCACACTTTTATTAAAGGTCTTGTTTACAAGTATGCACATTCAACAGATGTTTACCTAAGCATCCTTTAAGTCATGGTCCACAAATAGGTGACTTTTTTTATTTTCTTTTAGAAACTGGTAGAGTAAAAATGATACCCTTTTTTTTTTTTTTTATTGGCTGAGTGACTTTAGGATGCAAGCTCTCATACAATTAGGTCTCTTCAAGCATAAGGCTGAATAATACACTAGGGAATTATAGACAAAACTGATTTACTGCCAGAGGAATTTACATGATAAAACTATATGTATGAATGTTTAACATGTCATGTATTGTGAATTCACCGTTCATTTTTATTAAAGGGGAACTATCACCCCTATACAAGTTTGGCTTAAAAGTTTATAGAGACATTAGCCCAAATACTATTGTAATTTAAAAAAAAAAAAATGTTGCTTGGTCAAAATTAAACGTTAAACAATCCTGTACCTTACTTCTGGACAGACTGTTGGTAGAACTCTGCACCGCAGTTTGTCACTCTAACCCTCTGCTCCACTCCCTCGATCCATCCTCCTTAGATGATGGCCATAGAGCTCTCCAGCTTTTAAGGAAAAATCCTCTGTCATTGGAGGAGGCTGGATCGAGAGGGGGAAGAGTGACAGACTGCAGTGCAGAGCTGTACCCGTAGTCTGTTCGTAAGGAAGGCACAGGATCCTCGCCAAACGTTTAATTTCGGCCAAACAGACTTAAAAAAAAAAATATAGTATTCCAGCTACTTGCTCTATAAACTTTTTAGCCAAACTTGATAGTTCCCCTTTAGGTTGTCTTGAAAACTTGCATCCTAAAGTCAACAAAGGTAACCCTTTTTACCTGTTTCTGGAGTGTCCACTCTCTTGTCCTGCTCAGTATGTTCAGACATGTTGTTTGCAAATTCAGTGCACAATTTTATTTGAGCAGGCCAGGAAAGTTGCACTCTGTCTCTCTTTCATGGGTGATGCAGGCAAAAAATGGTTTTCCAGTAAGAATTTCCATGGAAGATGAAAGGGGTGATTGATGAAAAGTTATGTCAGATTTGAACTGAAAGTACAGTTGCTACCACAATCTTTTGCTGTGCATATAAAACTTACCCCCCCCCCATAATTCTTACTAACAGAGTAACTAACCTATATTTTCTGTGTGTTGTACTGAATACACCAAATGTTTTATGCAAAAGCTTTTAGAATGGAATACATTTGTGCAAACCTTTTTACTTCACGTTTTCTCTAATATAACGAGCATGGCAAATTCGGGAAGTTCCAGTAATGTAGTTTTGTGCTTTTGCTCTTTAGAAACCGCAGCTGTAGGTGGCAAACAGCATTCAATATACATAGCTCAAAAGCATTTAGGTGTGTGTGTATATGTATATGTGTATGTGTATGTGTGTGTGTGTGTGTGTGTGGTTTTTTTTTTTTTTTTTGTTTTGACTGACTCTTCCCGCCCCATGGTATTTCAGCTTGACCTATTTGAGTCTGCCATTGGAAATGCATTATAAAATCTACTATATTATTTGACATGTTCAACTCCTGGCTGTGGTCTTAGATCTATGGGAACAGTGTTCTCCTAGTTCAGGGCTCCACAGATCCGGTGTGCCAGGTTGCCATGGTGATTAGAAATTTGGCACCTGGTGACTAGCAAACTTGCTCTCCGCTGTAGGAAAGGAGTTTCCGTACAGTGCAGGGCAAAATTTTTAAAGGGTTAGTAATGGCATATATAAATGTTGAAAAAATAAACCCATCAATGCCGGTCCCATCTCTCAAACCCCTCCCTCCCCTTTCATTGACCTCAGCGTCTAGCTGACAGAAGAAGATCCTGGTCCCGGGACTGGCGGGCGGCTCTTCAACAGACCCGAGAGAGCTCTATGTAAAAAGAAATGCTTCATTGGAACGATATACAAAGTGCCTGGTTTGCAAGCACACTTTGTAGACCGTTCCAATGAAGTATTTCTACATAGCGCTATCTCGGCTCTGCTGAAGAAACGCCTCGAGTCGGCCGACACAGATCTCCTTCTGTCAGCTTTACAGCTGACATAAAGGGGAGGGAGGAACTTTAACACGTTTTATCTATCAAACCTCTTTTTAGGAGAGAGAGAATGTATATAAGTTGCATCAGATTTAAACTGAAGGGAAATCCGGTCTTAGATCATCAGGCGGCTCTGCAGCAGAGCCGCGATCACGTTAATTTAAAAAAAAAAAAAAATCACTAAAACTGTCTTCTACGTGTGCTTGCAAACCAAGCACATGTAGAAGACCATTTCAGTGAAAGATTTCTTTTTTTAGTAACGAGATCCGGCTGTGCTGCAGAGCTGCCTGAAAGTCGTACGACTGGCTTCCCCTTCGTCAGCTAGAACGCTGACGGAGGGGGAGGGAGAGGGCAACTTTAGGAGCGATCATCTCTCAAACCATAAAGGCTTGAGAGATGACACTGGGGGCAATACATTTATTTTTAATAGGACTTTAATATAGAGATTAGTAATACTTAAGTATTAGTATCCCTTTAAGGAGTTAAGAAATAGGAAGGAAGAAAATAGAAAACAATATGTGTGATATTGCAGTGAGCTGAATATATGGACGTATGAAAAACATTGTATAGAGCAAGAAAAAGATGGGGGACAGAATCAAAGCAAACAAGACATGAAAAATTTTATTTGGGACAGACAAGACATGGTTGGGGGCATACAAAATGCTGTACCCCTTTTTTGTCTGCTCCCCACATTCATCCATAATGGGTGAGTATGGGGTGAAGACCAGAAAATACTGAATACCTGACCTTGGGGGGGGGGGGGGATAGTTTGGAACTGATCTGGTTGGAGGAGAGTCAAATGGCACCCAAACAGTTAACATGTATGGGGTGAGGGCCTGGCTAGGTTGAGATAGACCTGTCAGTTTAGTTGCTGAGCTGCTCTTTTTATTTAAAACAAATAAATATAAATATATACACAGTGGATATAAAAAGTCTACATACTCCTGTTAAAATGCCAGGTTCTTGTGATGTTAAAGAATGAGGCAAAGATAAATCATGTCAGAACTTTTTCAACCTTTAATGTGAACAATTCAATTGCAAAACAAACTAAAATCGTTGAGGGGGGGGGGATAGAAAAATCACAATAACCTGGTTGCTTAGGTGTGCACACCATCTTATACCTGGGGATATGGCTGTGTTCAGAATTAACCAATCACATTCAATCTCATGTTAAATAGAAGTCATTATACACATGCCATCATTTAAAGTGACTCTGATTAATGACAAATAAAGTTCAGCCGTTCTGGTAGGATTTTCCTGACATTTGCTTAGTTGCATCTCAGAGCAAAAGCCATGGTCTGCAGAGAGCTTCCAAAGCATCAAAGGGCTCTCATTGTTGAAAGATATCAGTCAGGAGAAGGGTACAAAATAATTTCCAAAGCATTGGCTATACCATGGAACACAGTGAAGACAGTTATAATCAAGTGGAGAAAATATGGCACAACAGAGACATTACCAAGAACTGGCCAGGGAGGCTCCCAAGAGGCCTACTGCAACATTAAATGAACTGCAGGAATTTCTGGCAAGTACTGTCTGTGTGCTGCATGTAACAACAATCTCCCGTATTCTTCATATGAACGGGCTATGGGGTAGGGTGGCAAGACGGAAGCCTTTTCTTACAAAGAAAAATATCCAAGCCCAGCTGAAGTTTGCAATAACAAACACCAAGTACCCCAAAAGCACGTGGGAAAGAAAATGTGTTATGGTCTGATGAAACCAAGGTTGAACTTTCTGGCCATAATTCCAAAAGATATGTTTGGCGCAAAAACAACATTGCACATCACCCAAAGAACACCATACCCACAGTGAAGCATGGTGGTGGCAGCATCATGCTTTGGGGCTGTTTTTCCTCAGCTGGACCAGGGCCTTAGTCAGGGTGGAGGGAATTATGAACCCTTCCAAATACCAGGCAATTTTGGCACAAAACATTCAGGCGTCTGTTAGAAAGCTAAAGATAAAGTTCACCTTTCAGTACAACAACGACCCAAAGCACACAACCAAATCCACAAAAGCATGGCTTCCCCAGAAGATTGTTTTGGAGTGGCCCAGCCGGAGTCCAGACCTGAATCCAATTGAACATCTGTGGGGCGATCTGAAGAGGGCCGTGCACAGGAGATGTCCTCGCAATCTGACAGATTAGGAGCGCTTTTGCAAAGAAGAGTGGGCAAATATTGCCACATCAAGATGTGCCATGCTAATAAACTCCTACCCAAAAAGACTGATTGCTGTAATAAAATCAAAAGGTGCTTCAACAAAGTATTAGTTTAAGGGTGTGCACACCTATGCAACCAGGTTATTCATTCCACAGTGCTATACAATTGGTAATAAATATACAGAAGTATTAAATAGTACAACCAAATGTGGAGAACAGAAGGGTCTGAGGGCCGTGTGTGTGTGTGTGTGTGTGTGTGTGTGTGTGTGTGTATATTCTATATACACACACACACACACACACACACACACACACACACACGAGAGCAGGGCCCTCTGATCCTTCTGTTCTCCACGTGCACTGTGGAATTAGTTGGCGCTATATAACTAAAGAATAATATTTGTGTTTTGGACCGATCAAAGACATGGTGCAATTTTTGCAAAATCCAGCAGTGCCACAGGGGACAAATAAACCTTGAATACTAGAGAGGTCTCCAACACCTTGCACAGCTTTAGCATTTAAGTGGTTAAAAGCCCCTTTTAATTGGGAACTTTCAGTAATCTTTTATGGTACAGATGGCTTGCCTCAGAATAGCACCAGGTCTTCTTAGTATATCCACTTCATCAAGGTACACTGCCTTGATCACCAACCATCTGCACAAGATGATCCTCAAAGGAATAGTAGTAATTCGTTTTAGCTTTATTTTATTTTGTAGGCATTATAAAAAAAACAAAAAAAAAAACACAATATGTCTTATCTCTCAACCTTTTATAGTTTGAGAGATATTCACAAGCAAAGTTCCCCTCCTGCCCCTTTTACCTAGTGTAAGCCATCTCTTCTCAGATGGGGATCTGGTTGTAAGACCAGACAGATAACAGCAGGGGACAATCTTCTTACAATGAAAACAATGAAATCCCTGCCCCTCTTGACACGTTTTTCAGGTTTTTCCCTTAATTGAAGATTGTCTCTCTCTGCAGTCTACCTGGGCACCTCCCTTCTGATCTGGCTGAGCAGTGTTACATCAGTAAAAGGGACGGGAGGGGGACATGTCATTGAATTACTCTTGAACTACAACTCTGACAGAATTGAAATAACACTCTCCATGGCCCAAATACTATGATTTCATTAGAGCTGCTTTTATTATGAAACATTACTATCCCTTTAACCAGTGGCAGGCAAAAACTTTCAACCCAATCTCTATCAAAAGGGTCACTTTATATGGTTAAAACTAGACCAACGCCTTGGACACAAGATGTTAGACATCTAGAGAGGTACTAAGGGGTTAAGTCTTTTTAAATTGAGTGTCCCAATATATAAAATATTTGGGTATTTAAAAAACAAAACAAAAAAAAAAAAAGCCCCTTCATTTGTAAATCCTCCCCTTTTTTTTGCTACCAGCAGTGAAAACTGGAAAACCCCTGCCCAGTTTCTGTCTTTGCATTCTTTAGCAGAGAGAATTCTTTTTGCAGTTCTAGAGCTGCTGGGTTCTGAAGTAGACAAATCACAACTGAAAGTAAACATTCTGTAGCTATAATTGTGGATGTTGATCTGTGTAGCTGCTCAGCCAAGTAATAGTGAGTGTGACTGGTTCAGGTTAAAGTGATTATTATGACAGAGATGATGCTTATGTGTTAAGGCATGTTTACTTCTCCAGATTTTCTAGGTGACCTATGAGTTTATAATCTGGTATATTGATTTTTCAGTGGTGGAAGACTAAGGGACATATGTCCAAAAGAAAAGTAGAGGAGTTCTGGGGCATAACATTTGTACTAAAGACTCCATTGATTTTGAATTGGGGCGTTAAAGGGATAGTAACACTTCGTTTTAACTTTATTTTATTTTGTAGGCATTAAAAAAACATGAAGAATGATATAAGTCTTATCTCTCAAACCTTTATGGTTTATGAGATATTCACAAGCAAAGTTCCCCTCCCCGCCCCTTTTACCTAGTGTAAGCCATCTCTTCTCAGATGTGAGTCTGGTTGTATGACAGTACAGATAACAGAAGGGGACAATTTTCTTTGTATGAAAACAATGAAAGCCCTTCCCCCCTTGACAAGTTTTTCAGCTTTTTCCATTATCTTAATAGAAGATTGTCCCTCTCTGCAGTCTATCTGGGCATCTCCCTTCTTATCTGGCTGAACAGGGGGGGGATACTTTGTTTGTGAATATCTCTTAAACCATAAAGGTTTCAGAGATAAGACTTATATCATTCTTCATGTTTTTTTAATGCCTACAAAATAAAATAAAGTTAAAATGAAGTATTACTATCCCTTTAACCCCTTGAATGCTAGAGGTCTCCAACACATTGCGCTACATCAATGGAAATTTTTGGACATGTTAGTCCTCCCCTATAGTGTGAAGGGTGTGCCAGAATGTCTCCACTTTTCTTTTGAACATAAGGTCTTAAGTCCTTTCCAATATTTCTAAAATCTGTGTCTATATATTTTTATTTTTCTATAGAGTTTAGTATAAGTTTAAGGCTGAAGCCTGATTTTGTAGGAGGGGCTGGAGGCTTTATAAACCTTCCATCCCATCAGCACCTCGCTCACGCAGCTACGTTACCCCACTCTCCTATTCTCTCTTACTATTCCCTTAAGGTGATCTCTCTAATTGCCTTACTGCTCCTCATGACCCTTAGGTTAGTTATGGCCCTGGGTTTTAAAGGGATAGTACACGTAATGTGTAAAAATATATATAAATAAACAGTGTTTATCCCACTGAGTGTATTCTCACTGCTGAAAGGGGTTTTGCTCAAAGTTGAATGTAAAAAAAAAAAAAAAAAAGTGCAATATCACAGTGACCTGAAATTGTACAGTGGCACTGTTACACCATCCTATGGACAGCTCTGGTTCGTAGACCATAAATCGCCATAGGATGGTGTAGCAACAGTGCCACTGTGATATTGCACCTAAAAATTCAACTTTGGAATGTAATAACTTTTGAATGAAACACCTTTCAGCAGTGGGAGTACCATTGTTTTACTCAGGAGATTAAACCCTGCAACTTTTTACATTTTAAGTATTACTATACCTTTAAGCCACACTCCTGTTAACTTCACACGTTTACTATCCATTCATTATCTGTCTCCGTAAGCACTGAACAAAAAAATATTTTATTTACAAAGTAGTATGTTTTTAGTGTGTTTTTAATTTTCTCTTAATCAGCGGCTATCCTCCAAATTGACGTGGCACATTTATTTATATTTAACACTGATCTTGATGTTTGTTTGGTAACTGGTTACTAGTAACATAACCTTTGCTTAAAGGAGAATCAATAAGTGGGTTTTAATTTATAAGCAGATTCTACCGAAGTACGTGTCCTTTAGACTGTCAGGCACTTCTGTATAAAATTTATTTTAGTGTGATCTGTGTCTGCTGCTCATTGTTTCAGCTTGGTGTGATAAACTGGTGTCCTGTATGAACCATTCAAGCCTACTAAAGCTTATTGTTGTGGGGAGGTGTGTATTCCGGAGGCTTCAGTTGAAAACACTTTTTATACAAGAAACTGCACGTAAAATGTATGTTAATGCCTTAAAGGTACCTATCGAGTATGTTTAATTTTTTCAAGAGACACTTATTGCTCATGCATATGTCTCCCTTAACCCATTAAGGACCAGCGGCAAGGCTGATAGTTAAAGACCACAGGGGTTAAAGGGGAATTCTCTCCTCTACTAAAGTTCTTCTTAATGTTCCATCTGAGTAAATCTTCAGTACACCACTCCTTTTTTTTTTTTTTCTTTAATAAGCATTCCATGTTGTATAGCCCGAAATATAAGCTTTTGAAATTAAGTCCAGCATAGGCAGCAGTACAACTCTGTACTGCAGCCTGTCAATCTTCCATCTCTTCCCCATCCCAGTTGTTCCCTGTTATCACATCCTCCTCTGATAGTTGAATCCAGCATATGAGCCTGTCCTGTTTGGTGGTCATTGACTGGTCTGTTGTATTTTTGGACTGCTAATTGTCTTGTGCTGACCTGGAAATTCTTATGTATGAGATTTGTTTCTCCAAGTTCTGTTTCATTATAAGCAAATCTTTTAAATAGGTGTAAGAGGCTCAACAAATACCAGGTCGCTGTGATGTCTAGAAATTGACACCTGATGGCCAGCAAACTTGCCCTGCATGTAGGGAAGCGAAAACAAAACCTCATGAGTGGGCTAGAGCATCCCCGGCAATAGGATAGACGATCCATGCTGTGACCAGGAAAGCAATCACACCTTACCTCTAAGTTCTCCTCTTCAACCTTATGTTTGAGTGCTCGGGTTGAGAATCAAACACTGATACCCCC
Source organism: Rhinophrynus dorsalis (assembly GCA_037306005.1). Lineage (NCBI taxonomy): Eukaryota > Metazoa > Chordata > Amphibia > Anura > Rhinophrynidae > Rhinophrynus > Rhinophrynus dorsalis. The sequence continues at coordinate 224,758,481 of CM074720.1, read as the reverse complement.
AAACTAGCCTTGTTTCATAGTCTATTGGTAGCCTGAGATCCCCACATATACTGTCTGACCTCCTGCAGCTTTGTTACCTTGTCTGCTGGTAGCCACACATCCCCTGAAGCCTTGTCACCTTGCCCACTGGTATCCAGAGATCTCCAAGTACACCCTGTAACCACACCACACGTGTTACCTTGCCCATTTGTAGCCACAGTGCCCCCCCCATACACTACGTGCCCCCAAGGCAGCCCCACTGCCTCTCACCATAGATTACCCCCCCCCCCCCAGCCTGGTTTCAGTGGTAGCCACCGAACCTTAGTCTGTCTGACAATCCAGCCTTGTTCCATTGGTAGCCAAATAATCACGCACAGTCTGCTTCCCAGCCTTGTTCCACCAGGTCCCGATGCTTTATCCTTCTTAGCAAAATGTGGAAAATCTGACTGAGACATGTTTTATTCAAAAGGTATTGCAGCTCAATATTGTATTTTTGGTGGAATCAATACTTCTACAGTCTGAAATCTTGTGTTGGTGGTGCTACAATAGTTTATGGGCAGTTGATATGGTCTTCAAAGAATGCTGTAGAAACAACATCAGTATAAAATCTTATGCCTAAGATGTGCTACATACCCCAAAAAATGGGAAGCAATACTTAGATAAGTATACTAATCTATTATAAAATATGAATATAATACACATATATAACATGAGAAATGCAACATTCTATATCAAGCATTACTGTTTCTTTAAGCAGAGAGGTCACATTTTTGTTGTGATGTTTTAATATTCAAATTTGTTCCTGTGCTGTATTATAGAATTACTCATTGTGACTCAATTTGGACACTTCCATCTATATTTATAAAACAGGACACATGACACTTTGACAAGTATTTTTGGCATCAACCATGTTTCTTCTTGAAACTATTATGGTGACTAATTTTTATTATGCAATGGTTTTCTGCTTTACATTTCAAGGACAATGCAGAATATTTTTATTGTTGGTATGTTTACCTTTAAAGTAGATGTAACACTTAACTTGTTTTAATGATCTTTCAAATTAATTTTCCACTATATATTGGCCGTTTTTTATTAGTTCTTGATTTTCTCAGTTTATGAAAGTTGGACAGTACTGGCTGGCACAGCCATGTGTTAAAGGGATAGTAATGTTTCACAGAAACAACAGCTCCAATTAATCTTCATAGTATTTGAGCCGTAGAGAGTGTTATTTCAATACTGTCAGAGTTGTAGTTCAAGAGTAATTGATAGTTTCCCCCTCCTGCCCCTTTTACCTAGCGCAAGCCCCCTCTCCTCAGATGTGGAATCTGGTCCATACACCAGACACCTTACAGCAAGGAACAAAGAAAACCCTGCCCCCTTGACAGGTTTTTCAGCTTTTTCCCTTATCTTAATTGAAGATTGTCCCTCTCTGTAATCTGCCTGGAAACACCCTGCTGCTCTCAGCTGAGCAGTGTTACATCAGTAAAAGGGGTGTGAGGGGGATACTTTATCATTCAATTACTCTTGAACTACAACTCATACAGTATTGAAATAACACTCTCCAAGGCCCAAATACTATGATGAATAATTAGAGCTGCTTTTATTATGAAATATTACTATCCCTTTAACACCTTTAGACTATATTACATTTTAATAGTCACCCATCCTGATGCTGGGAATAGATTGGCTTATCCAGTGCATGTGTGTCTTAAAGAAAAGAGAAGAAAAAACAGGAGGCGCTCCTAGTGTGATATCTTCTATAAACCAATAGCACCAACCACCACCATAAGAAAACTACTCCCAAGAGAAGTGGCTGAATGTAGCACTTATGTGTAATTCAGCAACAATACTTTGGGGATTTGTTAACTGTTCCCCTAAAAACAGTATATAATGGCAGCTTCACTCCAAACCGGAGTAGTAATACACCAAAAAAAAGACAAAAAGAGAGGGAAAAAATGCGCCAATAGTGCGTTATCCTAATATACCAGTTATTAGTATACAATATATGGATCCACTCACATTAGCAATAGGTTGATCCAAAGACATATGTCAGTGACCAACAATAAACACTTGCAGGGTACTTTACCCGTCCCTGCTTGGGTTTCACGATCTCCAATTCCGAAATCCAGATGAGGAGGACATATCTTCAATCAACACCATATACAAAATAACAAACTAGTAGCTGTAATCTTTTCCTTTTACTGAGGCCAGATTGGTTGATAAAGCAGCCGTGGGTGCTGCGAAACACGTTCCCTAGAGCCTTTTTTCGGCATTTATTTGTTTTTAAAAAAAATAAATATTTTTATATTGAAAGATTACGACTACTAGTTTATTTTGTATATGGTGTTGATTGAAGATACGTCCTCCTCATCTGGATTTCGGAATTGGAGATCGTGAAACCCAAGCAGGGATGGGTAAAGTACCCTGCAATTGTTTATTGTTGGTCACTGACATATGTCTTTGGATCAACCTATTGCTAATGTGAGTGAATCCATATATTGTATACTAATAACTGGTATATTAGGATAACACACTTGGTGCTTTTTTTTTTTTTCCTCTCTTTTTGTCTTTTTTTCATGTGTGTCTTAAAGATCCTCCTACTCAACCCGGCATACATAGAACCCCAGATTGATGAGGAGAATGTAAAGGAAAGAGATTGCCTTTCATGTTGCTGCATTGATCTTTACTGCACATACTGTGGGACTAATAGATCCCGCCGTGTGTGAATATATAATGTGTGTGATTTTCATAGGCAATCTGAGGGGACATCAGGAGGGATTCTGATGGCATTTCGAGGTCAGAGTATTCCACTAGGTTTGTGGGTGCTTCCTGGGCCTACAAAAACAGTCCTCTGCTGAACAGCTTTGCAAGGCTGCTACATGGTTCTCCTTGCACACCTTTCCTAAACTCTACCATGTTGATATTTTGGCCTCCACTGAGATTAGCTTTGGCCAGAAGGTCCTTCAGGCAGGTTTTCCCCATAAGATTGTCTGTCTTCTACCACCACAGTTTTAAGCCCTGTTAGCTTTTGTTTGGTTTGTTTGCCTTCCATTGACATCTGATACTACATAGATCCTGTGGAGTACTGGTATTTTATCTGTGTGAGGTTTTTCTTTTCAATCACTGGAATTTTTGTCCCCATGGTTCCTCTTTTCCATATTGAACATGAGAGAAAATAGGATTTTAGTGAACTTACTGTCTTATATTTTTATCTATAGTCCATATGGAACACAGGACTTCCCACAAGAAGGAGGAAAAAAAAAAGCTACCTGTTTTCCTTTCCTCGGGCAGTCCTCTTGGGGGTTTACTTAAATAAGTAGGAGGTATGAACGAAGAGCTTGAGTGATGGGCAGTTAGGAAGGAGAGTACTGTAAAGTGTTACACATTGCTGTGTGAGCAATTGCTGTCCAACTTTCATAAACTGACAAAGCTAACATCATTTTGAAAGGTGTTTTAAGGTTTTACTTTCATTTAACCCTTATAAAGGGACAGTAATTAAAAAAAAAAAAAAAATACATAAATAAATTGCAGCTATGATTGAATCCTACTAGAACCTGGGCCATGTAATGCTGTATTTCAATATTTTCCATTTTGTATTTTGAGAAATTCAGTGCTAAAGGATCTACCTCCCTCCCTTTTCCCCTATGTCACGCTGCCTCTCTAAGCCGGCTTGACAGTGTGCAGTGAGGGACAAGTTTCATTTAGCGTAAGGAAAATCCTGCCCTCCTTCATCAAGATGGACAGGATTTTCCTTATACTCTGTAACTGAAGATTGTCCCTCGCTGTCCAGGCACTTGACCAGGATTCCAAACCTGTGGGGAGGCGGCATACGGGAGGTAAAAGGGACCGGAGGGGTCCTTCAGCATTGAATTACTCTTGAGCTACAAAACACAGAAAATATTGAAATACAGCATTGTATGTCCCAAGTTATAGGAGGATTAAGCGGAGCTGATATATATATATATATATATATATATATATATATATATATATATATATATATATATATATATGTGTGTGTGTATATTGTTATTACTATCCCTTTAAGAAAGAGAGGGTGTGTTAACCCCTCTACATTAAAGGATTATTTTGGTGAGATTCAGTGAAGTATGATTCTGTTTGTTCCTACAGATATTCAAATCCTAAGTTTCAGTAGAAACTACCAAAATCTGTACATTTTGTTCTTGCTGCTCTAGCCTCCATTGTCAGATATATTTGAACTGATACACTACTCTTGTAGTTGCTTAAATGAAGACTGAATGTCCAGCCATGCAATTCCAGAGAGTGGGAGGTGGTAAGTTAAAGAGAGATGTTTCACAAAAAAAAAGCCTGTCCGATTTAATCTTCATAGTATTTAGGCTGTGGAGAGTATTATTTCAATACTGTCAGTTTTCGTTCAATAGTAATTGAATTATAACTATCCCCCTTCCACCCCTTTTACTGATGTAACACTGCTCACCTCAGAGCACCAAGATTGTCCGGATGGATCGCAGCAAGGAACAGTGAGCACAAGGAAAAAACCTGTCTGGCAGGTGTGCGGGCAGGGTTTTCCTTATGCCCACAATAAGAAGTGTCCCTTGCTGTGACCTGTCCGGTCCCTTTGCCAGATTACTCATCTGATGGGAGGTGACTTACACTAGGTAAAAGGTACGGGAGGTGGATACTTAATCGTTCAATTAATCTTGAACTACAATTCTGACAGTATTGACATAACTCTCCCTGGCCTAAATACTATGAAGATTAATGGGAGCTGCTGTTTTTTGTGAAACATTGAACAGAGAGTTGTGAAACATGTTACTCACACATCTGGAATTTACAGGGTTTAAGGAATCCTAACATCTAGAATAGAAACTGTGTGATGTAACCTTTACATGTTCAACATGTAAGTACCTGGAATTTTAAATTATTCTAGGTTAGATCCTCTGTATTCAGAGAGCAGTTGTCCTTTTGTGCTGTTTGTAATGAGTGAGGGCCAGTCAATTCATTTATTGTGATTTTTGCATAATTGTTCTTGGTTTCATTTTATATAACTCGATATTTAAACTGCCTGTACTTAATAATAATAATAATAATAATAATAATCTCTACTCAGTCTCCTACAGATAGCACTGTGGATACAGATTCAGAGTGTTCTCTGTTAGGGACATAAGAGGGGAAAAAATAGAAGATGGGGGAGGGGAATACAACTTTGGCAGTTTGACTTAAAGGGATAGTGATACTTCGTTTTAACTTTATTTTATTTTGTAGGCATTAAAAAAAAATGAACGATATAAGTCTTATCTCTCAAACCTTTATGATTTAAGAGATATTCACAAGCAAAGTATCCCCCCCTCCCTCTTCAGCCAGATCAGAAGGGAGGTGCCCAGGTAGACTGCAGAGAGGGACAATCTTCAGTTAAGATAAGGGAAAAAGCTGAAAAACTTGTCAAGGGGGGAAGGGCTTTCATTGTTTTCATACAAAGAAGCTTTTCCCCTGCTGTTATCTGTCTGGTCTTACAACCAGATTCACATCTGATAGAGATGGTTTACACTAGGAAAAAGGGGTGGGAGGGGAAACTTTGCTTGTGAATATCTCTTAAACCATAAAGGTTTGAGAGATAAGACTTGTATCGTTCTTCATGGTTTTTTAATGCCTACAAAATAAAATAAAGATAAAACGAAGTATTACTATACCTTTAAGATACTATGTACTTGGTTAGAAAAAGAGGTTTTCTGTCACTTTAACATAAAGGGGACTAATGATTGCAGTATATGGTAATGGTGCTTAAACTTCATCTAAGAAAAATAAATTTAATCATCCCAGACTCGTGGCATTTTTTTTTTGTTTATAATGGACTGTTGCGTACATAATTTAGTCCAAATAACGCTGTTTATAAAGTTATATCTTAACTGGATATCTGTAGCCTTATCCACACAGTTATTCTTCTAAAAGTAATCACCTCCTACCTTTCTCATCTCTCAGGTGCCCGTGCTGCGCGAAAAAGAAAACCATCTCCAGAACCAGAAGGAGAAGGAGGCTCTACTAAGATAAATGGTGAAGGACAGCCATGGTTGCCAGCAGCTGAGAGCCTTAAGATTTCTACAATGACTACTCCATCTTTTATATCTCCACCTTCCACTGTATCTCCTCATTCCAACCGTACCACACCACCAGAAGCTGCACAAAATGGCCAATCGCCCATGGCTGCGCTGATATTGGTGGCTGATAATGCTGGTGGCAATCATGCATCAAAAGATGCTAACCAGGTCCACTCTACGACAAGAAGAAACAGTAGCAGTCCCCCTTCACCATCCTCTATGAACCAAAGAAGAATGGCTCCAAGAGATGTGCCAAGCCAACTTCCCAGTGGAGGAACATCATCCCATGCAGGAATGGAACAAGGGCATCCTCAAAGCATTCCCGACTCTTCCATACCAAACAGTATACCATTATGCTGCACTCTTTGCCATGAGCGTCTTGAGGACACCCATTTTGTACAGTGCCCTTCAGTACCTTCTCATAAGTTTTGTTTCCCATGTTCAAGGCAAAGTATTAAGCAACAAGGATCATCTGGAGAAGTATATTGTCCAAGTGGTGAAAAATGCCCTCTGGTGGGATCAAATGTACCATGGGCCTTCATGCAGGGAGAAATTGCCACCATTCTGGCTGGTGACGTAAAAGTGAAAAAGGAAAGAGACTCTTGACTTTTTTTAGCTCCATAGCCACCATAATCTTTAATGAAAACTTCTTGCATTTGGTGTGTGTGTGTGTATGTATGTATGTATGTATGTATGTATATAATATATATATATATATATATACACACACACATACACAGCCCAAGACAAGGGAAATGTAGACTGCATAAACATTGCTGTATAATTTTTAATTTTTGAATACATTGTGTTTCTATTTTTGAAGACAAAGGTATGTACTGATCAGAAAGGTATTTCCTCTTTGTTAATGTTATTTGCAAGTATTTGTTCTTATCCAGTGACAGTTACTGTTCAGTGTAGGCTGTGACTTGAGATGCTTTTTTTAGAGCACTTGGGGGGGGAAACAAACAAACAAACAAAAAAAATGCTTTTAGCTGTACTTGTATGCACTTGTTAAAATGCCAAATACATTTTATGACATTGTAAATTGTCTCTGGTTACTCCTTCATGCTAACTTTGAATATTTTTTTCTCCTCCCCTTTCTCTTTGTAGAATTTATTAATGTAATTTGAACCACTGGCTGTTAATTAAAACAAAAAAAAAAAAAAAAAAAAATTTCACCAAAGCACTATTTTGAGTATAATTATTTGCAGTTCTTTTCACCACAATACATTGGAGGCAAACAGCATTTGTTGGCAAGACTGTTCTTTTACTTTGCAGGTGAATGATGGACATGGTACCAATTTAATGCATAATGTTCTAAATGAAGAAACTCTTGTTAGTTAATGCTGTTGGATGAGTGACAATCACAACGAACTATGTATTGTGCAAATGAGTCTTGGTTGAATAATACAGCCTTTTCTTTTTACCTGTACAAGGGTTACTTTATTTTTACAGTGACCCTTATACTATTCTTATCAACAGGATTTAGTGATGTTGGCTTTGTTACTGTCCTTTACACTTGCATTTGTGGCAGGAACAGAGTGACAGTGTTTCCTTGATCCATTCAAGTCGCATGTTCTGTTCTCTATTAGCTGTTAAGACAGTATGGCAAAAAATAAATATTCCATCAAAACGTTTTCCATGGTGCAGACAACTTGTATGTTGATGCTAACATGCCACTTTTTACTTTTCTATGACCAGCTAACTATGTGTGTGCTAACTCTTCATTTCATAGCTGTTGATAATACCGGGTTCTGCCAAATTTCTAGTAGCCTCGCAAAACAGCGATAAATTGAAGGAACGATTTCAGGCTATTTTAAATGTCAATCTATTTTAGAATTGAACTGGCAAATTCTAGGTGTCTGAGTATTTAACTTCTTAAAAAATAAATTTTTTTTAATTACTCCTGGCCCATAACCTTTAGTAAATTTAAATTTTATTTCTGTACAAGCTCCCTTTTTTGGTAAGAGATGCTTACAGAACATAGTTGGATCATATCTCTGTGTCTCTCTATGTATATGTGTGTGTGTCTCTCATATATATATATATATATATATATATATATATATATATATATATATATATATATATATATATATACATACATATACTTTGAGCATTTCAAAATGTACACATTTGCATATATAAGATCATTATATGCTTGACTTGCATAGTTAAGCTCGTTTAAAGGGATAATAATGTTTCAACATAAAAGCGGCTACAATTAATACGCTCAATGTCCAATATACTATGAAGATTATTTCAATACTGTCATGAGTAATTGAGTGATAAAATATCGCCCTCCCACCCCTTTACCTTGTGTAAGCTGCCTCCTCCCACAAGGGACAATCTTCTTACTGTGAGAACAATGAAAACCCTGCCCCACTTGCTAGGTTTTTCCCTTATACTATTTGAAGATTGTCCCTTTCTGCAAGCCATCTGGATCCCACCTTTCTGTTCTGAGGCAAGCAGTGTTACATCAGTAAAAGGGGCAGGAGGTGGATACTTTATCATTCAATTACTCTTGAACTACAGCTCTGACAGTATTGAAATAACATTTTCCATATCCCAAATACTATGAAGATTATTAATTGGAGCTGCTTTTATTTTGAAACATTACTATCCCTTTAAAGGGGAACACTCACCTGTGTTGATGTTTCCTTCATTTGAATGCTCCTGTGGGTTGAATCTGTAAACTTTTTTTTTTTTTTTTTTTTTTTTTTTTTAATTAAATAATATAATGCTGTATTCTTTGAGAGATTGCATTTTAAAGTTAGTCCGGTGAGGTCAGCTCTGTACCACAACCTGTCAATCTTCATCTGTTCCTCTCCCCGAGTAGTGGCTCGTTCTCACCTCCTACTCTGACGGAGTCTTCCTCCATGTGAACTGGAGCAGTCTCATTGGCAATAGATTGCTTCAGCTTACATGGAAGAATCCTCTGCTATCGGAGGAAGCTGGAACAAGGCACTACGTGGGGAGGGGAACAGACTAAGACATGACTGGCTGAGGGACTACGTTTGCCCACAGAATAAAGCAAATATATATATATATATATTTTACAGATGTAATCTACAGGAAATGAATGAAAAATTAACACAGGTGAGCGTTCCCCTTTTAAATTTAGCAAGATGCTTATTACATTTTGCATCCAAATCATAGGTATATAACCCTATCATCGGAGATTCATGTCAGGGGAAATTATTACTAGTGTATCCAATGTTGTACCTTTTAGAATACCATAATTCTTTAATCTTGCTGGAGTTTTATAATGTGGTAATTTCCAGCCCTTACCATAGATGATTAAGAACATGAGATTTGGGGTTGTTTGTAACTACATGTCATCAGCGTCCTGATATTTTACCACTGTATTCATGATCTCATGTAATGCATTAAAATCCTAAAATATTTACCATAAATATTTAGACAAATACATTTATTTGTAAGAATTTATTTTATAGTTACTTGCTGTTGTTAGTAAGCAAGAAGGAATACAGCTCAAGAAAGCAGTATATAACTGTATAATGCTCCATCGTTGAATAACTGGCATAGTAAAGAGCAAATATCTTGGATTTAATAATCTCATTGCTTTTGATATGTAATGTAACAATGGCAGTTTCTATTTTTTTTGCATAATAAATCAATAAATATTAAAACTCCAGTAATTAATGTTTGTTCCCTTTCAAATTGGAGCTGTTTTAGTTGAGATTTGTTGTAGTAAGGCACATTTTACAATTTGTAAACATTTAAGTGCATATTTAAAATTGTTAATTTACAATGTATATCCTCATTCAAGAAACATGTAGGTATTGAGGATCTAGGCTTTTTTGCTTTGTCAGTGCTAAAGACAAATGTGACTAGTTTTGTATGTGACACCGGCTAAATAGAATACCCTCCTACCTTATATTCTTGATGTGTTTTGTGCTTGGAAGTTGCAGCCATGTCTTATTGATCTTTCTAGGACTGCTGATGCCCCCCCCCCCCCTCCCAAAAAAAAAAAAATGTACACCTTAATTGTATATATGGCTTCTGAAAATTTTTGTGGTTGAGTATCTATTATCTTCATTGGTAATATCCATTTGACTTGAGCAAACCAACCGTAACACATGTGAGTGAACAATTTTTTATTTTTTTTTTTTTTTCCCCCCAAAGTTCTTATTTGTTTGTGGTTTTTTTTTTTTTTTTTGGGGGGGGGTTCCCCCCCTTTGTATGTTAGAGTGGTAACCACGTTGTTGCTTTGCAATGTGCTTAAATCACAATGGCATTCAAAGGGATAAACACCCCACTATAATCTATGGGAATTTGTATTCTTCCTCTTTGCACGAGAATTGCTCATTTTTTGCTTTCTGCACAAGTCCATAAGACTATTGAAACACTAAATATAAATGTCTCTAAGGTAACCCATCCTGTTTATGAAATTATTTTTCTCATCAGATTGACAGCTTTACTTGTACACTATCAGTGTGGTGAAGGCTGAATATTTACAACTAATGAGATATTACTGCAATAAACTGAAGTGGTCATTCCTGGATAAGAGTTAAGAATTGAAATATGAATGTTTCCACAATTAACATTTTTGTGCTAAACCTTTTCTGAGGTGTAAATTTGTAGCCCTGTGAATGGAGAAATGGTTAACTGCTGTCTGCTCCATTTTGTGCTCATTCCCAGAGGAGACTTACTCATAGGATAAAAATAGCCAAATCTTCTGACACTTTTTTCCACTTATGGCTCTCTTTCTAGGTGCAGTGAATAAGCAAAAGTATTATAAATGCTATAAGTATAGTTTTACTAGAAATACAAATTCTATTTCTTTTGAATATTATTATTCTTTATTTATATAAATAATAATAATAATATTAAAAAAAAAAAATAGAATTTGTATTTCTAGTAAAAGTATACTTACAGCATTTATAATACTTTTGCTTATTCACTGCACCTAGAAAGAGAGCCATAAGTGGAAAAGTGTCAGAAGATTTGGCTATTTTTATCCTATGAGTAATATGTATTTTACACCAAATTAGAAGGGAAAAATAATTTGCATAAAAACTGTATTGCATTAACAAAGTAAAGCAGCCCCCCTTTCCTTGCCAAATCAGTAATACAATTTTAATAAAGCACTTTGTTTATGTAGAAAAAGATGTTAAAGTGGTAGTTCATGTAATTTGACAGGCTGAGTTAAATATACAACCTCTCTTGCCTATTTGTTGGATAGCCAGTGTCTTTAATTGGTGTAATTTCTCTTACATCCTATGTAGAACACAGAAACCATTGGGGAAGTGCATTCTTCTGGATGACAGTGCATTTGTAGAAAGAGCTCTCTAAAGTGGAGACTTCCATCATGCACCATTTCACCCTACCCAGACATGCTATTTAAAAAGGGTTATTCCAGGAGCAGACAGTATAAGCAAAGCTCCTTTTTTTTTTTTTTTTTTTTTTTTTTTTTTTTTTGTTGCTACTGTACAGTGCTGTATAATCTCCCATTAGGCGGAGTCCTATTCCTGGCTTACTTTGTAAAGCTTAAAGGAGAACTACCACCTCTTCAAGAATTTAACTTCAATAAATCCCCACCTGGCGACTAGCAGCTTGGTAGCTCTAGTCACCAGAATTATTACCTTATTCCAAAGAAATGTGCATTGTTCCAGAACAATGCACATTTCTTTGGAATAGGGTAATAATTCTGGCGACTAGCGCTACTAAGCTGCTAGTCACCAGATAGGGATTTAGGAGTTCCCCTTTAACCAGTGCACAGATTTTTCAGGACTGTTTATGTGGAGAACAGTCTATGTTCAAAGCCAGTTTCCCTCTTTTCTTTTTTTCAAGCTTCACTATTTCTAATGGGAGTCTGAAGCCTGAAGATTGGATTCTATTTCATGCACAAGTCGTGTGAGTATGTTCCCATTTCTCTGTCGTCCAATACAGGTTACTGGTAACTTGGGGTAGGGGATCCGCCCCTTTAAGTAGGCAGGAACAATTCTAGAATGCAGGGGGTGGAACCTACCTTCCCTCCTTGGCTGCAGCTAGCCAACCAGCTCCATAAATATTTCTTCCTTTGTGAAGACACAGGCCAGAGAACAGTCCTGCTATAGTTTTAGAATTTTTTTTATGTGTCTGTTAGAAATGGAATACCACCATTAGGTGGATTACCATATCTGACAGTGCCCTTAGATGTGGCTAGCTCGGTATCCGTGTGCTTTTTGTGGACCTTAAGCCCTGGGGGGAAAATCTTGGGTGCAAGATTCCTCAGGAGTTGCCCACTGAGTCTTAATACATGGTAATCTGAAGACAGATCTGCAGGAAAAGTGAGCAACTCTTTGAGTGCTGCAGTTTCACATGTCCCACAGTGCCCCTCATTGGGTGTATCTGTATGTCTGTTGGGTGTTTGGAGCAGGTTTATGTGGTAACTTAACCCTTTAGCTGCTGGTTTGCAGTTTTTCTTTTTGGGGTGGGGGAGGAGGGTTATTGTCACTTTCTCTACTGGGTTAAGTATTTTTTGGGTCTTCTAAATTGTTCTAGTGATGTCTCATGTTTTTAATTTCAGTTTTAACTTTGACTAAATATGAGTTCTCCGCACTTTACCGCATAGACGCCATTGCTGCATTCACTCATATGGGACTGTACAGTTTGGGACATATCTCTGCAGCTGCTCAACATAGCAACTTCAGAGGGGGCTCATTTTATACTTGTTTAATCTTGCTCTATCATCCGGTTACCAATGCAAGTGTGTTGGGAGGCTCATGGGGTCTTTGGGCCCTGTTGAGATACTTATTCTGGGAAAACTATTTCCTATGAGCGCTTGCTTTGTGAGCTCGTTTCTGATTGGTTCCTGCTGCGGCAGCCATTTTGTTCCTTTTCTAGAACGCGCATCCTACGCAGGGCTTGAACTCTCCTCTGCAGATTAACCCTTCGCCTGCCAGATAAGTGTATTAGCGATTTTGGGGTAAAAATTTTAATCTTTCACACTGTAATTGGGTGATTCATTATACTAAACGTTTTTGACCCTGTGAGAATGTATAATCTGTTGGAGCTTGGGGCCAGGCCTAAGGCTAAGGACCCTGGGGTGTCTGTATCCTCTATTGCTCACTGTTCCTCATGTCATTCAGAGTTACCTAGAGAATTCTCAGGTCATTTATGCCCAGCATGTTCTGATGTCCCTGAGACTCTCCCAGGGACCTCCAGCCATTCAAATAGAACTAGTTTGGGTGCAAGAGTTCAAGGCTGCTACCAGATACCTTCGGTCTACATTACAACTCTTTCCATCCCAGTTACAGGGGGTCTTCCACTCATGGCAGGCCCCTTCTCCAGTCAGATCTTCCCTGCTAAAACCGCAGGTAGTACCTGACGTATCAGATTCCTCTGAGGAGGAACTTTTGGGTGGATTCAGATGTTGAGGAATGTTCTGCTGTGGGCTCCTCCCAGTTTTTTAGGGACCCCTTTGAGGCTGATCCTGAGCCTTCGGCTGAGGGCCTGATCAGGGCTGTCTTGACCACCCTAAACATTACCCTAGTTCAGGAGGTTCCTTCAGATCCCTCTGATGTTTTCCAGGAGCCTAAAAAGCCCCTTACTTGTTTTCCACCCAACCCCACTCTTGACCGCCTCGTGTCTGAGTGGAAGTCTTTGGACAGCCTTCTGTTTCCAAGAAGTGGGTTCACCCTCCCCCCCCCCCCCCCAGTGGATGCTCCTATATCCAGGCTACCTAAGTCTACTGCTTTACCAGTTTCTGATGCCTCTGCTCTGAAGGACTGGACTGACAAGCTTGAGGTTTCCCTGAAGTCCATTTTTACCACTGCTGGCACTACCACGCGTCCAACGTTTGCTGCAGCATGGGTCAATCGGGCCACTGCGATCTGGATTGAACAGCTCACCCTGGCTGTACATCAGGGTGCTCCTTCGGATATGTTGCGGCTTCTTGCCAACATCTCTGAGGCCCAACACTATGTTTCTACTGCCTTATTTGATGCCATCCGTTTGGTGGCATGGGTTTCTACCATGTCCAGGGTTGCCAAACAAGCTCTTTGGCTCAAGATCTGGTCTGCTGCCCTGCTTCCAAGAAAGCCTTGCTTTCCTTGACCTTTCAGGGTACATCCTTATCTGGGCCAGATTTTAAGGATCTGATTAGTGTGGCCACAGGGGGTAAGAGTACTCATCTGCCCTTGGTCCCCAGGAAGAAAACTCCTCTCAAGGTAACAGGTTTTCTTCTGTGTACTCCCCGTCACATTGCATGATGGGATTTACTTCCTTCCTCTAGCTGGTAGGACCATTCAAAATTAAATGGGGTACGCCCCCCTGCGCCTTCAGTTATTTCTGGTCCTAACAGCTGGAGGACAGGAGGTTTTAGCCTCTGTCTAATAATAATAATAATAAAAAAAAGTGTACCTGAAGAAATCAACACCAACAGATATGTCCGCGGATCCAGTGGGTGCATATTGAAGCCTCCTTCTGTTATTCTGTGCCTGATGCGAGTGAAGGGCACAAAAGTATTGCAGCGGATAACCACAGTTAATAGAGCCGAAAGCGGTGGCCTTCCTCCTGTTGCGGTAACGCTGGAGTGGCACCGGTGGTGTTATGGGAGAATTGCTTGAATGGCTCCGGATTAAAGAGCCTTGCATATTTCCTGCGGTGGTGTGGTCTGGCTTGCACAGAGATCGTGCGCCGGTAGCTAGCTTCAACCGGGGAGAAGCTGGAAAGGCGCGGAGAAAAAAAAAAAAAGAGGAGAGAAGCTGAAGGAATGAGAAGCGTGTGCAGGAAGGGGAAGACTGCATGATGCGGTTCAGCTTGACACGCACGCCACTAGGAAAGTTGCCTATCGGTTTGGCCTCTTTTATGCATCCGGTGGTATCTGGGTATGCGTTCCAGCAATGGAACGCAAGCTGAATAAAAGGAAAGCAGCATGGCAGCAGGTAAGGATTCCTTTCTTGTGCTACAGTTTTTTTTATACCTTTTATTAGTCAGATTAAAGGTTAAGTTTTAGATATGTCTTCTTCAAAGTCCTCTTCCAGCAAGGAAAAAACAGATGCAGGACCTTCTAAAGAAGACAAGCCCCAAAAATGTAAAACCTGCTCCAATTGTGAGAAAAAGTTACCAGCTTCAGATAATGCTAAATTTTGCCAGGATTGCCTAAAGCAAGCAGCTATTCAGGAAATGCCAGGACAGTTTCAGGATTTTTTATCCTGTATGAAGGTCTCTATGCAAGAGACGTTCTCTGCAATGCAGGACTCATTAGCCCCCAGGAAGAAACAAAGATTAGAGGATCCTGGGGAAGGTACCTCTTCCCAAAGGATGGAGGATAATGATGATAGAAACAGTCAGGGACCCTCTGAGTTCTCTACAGAGGAGAAAGAAGGAGAGATAGTGGGAAAACTCAGGGGATTTCTCCCTGGATAGAATTGATAGCTTCCTAAGATCTGTCCGTAAGACCTTAGGCTTAGTAGAAGAGCAGAAGGATTTAGGGATTATAGATACAGCCTTTTTAGGTAATAAAAAGCCTACTCTAAGTTTTCCAGTCCATCAGTCGATCACGGATATTATATCCAATGAATGGAGTAAAATTGATAGACGGTCGTCAGTTACTAGAAAATTTGGTAAAATGTACCCTTTTGATATGGCAACTGTTAAGAACTGGACATCTCCCCCCAAAGTAGATGCGGCTGTCTCCAGGATAGCCAAATATACCACCGTTCCTCTTGAAGATGGATCCTCATTAAAGGATTCCATGGATAGGAAAATGGAGTCAGCCCTTAAGAGGCAATATTCGCTCATTGGCAGTAATATCCAGATAGCCACGGCCCTAGCATGCGTTTCCAGAGCTATGCGTATATGGATCAATACGCTGGAAGAAGATATTGATTCTGGTACATCAAGATCCAAGCTATCTAGGGGACTGTCAATTATAAAAGAAGCCAACAATTTTGTATGCGATGCTTCTATTGATGCAGTAAAATTGGGGGCTAGATCTTCAGCACTTGCAGTATCTTCTAGAAGAGCGTTGTGGCTTAGGCCATGGGGAGCAGATGCATCCTCAAAAAATAAGCTGGTTAATCTTCCTTTCAAAGGAGATATGCTATTCGGCGAACAACTAGAAGATATTATAAAAGTGTCGGGTGGAAAAAGTGCTTTTCTACCACAAGAAAAGAAGAGGAGATCCCCCCCCCAGGTCAGCTTCATTTAAAAACAAGTCTTATTCCTTTCGAGATACTAGGAGATATCAAGGAAGACAGTTTGACCAGAGAAAACCGTCTTCATACCAATCTTCAAGGGGAGGTTATCGCAGGGATTTCCCCAAGAAACAACAGGGCAAGAAGGAATTCTGAAGATTGGCGGGACCCCTTTCCAGAGCAGGTAGGGGGTCGCCTGCATCGGTTTCGAGACCACTGGGTAACATCAGACAAATGGGTCCAACAGATTCTGGAAAGGGGCTATCCGCTTCCTTTTGTCCAGACCCCAATACCACATGGATTCAGAGCATCCAGAATTCCATCGAACCTAAGGAAAAGGAATTTCTTGTTTGTAGAAATTCAGATTCTACAAGAGAAAGGAGCCATTCAGCCAGTACCGAGGGAGCAGAAATTCTCAGGAACCTATTCTGTCTTATTTATGGTTCCAAAGCCATCAGGTTCGGGCAGAACAATTCTAGATTTGAAGAAGCTCAACACTTGCCTTGCAACAAGGACCTTCAAGATGGAGTCAGTAACATCAGTTGTAAGATCAGTTCTTCCGGGAAGCTTCCTCACCAAGGTAGACCTGCAGGACGCATATTACCACATTCAGATAAAGAAAGAATATCAGAAATACCTGAGGTTTGCTGTAGGAAAGCATCACTTTCAATTCAAGGTACTCCCGTTCGGCCTGTCCACTGCTCACAGAGTATTCACAAAAATCCTGGCAGCCGCTATAGAGCCATTAAGAGAGAAAGGAGTATTGATAATTCCAGACGACCTTCTCTTAGTAGCTCAAACAAGGGCCCAAGCCATCATAAATACAAACCTGATGATAAATCATCTTTCAGGCCTAGGCTGGATGATAAATTTTCAGAAAAGTCATCTAATTCCTACACAAGAATTGACGTTCATAAGGATGAGATTCAATACGCGAACAGCAATGATAACCCTATTGGAAGAAAGGATATGCAGCATCCTGAAAAAAGTAAAGAGGTTCAGAGAGAAGAAAAGCCACATAGGTCACCAATTCATGAAGTGCCTAGGAATTATGATGTCAGCAATCCAGGTGGTACCATGGGCAAGATTTCACGCAAGACATCTACAGTGTTACTTCCTGAAGCACTGGAACAAGTATCAGCAAGATCCCTTACAGAGGATAAAGTTGCCAGTGGGGGTGCGTCAAGATCTGTTGTGGTGGACAAACAGAAAAAACTTAGAAAAAGGAACATTACTACAAGACCCAGTATGGCACATAGTCACGACAGATGCCAGCCCTTCTGGATGGGGTGCAGTCTGGGAAAACAAAACCATTCAGGGAACTTGGAACCTAGAGGAAAGAAAACTACACATAAATATGTTGGAGATCAGAGCAATAAGGTATGCTCTATTTCACTTCAAGCAGGATCTAAAGAGAACAGCTGTACATGTCAGGTCGGACAACATGACTGCAGTCATGTACATTCGAAACCAAGGCGGAACAAGAAGTTCAAGCCTAAACAGACAAGTGTCTCAAATATTCCTTTGGGCAGAGAAGAATCTGAGTGCAAATATAGCCTCCCATGTAGCAGGAGTCCAGAACATACAAGCAGACTATCTGAGCAGAAACAGGGTACACCCAGGGGAAAGGTCCCTAAATCAGGAAGTGTTTCTGTAGATCATCAAAAGAATGGGAACCCCAGTTGTAGACCTAATGGCAACCCTGGGGAACCGCAAATGCATTCAGTTCTTCACAAGGGGGAAATCAGCGGAAGCATTAGGACAGGATGCTTTGAAGCATTCTTGGAATTTCTCACTAGCGTACATTTTCCCCCCTATCCCGATAATAAGGGAGGTCCTCAGGAAGGTGGTGACAGACAAAGCAGAAGTTATCATGATTGCCCCGAAATGGCCAAGACGAACTTGGTATTCAGAGCTAGTCAGAATGTCCAGGCAGAAGCCTTGGAAATTGCCGGACAGGAAGGACCTCCTGTCTCAGGGACCCTTGCTTCATCCAAACCCCAGTTTTTTCCAGCTGACAGCCTGGAGGTTGAGCGGCAAGCTCTATTAGATCGGGGTATTTCAAGTAAAGTAGCTGAGACCATCCTATCTGGTAGAAAGAAGTCAACTCTCAGAATCTACAATAGGATTTGGAAAACTTTTAGAGTATGGGCTATAAGAAATAAGATTCATAGGCACCAGGTTAATGCTCCTGTAATTCTTGAATTTTTACAAAGAGGTTTTGACATGGGACTAAGTCCAGCCTCTATCAAGGTGCAGGTATCAGCCCTTTCAGCCGTTATGACTAAGCACTGGGCAGAGGATAGCTTAATTAGGAGATTTGTTAAAGCTATAGAAAAGTTACGACCCAGGATCAGGGAGATTGTTCCTGCTTGGGACTTAAATCTAGTCCTTACTCAACTCATTGACTCCCCCCTCTTTGAGCCTCTGGAGCAGGTATCCTTAAGGCATTTAACATGGAAGGCAGTCTTCTTAACTGCCATTACATCAGCTAAAAGAGTCAATGAGCTGCAGTCTTTGTGCTGTCAGGCCCCCTATCAAACCCTCCATCAGGATAAGGTTGTTCTCAGGTTAAAACCATCCTTTAGGGAGAAGGTAGTTTCAGAGTTTCATCAGAACCAGGAGATCATTTTGTTCTTCCCCAATAGGGGAAAAGGAACAAAGATTACATCTACTAGACTTAGGTGCATTTCCATTTATCTCCAAAGAACCGCAGAGTTTAGGAGATCAGATACTTTGTTCTTACAATATATGGGCAGAGGGAAAGGCTTGGCAGCATCCAAGCAAACTGTGGCTAGATGCATAAGGCAGTGTATAATATCTGCATATAAGGAGGCTAGACTAGATCCTCCTCTTAGGATAAAAGCCCACTCAACAAGGGCAATGGCTGCATCCTGGGCAACGAAGTCTAATGCTACTCCTCAGGAGTTATGCAAAGCAGCCACCTGCAAATCCATATCCACCTTTATTAAACATTACAAGCTGGATATAGAAGCATCCGCGGACGCTAAATTTGGACGAGTAGTACTACAAGCAGTAATCCCACAATGAAGGGTATGAATTTGGTTATGTTTTGTGATTTTTATTTTGTCTATATGTATTCTCCCCCCATTTTTTCTTATTTGCTTGGGAAATTCCCATCATGCAATGTGACGTGGAGTACACAGAAGAGAGAGAGAAATTTACTAACCGATATTTCCTTTTCTTCTGTGTATCTCCACGTCGCACCCACCCTTAACCTTATTTATGCTATATTTTTCAGCTTGGACAAACATGTATAACAGGGTACGCCCCCCTGCGCCTTCAATTTAACTAATTTTGAATGGTCCTACCAGCTAGAGGAAGGAAGTAAATCCCATCATGCAATGTGACGTGGAGATACACAGAAGAAAAGGAAATATCGGTTAGTAAATTTCTCTCTTTTCTCTGTCGTCCAATACAGGTTACTGGTAACTCTGGGAGACAATCCGCCACTTTAAGTAGGCAGGAACATTTCTCCAAATGTATTCAGGGAGTGGAGCCTCCCCTCAGCTGCATCCCAGTCAGCTAACTACAGAATAACTTGTTCTCAACCTGGTGTGTTCACACCCAGGAACATCTCTCATTGGTTTTAGTTTCTTTATTATTTTTCTGTCAGATATGGAATACCACCATTAGGTGGGTTACTATGACTGACAAATGCCCTCTACAAAGTGGCTAGCTGAGTGTCCAGGGCCTTTTGGTGGACCTTAAGCCCTGATGGGGGAATATCTTGGTTTCAAGTGCTTCCCCTGGGATTACCCACTGAGGTAATCCTCTCTTTACATGGTCACATGAAGACAGAAGATCTGCAGGAAAGGTGAGCCACCCTTTGAGAGCTGAAGGTCCACTTGTCCCACAGTGTCCCTTCATTGGGCTTGTATTTGGGAGTTCTCATTGCGCACTCCGGCACTCGTGTGTGTGTGTGTATGTATATATGTGTATATATATATATATATATATATATATATATATATATATATATATATATATATATATGTATGTCTGTGAGTTTTGGAGCAGTCTATGTGACATTTTAACCCTTTGTCTGCTGGTTTGACTAGTTTATTGGGGGTTCTGATGCACTTTCTTTATGGGTTAGTGTTTTCTCATGCTGTGCATGTGTTCCCTATGTTTTTTAATCTTTTTTTATTGCTGGGGTTAATTTTCTTAAGTTATGTACTGTGCCTTTAAGGCACGCTTTTACCACATAGGCGCCATTGCTCCTTTACACTCTATGGGCTTACACTGTGTGGGACGTATCTCTGGAACCGCTTTACATAGCAACTTCAGAGTGGGCTCATCTTGTTCTACCCTTGCTCTTTCATCCGGTTTCATGTTCAAGTGTGTTGGGGGGCTTTGGGCACTGCTTTGGGGTACTTTTTGGGAAAAACATTTCCCATGAGCGCTCGTTTCACGCCTCTTTTCTGATTGGCTCCCGTCGCGGCAGCCATTTTGTGAGCTTTTCTCAGCGAGTATCCTACGCAGGGACCGGACTCTCCCTCTCCTCCGTTGATTAACTCTTCGCTTGCTAGATAAGTTTACATTTAACGTTTCTGGGGTGAATCTTTAATCTCTCATACTTAAATTGGGTGATTTCTTGTCATTGAGTTATTTTGACACTGTGAGTATGTCTATACCGCTGGAGCTTGGGACTAGACCTAAGACTAAGGAGGTTGGGGTATCAGTATCCCCCATTTGTATTTCTCTTCCTGTCATTCAGGGCTGCCTAGGGAATTCTCTGGTAATTTATGTCCAGCATGCTCAGAAGGTCCTGACAGCAACCCAGGGCCTTCCAGCCATGCTATTGAGCCAGCTTGGGTATAAGAGTTTAAGGCTACAACTAGGGACCTCAGGTCCGCTCTTCAACTCTTTCCCTCTCAGGTACAAGGGGCACTGCAGTTATGGCAGGCCCCCTCTACTATCAGGACTTCCCTGCCTAAACCACAGGGAGCACCTGATGTGTCTGATTCTTCTGAGGAAGAATTGTTGCAGGATTCTGATGTTGAGGATGGTAGTTATTGAGTCTTCCAAGTCTGTTGGGGACTCTCTTGAATGTGACACTGAGCTCTCTGCTGAGGGTTTAATTACAGCTGTACTAACCACTCTCAACCTAATCCTGACAAGTCCTTTTCAGTCTCAAAAGTCTGCTAAACTTTACCCCTTTTCTGAGGCTGCACTGGCTAAATGGGTTCATCCCCCTAAGGTGGATGCGCCTGTACCCAGACTGTCTAAATCTACTGCTTTGCCTGTGTCTGATGCTTCTGCTTTACAGGATTGGACTGACAAAAAGTTGGAGGTTTGCCTCTAGTCTGTTTTTGCCTCTATTGGCACTGCTATGCGTCCGGCCTTTGCTGTGGCGTGGGTTAACCGGGCCATCGCGGTCTGGACTGAGCAACTCACCACGGAGGTCAGTCAGGACACGCCTACTTCAGAGAAGCTATGTCTCCTTGCTAATATCTCTGAGGTTCAGAACTATGTTTGATGCTGTCTGCATGATGGCGAGGGCCTCCACCTCTTCTGTGGTGGCCAGGCGTGCGCTTTGGCTTAAGATTGTGTCTGCTGACACTGCGTCCAAGAAAGTTTTGCTTTCTTTGCCTTTTCAGGGTACTTCCTTGTTTGGTTCTGAGCTCAAGGAACTAATTAGTGAGGCCACTGGGGATAAGAGTACTCTTCTGCCCTTTGGTCTTTAAGAAAAAGTTACAGGCTAAATGCAACCGGTCCTTTCGTTCCTTTCAAACTGAGACACATACGACAAACCAGGCGGTTCCATCTACTCCGCTCTCCTCCAAGCAGTCCTGGAAGCCCAAGGTCTTGTCCATGCCCAAGACTGCTTCGGTATGACCCGCCGAACCCGGGTCCGCATCCCGCTGTGGGTGGGCGTCTCCACCTCTTTCATGGGGTTTGGGAGAATTCTGTGACGGACCCATGGGTTTTGCAGGTGGTGTCGGAGGGATACAAGATCCCTTTCTTTTCTCTTCCTTCGTTTCGATTTCATCTCACTCTTTCTCCTCAGGATGCCGAGAGGCTCTTTTGGACAAAGACGTGCTGGAGCCGGTGCCTCCTTTGGAAATAGGTTCCGGATTTTATTCCAACCTTTTTGTAGTGACCAAGAAGGACAGCGAAGGTCGTCCTATTTTTGGACCTCAAGGATCTCAACTCTTGTGGTGAAGACTCACTATCGACAGGAGTCTCTGCGCACTGTCATTGCTGCCATGTCTCCGGGGGAATTTCTTGCCTCCCTGGATCTTCAGGGTGCGTATCTTCACATCCCAATTCATCTAGAGAGCAGGCAGTATGAGGTTTGCCTGCGCCAGAGGTCATTTTCAGTTTTCAGCTCTTCCATTTGGTCTGACAAGGCTCCCCAGATTTTCTAGAGGGTTCTGGGAGCATTAATCTCCGTCCTCCATCGGGATGAGATCAGAGTGACTCCGTACATGGACGATCTGCTTTTGAAGGCTGCGTCTGCGGACCTTCTCCATCAGCAGGTCCAGACCTGCATTCAAGTCCTCACTGATCACGGGTGGATTGTGAACTTTGACAAGTTCAACTTTGTTCCATCCCAGCGTCTCATTTTCCTGGGTCTTCTGTTCGACACTCAGAGGTGCATGGTATTTCTACCGGAGGAGGTAGCTCATCAGATTGCCCAACGGGTCTCCCAAGATCTTGGCCCACGATTGGATTCCAGTGCCGAAGTTGTCCTCTCTGGTGGGGAAGTTCATCTCTATGATAGAGGCGGTGCCGTTTGCCATGGCACACACCACGGAACTTCAAAGGTTTGTGATCCAGACGTGCAGGGACCGACCGGATCATCTGAAGCTGTCAATATCTCTTCCTCCTCATGTCGAGTTGAGCTTGGAGTGGTGGTTGGATCTTTCCCATCTCCTGAAAGGGAGATCCTTCCGGATCCCCTATTGGACCAAGGTCACGACGGATGCCAGCCTCTCGGGTTGGGGTGCTGTCTTGGGTCGCATCAGTGCTCAGAGGAAGTGGTCCTTGGAGTGTCTTCTTCCCATCAACATTCTGGAACTTCGAGCGATTTTTTTTTTTTTTTTTTTTTTTTTTTTTTTTTTTTTTTCCCTCCCCCTTCTTCTTCTTCTCATGCGCTGCGCTATTGGGAATCTCAGCTGGAGGGCTGTCCGGTCAAAGTGGAATCCGACAACGCCACCGCTGTGGCTTACATCAACAGGCAGGGCGGGACAAGAAGTCTCGCCTCTTGGTTAGAGGTTAAGGCCTTTCTGTCCTGGGCGGAGGTTCACTTTCCAGTCATTTCCGCGGTGCACATTCCAGGCGTAGACAACGTCATGGCAGACTTCCTCAGTCGTCATACAGTCTACCTCGGAGAGTGGGAACTCCATCTGAGGTGTTTCAGCTCCTAACTCAAAAGTGGGGAGTACCCCTAGTGGATCTGATGGCAACCAGGCACAGCAGGAAGGTTCCGATTTCTGCTCCCGGTGGAGAGACTCGCTAGCCTTGGCTGTCGACGCCATGTCTATTCCCTGGGCGTTCTCCCTGGCTTACATCTTTCCTCCCAATGTTGATAAGGGTGATTCAGAAGTTGAAAGTGGAGCATTGTCCAGTCATCCTGATCGCTCCAAATTGGCCTCGTAACCTGGTATACGGATCTTCTGGCCCTGTCTGTAGCGGAGCACTTTCCAGTTCCCTCTCGTCCGGATCTTCTGCTGCTAGGTTATCTATGGAAGGAGGATGTCCATTGTCTCAATTTGGCGGCCTGGAGGTTGAATCCTTGATTTTGAAGAAGAAAGGGTTTTCTTCTGCTGTGGTGTCTACTATGCTGAGTGCTCGTAAGCCTGTTTCTTCCAAGATCTATCACCGTGTCTGGTTGACATTTGTGTCTTGGTTTGCTGACCGGGATCTGTCTCATGACTTTTATCTTCCCACTGTCCTAGCCTTTTTGCAGGACAGGGTGGATAAGGGGCTCAGTCTGAGTTCTCTTAAGGTTCAGACTTCGGCGCTTTCTGTCTTCTTCCAGGAGCGCATCGCTGTTCTTCCTGATGTCAAGGTTTTCTTCCAAGGCGTTGCTCATGTGCGTCCTGCCTTTCGGAGTCCGGCTCCTCAGTGGGACCTTAATTTGGTTTTGGGAGTTCTTCAGCGTCCTCCCTTTGAGTCCTTGACCACTGTTCCTCTACGTCTTTTGACGTGGAAGATGGCCTTCCGATTGTGTCAGTTCGTCGAGTGGCGGAGTTACAGTCTCTTTCTTGTAAACCACCTTATTTGGTGTTTCATTAGGATAAGGCTGTGCTTCGTACCTCTAAGGAGTTCTTACCTAAAGTAGTCTCCGATTTTCACATCAATCAGGAGATTGTGGTGCCCTCTTTCTGCCCTAACCCCTACTCTGACAAGGAAAGGGACCTTCACTTGTTGGATGTGGTGCGTTGTCTCAAGTTCTGTGTCCATCGCACTGAATCTATTCGGAAGTCTGACGCTTTGTTCTTCATTCCTGAGGGTCCTAGGGCAGGTAGACCGGCATCCAAAGTGACTGTTGCGTCTTTGATTAAGTCCACTATTCGTAAGGCTTACGAATTGTGGAATAAGCATGTCCCCTTTCAGGTCACGGCTCATTCCACTAGATCTATTGGGGCCTCTTGGGCCTATAAGAATCAAGCGTCTGCTGATCAGCTGTGCAAGGCGGCCACTTGGTCCTCTGTGCACACCTTTTCGAAGCACTACCGTGCGGATGTGCTGGCCTCGGCTGATGCCAGCTTCGGGAGGAAGGTCCTGGAGGCAGTTTTGCCTGTCTAGGATCTTCTTCTTCTTCTGAGGTTCTCTGTGCTTTCCTACTGTTGAGCCCTGTTGGCTCTAGTTCAGTGTGCTGTGTAACTGTTCCTGGGGTCTGTTTTTACCCCTAGTTTGTGTCCGTTGTTTTGTTGGGATCTCTGACCGGTAGGTTCATAGAGGTCCTGGTGACTTTGGGGGCCTTACGCCTGGTCCTTGCCTTCTTCCCGCCTCTAGGAAACTCAATGGTTGGACAGCCCAGAGTTACCAGTAACCTGTATTGGACGACAGAGAAAAAAGGATTTTAGTCTTACCTGTTAAATCCTTTTCTCTTAGTCCATACAGGTTACTGGTCTCCAACCCTATCAAGAGACCATGCTTGGTTCTCCTGTGGCAATCTGTGGGAGTCCTTGAGGGCATGCTCACAGGAGTCTTCTTCTCTCCTTTTTCTGGTCAGTTATTAGTGTCTCAAATCATTCTGGAGTTAGCTGACTGGGATGCAGCTGAGGGGAGAGGGGAGGCTCCACCCCCTGCATACATTTGGAGAAATGTTCCTGCCTACATAAAGGGGCGGATCGCCTCCCTGAGTTACCAGTAACCTGTATGGACTAAGAGTAAAGGATTTAACAGCTAAGACTAAAATCCTCTTTTCTCTGTCGTCCAGTACAGGTTACTGGTAACTCTGGGTAGGCAATCTGCCCCTTTAAGTAGGCAGGAATAATTCTAGAAGGTTATGCAAGGGGGGGGAGAGCCTACCTTCCCTCCTTGGCTGCAGCTAGCCAACCAGCTCCAGAAAGATTTGTTCCTTGGTGAACAAAGGCCGAGAACAGTTCTGCTATAATTTTAGAATTTATTTATTTTTTTTTTTTTTTTTTTTTTCTTCTGTTAGATATGGAATACCACCATTAGGCAGATTACCATAACTGACAATGCACTTAGATGTGGCTAGCTCAGTTTCCAGGTGCTTTTTGTGGACCTTAAGCCCTGAGGGAGAAAATCTTGATTCCAAGTGCTTCCCCAGGATTTACCCACTGAGGTTACTTCTTACTACATGGTAATCTGACGACAGAAGATCTGCAGGAAAGGTGAGCGACCCTTTGAGTGCTGCAGGTCCACTTGTCCCATAGTTCCCCTCCGCACAGGGGT
This sequence comes from Rhinophrynus dorsalis, assembly GCA_037306005.1. NCBI lineage: Eukaryota > Metazoa > Chordata > Amphibia > Anura > Rhinophrynidae > Rhinophrynus > Rhinophrynus dorsalis. The sequence goes on along the minus strand of CM074720.1, from coordinate 224,732,377 downwards.
GTATTCCTGGAGTTCCTATTGCACACTCCTGCACTCATTCCGTGTTTGGATCAGGTTTATGTGATGACTTAATCCTTTAGCTGCTGGTTTGGCACTTTTTGGGGGGTTTCTAACACTTTTCCTACTGGTTTAGTGTTTTTTGGGTATCACATGTTCTATTGATGTTTTGCACATTTTGCTGTTTTACTTTAAAATTTTGAGTACTGCGCCTTTAAGGTGCACTTTACCGCATACACGCCATTGCTCCATTCACTTCTATGGGATTATACTGTTTGGGACGGATCTGCAACAGTTTAACCTAGCGATTTCAGAGATGGCTCATTTTATTGTTTGCACTTGCTCTATCATCTGGTAGTGTGTTGAGGGGCTCAGGGGGCTTCGGGCACTGTTTGGGTAACTTTTTGGGGAAAACTACATTTCCCATGAGCACTTGCTTTGCACCCTTGTTTCTGATTGGCTCCCGCCGATTAACCCTTCACCTGCCAGGTCAGTTTATTTTAGTGATTTCTGGGGTGAAACTTTAATCCTACGGACTATAATTGGGTGATTTTTTTTTTTTTATTTATACAGTTGGTTACTTTGACACCGTGAGTGTCTATACCGCTGGAGCTTGGGGCTAGACCTAAGACTAAGGAGGCTGGGGTCTTTGTATCCCTCATTGCACATTGCTCTTCCTGTCACTCAGGGCTACCTAGAGAATTCTCAGGTCATTTATGCCCAGCATGTTCTGATGTCCCTGACAGCATTCCAGGGACCTTCAGCCGTGCAATAGAGCCAGCTTGGGTGCAAGAGTTCAAGGCTGCGACTAGGGACCTTAGGTCCACATTGCAACTCATTCCACCCCAGTTACAGGGGGCCTTTCAGGCTTGGCAGGCCCCCTCCTCAGTCAGGTCTTCCCTGCCCAAACCTCAGGGAGTACCTGACATGTCAGATTCCTCTGAGGAGGAACTGTTGGTGGATTCAGATGTTGAGGAATATTCTATGTTGGAGTCTTCTCAGTGTCTTGGGGACCCCTTTGAAGCTGATCCTGAATACTCTGCTGAGGGCGTAATCAGGGCAGTCTTAACTACTCTTAACATTCCCCTAGTTCAAGAGGTCCCTTCTGATCCCTCTTATGTATTCCAGGAGCCTGCAAAGCCCCTTACTTACTTGCCACCTAATCCCACGCTTGACCACCTTGTGTCTGAGGATTGGAAATCCCCAGATAAGAAACCCTCTGTGTCCAAGAAATTTGCCAAGCTTTATCCCTCTTCTGAGGCAGCGCTTGCGCAGTGGGTTCACCCCCCCCCCTAAAGTGGATGCGCCTGTCCCCAGGCTATCTAAATCTACTGCCTTACCAGTCTCGGATGCCTCCGCTCTGAAGGACTGGACAGACAAGAAACTTGAGGTTTTCCCTCAAGTCCATCTTTGCCACTGCTGGTTCTGCTATGTGTCCAGCGTTTGCCACAGAGTGGGTGAACCGAGCCATTGCTGTCTGGACTGAACAGCTTACCCGGGCTGTCCGTCAGGATGCACCTACTTCAGATAAGTTGCGCCTTCTTGCTAACATTTGAGGCACAGCACTGTTTCTGCTGCCTTATTTGATGCCATCCGTTTGGTGGCTAGGGTTTCTACCATGTCTGTGGTGGCCAGACAAGCTCTTTGGCTCAAGATCTGGACTTCTCACACTGCTTCCAAGAAGGCTTTACTTTCCCTACCCTTTCAGGGTACCTCTTTATTTGGGCCGGATCTTAAGGATCTGATCAGTGAGGCCACAGTGGGTAAGAGTACTCTTCTACCTGCTTTCCTGGGAAGAAAACCCCGCTTAAGAGTAACCGGTATTTTAGCTCCTTTCAGAATGAGACCCAACTGACGAACCAGACGGTTCCCTCAGTACCTCCTCCAAGCCCAAACCGCAATGGAAGCCCAAGGTCGTCTCCAAGACTACTTTGGCATGACTCGCCGAACCCGGGTCCGCACTCCGCTGTGGGTGGTAGTCTACAACACTATCACAGCATTTGGGAGGGCTCAGTGGCGACCCATGGGTTTTACAGGTAGTGACGGAAAGGTACAAGATCCCTTTCATTTCTCTTCCTCCCATTCATTTGTCTTTCTCACACACCTCAGGGTGCAGAGAAGCACTGTCTATTAAACAGCGCTGTTCAAGCTCTTCTGGACAAGGATGTTCTGGAGCCGGTACCTATCCAGGATAGGGGTTTGGGTTTCTACTCGGACCTCTTTGTGGTCGCCAAAAAGGACGGCGGTTGTCACCCTATTTTGAACTTGAAGGATCTCCATTCCTTTGTGACCCGGACTCATAATCACCAGGAGTCTCTACGCACATTGATTGCTGCCATGTCCCCAGGGGAATTCCTTGCTTCTCTGGATCTTCAGGACACATACTTACAAATTGCCATTCATCCAGAGAGCCGGCAGTACCTCCGGTTTGCCTGCGACAGGGGACATTTTCAGTTCTCAGCCCTTCCATTTGGTCTGACGACAGCTCCTTAGGTCTTCAACAGTGTCCTGGGTTTGATATCTGTCTTCCACCGGAACGGCATCAAAATTACTCCATACATGGAGTTGACTTGCTTCTGAAAGCCCCCTCTGCGGACCTTCTTCATCAGCAAGTTCAGCGCTGCATTCAGGCTCTCACCCATCACAGGTGGATCAACATGGACAAGTCCGATCTTGTCCCATCCCAGCGTCTGGTCTTCTTGGGCCTTCTTTTCGACAGAAGAGCATGGTGTTCCTTATGGACGAGTTGACTCACCAGATCGCCCACAGGGTTTCCGCGATTCTGTCTCGGGATCCCTTTCCAGTCCAGAAGCTATCCTGTCTGGTGGGGAAATTCATATCCACCATAGAGGCGGTTCCGTTTGCCATGGCGCACACCAGGGAGCTCCAGAGGTTCGTGATCCAGGTGTGCAGAGGTCATCCAGATCTTCTGAAGACTTCCGTTTCTCTTCATGTGGAACTGAGCTTGTCATGGTGGCTCGACCTTTCCAACCTGCTGAAGGGCAAGTCCTTCCTGGTAGCCTTCTGGACCAAGGCAACAATGGATGCCGGCCTTTCCGCCTGGGGAGTGGTCCTGGGTCGCTTGAGCGCTCAGGGCCAGTGGTCTCTGGAGGAGTCCCTCCTTCCGATCGGCATTGGAGCTTTGGGTGATATTTCATGCCCTTTGGACATATCAGTTGGAAGACTGTCCGGTCCGAGTGGAGTCCGACAGCTCCACGGCCGTGGCTTACATCAACAAGCAAGGCGGAACAAGAAGTCTTGCTGTTTGGTTAGAGGTCAAGGCTATTTTGTCCTGGGCAGAAGAACATGTTCCTGCCATATCCTCAGTGCACATTCCAGGCGTGGACAATGTAATGGCGGACTTCCTCAGTCAACACACAGTGGACAGAGGAGAGTTGGGAGTTGCACCAAGAGGTGTTCCACCTCATTGTTCAGAGATGGGGTCCTCCTTACATCGACCAGATGGCGACAAGACACAACAGGAAGGTTCCGAGGTTCTCCTCTCGGTGGAGAGACCCTTTGGCTCTAGCAGTAGATGCAATGTCCATTCCTTGGTTATTTCCTCTGGCTTACATCTTTCCTCCCCTCCCCATGTTGCACAGGGTGTTATGGCAATTACTGCTGGAGCGTTGTCCAGTTATTCTGATTGCTCTGTACTGGCCTCGTCAGTCTTGATTCCTGGAGCTCTTGGATCTGTCAGTGGCGGTGCCCTTTCGGCTCCCCTACGGTCCAGATCTTCTACAGCAGTGGTTCTCAACCTTTCTAGCGCCGCGACCCTTTAATAAAATTTCCCAAGTCGCGGGGACCCCTAACAGTAAAATTATTTTCGTTACTCCTTCATCGCTGTAGTTTTGCTACTGTTATGTTACAAAAAAACAATTTCTAATGGTTTTAGGCAGGGGTCAAGTCAAGATTGTCTCTCTATATACGTGTGTGTGTGTGTGTGTGTGTGTGTGTATATATATCATTGCATGTATGAGTGTGTCTATGTATGTCCGTGCATGTGTGTGGGAGTTTCTGTGTCTGTGTGTATGTCTGTTTCATGTGTCTTTGTCTCTATTACTGTTACATGCATGCACTCAAGTTGCCCCCCATCATCTCCACATTGCCCTCACATTTCCCCCCCCATCAGCTCCAACTTGCCCCCATCATCTCCATATTGTCCTCACATTGCCCCCATCAGCTCCAACTTGCCCTGATCAACTCCATATTGCCCTCACATTTCCCCCATCACCTCCAACTTGTCCCCATCAGCTCCATATTGCCCCTTCAGCTCCAGCTTTCCCCCTGATCTCCATATTGCCCTCACATTGCCCCCATCATTTCCAACTTGCCCCCATCAGCTCCAACTTGCCCCCTCATCTCCACATCAGCTCCATATTGCCCTCACATTGCCCCCCATCAGCTCCAACTTGTCACCATCAGCTCCAACTTGCCCTGATCTGCTCCAACTTGTCACCATCAGCTCCAACTTGCCCTGATCTGCTTCAACTTGCCCCCATCAGCTCCAACTTGCCCTGATCTGCTCCAACTTGCCCCCATCAGCTCCAACTTGCCCCCATCAGCTCCAACTTGCCCTGATCTGCTCCAACTTGCCACCATCAGCTCCATATTGCCCCCCCATCAGCTCCAACTTGCCTGTCCAGTACAGTACAGCATATACAACAACCCGTCCCGATTCCCAGCATCATTGCCAGACTCACTCATTCACTTGCGGCACTCGATCTCTGCTCCCGCTGCTCTCTCTGCATCTTCTGGCTGCGGTGCGCAGATAGGGTGTGTGTGTGTGCGCGCGCGCGCCTGACGTCGTCAGCGAGTGGACTCCGTCTCTCTAGGTCTCCTGCGCTGCTGCCTGTTTGAGCTTTATTAAGGTGTACCCTTTCGGCGACCCCTGGCAAATTGTCATTTGACCCCTGACGGGGTCGCTACCCACAGGTTGAGAACCGCTATTCTACAGGGTTACCTGTGGAAGGAGGATGTTCATCGGCTAGCTTTGACAGCTTGGAAATTGAATCCTCAACATTGAAGAAGAAAGGCTTCTCTTGTGGTGTGTTGGCTACAATTCTCAGTGCCCGCAAACCTGTTTCTTCTAAGGTCTACCATTGTGTCTGGTTGACCTTTCTGTCTTGGTGTGCTGACAGGGACCTATCTTCAGGAATTTGATTTACCTACGGTCCTGGCTTTTTTGCAGGATGGTGGGGATAAGGGCCTCCGTTTGAGTTCCCTTCAGGTTCAGACTTCTGCTCTCTGTTTTCTTTCAGAGGTGCATTGCTATTCTTCCTGATGTCAAGGTTTTCTTCCAAGGTGTTGCTCATACTCATCCTGTTTTCAAGACTCCAACTCTTCAGTGGGATCTTAACTTGGTTTTGGGCATCCTTCAGTGCCCTCCATTTGAGTCTTTGGCTACTATTCCTCTACGCCTGTTGATGTGGGAAATGTCCTTTCTCTTGGCGATTGTCAGTTCGCTGTGTTGCAGAGTTACATGCTCTGTCCTGTAAACCACCCTGTTTGGTGTTTCACAAGGACAAGGCGGTCCTTCGCACTTCTAAGGAGTTTCTGCCAAAGGTGGTCTCTGAGTTCCACATCAATCAGGCGATTGTGGTGCCCTCTTTCTGCCCTGACCCCACCTCTGACAAGGAGAGAGATCTCCACTTGTTAGATGTGGTGCGTTGTCTCAAGTTTTATGTACATCGCACTGAGTCTATCAGGCAATCGACGTGGCGTTCGTTATTCCTGAGGGTCCTAGGGCAGGAAGACCTGCATCCAAGGTAACTATTGCTTCTTGGATCAAGTCCACGATTTGTGAGGCTTATGAGCTGAGGAAGAAGCCTGACCCTATCAGGGTTACGGCTCATTCTACTCAATCTATTGGGGCATCTTGGGCTTACAGGAATCAGGCCTCCACTGATCAGTTATGCAAGGCGGTCACTTGATCGTCTGTGCACACCTTTTCAAAGCACTACAGTGTTGATGCCAGCATTGGGAGGAAAATCCTGGAGGCAGATTTGCCTGTCTAGGATTTTCCTTGGTTCTTGGTGCTTCCTTCACTTTTGAGCCCTGTTGGCTCTAGTTCTGTGTGCTGTGTGACAGTTCTTGGGCTGCGTTACCCCTGTTCAGTGTCCGTTGACACTTCATTGTTTTGTTGGGCTCTCTCTGATCTGATGGTTCATATCTGATCTGGTGACTTTGGGGGCCTTTTGCTTGGTCCTTGTCTTACTTCCCGCCTCTGGGAAACTGAGTGGTTCGACATCCCAAAGTTACCAGTAACCTGTATTGGACGACAGAGAAAAGAGGATTTTAGTCTTACCTGTTAAATCCTTTTCTCTTAGCCAATACAGGTTACTGGTCTCCCACCCTGTCAAGGGACCATGCTTGGCTCTCCTGTGGCAGATTGTGGGGGTCCTTTGGAGTCATGCTCACAGGAGTCTTCTTTCCCTTCCACTATCTAGTCCAGTGGTTCTCAATCTTTTTTTGCTTGGGGCACCCCTAACACGTAATCTTGAACATTCGGGGCACCGCTAACATTTAATGTACTTTATCAAGGGCATAATGAAGGGTACAATACATAAATAAACAGTATTATTAGGTCTTGTAATCAGTATATCATAACTAAATATATTGTGCATAAATTTTTATAATTCTTTATTTAAAAATCCATTTTTGTTTTTCTTTATAGAAAACACAAGGCTTCCTAAGTTGATGCCCATGGCACAACAAAGTGCCACAGCGCCCTGGTTGAGAATCACTGATCTAGTCAATAGATAGTGTCTCAAATCTTTCTGGAGCTGGTTGGCTAGCTGCAGCCAAGGAGGGAAGGTAGGCTCCACCCCCTGCATACAATTCTAGAATCGTTCCTGCCTACTTAAAGGGGCGGATCGCCTACCCAGAGTTACTAGTGACCTGTATGGACTAAGAGAAAAGAATTTAACAGGTAAGACTAAAATCCTCTTTTCTTAATCTGGCAGCCAATTTTTGGTGTGGGTTGATAGCCTGCAGTGCACTTCATTGTTAACTTGCTTAGAAGTGGCACTTCTGTATGTTAGGTAACAGTTATGTTCCTTTTCTAGAACTAGTGAGTTTTTAACATATACATTGCCTGTCTCTGGGAAATCTTTTCTCTGTGTGACTTCTCTCCTGTCTAGAGAACAGTCTCTAGTTGACTGTGGTGCTTTTATGCATTTTTGCAGCTTTTGGTAATGTTTCTTATTTTAACTTTTTTAATTTAATGTATTCCTTCCCCCCCGCCCCTTAATTGTATTCACTGTGGGAAGCAAGAACCGTGTGGTAAAGTCCCTTCCTGTAGAGGCCAGGGCACTTCAATAAAGGCATGGCCTTTGAGGTGTAAACATAGCAACATGGTTGATGAGGATTTAAAATAAATAAATAATAAAGTCTATAAAGTTTCAAAACACCCCATATCAACCCTGTTGATCTGGAGGAAGGCAAAATAAACCCCATTGAAACCACTTCCATTTATATCCGAAGTGGGTAAAAAGAGGAGGGGGAAAAATCCTTCATGGCTCAAATATGGCAGTCTATTTCTCTGGATCAACATCTCTCCTGTAATGTAAATAGCCCAGTTTGACTAGTCTCTCTTTATAACTTAAATCTTCAAGTCTCTATCAGATTTGTTGCAGGTCTTTCCACTTTTTCTAGTTCAATAATGTATTTAATAACTGATACCAAAAACTGTACTCTGTATTCTAGATGAGGCCTTGCCAAGGATTTATATAGAGGTAGAATTATATTCCTATCCAGAGCAATCTATACCCCTTCTTATACAGTATAGTACTCTGTACACTGTTGGGAAATGTATTGTTTATCAGTACTCCTAAGTCCTTCTGCAACAGAGAGTCTCCTGGTTTGTATTTCTACTAGTTGAGACTTATCATTAACCATACTTAAATATTTCTCTTTGTGGTTGAAGTCCTATTCAGCTTAAGAGAATGATTTATATCGGTCGTCCAATATGGACTACAGGTACCATGGGAGGAGTCTTCCTTCCTTGGAGAAGCTGGAACATTTCAAAACACAAGGTCTTGAAAGTGGAGCTTTCTACTTTCCATATCAGGCTAGCCTTGCCCCTCCCTTCCCTGTTTTGATTTGTTCCTGGTAGAGTGAAGAGGGTAGGAACATTACTGCTTGGTTTTTAGCTTAGTATTTATTTTATTCTGTGAAATAGGACTGTTACAATTACCCCATTAGGTCCCATGGAGGATTGTTCAGACTGCAGGTGCTCCTGTGTGGACCCTTGCAGGCCTGTGGAGAGAATCTTGTTGTTCAAGTTTCTCTCCCCCAACTGGGTCTCTCAGGCTCTGTTTCTTCATAATGTTAACCTAAAGACAGAAGTTGAAGATTGGTGAGTAACCCTTTGAGTGCCATGGTTCATTTGGAGCCCTTCCTACAGGGGTTGTTTAGGAGCCTTGAACTCCTGCACTCAATCTGGGTATTTTATTAGTTTGTCCCTTGGTTATGGTGCTTGGATGGCTGCTTCTAAGGTAGTTAACCCCTTACCTGCTGGCTTTAGAGTTTGGGGCTTTTTATTGGGTTTTCTCTTTAGTATTAAAGTGGAACTACCCCTGCACTAAAGTTGCCTTGCAATATTTATGCAAGTGGAGACTAGCTTTGTAATCATTATTTTACCTCTTACAAGTGCCCACAAATAAAGTTATCATTAAGTTTCAGAGACTGACTCCCAGGTTACTGCAGCCTGTGCCCTCAATTTCTTCCAGAGCCGCCCGGGCCAGTGCAATGCATGTGAAGGGTGAAGAGGACTGACAGCGCAGGCACGCATTCAAGATGTCAGCAGTGCTGCCTAGCTTCTAGTCTCGGAAGCTTAAGGATAACTTTATTTGTGGGCAATTTTGAGAGGTAAAATGATTACAAAGCTGGTCGCCATCTGCATAAATATTGCAGGGCGACTTTAGTGTGGAGGTGGTAGTTCCGCTTTAAGCATTTTTATTAACCCACCACGTCCTTTTTGGGTGTTTTGGTAACTTTTGGGAAAAAATAGGACTTTTTAGTGCATGGCTCCTTTAAAGTGATAGTAAAGTTTCACAAAAACAGCAGCTCCAATTAATCTTCAGAGTATTTGAGCCATAGAGAGAGTTATTTCATAACTGTGAGCTTTGTAGTTCAAGAGTATTTGAATTATAGTTTCCCCCTCCTGCCCCTTTTACCTAGTGTAAGCCCCCCACTCCTCAGATGTGGAATCCAGTCCATAGACCAGACAGCTCACATCAAGGGTCAATAGTCTTACTGTGAGTACAATAAAAACCCTGTTCCCCTTGACAGGCCTTTCAGCTTTTTTTTTTTCTCTCCTCCTTATCTTAATTGAAGATTGTCCCTCTCTGCAGTCTACCTGGACACTCCCTGCTGCTCTAAGCTGAGCAATGTGACATCAGTGGGAGGTGTCTATTTTATCATTCAATTACTCTTGAACTACAACTCTAACAGAATTGAAATAACACTCTCCAAGGTCCAAATACTATGATAATTGATTAGTTGCTTTTATTACAAAACATGACCCCTTTAAGGAGGTCTTTTAGCTGCGACCCCACTTGCGCTATTGACTTCTATGGGACAGACTTCTCTGGGACATACATCAGTTTGTCATACTGAGTTGAGAGAGGGCTCATTCTTCTTGTGTCCTCGTACCCTAGCATCTGGTTCACATCCCCAGTGCTTTGGGGGCCCCGCGAGTGCAATTGTAGGCATTGCTAGGATACAATAGAGGAAAACTAAAATTCCCAGAATGCCTATTTCCCAGGCTTTCTTCCGATTGGCTGTTGGTTTTACAGAGTTAATTTTACTTTATTACTTATCCTGCGTAGAGGTTGCCTCTCCGTGCTCTCCTCAGATTAACCCGTCACACCAGATAAGTATCTTTCTGGGCTTTTCTATGGTGAATTATTATTCTGGTATACAGGATTGGGTGTTTTATACTGTTTTTAGACACTACTCCTGTTAGGATGTCTAATCCAAAGGGACATGGGGCTAGACCGAAAGCAATGGACTTGGGTGTCTTTGACCCTCCCCCCTACTTATTGTTCCTCATGCCAAGCGAGGCTACCTAGAGAATATTCAGGATCTTTATGCCCCACATGCGAAGTGGCCTCTACTACACCACTGGGGCCCTTCAGCCTTGAGCAAAAGGCAGTCTGGTTGAAAGATTTTAAGTCTACTATGGCATAATTTCCCCTATCCCTCCAGGAGGTTCTCCATGCATGGAAACCCCCTGCCACCTTAAGGTTTGTGGCCCCTAAGGTCCCAGGTATACCTGCGCTTATGTCTTCCTCTGAAGACTCATTTGAGGAAGAAAGGGGGGGAGGTTAATGAAGGGGATTCTACCTATGTGCTGGAGACTGCTTTGAAGCTGACCCTACTCCTGTTGCGGAGGGACACATTAAAGGGATAGTAATACTGAAATATTGTAGTAATGTTAAAAATAATGTAATTGTCCCCAGTGTCATCTCTCAAACCTTTATGGTTTGATAGATAACTGCCCGCAAAATTCCCCCTCCCTCGCCTTTCCCTGGTCAGCGTTGTAGCTGACTGCAGGGCTATTCGGTCTTATGTGCATCAGGTGGCTCTGCAGCAGAGCAGATTGCGTTAGTAAAAAAATAATTATTTCAAACCAAGCACACGTAGAGGAACGTTTCAGTGAAATAATTCTTTTTTTTACTAACGCTTTCTTGGCTCTGCTGCAGAGCCGCCTGATGCACACAAGACAGGCTACAATGCTGACTTCAGGGTGGGGGGACTTTTTGGGTGGTTATCTCTCAAACCATAAAGGTTTGAGATGACACTGGGGACAATTAAATTCTTTTTAACATTACTTAAATATGGGGATTAGTAATATTTAAGTATTACTATCCCTTTAAGGAGGTCTTGCAGACCCTTCAGGTCAATGACCCAACTGATGAGGGTTTATCTGATGTTTCAGAGATGTAAAAAGACTCTTCCTTCCCCTCCCCCTAATATCTCCAGCCTCTGTACGTCCACCGATAGGAAGATAGAAGCTGTCCTGAAGTACAATTTTGCGGCCATTGGTGCTGCGTTGAGGCCAATTTTTGCCACCAGAGCTATTGCTATCAGAAATGGCACCCCTAAGGAGAGGACCAACATGTCTGCAGCTCACATATGTCACTGATGCTCCGTTTGATGTTTTGTCAGTTAAGACTTCTGCTTTTTCTGTGGCTCAAGATCTTGTCCGTGGACCTCTGTTCTAAGAAGTCACTGGCTTACTTCCCCTTTCAGGGTAAGTTTTTCTCTTTGATCCTGAGCTAAAGCAGATCATTGGTGATGCTGTTGGGCCCAATAGCACCCTGCTTCCTCGGGTCACCAAAATCGCTAACATGGTGAGGAAACTATTTTTTTCGTCCCTGCCAAAAAGGTGTAAAGGCTGCATGTCTCGGGCCTTCACCCAGCGCCCCACCACCAAGTTCAAGCAGCAGTGGTACTTTAAGAGCTCCGCTGCCAAGCCCAAATCTGGCATGCCTGCAGGATTCTGATCTTCAGGCACCAGTTGGTAGATGTCTGCGTGTGGGCAGAGTCTATTGCAGACCAGTGGGTTTTGCAGGTGGTTTCGGTACATACTGGTGTTCTAGTCCCTTCCTCGCTTCAGTTTCTTCCAGTCAAGGGTTCTCCATGGCCAGGGAACAAAGCAGTTCAATCTCTTCTGAACAAAGGGAGTTTTTGTTCCAGTTCCACTTCAAGAGCGAGGTTTTTATTCAAACCTGTTTGTGGTGTCCAAGACAGACGGTGGCAGTTGCCCTATTCTGGACCTCAGTTTTTACATGGAGAATGCTCCCTTCAAGATGGAATTCTTGCACTCTTCATCGCAGCTATGTGTCCAGGAGAATTCCTTGCATCTCTGAATCTACGTGATGCTTATTTGCACATCCCTATCCACATGGACAGTCAGAGGTGTCTCCATTTTGCCTTCAGCTCAGAGCACTGCCAGTTCACTGCTCTGCCCTTTGGACTTACCTTGCCTGGGTTCTGAGGGCCTTGATGGCCTTCATTCACACTCAGGGGATTCAGGTGACTGTATGGATGACCTTCTGCTGAAGCCTCCATCATGGGAGCTCCTGGACCAGCACATCCAGGACTGTGCTGAGATACTGCTCCACCATGGGTGGATTCTTAACATGTCAAAGTATTCTCCAGTCCCCTCTCAGGAACTGGTTTTCTTGGGGCTCTGGTTAGACACCTGTTTGGGGAAAGTCTTTCTGACAGAGGACTACAGCTGGTGTCCCAAGCTCTGGAGTGATCATCAGATCAGGAAGTTTATGAAACTTGCGGGTTGCATGGTGTCAACCGTGGAGGTGGTGCCTTATCCTGTGGCCCACACCAGGAAACTCCAGATACAAATTAGCCAATCTTGGCATGGGATCTCCTTGATCTTGAGGTCTCCTGGAAGTCTAGACAAGATCTTCAGTGCTGGTTGCACAGGAGCAAGGAAAGCTATTTATGATCCTGGACTGAATCTCTTGTTCCCAGAGTGCTCAGGAAGGTTTGCATGAACGGTCCAGCAGTCATTATGATTGCTCCATACTGGGCTAGGAGTATATGGTTCCCTGAACTGGTTTGTCTCTCCATTCGTGATCCATTTCCATTGCCACGCAGACCAGACCTTCTCCTCCAGGGGTACCTCCTGGATGGAGGACATGGAGTGGCTGGCGGGCTTTGATGGCATGGCTGTTGAAACCTCCATCCCGAGGAGAAAAGATTCCTCCCCTGAGGTTGTCTCCATTATGATCCAGGCTAGAAAGCCTGTCTCCTCTAATGCTTAGCACAGGGTTTGGTCTATTTTTCATTCTTGGTGTGTAGACAGGGATCTGTCTTCACAGGAGTTTGACCTTCCGATGTTCCTGTTTTTTTCTGCAGGATAGTGTTAAACAACTCAGTCAGTTCCTTGGAGGTTCAGACTTCTGCTCTCTCTGTTTTTACAAAGAGACATTATCTTGCCAGATGTCAAGTTCTTTCAGGGGTTGCTCATGCTTTCTCTGTCTACAAAGCTCCCACTCCCTCTCTTGGTTTTGGGCATTTTGCAGCAGCCTCCCTTTGAGTCCCTTGCTACCATTCCTTTACGTCTGTTGGCATGGAAGATGGCTTTTTTTTTGGCTGTGGTCTCTGAGCGCAGAGTTGCTGAATTTCAAGCCTTATCCTGTGGCCTACCTTTCATGGTGTTTCACAAAGATAAGGCTGTTCTTAGAACCTCTTGTTAATTCCTTCCAATGGTGGTCTCTGAGTTTCACATCAGGAGATTGTTGTGCCTTCATTTTGTCCTGACCCTACAATCTGACAAGGAACGGGATCTCCACTTGTTAGATGTGGTGTGCTTTCTCAAGTTGTGTGCACTGTATTGAGTCTTTGCATAAGACTGATGCCTTGTTTGTCATTCCTGAGTCTTCTACGGCAGGTCATGCTGCTTCCAGGGTCGCCATTGCATCTTGGATTGTCTACTATCCTCCAGATGTACAAACTCGGGAAGAAACTTGTTCCATTTCCTGTTACAACACATTCCACACGGTCTGGGTTTCATTGGCCTATAAGACCTCGGCTGAACAGTTGTGCAAGGCTGTGACTTGGTCTTCAGTGCACACCATTGCCAAATGCGTTCATATGGATATTCTGGCTTCGGCAGGAAGGGCCTTCAGGCAGTTCTGCCTGTTGTAAGGGGCTACTTACTGTTCTTTAACTGTTTGAGTCAGGTTCTCTCAGGGAGTTGTATTTCAAGAGTAATTGATAAAGTATCCCCCTCCCTGTTTTACTGATATAACACTGCTCAGCTCAGAGCAGCACGGAGGTGCCCAGGTAAATTGCAGAGAGGGACAATATTTAATTAAAATAAGGCAAAAAAAAGCTGAAAAACCCATCGGAGGGGAGGGGAGAGACATGGTTTTCATTGTTCTCACAGTAAGAAGTTTGTCCCTTGCTGTGAGCTGTCTGGTCACAAAACCAGATTCCACATCGGAGGCGAACAGTGTTACATCCGTAAAAGGGGTGGGGGAGGGGGTACTTTTATCATTCAATTACTCTTGAACTACAACTCTTATAGTTATTGAAATAACACTCTCTATGGCTCAAATACTATGAAGATTAATTTGAGCTGCTGTTTTTGTGAAACATTACTATCACTGGAAGTGTGTGTGTGAGATATCCTAAGGGAGGAGCAAGCTGGCACTGCTCTTACTTTTTAGAATTTTTATTTTTCTCAGTGGATATACAGTTGTATAATCCCCTTTTAGGCAGGCTCCCATTAACTTGCTTCCCTGGAGTTAGATTGCCCAATTCACGGTGTATTTCTGGATCATATCAGTGTGGTAGTTACTTCTATTTCAGACTTGTAATAAAGTCATCCGAAAACTAATGCAGACACCACAAAACAAACCTAATAAGATTAAAAAAAATTAATCACAAACGGTGGATTAAAATCGATTATATTTTTTTTGTTGTAGTTTAATCAAATGTATTTTAATGAAATGCTTTGGGTGGAAAAAAATCGATCTCAAGATAGTTTTCTATTTAAAGGGACAGTAAACCTTGAAAATAAGTTTATTTTATATTGTAGCCCTTAAAAAAAAAAAACATGAAAAATGATATTCAGAAGCAAAGTTTCCCCCTGAGTGACGTCACCGTTCTAGCTCTCAGATTTGGAATCCGGTCCCGGGACTGGCTGCGACTCTCCAGAAGTGCCAAGATCGTGATCTTTAAAAAGAATTTCTTAATTGGAATGGTCTACAAAGTGTGCTTGCAAGCCAGGCACACTTTGTACACAGTTCCAATTAAGTAGATCTTTTTAAAGATTGTGATCTGGGCACTGCTAAAGAGCTGCCTGTTGATCTGTGGACAGAATTCCAAATCTGTCCACTAGATGGCAGACTTTGCTGAAACAGCCAGGAAAAGGGAACTTTATTTTACTTCTGAATATCTCCCAAACCATAAAAGTTTGAGAGATAAGACTTGTATCATTTTTCATATTTTTTTAAGGGCTACAATATAAAATAAACTTATTTTCAAGGTTTACTATCCCTTTAAGATACACTAGTTCAAAGGTTATTTAGCATGAGTCTGTATATTCATGTAATATTTACATTTTTGGTAAACTAATTCAATTAATCCAAGTTATCCAAGCTGAGAGAACATTAACTTTTTCCGCAGTAAAAATTATATAAATTAAAGTCCAAGAAAAGACCTTAATCCCATTGTTGTTCTCCAAATCTACGTACAAACAATGAGTTTAACCCTTTGAGTACCGAAGGGGTATGCAATGTATTGCTTAACACGCTGGCACTCAAAGGGTTATATGCTAAGTTTCAAGATTGTTTAGGGTAAAATACATATAAATAACGTATCCTATATAATAATTCGCCAAGTTGTGTGTAACGGCCAACATGCACAGTAGACACTGCTGCGCGTGCGGCAGTCATGCGCAGTAGAGACTGCCCCGCGACTGGCTGCCAGAGGCTCTGTATCAGCCGAGGCGCGGGCAGTCTCCACTGTGTGTGACTGCCCTGCGACCGGCTGCCAGAGGCACTGTGGCCCGTGTAACGGGCTGTTCAACTAGTTAAAGGGATAGTAACACTTCGTTTTAACTTTATTTTATTTTGTAGGCACTAAAAAAACATGAAGAATGATATAAGTCTTATCGCTCAAACCTTTATGGTTTATGAGATATTCACAAGCAAAGTTCCCCTCCCCGCCCCTTTTACCTAGTGTAAACAATCTCTTCTCAGATGTGAGTCTGGTTGTATGACAGTACAGATAACAGAAGGGGACAATTTTCTTTGTATGAAAACAATGAAAGCCCTTCCCCCCTTGATAAGTTTTTCAGCTTTTTCCATTATCTTAATTAAAGATTGTCCCTCTCTGCAGTCTACCTGGGCATCTCCCTTCTGATTTGGTTGAACAGGGGGGGGATACTTTGTTTGTGAATATCTCTTAAACCATAAAGGTTTCAGCGATAAGACTTATATCATTCTTCATGTTTTTTTAATGCCTACAAAATAAAATAAAGTTAAAATGAAGTATTACTATCCCTTTAAACATAAATCAGTTCTGATATAGCTGTTTTACTAATCTAACAGGTTGTTCTGAATATGAAATCTTCATTCGGTTGCAAATTTTAAAGACTAGTTTTAAAGCCCATGTACATGGGCCAACACTGGCGGCGCTGCAGTCATGAGCAGTACTGATTGGCCGAATGCGGAGCATCTGATATGGAGCAGGTATCAGCTGTGGAGCGGGCAGTCTCTAGTGCTCATGACTGCAGTGTGTGCAGCCGTCTCTACTTCACGTGATGACTTCAGACAAGCCTCCTTAGCGAATTATAATCTAGGATGATAACTACCAGCAAGAATGAGTCTTTACATTTAAAAAAATCTTTATTTAAATTAAATCCACCCTGGCATGAGGCGACAAGAAGGTGGAGCCTTCTCTGACCACTGTAGCTCAAACAGCTGCAGAGAGGACACTAAGATTTTTTTCCATATAGAACTCTGTGGAGCAAAGGTGACCATGCTTCACAAATGTGTTTAAAAAAAACAAAACAAAACACACCCCCACACAACCCAGCAGGGTCAGAACAAGAGTATGTCTATCCTAAAATAACGACACATTGGAACGTATATCTGTAAATAAATGTACCAGTTGCGTATGCAGTCTATCTGTGGACCTAGCAATGAGTCAGACATAGAAGGGTACATATTCACCTATTCTAACTAAAAATGGTGAAATTTACTTTCCTTTTCTTCTGTGTTTCTCCACTGCACTAATTAACAATGGGCTTTATCTCCCACCTGCAGCTGGTGGGACCGATTAATTTTGAATATAAGGTTGCTCCACCCCCTTTCACCTCAGTTATCTTGTCTTAGCCGAGCTGCATAGTCTTAAAAACAAAAGGTGATATTGTTAAAGGTGGGTGTGCAGTGGAGATACACAGAAGAAAAGGAAATATCAGTAAGTAAATTCCACCCTTTCTTCTGTGTACCCCACTGCACTAATTAACAATGGGATCTAATAAAGCCTTTTGTTGGGAGGGTTAGACCTACAGTTAAAGAATAAATGGGTATATACATAAGTTTAATATTTTAAAAGATGTTTCCACCATGATTCATGAAGGAATAACCTCCTGTAATACTTGACGGTCAATCTTGGCCTCTGCTGAAGAGCTTATGTCCAGTTTGTAATGTCTAAAAAAATGTAGACATTGACGTCAATGTTGCTTCTTTACAGGTCTCTGCTGGGGATGCGCTTGCCTTGAGTGCCCAGGAGGTAGATACTGCTCTGTTCGAAGGAGCCTTGATTTTAAGAGGAAGGACCAAACTGCCTTCCTTGTACGCTGTCATAATACATTGCCTTATCCTTCTAGCAATAGATGGTCTAGAGGCTGCTGTCCCCTTACTTTTTACTTGGAAGTGAACAAATAAGGAGTCTGAAGACCTAAAATCTCTAGTTCTGTCCAGATAGGGAGAAATGCATCTAACCAGGTCCAGGAAGTGAAGTCTAGTTTCTTTATCTCCCTTTGGATCCCTACAGAGAGAGGGAAAAATAATCTCTTGATTAAGATGGAAGTCTGACACAACTTTCTCTCTGAAGCTAAAACTACTTTGTCCTGATGAAAAGTCAAGAATGGGGTTTTGCAGGACAGGGCTTGTAGTTCATTAACTCTCTTAGCTGAAGTAATTGCTGTAAGGAAAACAGTCATCCAAGTGAGATGTTTAATAGAAATCTGCTGAATAGGTTCAAACAACGTTGAGTCTATTAGTTGGTTTAGCACAATATTTCAGTCCCATGCTGGAACTATTTCTCTAATTCTGGGGTGAGATTTTTCTACTGCCCTGATGAAACTCTTGGCTAAATCTTTCTCCTCACAGTGTTTAGCAAAAACAGCAGAGACAGCTGAAATTTGGACCTTTAAAGGGGAACTACCACCCCAACACAATGTAATCTCTAAGTCTTTGTCTTCCTATCGTTAGTAGCAATCCATAGTTAGTTTTCTCCCAAAAAGTGTTGTAAGAGCACTATATTTATACTAAATTTCTACCTGATGACGTCTTGCCCCTTGAATCCGTTCTGCGCATGACCGCTATGGAGCCACTTGGCTCCATTGTACCTCCCTCCGTCTTGCCCATCACTCGTACGTCACTGTCTTGAGCACCACGTGACCTGCCGTGCTCCTAGCATCAAGCGCGTTCAGGTCATTTCAGCCTAGTGGAAACAGACCGGTGGTTTATATATAGCAGAAGACAACATACTAACTTAGGAGCAATATTATAACTAAAAGCATGAAATTTATTAAGTATTTCTAAAATATATATATTTCTAATCCTTACCTTGCCTCCATGATTCCCACATCTTATATGCAGGTTGTGTTACCTTGATGGAACGCACGCCATTTGGCACCGCGTTCATAGCCGAAGGGCTAAAGCATGTTGGTTGTCTTCTCCCATTCTCCGTTGGCCTAGCCTGCGCTTGCTGATGAGGTGAGCAAGTGATGACATCATCTATCTGCACATCCTACTCGAGACGATGCAACAAGGGAGCTCATTTCCTGGATAAGGAACTCTGGTAACTAGCCCAGTAATGTCGGTAACTTGCAAAAGTGGGCGAATCCGCATGCAACCGCACTCTCCTATTCATCTTGTAAGCAGAGGAAGGGGTGCTGGATACCATGGTTCTATTTTATGCCAGTCCATACGAATCTTTATTCTGGAGCAAACACTGAGGCTACTTGCCTCCCGCCTTCCAGCTGGTAGGACCAAAATAACTGAGGTGAAGGGGAGGAGCGACCTTGTATTCAAAATTAATCAGTCTTACCAGCTGGAGGTGGGAGATAAAGCCCATTGTTAATTAGTGCAGTGGAGTACACAGAAGAAAGTCAGTATAAATTCACATCAAGCTATTATAACCATTAAGTTGATCTATCTACAATATGCAGCCACACATTTATTGTAAAAAAAAAAAAAAATCTGATAAAAATAAATACCATATAGCATGTCACAAGTACAGGAAAGTGGCAAAATGTGTATAATTATCTAATAAAATGGTACTGCTATAAACAGAATATAGTGTAGATGTGAAAAGTATATAGAATTATAATACACCCTCCTAATAAGAGTGGTAAATCCCAACTAAATCTAATTTCTCTGTCGTCCAATATAATTCACAGGTACCTTGGGGAAGCGACAGCTCCTCCCAGTACGCTGGAACAATTCTAGAAAAAGTGCAGGGTGGATCCTCCCCTTCCGCCATATCAGGCTAGCCCCGCTTCAGATAGTCTTGTTTTAAGATCCTGGGATGTGACTGAGAATGGTTCTGCTTAGTTTTTAGTTTTTTATTAGATGCTAGTGTAAAAGCCCATGTACACGGGCTAAAGTGCCTGTGTTCGGGCAGTCTCAACTGCACATGACAAAAGTAAATCTGGCCTTTTATATTATACTAGTGTAAAAGCCCGTGTATACGGGCCAAGGTCCGGGTAATGTTAACCCTTTGAGTGCCAGAGGGGTACTCAACACATTGCTTTACAATGCGTTGCGTACCCCTCTGGCAAAGGGTTAAGAAGCCGCTACCTCATTGCTCCACGAGATGCAGTCTTGTGTTGCCTCACTCACGCGATGCAATCATGCGCAGTAAGTCTGTACTGTGCATGACTGCATTGTTACAAACATCCTAGAGAATTATTATATAGGATAATAGTATATGGGGTGTCAAAATGTCCCCATTAGCTGGATTACCATTACTGGCTTCCCCTGGAGGATTTTCCAGTTATCAGGTGCTATTGTGGACCCTTTGCATCCCTGTGGAGAGAATCATGCAACCCATGTCTCTCTCCTGAATGGGGTCTCTCTGAGGCTCCTTTTGTTTCAATGGTAATCTGAAGAGAGAAGACCAGCAAAAAAGGTGAGCCACCCTTTGAGTGCCATGGTCCACTTGTCCCACTATTCCTCTCCGCACAGGGGTCTTATTGGAGTTCATTATAACTCCTGTACTCAGGTAATTTTTTAGGGCTTATCTTCATCCTTTGGGAATTATACATTTTTTGTATTTGTCCCTACATATTCTATTGTGTTCTTGGGTGCTTTGGTTTACTTTCACAAAATGTAAATTTTTGAGTTCTGTGCCTTTAAGAGCACTGTTTACCACGTAGCCATACTTGCTCCATTGACTTCTATGGGATAGACTGCTTTGGGACATATCTCTGCAACCAATTCACTTGATTGAGAGAGGGCTCATTCTTGTGTCTTCTTGCCCTACAATCTGGTTTGTATCCCAGGTGTCTTGGGGGCCCCTGGCCCACCGTGAGTTCATGTTCTGGTGTTGCTAGGCAACAGTACTGAGAGAAACT
Source organism: Rhinophrynus dorsalis (assembly GCA_037306005.1). NCBI lineage: Eukaryota > Metazoa > Chordata > Amphibia > Anura > Rhinophrynidae > Rhinophrynus > Rhinophrynus dorsalis. Next base: position 224,712,027 of record CM074720.1, on the reverse strand, counting down.
ATGATTCCCAGAATGCCTGTTTCATGGGCTTTTCTCCGACTGGCTGTGATTTCAGATGCCATTTTCTTTCTCCTTTCTGAGTATTCTACACAGAGGCTAGTATCTCCTTTCTCTCGTCCTCAGATTAACCATTCGCCTGCCAGATAAGTACTCTTTTGGGCTTTCTGAGGTGACAGTATTTGTGTTCCTTTTACTGTACAGACACTTCTCCTATTAGGATGTTGAATTCAAAACCTAAGGCCTCGGGGGTGTTTTTGACCCCCCTTGCTACTGTTCCTCATGCCAATCAGGGCTCGCTAGAGAATACTCAAGACACATGCCCCTCATATGCTGTGGCCCCTACCACTCCACCTGGGCCCTCCAACCTTGAACAAGAGCCACTTTGGGTTAAGGACTTAAAGTCCGCTGGCACAGTTCCCGCTTTCTCTCCGGGAGGTTCTCCAGTCCTAGTACCCCACACACACACACTTCGTTCAGGTTTGTGATCCCTGGCATTCCTGACCTTTCAGATACCTCTGAGGAGAATTCCTTTGAGGCTGATACAGAAGGGGTTTCTTCCTATGCTAATGATAACCCCTCTGAAGCAGACCCTGTGCCCTCTGCTGAGGGTCTCATTAAGGCGGTTATAACTACCCTACAGTTTCCTATTAACCCTGTTGAGAACCAAACTTCTGACGTCTTTCAAAGGCACAAGAATTCCCTCATGTTTCTGCCTAGTCCCACTCTGGAACAGGTTATCATGGATGAGTGGAAAATGCCTGATAGGCGCCCTTCTCTTTCTATGAGATTTTCTAAGTTGTACCCTTTTTCGGATGCAGCTTTGGCAGTGGGCTACACCTCCTCAGGTTGATTCCCCTATTTTCACATTCTCTAAGTCTACTGCTCTACCCCTGGCTGATGCCATGGCACTCATGAATGCGACAGAAAGCTGGAGGCTATTCTGAAGTCTAACTCTGCAGCCATAGGTGCTGCCTCAAGGCCTATCTTGGCCTCTTTCTGGGTCACTAGAGCCATTGCTATCTGGGGTGAACAACTTACTGAGGCCATCTGTAAGGGTGCCCCAAAGGAGGAACTTTTAGCCCTCTTGGCCAACATGTCTGAGGCTCAGACTTCTGTCACTGATGTTGTCAAACTTGCGGCAAAGGCTTCTGCTTTCTCCGTTTCTGACAGATGTACTTTGTGGCTCAAGATTTGGTCTGCTGACCTGTCATCTAAAAAGTCACTGATTTTACTCCCTGAACTGAAGCAAATTATCAGTGAGGCCACTGAGGGCAAGAGCACTCTGTTGCCTCAGGTCTCCAACCACGCTAAACTAGTGAGGAAGCAGTGTTTTTTTCACCCCCTGCCAAAGTGAAGAGCAAAGGCCAAAGCCAAGCATGTCTCAGGCCAGCACCCCGCGCTCTGCCACCAAGCCCAGGCAGCAGTGTCGGTCAAAACACTCCTCCACCAAAACTTGTTCTGCATGACTTGCAGAATCCTGGTCCGCAACTCCCTGTGGGTAGGCGCCTGCAACATTTTTCAAACATCAGGGCAGGTTCTGTTGTGGATCAGTGGGTTTTACAGGTGGTTTCAGGAGGCTGCATGATTCCCTTCACATCCCTGCCTCCCTTCAAGTTCTTCAATTCAAGAACTCTGTTAGGTCAGGAAAAGCTGCTTCTTTTCAATGAGGCAGTGCAGGATCTCTTGGACAAGAGAGAAATTTAGTTTTTTATTCAAACCTCTTTGTGGTTCCCAAGAGGGACGACACCCCATGTTGGACTTCAAGGATCTCAACTCTTTTGTGGTTACTACTCACTTCCAGATGGAGTCTTTGTGCTCTGTCATCGCAGCTATGTGTCTGGGAGAATTTCAGGCCTCTCTGGATCTGCAGGATTGTACCAATTCATCCGGACAGTCAGAAGTACCTCAGGTTTACTAGCGCATTGGGGTACTTCCAGTTCATTGATCTGTCCTTAGGACTCACTACTGCTCCTCAGGTGTCCGCAAGGGTCTTGGGGGCATTGATTGCTTACCTGCACACCAAGGGGATTCAGGTGACTTCCTACATGGATGACCTTCTGCTGGAGGCACCGTCCATGCCGGTCCAGGACTGTACTCAAATTCTTCTCCACCACTGGTGGATTCTAAATATGGAGAAAGCTGCTCCAGTTCCCCCTCAGATCCTGGTCTTCCTTAGTCTCAGGTTCAACATCTGCCCAGGGATGGTCTTCTTGATAGAGATTCTATCCAACAGATCATGCATTGAGTGTCCTGGGCCCTGGATTGGACCTGCGCTCCAGTGTGTAAGTTCTCATCTCTGGCAGACCACATACTGTCCATCATGTAGGCAGTCCTGTACTCAGTGGCTCGCACCAGGGAGCTACAGAGGTTCACCATCCGAGCCTGGAATGAGAATCCAGATCTCTTGGACCATCTTGTCTCTCTTCCTCTGGAGGTGAGACAGAATCTGCTTTGGTGGTTGGACAGATACAACCTGGAGAAGGTAAAGCCCTTAATCATTCAGGGTTGGACCCTGGGGACGCCAGCCTCAGGGGCTGGGGAGCTGTCCTGGGTCACCTGGGGGTTCAGGTCATATGGACTGCGGAGGAGACCCTCCAGCCCATTAATGTCCTGGAGCTTAGGGCTATTCATCACGCTGTGGTGTACTGGTCCTCTCCACTGAGGGGTTGTCCAGTCAGCGTCCAGTCAGTCAACGTCATAGCTGTGGCATACATCAACAAGCAAGGAGGCACAAGAAGTGCTTCCGCTGGGTCCGAGGTCATGGCTATTTTAGCATGGGTGGAAGAACACGTCCCAGCCACCTCCGTTGTGCACATACCAGGCATAGAAAATTTTCTGGTAGAATATTTCAGTCACCAGATGGTGGACCCCGGGGAGTGAGAGCTTCACCCGGAAGTTTTCGACCTGTTGGTGCAGAAGTGGGGTCTACCTTGTATAGCCCTGATGGCCACCAGGGACAACAGGAAGGTTCAGATGTTTGCTCTCTCTGGAAGGACCCTTTGGCATTCGCTGTGGACACTCTGTCGATTCCATGGCATTTTCATCTGGCATACATCTTCCCTCCATTCCCTCTCATCCCCAGGGTACTGAGAAGGATTCGGTTGGACGGTGTAGCGGTTATCATGATCGCCTCCTACTGGACCAAGAAGCCCTGGTTCCCAGAACTAGTGGCCTTGCCTGTTCAAGAAATGTTTCCTCTGCCACTCAGACCAGATCGCCTCCTTCAGGGTTACCCTTGGAGAGAGTACGTGGAGCACCTGGCTTTAACGGCATGGCTGTTGAAGCCTCCATCTTAAGGCTGAAAGGCTATTCTGAGGTGGTCTCCACCATGATTCAGGCTAAGAAACAGGTCTGTTCCAAGGCCTACCATAGGGTTTGGTCCATTTTCCATTTGTGGTGTTTGACAGGAGCCTGTCTTCACATGAGTTTGATCTCCTGGTTATCATGTCCTTTTTACAAGATGGTGTGAACAAAGGCCTCAGCCTTAGTTCATTGAAGGGTCAGGCCTCAGCTCTCTCTGTCTTCTTCCAGGGACGTTTTGCCATCTTGCCAGATGTCAAGGTGTTTTTTTCAGGGTGTCGCTCATGCTTTCCCTGCCTACAAGTCTCCCACTACTTAGTGGGACCTTAACTTTGTTTTGGGAGTCTTGCAGCGGCCTCTATTTTAATATTTGTCTACCATCCCTCTGAGTATTTTGACATGGAAGATGGCCTTTCTTCTGGCTATAGTCTCTGCAGACTAGCTGAATTACAGGCCTTGTCCTGCAAGCTGCCTTTCCTGGTGTTTCACAGGGATAAGGCTGTCCTACGTATCTCTCAGAAATGACTTCCTAAGATTGTTTCTGAGCTCCACATCAGTCAGGAGATTGTTGTGCCTTCCTTTTGTCCTGACCCCAAATCTGACAAGGAGAGGGATCTCCATTTGTTGCATGTGGTGCACTGCCTTGTTCTATGTGCACCGTACCGTGTCTTTTCGTAAGACTGCTTGCTTTGTCACCCCTGAGGGTCCTAGGGTTGGTATGGCTGCGTCCAAGGTCACTATTGTATCCTGGATTAATTCTACCATTCGTAAGGCTTATGAGCTTGAAAGAAACCCTTTCTTTTTCGCATTACAGCACACTCCACCAGGTCTGTTGGGGCCTCCTGGGCCTACAAGAATCAGGCCTCTGCTGAACAGCTGTGCAAGGCAGCCACTTGGTCTTCTGTGCACACCTTTGCCAAACACTACCGTGTTTATGCTTTGCCTGTCTAGGACTTTATCTCTCCTGTGCCTTATAGACATTTAACTGTTTGAGTCCTGTTGGCTGTTGTTCTTTTGTGCTGTGATATGTTATTCAGTGTCTGTTGACAGTTAGTTTGGGCTGTTCCGTGTCCTAGATAGTCTATGGGAACTCTGGTATCATGGGGACCAGCATTTGGTCCTTTCCTTTTCTTCCCACCCTGGGAGATCAGTGTTGGTATATCCCTTTGGCAGGGCCGGACTGGAAATAAAAACCAGCCCTGGAAAAAAATTGCTGACCAACCCCATAGCATTGCGTCATTATACCAGCCTCATAGCATAATAGCATTTTTTTCTTGTTTATAAAAGGGGAAAACATGCATTTTAAAACACATCTGAATGCCACCACCAGAGTAATAAAGAGTTGTACCCCCCTCTGCCTCTTTCATCCGGTCATGATTCCCCCTCTTCTCAAGTTACCTCTCTTTACCCCTCTTGATCTTCCTTTTGCCTCTTTCCCCCATTGTCTTTTCATCCCCCCTTTTGCCATTCTCCTCCTCTTGATCCCCCTCTTTGCCTCTTTCCCTCTCTTGCCTTAATCCAGCCTTGATTCTTGTCTTGATCCCCCCTTTTGCCTCTTTCTCTCCCTCTTGCCTCTCTCTGTCCCCTTCCTGATTCCCCCCTTTTGCCTCTTTCTTCCCCTCTTGATCCCCCTCCTTTTGCCTTTTTCTCCCCACCCCCATTTTCCTCTCTTGATCTTCCCTTTGCCTCTTTCTCCCCCTCATTAACTCTTGATCCCAACCTTTTGCCTCTCTCTCTCTCTCTCTCTCTCCTTCTTCACCCTTGATCCCAACCTTTTGCCTCTCTCTCTCCCCTTCTTCACCCTTGATCCCAACCTTTTGCCTCTTTCTCCCCCTCCTGATCCCCCCTCCTTTTGCCTCTTGCCATTTTTTTTTCTCCCTTTTGCCTCTTTTTCTCTCTCTTGCCCCCCCTGCCTCTTTTACCCGCTATTGATGCCCCTTATCCCTTTTCCCCCCTCTTACCTCTATATAAACCCTCTTGCTCCCCCTTTTGCCTTTTTTGCTGTCTTGAATTCCCCCCCTCCCCTCCCCTCTTGCCTGTGTAGAGTGACCACATGTCCTGGATTGCCAGGGACTGTCCCGAATTTTAAGTGTGTGTCTCTTGTCCCGGGCAGCCCTCTTCTGGGACAATAGAATGTCCCTGAATGAAAAGTCCAGAGCACAGAGATCTATATGCTCGAAGGAGACCTGCCTATTGTCTACTGTGATAGGAAGTGATGTCTCTGTTGATCTACAAGAAAATGGCTTTCAGACAGAGTTCAAAACACTAGAGAACTGAGCCTTGATATGGGCATCAATCGGGAGCTGCAGTGCAATTTTGTTGTAGTGTATTGCTAGTCTAAGGCATTGGGCCTTTTATTGTAGTCCACCACAGGCATCGCCTTCTGTCAGAGGAGACAATGGACAGTTCCCTCTGTGGTGCGCTCTTCTCTCCACAGTGTCCCTGAATGACAGTATTGAAATGTGGTCACCCTATGCCTGTGACTGGCGTCTGCTGACATAGTCTCTGCTCCCAGCCTCCCGCTCAGCTCTATTTGTCTCGGCAGATCACACCAGTGCTTAAGGTAGGAGCAGCCGGTCTACCCGGTGCACAGACGCAGTGCTTTTCACACTGCTTCTGACGTCACTGGGTCTAGGCCCGGCCTGCCTCCACTCTCTAGATGCGGCTGCCTGTTACCTTGCGGCCGCTGTCTGATGATTGGCTTTACAAACGGCGCATTTATTTAAGCCTCCCCGGCCAGCCCCCAGGGAGGCCCAGTGCTGGTGGCCTACCGGGATTTTTCCCGGTATCCCGGTAGGCCAGTCCGGCCCTGCCCCTTGGTACTTGTGAGTTATATTTGATGACAGAGAAAAGAGTATTTTAGTCTTACCTCTTAAATCCTTTTCTCTTAGTTCATATAACACATACTGGTTGTGTACCTATGTAACAAGAAATCCTCAAATGTCCTCTGCAGTAGGACTATAAGCGTGCAATCCGGTATTGGAAAAATGAAACCATTTAGGGTAACTATCTTTGGACACATGTAAGGTATAATGTGTCTTGTCTGTGTACTTGCAGTCAAACTCGCAACAAAGATGTATGGTGTATATCACTCATGCATTTGATGTTTCAGGGTAACACTGCTCATGTAATGGGTTAATACGCTAGCATGCCACAGCTTAAAGGGATAGTAATACTTAACATAATAAGTTTATTTTATATTGTAGCCCTTAAAAAACATGAAAAATGATATAAGTCTTATTTCCCAAACCTTTATGGTTTGGGAGATATTCAGAAGTAAAGTTTCCCCTGGAGTAATGTCAATGCTCCACCCTTCAGATTTGGAATCCGGTCCCTGGACCTGTTGTGCCTCTCCAGAAGTGCTGAGATCACCATCTTTAAAAAGAATTTCTTAATTGGAATGGTCTACAAAGTGTGCTTTCAAGCCAGGCACACTTTGTAGATAGTTCCAGTTAAGTAGTTCTTTTCAAAGATCGTGATCTCGGTTGCTCTGTGGACCGAATTCCAAATCTGTCCACTAGATGGCAGACTTGGCTGAAACAGCCAGGAAAAGAGAATTTTACTATATTTTACAAGTGAATATCTTCCAAACCATAAAGGTTTGGGAGATAAGACTTATATCATTTTTCATGTTTTTTTAAGTGCTACAATATAAAATAAACTTATTTTCAAGTATTACTATCCCTTTAATAACACTATATCCTCTGCACTCTCAATCAAAGCTTATGTGTCGGCATCTTCAAATCTCAGTCCACCATAAACCACATTAACAGACAGCGATATTTCTGGCAGTAGACATATCGGAAGCCAGGAATCATGCAACAGATCGCAATGTATCTTCTGCACTCCCGCTTAGAGCTTACATGTCGGAGTCTTCAGATCTCAATCCGCCGTGTACAAAGCTGCTTTTCTGCAATAAAGGTGATAACATTGACGTGAGAGGCCAGAAACCAAGTATAGCTGAGTTCAAGCAATGCGTCCCAGCGTCATTCTCTGTTAATACACCTCATAATGCTGTTATGGCTGTCTACTTTCATTTGTGTGTTATCGCAAACACTTTTTGAAGTGCCGCAGTGTTGCTCACGTCTTCAGGGAAAAGTGTTTCACATCTTTATTATCCAACCTCCATATTTAGCTGGAAGCTTAATATTGTTCCTCCAGTCACACTACTAGGTGTTAATTACCCTAAATCAATTATCACATTTTCTTGTCCGAAGGGACAACCCCCAAGGTACATTGGGGGTTGAGTCCCAATTTCTGGAATGCAGGACATGTCTCAAAAGATAGTCTTGTAGCTGGAGACTCCTCCATCTCAACCCTTACCCCATCTAATAGCCTGTATGAATGTGTCCTCTGAAAAGTATGGATGGAGCAGAGACACACTGGGCTTCTCATGTGGTGGATTGACCAATGTACAGGTGCTGTGTGGACCCTTGCAGCCCTGTGGAGGGAATCTTGCAGGCCAAGATTTTCCTCCCAGTAGAGTCTCTCAGAGTCTCTCAGGTTACCGCTTTCACAGCGGTAACCTGAAGAGAGCAGACTGGTGAGTAACTCTTTGAGTGCTTTGGTCCACATTGTCCCTTCCCAGTGCCTATCCATATAGAGGTTTTCTCTGAGCCCTTGGACTCTTGCATTCATGTGAGTTATTTTATTATACTATTCTGTACTATTCCAGTGCTTTTAGGCAAATATGGCTGCAGCTTTCCAGGGTCAACCCTTTCTTTGCTGCTTTTCAGTAGTTTGGGGATATTGTCTGTTACATTTCCACCTTTTTTCTTCTCTGGGGTATCATTTTAGGTTACCCTCACATGTTCCCTGGGTCTTTGGGTGCCTTGCTTGGTGCTGACCAAAATTGTACTGCATCCCCTTTAAGAACGGGTGCCGGCTGCATTGTCATCTTTGCATCATTGACTTCAGTGGGGAACTTCTCTGGGTCATAACTGCACCTGTTGGACATACAGAAGTCAAAGTGAGCACGTCTTGCCACCTCACGCTTTTTCATCAGGTTCACGTCGTGGGGGAGTGTCTTGGGGGCGTGTTGTGATCAGCGGCCAGATTTATATGCATTGATAGGCAACAGCAATTGAGAAGACTATATTTTCCCAGAATACCCATTTTACAGTCTTTCTTCTGATTGGCTGACTGTTTTGCAGATGCCATTTTACTTCTCTCTTGCTTATCCTGTGCAGAGATAGCTCTCCCTGCTCTTCTCAGGATTAACCCTTCGCCTGCCAGATGAATAATTTTTCTGGGCTTTATAGGGTGAATTATTAATCTGGTGGTGCTATTACTGGTCTTGTACTAGTGTAAGGAACTTTTACTGCCAGGATGTCAGATTCTAAGGGTCATGGGAGTAAATTCAAGACTAAGGACTCAGGGGCATTCCTGACCCCCCTTGCTTACTGTTCCTCATGTCAGATGAGGTTTCCTAGGCAGTATTCCAAATCTTTCTGCCCTTCGTGTACCGTGACCCCTACCACTCCACCAGGGCCCTTTAGCACTGAACAAGAACCAGCTTGGATTAAAACACTTTTTTCCTCAGTAGCCTAAACGACTTTCTCCCTTCAGGGGTTCTCCAATCCTGGAAACCCACTGCTACTTTTAAATATGTGTCCCCTGTATCTGAGTGTTCCTCCATTGCTAGGGGCCTCCTCTGAAGAGGAGGGTAAAGAAGGGAAATAAGAGGATATGAACTCTTCTTATTCCTATGGGGACTATTATGAGAATGACACCCTTCCCTCGGCTGAGGGTCTCATTAGAGCTGTTTTAGAGACACTTCAGGTTTTTGACAACTCTGATGGGTCTTTTTCTATGGATGTCTTCCAGAGGCGTAAGAAATGTGCATCCCCCTGCCCCCCCCCCCATGCCACTCGACTAGATTCTCCTGGATGAGTGGAAGACCCCAGATAAGCCGCTATCACCAAGAGGTTCTCTAAACTGTAGCCCTTTTCAGATGCAGCTTTTGCACTGTGGGCCTCTCCTCCAACCATGGATCCTTCTATCTCCAGGTTGAAAAACTCTGCTACCTTGCCTTTTGCAAACTAGATTATATCCTCAGGACTAACTTTGCGGCCACTGGTGCGTCACTTAGACCTATCTTTGCCACAGCCTAGGTTAATAGGGCTGTCATTGTTTGAGGTGAACAGCATATGTGGGCTGTACATGCAGATGTTTCCAAGGATGACCTGTTGATTCTTTTGTCCAACATTTGAGAGACCAACACTTGTGTGTTTGAGGCTCTTTTTGAGGTGGTCAGATTGTCCTCCAAGGCCTCAGACTTTTCTGCTGCTGCACAACGCACTTTATGATTTAAGATTTGGTCTGAGGATCAGTTACTGGTTTCTTTGCCTTTTCAGGGCAGATCCCTGTTTGGAGCAAATTGAAGCAGATCATTAGTGATGCTACTAAGGGCAAGAACATCTTGTTGTTTCAGATGTCTTCCAAATGTTTGACTATGGCAAGGAAGCTGCTTCTTTTTCCGTTCCTGCCAAACAAAGGCCTTCCGGGCACTCTCCTCTGCCAAGCCCTGACAGCAGTAGCAGCCCAAGTGAGCAGCTCCAAGGGTTGTCTGTCAAGCAATCTTCTGTATGATTTGCAGAATCTTGGTCTGCATTTACCTGTATGGGGAGCATCTATGCCTGTTTTGAGACACCTGGGAGTCCACGGTAGAGGACCAGTGGGTTTTGCGTGTAATCTCAGAAGGGTACTGCATAGATTTCAAATCCCTTTCATCATTTTGTTTCTTTTTGTCCAGGGTGCCAAAAGAGCCAAGCATAGTACAACTGTTCCAGTGGACTTACTGCTGGTCAAGAAGATTCTGATCCCAGTACATCTTCCACGGCGCAGTTCATATTTTTATACCAACCTGTTTATGGTTCCGAAAGATGGTGGTTGTCGTCCTGTCGTTCAGGTTGTGCCTGAAATGTCTCAACAAGTATGTTGTGACTACTCTCTTCAAGATGGAATCTTCGCATTCAGTCATTGCACCAATGAGCCCTGTGAAGTATTTGGCATCTCTAGACTGTCAGAATGCGTGCCTACACATCCCCATCCATTCAGACAGCTAACGCTATCTGTTCTTTGCCTATGGCTTGGATCACTGCCAGTTCACAGCTCTGCCATTTGTCCTGGCTTCTGCCCCCCAAGTGTTCACCAGAGTTATGGGGGCCTTAGCAGCCTTCATTCACACCAGTGGCATCTTCATGACATCCTGTCTGGGCAATCTTTTGCTCAAAGCTCCCTCAGCAGCTCCTGGCCCAGCATGTCCAAAAATGTGCCAGGCTTCTGGTCCACCAATGGGTGGATTCTGATCATGCTGATTTCCTCTCAGGTGCCTTCTCAGGAACTGGTGTTCCTGGGGATAAGATTCGACACCAGTTGGGGAATGTTTTCCTACTAGGCGAGACTATCTCTCATGTGATGCAGAAGGATTCTAAGGCCCTGGAGTGGCCCGTGGCCACTATCAGGAAGTAAATGAGAGTGTTGGGCAGGCTTGGTATCAACACTTGAGGCTGTGCCTTACTTTCATGTACACAAGGGAGCTTCAGAGACATGTTCTTCAGAGCTGGTCAGGGAATGCTGCACACCTGGATCTCCAGATCTCCCTCTCTCCCGGAAGCCTGCAGAAACCTTCATTGCTGGCTGTGCTGGTACAACCTGGAACAGGAGAAACCCTTTGTGCTACTCTGGTCATGACAGACACCAGCCTGAGCTGCTAGAGTGCAGTTCTGTGTCACCTGGGAATCCAGGGCAGGTGGAGTCCATCATTATTCTGGGACTTGGGTGGTTCATCTGGACCTTGTGTACTGGACCTCACATTTGAAGGGGAAGCCGCTGAGGTTTCAGTCAGACAATGTCACGGCCGTGGCATACATAAACCATCAAGGGGGCACTCAAGGTGCCAGCATCTGGCTCAATTTAAGGTACATCCTCAGTCGGGCAGAATGCCATGTTCCGGCCATCTCTGCTGTACACATTCCAGGGGAAGAAAATGTGCTGGCGGACTTCCTAAGTAGTCAGGATGTGGATCCTGGAGAGTGGGAACTCCATCTGGAGGTGTTCTACTTAATTGTGCTTTGGTGGAGTGTGCCCACAATAGATCTCATGGCCACAAGGAAAAACAGGAAGTTTCCAACCTTCTGCTCCCGCAGGGGAGATCCTCTGGCCTTATGTCTTTCCTCCAATTCCTCTCATACCCAGGGCACTCCGAAAAATTAGGATGGTCAGTGAGATTGTGATTCTGGTCGCTCCTTATTGGACCAGGATTGTGTAGTTTGTGGACCTGGCCAGTGTTTCCATTCAGGACCCGCTTCACCTCCCTCTCAGGCCGGACCTCCTTCACCAGTGTTATCTGTGGAAAGAGGATGAGGAAAAAGATGGCTTTAACGGCATGGCTGTTGAAGCCCACATCTTGAGGAGAAAAGGGTTCTCCACTGAGGTAATTTCTACTATGATTCAGGCCTGCAAGCCTGTCTCTTCCAAGGCCTACGATAGGGCATGGTCTGTTTCAGTCCTGGTGTGTGAACAGGTCTGAATCCTCAAAGGAGTTTGACAGTTTGACTTTCTTTTGGTGTTATCCTTTGTCTAAGATGGAGTGAGCAATGGTCTCAGTTTGAGCTACTTGAAGGTTCAAATTTCAGCATCTTGTGTTCCTGCCTTTAAGGCTCCTCATTCCTCTGTGGGACCTTAATCTGGTTTTGGGAGTGTTGCAGAGGTCTCCTTTGTGCCCCTTGCTTCCAGGCCTATGCATCAATTGACACTTAAGATGGGTTTTCTCTGTCGTCCAATGTGGCTTACAGGTACCATGGGGAGGCGACAGCTCCTCCCAGTAGGCTGGAACAATTCTTCAAAGAAGTGCAGGGGTGGAGCCTCCCACTCCTCCATACAGGCTACCCAGCCACTCCACTCCAGTTAAGATTTGTTCCATCATCTTGGTAGGAAGGCAGTGAACAGTTCTGCTTAGTTTTAGTTATTTTATTATTTCTTTTTAGATATGGGGTATAAAAATTCCCATATTAGGTGAATTACCATTACTGGCTTCCCCTGGAGGATTGCCCAGTTTACAGGAGCTGGTTGTGGACCCTTGCAGCCCTGGAGAGAACCATGCAGCCCATGTCTCTCTCTCTCTCCAGAAGGAGTCTCTCTGAGGCTTCTTCCTTGCAATGGTAATCTGAAGAAAGAAGACGTGCAGAAAAGGTGAGCAACCCTTTGAGTGCCATGGTCCACTTGTCCCACAGTTCCCTACCTCACAAGGGTTTCCTTGGAGTTCTTTATAACTTCTGCAGTCATATTGTATATTCTTTATCTCTGTTTTGGTGGTCTTTGGAGCATTTTGGGCCGTTTTTGTGGTATTAACCCTCTGAGTGCCAGAGGGGTAAGGAACGCATTGCAAAGCAATGCGTTCCGTACCCCTCTGGCACTCAAAGGGTTAATCCCTTCCCTGCCAACCTTGGTCAGTTGAGGGAATTTCTCATTTTCCTTTGTTTGCTTATGTTTATTAGTGTTCTAAATGTGATTTTACACTTTTTAGTAACTTTATTATTTAGACGTTATTTTTTAATTCAGCACCTTTAAGGATGTGCTTTACCGCATAGCCGCACTGCTCCATTGATCTCTATGGGACAGACTGTTTGGGACATATCTCTGCAACCGCTCTATGTACCGAATTGAGAGACAGCTTAATTTTCATGCCTCCCCTTGCCTAACTATCAGATTCAATTCTGTATTTAGTACTCTGTATTGGGAAAACTACATTTTCCATAAATGCCCATTTCGCGGGTTGTTTTCTGATTAGTTCCCTATGTGGTCACCATTTTGTTTCCTCTCCACACGAGTATCATATGCAAGGCTCAGTCTCCTCAGCTCTCCTCCTCCTCAGGTTATCCCTTAGTTTGACAGATAAGTGCATTTTAGGCTCTCTGGGGTGAAATCTTTAATCTGGGTGACAATATATACTTTATTGACACTCTTCTCCTGTTAGGATGTTGGATCCACTAGGACATGAAGCTAGGCCTAAGGCTAAGGACTCAGGAGTGTCTCTGACCACCCTCATGTATTGCTCCTCATGCCAATCGGGGCTTCCTATGGATTACTCTGGTCACTTATGCCTCTCATGCGCTGTGGCCCCTGCTTCTCCGCCAGGGCCTTCCACACATGATCAAGAGCCACATTGGGTCAAAGACTTAAAGTCTCCTCTTTCTCTCCAGGGAGTTTTTCAGTCCTGGAGGCCCCCCACTACTTCCTTCAAGTTTGGGGCCCCTAAGGCCCCTGGCATTCCTGATCTCTCTGACTCTGTGGAGGATTCAGATTGAGAATCTGAGGATGGTATGTGTTCTGAAGGGGCTTCTTCACAATTTTATGGGGACCCGTTTGAAGCTGATCCTGAACCCTCTGCTGAGGGTCTCATTAAGACGATATTAACTACTTTAAACATTCCCTCTACTCCTGTAGAGCCACAGGCTACGTCTGATGTCTTTCAAAGGAGCAAGAAGCCCTGTACTGTTTTTCCACCTAATCCCACTCTGTATCAAATTATTTTGGATAAGTGGAAGACTCCTGACAAACGTCTAGCTCTGTCTAAGAGATTCTCAAAACTATATCCCTTTTCTGAAGCTGCCTTGGCTCAATGGACTACTTCTCCTCAGGTTGAATCTCCCATTTCCAGACTATATAAGTCCACTGCCATGGCAGTTGTGGACGCTTCAGCTCTTAAGGACTTGACTGACAGGAAACTTGAGGCTATTTTGAAGGCTAATTTCACTGCTATTGCATGGGTCAGTAGGGCCATTGCTGTTTGGACTGAACAGCTGACTGCTGCTGTTCACAAGGGTGCTCAGCACTATGTTACTCATGCTATCTTTGATGCTGTTCGGCTTGAAGCTAAGGCCTTGGCTTATTCTGTCACTGCTAGGCATATGCTGTGGCTGAAGATCTGGCCTGCGGACTTGATTTCTAAGAAATCAATGATTTATCTTCCCTTTCAGGGTACTCTCTTTTTGGCCCTGAACTGAAGAACCTCATCAGTGAGACCTCTGGGGCCAAGAGCGCGTTGTTGCCTTAGGTTCCTAAACGCAACTTTCAGGCGAAGAGGCATCGTCTTTTTCGTCCCACACAAAGCAAAGTGTTTAGGGCAAAACCAGTGGTGCCTCAGGTGCCGCGTTCCACCCCCAAGCCTAAGCAGCAGTGGAGGTCTAAACATACCTCCACCAAACCTTCTTCACCATGAGTCGCTGAATCCTGGTCTGTGTCCAGTGCATCAGTTTTTGAGTGTTTGGACAGGCTCTGTTGCTGATCAGTGGGTATTAAAGGTGGTTTCCAAAGGTTACAGGATTCCCTTCAAATTCCAGCCCCCTTCAGGTTCTTGCCTTCTCGCTCCCCTCAGGGACAGGAAAAGCTCAGGCTTTTAAATGGGCCAGTCCAGTCTGTCATGGACAAGGGAGTTCTGGCCTCGGTTCAGGCTTTAATTCCAACCTCTTTGTCGTTCCCAAGAAGGATGTCGGCTTCCCCTCTATCCTGGACCTCAAGGCTCTCAACAAATTTGTGGTCAAGACCTGATACAAGGTGAATTCATTGCGATATGTCATCACAGCAATGTGTCCATGGGAATTTCTGGCATCCTTGGATCTTCAGGATGCGTATCTGCACATTCCTGGTCATCCAGACAGTCAGCAGTACCTCAGGTTTGCTTGCGACATGGGACATTTCCAGTTCACTCTCTCACCTAAAGGCTTATATAACAGCTCCTCAGGTGTTCAGTCAGGTTTTGGGTGCATTGATTGCCTTCCTGCACACCAATGGGATTCAGATGACCTTCCATGGATGACCTTCTCCTCAAGGCGCCTTCTGCCTTCAGTTTGACATTCAGTTGTTTATCTGATGGAGGAACGATCCAGCAGCTCACCTCCAAGGTATCTTCTGCCCTGTTGTGGACGTCAGTTCCAGCACGGAAGTTCTCATCTCTGGTGGGGAAGATGATATCCACCATGGAAGCGGTACCATTTTCCATGGCCCATGCCAGGGAGCTTCAGAGGTTTGTGATCCAGGTTTGTAGGGGGCGACCCAGACCTTCTATCCTATTTCCCTTCCTGCAGAAGTGGAACAGAGCCTTCACTGGTGGTTGAACCTCTCCAACCTGAAAAAAGGGAGACCTTTCGTCATTCCATACTGGACCATTGTGACAACAGACTCCAGCCTGCTCAGTCATGGGTCACCTGAGTGTTCAGGGCCATTGGTCCCTTCTTCCCATCAACATCTTGGAGCTCAGGGGATATCCATGCTGTGATGTATTGGTCCTCTCATCTGATGGGTTGTTCAGTTCGAGTCCAGTCAAACAACACCACGGCCATGGCTTACATCAACAAGCAAGGAGGCACCAGAAGTCCTGCTGCTTGGTTCAAGGTCAAGGCTATTTTGGCTTGGGCATAAGACCATGTGCCTGCTATCTCCCCCATGCACATCCCAGGCATATAAAATGTCCAAGTAGACTTCCTCAGTCGCCACACTGTGGACCCCAGGGAGTGGGAGCTTCACCTGGAAGTGTTAGACTTCCTGGTGCAGAAGTGGGACCAGACGGCCTTGGTTCCCGGAACTACTGGCCTTGTCTGCTCAGGAATCGTTTCCTCTGCCATGCGGACCGGATCTTCTTCTTCGGGGTACCTGTGGAAGGAGGATATGGACCATCTGGCTTTTACTTTTCAGGCTAGGAAACCAGTTTCTTATAAAGCCTATCATAGGGTTTGGTCTATCTTCCATGCTTGGTGTATAGACAGGGATCTGTCCTCACAGGATTTAGATCTTCCAGCTGTCCTGTCCTGTCCTTTTTGCAGGATGGTGTGAACAAGGGCCTTAGCCTTATTCCTTGAAGGTTCAGACCTCGGCTCTCTGTCTTTTTTCAGAGACGCATTGCCATTTTACCGCATGTCAAGGTCTTCTTTCAGGGTGTCGCTCATGCCTTCCTTGTAATAAGGCTCCCACTCCTCAGTGGGACCCTAATCTTGTGTTGGGAGTTTTGCAGGAGCCTCCTTTTCAGTCCTTGGCTACCATTCCTTTACGTCTTCTGAGTTGCAGGCTTTGTCCTGCAGACCACCTTTCCTGGTGTTCCACAAGGGTAAGGCTGTACTCCATACCTCCCAGGAATTTTTTCCTAAAGTGGTCTCTGAGTTCCACATCAATCAGGAGATTGTTGTGCCTTCCTTCTGTCCTGACAAGGATAGGGATCTCCACTTATTGGATGTGGTGCATTGCCTTAAGTTTTACGTACACCACACTGAGTCTGTCCGTCAGACTGATGCCATGTTTGTCATCCCGGAGGATCCCAATGCACGTAAGGCGGCGTCCGAGGTGACTGTTGCATCTTGGATTAAGTCCACTATACACAAGGCTTATGAAGAAACCTGTTCCCTTCTGCATCACAGAGCATTTCACTAGGTCCGTTGGGGCCTCTTGGGCCTACAAGAATCAGACCTCTGCTGATCAGTTGTGTAAGGCTGCCACTTGGTCCTCTGTGCGTACATTTGCCAAACACTACTATGTTGATGTTCTGGCATTGGCTGAAGCCAGCTTTGGCAGGAAAGTCCTGTAGGCAGTTTTGCCTGTCTAGGACTTTACTTTTCGGTGACTTACAGTTCTTTATCCTTTTGAGCCCTGTTGGCTCTTGTTCTGTGTGTTGTGTTACAATTATTCAGTGTCCATTGACACTAGTTAGTTTGGGCTGTTCTGTGTCCTGGATAGTCCATGGGAACTCCGGTATCATGGGGACTGGCGCATAGTCTTTTCCTTCCTTTTTTTCCACCCTGGGACCTCAATGTTGGTACATTGAGAAAAGAGGATTTTAGTCTTACCTGTTAAATCCTTTTCTCTTAGTCCATATAACTTACAGGTCTCCCACCCAGTGAAAGAGACCATGCTTGGTTACTGTGGCTGGATGTAAGAGTCCTATTGGGTCCGTGCTCACAGGTGTTTTCCTCTTCTTCTTGCTATCTAGCTCAGTAGGTTTAGTGTCACAAATCTAACTGGAGGGGAGTGGATGGGTGGTCTGCTATGGAGGAGAGGGAGGCTCCACCCCTGCACTTCTTTGATTTGTTCCAGCTGTCACCTCCCCATGGTACCTGTAAGGTATATGGACTAAGAGAAAAGGATTTAACAGGTAAGACTAAAATCCTCTTTTCTCCTGGCCGTTGTCTCAGTCTGCAGGGTTGCTGAACTGCAGGCTTTGTCTTGCAAGCCACCTTTCATGGTTTTTTACAAGGAAAAGACGGTATTTAGGACCTCTCAGGAATTTCTGGCTAAGGTGGTTTCCGAGTTCCAAATCAATCAAGATTGTGGTACCTTCATTTTGTCCTGACCCAAAGTCTGACAAGAATAAGCATCTACATTTGTTGGATGTGGATTTTATATTAGATCGGTAAAATATATTACATCTTTGAAGTATTTCTGTATCAGGTCATCTCCTGGTATTCTGACACGGCATGTACATATGTCTCTATTTTTATTTAGGTTTAAAATATGTAGAATTGAAAAATTTAGGTTTTATGGGTTAACACAGGTGTTAAAGGGTCTGTTTATAGTATACTCAATTAATATCTGGGTATTTTCTGATTTGTGCTTGTTTTTTGAACTTATGCCCAAATATATAACTAATCAAAGTTTGACATTTTTGTACTTGGGTCTGTTTTATATTATGCATTTATTTTATTCATGCCTCTTTTATATTGGGTAGATGGGCAGTTGATATATATATATATATATATATATATATATATATATATATATATATAATTTTTTTTTCCAAAAAGCTTTATTAAAGTTGCAGAAGATACAGAATGAAAAAGATAATAAAAGAAAAACATACAGAGGACAAAGCGTAATCAAACAGTAGTAAATATAAGTCACATTGAGGCAATACTCGAGACTAATAGGTACAGGGCAAATGAAGGATTGCAATATGAAATCACAATACACACCCAATAACACTCAGTATCACAGCAAAGGGAGTAATACAGGTGTGGACAAATATGAAATAATAACTTAATATATATATTTTTTTTGGTCCCCTAGGTAGTTTATATATATTTTCTACATGAATACTATGAGTGTTGTTTGGGCTGACAAGAACATTTGGTAATTGATCTATGGGTAATGGTGTGTTTGGAGGAGCAATATTGAGATTCCTGTTAAAGAGGAACTCTCACCTCTAGTAAACTTATCTTAAAGTTCCCTTGTAGTGAAGCTGTTATCTGATTTTTTTTTTTTGTGTGTGTGTGTTTATTTTCAGTTTAATTCTTTATTGCCCGAGCTATTGCCTTTTAAAGTTATGCTGCTGACGTAAGTTCTGTACAAGCTGTGGGACAGTTCTGTCCCGCAGTCTGTCTGTCTTCCTCCGTTCCCCTCCTCAAGTAGTATCTCCTCTGATGACGGAGGATTTCGGCATATGACCTGGCACGTTGTCTTGCAATTGCACATCCAGGTCCTTGTACAGTCACAGACTGAGCACATTCTTGTTTTCAGTCTTTTATAAAGAGTGGCAGTCTAAACTAAAAATAGCTGCAGAGACAAGCAGACTCCCACTTTTTTATAAAGGACTGAGTGCATGAACGCGCTTAGTCTGTACCTGTACAATGACCTGGACGCGCATATGCAAGAGAGCGAGCCAGGTCATAAGCCGGAGTCCTCCTTCATCTGTGGTGGTGGAAAGGAGGCAAGACTTGGGGAGGGCAACAGAGGAAAATTGACTGGTTGCGGAACAGAGATGACCTGCAGCCTGTACAGAACTTATGTCAGCACTATCACTTTAAAAGGCATTATCTCAGGCAATAAAGAATTATATTTGTGTATGTGTAGGGGGAACGGTTAACAGCCTCACTACAAGGGAACTTTAAGCTGAAGACAAGTTTACTAGAGGTGAGAGTTCCCCTTTAAATATGGAGGTTGGATAATTACTATTTGAATCACTTTCCCTGAATAAGGGAGAATGTTTTGGAGATAAAACATAATAGAAAGTAGTCAGCTGTCACTTCATTATGAGGTGTATTAACAAGAAAATGATGTTGGGGCATATCACTTGATTTCTGGCTTCCGACATCAATATTATTGGCTCCATTGCTGAAAAGCAGAGTGGTCTATGGTAGATTAAGATAAAAAGACGCCGACACGTTAGCTCTAAGTGGCAGTGCAGAAGATACATTGCAATATACTGTTGCATGGTTTCTGACTTCTGATATCTGTACCTCCAGATATATTGGTGTTGTAATGGAAGCAAAGGGGCCGGGTTGTCCTTATCCGGCGTCCAAGGGTACTCTCGCCTTGAAGCGGCTACAAATGGGTAGCTGGTCCGGTGAATTTGGATAGCTGACTGGAACATAAGGCTCCTGAATGGGTGTCAGAAGGGACCCTTTAGACCATTCAGTAATGAAGACACAGGACACTTCTTGTAGTTCTAAACAACTACTGCTTTATTGAAGGGACAGGGAACATTTTATAGTAAAACCAGGTACAATACACAATGGTAGTGTGGACAGGGAACACAATGGGACAATACAGAGGCTGTGACAGGCAGTATGATTGATACAATCACCAACACAGTACAGTAGAAACAGGTGTTACAGACAATCATGACACCAGACTAATCGTATCACACAGAAGACAATAGCGAATATACAACAGAGGTGAAGGGATTAGGAAAGTGAAAACCTAATCAAACCCTGGACCAGAGAGTGAGACAGATACAATTTGGAGGGCATTGCAAGAATGCAACCATTCAACCCCTTCAGACCCATGTAATAATAATAATAATAATAACTAGTATTTATATAGTGCCTTTCTCCCAGTGGGACTCAAAGCGCTGTCAGCGCACGCTCTCGGAATTAACCAAATCGGCAGCTGAAATAATAGGTGTTATTATTAACCAATCAATGGTACTCATTTATCGACCTCGGAAGGATGAAGGGCTGAGTTGGCCCTGCCGGGATTCGAACCTGCAACCTTGAGGTTGACTAGGCTCCATAGTCAGGTAATTTACCACTGAGCACAGGGGTCCATGACAGCACATTAAAACATGGACATAACATTTAACATAGAATGGTAGGCAACTGATCAGAATGCCACCTGCTTTTTAGCATGGGCTGTGGGACGCATTTCTGTTGTTACCCAGTTGCCAGGAGCTGGAATTTCATCCGGTGCCATCCGGCCTCTTGTGATATATGTCCTGCCTCTTACAAGAGCCCATAGTAACGGCCCAGGGTCCGTTACAGGTGTATGTTAATGTGGCTTATGGCGGACTGAGATTTGAAGACGCTAACACATAATCTTTGATTGAGAGTGCAAAGTATACATTGTTTATTAACCCCATACATGAGCAATGTTAAACTGAAACATCAAATAGATGAGTAATATTCCTTTGAGTGCTAGAGAAGTATACACCCCTCTGGCACTCAAAGGGTTAAACACTATCCTGCTGTCCTCTAACCATACATTTCAGGTGATCCCCCTCTCTCCTTCCCCACTTTTGAAACCACACACTTTGTCTCTTCTCTCCCTTCCCCCTGCGTGTTGCTGTCATATACAGACCACCTGGTCCTACTGCCCAGTTCCTTGATCACTTTGCTTCCTGGCTTCCTCATTTCACGTCCTCTGACTTCTCCACTCTCATCTTGGTTGATTTAAACATCCCTGTAGACAACCACAACACTCCCTTAAACTCAACACCTCAACTACCTCCTTTGGCTTATCACAGTGGACCATCTCTCCCACATGCAGTGACGGTCACTCCCTTGACCTGGTCTTCACAAACTTCTGCTCTGTCTTCAACTTCTCTAATGTTCCCTTTCCCCTCTTTGACCACCACCTCCTAACTGGTAACCTCATCATACCACGTAAACCCATCTCCCCATCCATGATAACCAGCATGAGGAGAAATCTGCATTCTCTTGATCTGCAACAATTTTCCACATCCTTACAACCTCTTCTCAACCCCATATTTACACTTACTTGACCCGAACAAACTACTGCTCTCAACAACAGCACTCTCACAACATCCCTTGACACAGCTGGACCTGCAACTCAACTCCACCCCACAGAACCTCATTCTAACCTTGCCACAGAAGACAAATGTGATACCTCCAAAGATGCTCACACACTGGAGGAGATCTCACTCCACAGCAGACTTCATACACTTCATTCACTAAATTCATTCTATCTTATACCTGTGCCCTCTCCCTGGCTAAACAGTCATATTTTTCCTAATTTCAAACCTCCAACCCAAAACACCTTTTCTCAACCTTTAAATCTCTTCTACACTCACCAATACAAACACCTTTCACTAACTTCTCTGCCCAAGATCTCGCCACCCTCTTCAAGGACAAGATCAACTCCATCAGACATAAAGTGTCATCACTTCCACTCCCACCCCACCAGCTTAGCCTTGTCACCTCTCATACACACACTTGGCTCCTTTTCATCCGTGACTGAGGACAAAGTTTCCCTTCAACTCACATGCTCAAATTTAACCACATGCCCTCTTGACCCCAGTCCCATCTCAGCTCACCCAAGAACTTTCCCCTCTACTAACTCCAACCCTTATTCACTTAGTCAGCCTCTCACTTACAACTGGCACCTTCCTATCCTCTTTCAAACACACACTAATCACACCCATCTTAAAGAAACCCTCCTTGGACACAAGCTCACACTCAAACTACCGGACCACTTCTCTTTTCCGGTTTACTTCCAAGCTCCTTGAACATCTCTTATATAACCTTCTCACTAAATTCCTCTGCTCCTATTCCCTGTTAGATCCCTTGCAATCTGGATTCTGCCCCCATGACTCCATGGAGACTGCCCTCACCAAAGTGGCCAGTGACTTGCTAAGTCAAAAGGCTACTATTCCCTTCTCCTGGACCTGTCAGCTGTTGATCACCACTCTTCCTCCAAGCTCTCTGTTCCCTAGGTCTCTGTGACACCAGCCTCTCCTGTTTTCATCCTACTTCTGCAACCGCTCCTTCAGTGTCTCCTACTCTGGCTCCACTTCTTCACCCCTCCCACTGTCTGTCAGAGCACCACAAGGATCAGTCCTGGGTCTTTTACACTTTTCAATCTACACCTAGTCCCTTGGCAAACTAATAAAGTCATTTGGGTTTCCCCATCATCTCTATGCTGATGACACAAATCTATCTTTCCTCCCCAGACCTCTCCCCTTCCCTCCTGTCCTAGGTATCTAACTGTGTGTCTGTTGTGCCTACCTGGATGTCTCTCGTCATCTCAAACTTAACCTTAACAAAATCGATCTAGTAATTTTCCCTCCCTCTCCAGCCAGCCCTATCCCAGATATTGCCGTCACTGTTAACAGCTCCACCATCATACCAACCCCTAGAGCACTCTGCCTGGGGGTTCACATTCGACTCCACCTTATCCTTCATTCCCCACATTCAGTCACTCTCCAACTCATGCCGTGTCCACCCTCAAAACATCTCTAGAATCCTACTTTTTCTCACCCAAGACACTACTAAAGCTCTAATCCAAACACTCAACATGTCCCATCGTTACTATTGTAACTCACTACTAATTGTCCTTCCTCTCACCCAACTAACCCCACTACAGTCCATAATAAACTCTGCTGCAAGACTAATCTACCTCACTCATCGCTTCTCTAACACCACTTCCCCTTTCCAGTCCCTACACTGGCTCCCATTAGCATATAGAATTAAATTCTGATGCTAACTTACAGAGCCCTTAGTAACACTGCACCCCACTATATTTCATCTCTCATTTCCAAATACACTCCAACTCGCCATCTTCGATTTGCACACGACTTTCTCCTCTCTACAGCTCTCATTACATCCTTCTACTTCCGCCTACAGGACTTCTCCCGTGCTGCACCTAAGCTCTGGAATTCGCTCCCCCGTCCCATCAGACTCTCCCCCATCCTTCAGGCCTTCAGACACTCCCTGGAAACCTCTTCAGGGAAGCCTATCAACTACCTCCATAACCGTTACAAGCATGGTCAGACCAACAGCCTGTCCAGATACTGCTCACTCTCATTTCCTTCTAAAATTCACTCTTCCACCTACTTCCCCATCACAACCTCATTGTTCATTCTTTCCACCCAAACAGAACTACCGCTTTCCTCGACCACTACACTCAATAGCACTTTTTTCTCCCTCCCAATGACTGACAGTTCATGTGGCAGGAGGTATTTACACCCCATAGCACTTACTCCTTCTATGTCCAACCTATCTTCCTCTAGAATGTAAGCTCTCATTAGCAGGGTCCTCTGACCTTTTTGTTTCCATAGTCGATTTGTACTATTTAATATCTTTGTATGTCCACTCCCTATTGTACAGCGCTGTGGAATAAGCTGGCGTTATATAAAGAATAATAATAATCTTTGTTGCAAGTTTGATGACAAATCTACAGACAAGACCCATTAGTTTACCTTATAGTCAGGTGAAAAAGAAATTACACCCTCTTTGAATTTTATGGTTTTACATATCAGGACATAATAACAATTGTTAGCAACACATGACCTATTACACCGTGTCATGATTTATTTAACAAAAATAAAGCCAAAATGGAGAAGCCATGTGCGAAAAACTAAGTACACCTTATGATTCAATAGCTTGTAGAACCACCTTTACCAGCAAAAACTTGAAGTAATCGTTTTCTGTATGACTTTATCTGTATCTCACATTGTTGTGGAGGAATTTTGGCCCACTCTGCTTTACAACGTTGCTTCAGTTGATTGAGGTTTGCAGGCATTGTTTATGCACAGCTCTCTTAAGGTCCCGTCACAGCATTTCAATCAGGTTGAGGTCTAGACTTTCACTGGGCCATTGCAACACCTTGATTCTTTTCTTTTTCAGCCATTTTGTTGTAGATCTGCTGGTGTGCTTGGGATCATTGTCCTGTTTCATGACCCAATTTCGGCCAAGCTTTAGCTGTCAGACAGATGGCCTCACATTTGAGTCTAGAATACTTTGGTATACAGAGGAGTTCATGGTTGACTCTATGACTGCAAGGTTCCCAGGTCCTGTGGCTGCAAAACAAGCCCAAATTATCACCCCTCCACCACAGTGCTTGATAGTTGGTATGAGGTGTTTGTGCTGATATGGTGTGTTTAGTTTTCACCAAACATGGCACTATGCATTATGGCTAAACAGGTCCACTTTGGTCTAGTCTGTCCAAAGGACATTGTTCAGATGCAGCTTTGCAAACCTTAGCCATGCTGCCATGTTCTTTTTAGAGAGAAGAGGCTTTCTGTCACTCCCATTCACCTGTGACCCCTTCTCCTCATTGGTCTGCACGCCTTTATCTACCTTCTCTGCCATCTTACCTGTGCTCGATCTTCGTGCTTCTGAGTCGCAGCTTCTGATCCTCAGCTTTTCCAGTTTCCTGTATGCTGAATCTTGGCATGTCCTGACCTTGCTTCTCGTCTGCTGACTTGATCATCCCTCCGACTTCGACCCAGCTTGTCTTCTGACCACGCTTCTATCTATACCCCTAGGATCTCCTCCTGTGTGGTTCCAACCTTCTTTGTCAGCCGCAGGTTCCAGTTCGCAACAAGCATCCATCCAGCCGCCTTCTATCTGTGAGTCCTGCTAGCTTAAACATCCTTGTCGACTTCTCACACCTCAGGCCTTCCGACTGGTTGAGGTTGGTGTTGTCGGTTCTATGACCTCCGCCTTGTACCTCTGACTAGTCTAGGGTGTGATTAGGGCTTGCGTGACTCCTTTCCTCTTGCCTGTCCGACTTGTCGAGGGCGTCACAGGTCGTAGCTTCTAAGACCTCCGTCTCCGCACTTTCTGACAAGTCGAAAGTTTGGGAGTCGAAGACTTCACCTCCGAGCCCCGGGAGTCGAATACATTTTCTCCGACTTCACCTCTGAGCCCCGGGAGTCGAATAATTATCTCCGAGTTCACCGTCAAGCCCTGGGAGTCGAATACTAAATCTCCGACTTCACTTTCTAACCTTGGGAGTCAACCTCTATATCTCCGACTTCATTCCTGAGCCTCAAGAGTCGAATTCTATTTCTACAACTGCCTCCTGATCTAACCTTTCGACTATCTCCAAAGACTTGGTCGTAGAACTGAACTCTCTCCTCTTTCCTCCTGCATTAGGCTCCAGTTGTTGCCTTCATTCCTTTCTGCTCTAGAACCTAGCTTGACTGTAAAGCTTGACACTTTCTCCTGGCAACCCTTCCAAACAAACCATACCTGTTCAGTCTTTTTCTAATGGTACTGTCATGAACTTTAACATGCTAACTGAGGCCTGTTTTTTTTGCAATTTCTCTGAGCATTGCACGGTCTGACCTTGGGGTGACTTTGTTGGGACATCCACTCCTGGAAAGATTGGCAACTGTCTTGAATGTTTTCCACTTTTGAAAGAGCATTTTTTTTTAAATTGAATCCGATTCTGGATTCCCCGAACGGCGTGCAGCTGTATGGGGAGCATGGAATTCCATGACGGTCCTGGTATGTCATCGGTCTTTAAAGCAAATCCAGCCATGACGTACCAGGTCCGTCAAGGGTCCTTAAGGGGTTAACACACACACCTGATCACACCAGCAAACTGCTAAAACTTTGGCTTTTATAGAGGTGGTCACACTTCCTGATGATCAGTTAATCAAAGGCATTTGATTAGCAGCACCTGTCTGCTACTTATCATTTTAATTCCTATGGAAGCAGTAAGGGTGTACATGGTTTTACACATATGGCTTCTCCATTTTGGCTTTATTTTTGTTAAATAAATCATGACACAGTGTAATATGTCATGTGTTGTTCGTTTGAGGTTGTATTTACCTAATTTTTAGACCTGCAAAGGAACAGATTATTGTTATTATATCCTGAAATGTAAAACCAGAATTCAAAGAGGGTTTACTTTCTTTTTCACCCAACTGTACGTGTCCAAAGATAGTTGCCCTAAGTGGTTTCATTTTTTCAGTAATGGATTGCATGCTTATAGTCCTACTGCAGAGGACATTTGTGGGGTTCTTGTTAGATAGCCAGTATTATCCAACATTCATATTTTTGGTGGGAACAATTTATTACCTGTTTACGATGTAGTACTTTATAATACTATTGGCATGACTTCACCTATTTTCAGTACATAATAGCGTCTATATTAGATTTAGTTGGTATTTACCACTCTATTAGTAGGGTGTATTATAATTCTATATACTTTTCACATCTACACTATATTTTGCTTCTTTACACATCTCAGTATCATTTTATTAGATAATAATACACATTTTGCCAATTTCATGTGACACATGCTATATGGTATTTTTTTATCAGTTATTTTTTACGACAAATGTGTGGCTGCATATTATAGACAGATCAGCTTAATGGGTATAATAGCTTGATGTGGATTATACTAACTTTTCAGTAACATTTTTAGTTAGAATAGGTGAATATGTACCCTTCTATGTCTGGCTCTCATTGTTAGTTCCAAAGATAGACTGCATATATAGCTGGTACATTTATTAACAGATATGTGTTCCGATGTGGAGTTATAGTGGTATAGATATACTATTGTTCTGATTCTGTGGTGTTTTTGTACATTTGTGGTTAATAAACGTATTAGGTTGGTTTTGTGGTGTCTGCATTAGCGCTCTGATAATTATATTTCGTATTTGACTGGACCATAGCTTTGTCTATTTAAGTCTGTGGGTTAGAGGACTTATATTAGAGCTGCTTCTGTAATATCTTGTCTCATGTCGATCCCTTCCATTTATAGTGCCATATTTCTTTAAATTTTTTTAATTACAAGTCTGTTCCTCATGGCTGAATTACTGAGGTTCTGCATTGTATAATGGGAGCCTGAAGAAAGAAGAATGGTAAGTTAACTATTTGAGTGCTATGGTCCTATTTATTTGTCCCATTTCACTCTGGGCAATCAGTGGATTAGTTGCCTAAACTGCACTCAATGGTATAATACGTAACATAAATAACGTGAGAAATATATTAAGGTATTGCATTCACATGACTCTGTGGTCAAAGATGAAAACGACTATAGACACCAGAATGGACTTCTAGTCCCTTTTGGTGTGTATAGTCAATTGTAGCTTTGATAAAGCAGCTTCTTTTGCTGCGAAACGCGTTAGCGTTACAGTGTACTATTGATTCTTTATTGGTTTTAAATATACCTTCTTTTATTGATTAAACATTGACATCTTGGACTTGGCTGTTTGTCTGGAGCTGTGTTTCTTTGTTGCTGATCAGCAGGATTCCGAGTGGAGACGGAAGTAATTTCTCCACTAGCGCATGAGTCAGATGGACTGATAACAGCCTTCTGACCACAGAGTCATGTGAGTGCAATAACTTAATATATTTCTCACGTTATTTTTGTTACATATTATACCACTGGACGCTCTCTTGTTTTTTATTTTTCTGTTTGTCACTACATTTGCTAAACTGCACTCAGTCCTTCTTTTTCCCATTAGACCCTTTCTGGGATAATCTATTTTTCTAACTTTTCTTTCTTCCACATTTCTCTTACGTCCAATATGGAAAACAGGTACCATGGGGTTGAGTTCAGTGTCCTGCATGGCAGAGCATATCACAAAGGATGGTCTTTGAGGTGGAGACTCCATCCAGCTCAAACTACCAAACCCCCGCTGCCCACTAACTCCCTGAATTCACGTGTCAAGCTGGATGGCGCGGTCATCCTCTTAGTCTATTTTAGGGTTGTTATTATTTTCCTATTAGATAGGGAGCTGTATAATCCCCCATTAGGTGGGTTAACATCACTGGGCTTCTCTGGAGTGGATTGCTCAGTTCATAGGTGCTTTTGTGGTCCTCTTGGTGCCAAGTTTGCCCTCATGACAAGGTGTCCTGAGACTGTGTCCTTCATCTATGGTGGTAACCTGAAGAAAGACTGATGAGTAACCCTGTGAGTGCCTTGGTCTATTTTGTCCCGCTTTGTGTGCTCCTCCATACAGGGGCTGATGTGAGCATGTTTAGGCTCTGGCACTCGCTATATCTTTATGACTCTTATCTTTCCTTGATGGGCTTTGGAGTGATGATGGCTGCCTTGTTCTATGAGACTAAGCCTTTCTCTGCTGTTAGTGCTATTTGTTATGTTTGGGTGCTTTTGGGGGGACTTATTATCTTAGTTTTTAGACCTCCTGATGTTCCCTGGGGGTTTTGGGTCTTTTGCTAACTGTAGTTTTAGTATAGCTGGCCCTTTATGAACACGAGCCCTACCATTGCCTTCTTTGCTCCATTGACTTCTATGGGAAAAAAATTTCAGGGTCCTCTCTGAACTGCAACGGTCAGAGAGGGCTCAGTTTTCTTGTCTCCTCATGCCCAATCATCTGGTCCATTTTCTGAGTGTCCAGGGGGGCATGGCAAATCGTGAAAGGTGTGGGTGTTGCTAGAGAACAAGAAACAGAAGACTAGAGTACCCAGAATGCCAGCTTCCTGGGCTTTCTTCCGATTGGCTGGAAATTTTCTGGTGGCCATCTTCTCTCTTGCATATCCTATGCAGAGGCTGATTCTCTCTTTTCTCTCCTCCTCCGGATTAACCCTTGCTTGCCAGATAAGAGTGTTTCTGGGTTATTTGGTTTATTTTATTCTGGGGATATTTATCTGGTCTTTACTAATGTTTGGGACTTTTTCATAGAAAATATGTCAGAAGGACATGGGGGGTAAATCCAAAGCAAAGGATTCAGGGGCTTCTTTTATCCCCTCACACATTGCTTCTCTTGCCAGATGGGTCTACCTAGAGAATATTCAGGGTCTATATGCCCCTCATGTGCAGTGACCCCTACTACTCCACTGGGCCAATCATGTGGATTGTCCCCTACTACTCCACCTGGCCCATCCAGCAATGATCAAGAGCCTCCATGGATTAAAACACTATCTTCAATGACCCACATTTCTTCCTCTACCCAGTGGGTGCTTTACTCTTGGAAGCCTATACCCACCTTTAAACAGATTTGCCCCTGTATCCAGCGGTTATCCTTAGGTAGAGGAAGAGTTACCCTCAGATGATGATGGGGAATATGAGGACATGGATTATTCCTATTCCTATGAAGATTCCTATGAGACTCATCCACTCCTCTCAGTTGAGGGGCTCATCAGAGCAGTCCTGGAGACTATTCAGGTCTCTGATGCCCCTGATGGGCGAGCTCCCTCTTGAGCTCCCAGTGGTGTAAGAAGTCTTCTCCTGTGTTTACATCAATATGGATGAGTGGAAGACTCCTGATAAAAGGCTTTTCATCAGTAAGTGCTTTTCTCCTATGTCCAATATGGAACACATGTACCATGTGGTTGAGTCCCTCCTTTGGAGGGCAGGACACAACTCAAAAGATAGCATCTTATAGGTGGAGACTCCCAGCAACTCTTCCAGATTAACCCCTCACTTATAGCTCCCAGTATGAATGTGTTCCCTGTGGTGAATGGATGGAGCAGAAACACACTTAGCTTTTTAGCTTTTTTTTATTATTTTCTGTTAGATATGGTGCTGTCAATATCTCCCCATTAGGCTGGTTACCGACTTCCCCTGGAGTGGATTGCCCAGTGTATATGTGCTGTGTGGACCCTTGCAGCCCTGTGGAGGGAATGATGCAGGCCAAGTTTTTCCTCCCATCAGAGTCTCCTGGGGCTTTGCTTATTTGTACAGTGGTAACCGGAAGATTGGTAAGTGGCCTTGGTCCACTTGTTCATATCTGGTGCCTCTCCATACAGAGGTTTTCTCTGAGCCTTTGGCTCCTGCACTCATGTTGGTTGTAATTTACTATATCTTCTCTCTCTGGAGTAAGGATGGCTGCAGATTTTAATGGATTAACCCTTTCCCTGCTGTTTACTCTCACTTGGGGAGCTGTGGACGATTTCTAGCTGCATTAACCTACTATAGTAAAGGGACAATAATGAAAGGAGTATATCACATACCCAATCAATAAATATCTTACTATTTGTTGTTATTTTAGTTCTGAAAAATAATAAAGGAAACAAGAAGAGTAGATAAAATGATGAATCAATCCATAGTAAAGTTAACCATATTATACTATTCGGAATTCTTAATCTCCCATATAAAGAGGCAAATGCCAAATTATAGAGAACCAGTACACAGATATATTAAATGGTCATATGTTATAGTCAGCTATAAAAATGATCAAATGTGCAAATATAATCTCATTCCCACTTTTTAAACCATGAGGAAATGTGGGTTGAAGCAGAAAGATCCACTTATTTTCCTTCAATTCTCTTTTCAATTTCGTCACCTCTAGTACCCATAGATATGTGTTCCAATCCTGAAATTTTAAATGTATTGGGATCACCCTCCATGTGCCCCAAAAAATGTCTGGAAACAGAAGTCAGTTTTTATTTGCTTGATGGCCTTTTTGTGCATTCCTAATATCGTCTAGATGTTCCCTTGACCGATCCCTGATGCATCTTCTAGTCATACCCACATATTTCTTGTCACATGAACAGGACACAAAGTACAAAACTCCTTTGTTATTGCAATTAAAACATTTATGTAGACTGTGTCGTGAGCCAAACCTGTTCACTACTGATCTAAACTTTTTCATGTAAGGGCATACAGAATAATAGCCACATGCATAAGTGTCAGTCACTTTCTTGTGACTGTTAAATATTCTGTCCTGCAAATTAGGGGATTGCCGACAGCAGGTTGAAATTTTGTCCCCCAATTTTTCATTCAAATCAATATCTGTCAATAAGACAGGAAGATGGTTATTCAAAATCTTGAAAATCTGGGTCTGTTGATTATTATGGGTCCAAGTGTTTATTGTGCCCTACTTACATCTGCCTAATCCGAGCTGACAATAATATAATATGTAGCTGTCTCTGCGCTAAGCACAATTAGCAGGACAACTGCTCACAACTTTTGTGGCATGACTGTTTGCCTGTGAAAATTGGCAGACACTTGTTCTCACACTGAGGGAGAACACTATTTAGTGGCCAGCATAGAAACATTAAATATGGTTAAGTGTAAGGAAAACTGGCAAAAGAATATCGTGTTTCCTTTGCAAATTGTTTTTATATGTTGTTAATTAGCTGAGCTCTTTTTTAATGTTATATTAATTAATGTTACATTTTAGCATTGCTCCTCTTACTCTGTTGTCCAATTGCCTGTTAGGGGTGGGTCTGATGCTGTCTGTATTTTCTTGTTTCTTTTGATCTATATCATCATGTAATATTTACCCTATAAGCGTGAAAATGAGATTCAAACTCTAGCAAATGGGGTGCTCCCATATTCAGGACAAGTAAATACATTAATTTAAGCTGGTGAGATGGCTCAGTTGGTTAAGGCACCAGCTGTAGAATCTGTTTAAACCGCAAGATCACTGGTTCTAGTCTCGGCAACGTCAGCTCAGCCTTTCACCCTTCTGAGGTAGCTATAAAAAAAAAAAAAAAAAAAAAAGAGTCCAGGACGTACTTGAAAACAGATAATCTCAATGTATTCTTTCTGGTAAATTACTTTCACAAAAAAAAAAATCTGGGGGCAGAGTTGTCCAAGTTCACCTCTCAAGGACCAGGATGTACAGGTTTCCCTGATTAAACAAAGGTGAGTTAGTCAGTGGCTCTTTGGTCCACTTGTGCTCAGACCGGTAAATCCTTACCTCCTGGCCTGTTGGTGGCCATTGGGACTGAACTTGGACAGTCCTGATCTGGGGGTATTTTCCTTCAGATGCATTAATAGTGTACAAATCATGACAGGGAACCCTATGAATTTTTTTTTCTTCATAAATATTTGTCTCATTTTTATATTATAATCAAACTAAATGATGAGTTATACATATGAATACTTATTCTTAAGTATTCATATGTATAAACCAATATTCATATGTATAACTCATCATTTAGTTTGATTATAATATAAAAAAAGAGACAAAACTGTATATAATATGTATCTGTATACTAAATGAATTAGAGGGAATATATGGTTAAACAATGGCATACTCAAAAGGCCAAAATTGCTCTGGTCCTTTAGTGTAAACCCCACTGGTCCTTAAGGGGTTAATACCACTGGTGATGGTGTAACTTTATATGCCACTTTCACAAACTGCCTTCTCAGGAGTAGAAGGATCATCATTTATTGCACATACTGCAGCAACCATGGCTGCAGTACATTTTTGCACTAACTCTTTACTAACACGGCCCACTCACTACACAATTTCTACTACTTTTCCCCTGCCTCTAGTGCATTTGCTGGACATTGTCAAAGTAATGTGGATTTTAACAGCATATACACAACAGAACTGTTTGTGTGTGATGTATTACCTTTCACAAAACACTGTATCATGTAAGTCTCTGTCATGATTGGCCTCAGTCACAGCCTATGTCAGAGTCCCGCTTCTTCTGGTTATTGTAGAAGTCACTGTCAATTGTACTTACCTGTATCTGACTACAAAATATATCTGACAGTCACAGTATCTGCCAGCTCAGGAAAGAACTCAGTCAAACAAGATTTTGGGGTATTTTGTGTAAATCTCCTTTCTCCCTTGACACCCCTGGAGCCCCCATGCTCCCCAAACACAGAGAACACATTACCTGTCCAACAGGCTCCCTAAATTAAATTCCAGCTCCCCATTATTTTCCTCCCTTCTCTAATTGCAAAATTGTGATGCTTTCTCCCTCTCTCCCAAACACAGAATGACAAGCTGTGGGAAGCTTAAAACTCTTTTATACTATCCCAGAAGGCAAACTTTCCTCGTGGTGGTGGTGTGTGTGTGTGTGAGTGTGGGGAGCGGGATTCATTCTTACCATTCCTTTGAATACAATGATCAAGTAAGAAAAAAGTGGAAAATCTGCACTTTCATGAAAATGTTTCTGCATACGCATGAAGTACATTTTATGCCTATTTTGCTTTTGAGGCAAAATGTTTTGGCCATCCCTACTGTTAAATGTCCCTGAGGACAGTTTTGAGTACTAGACTTGAACACCACCAAAAATGCCTTCAACTACAACACATACCATTTGTTTGAATTCCTTAGCAGAGAGAAGAAAAGCTGATATCATCTCTACTTTTGCTTGTGAATGAACTGTAGTATATTACAGGTTTTGCCAGTTTTGTAACCTGTAGCCTACTTCCTCCTGAACCTTGTTACAGGAAAGTCAGAAGCATATGCACAACGTAAGACTAAGGGTCATATTCAGAAAACTAAAATGGAGCAAATTTGGGGTAAATCAACAGCACAACAGGAAAGAAATATCATTTTACATCAATTTAAATCATTGGGTATTTAATTCTGTGAATGCAAAAGAGATATCCAAAGAATTGCTAAGCAAATGTAACCCCTTCAGTGCTAGCAAGGTCTTTAACACATCGCAAAGCAATGCATTGTAGGACTTTTTTGCATACAACAGGTTACAAAATTCATTGAAACCCATGGGAATTTTGTACATTTTATTTATCCCATACAGTGTAGTTGGTTTGCTCCTGATTTGGTAATCTTTGCCTTTATACGTAATGCACATTGATATAAAAGACCCCCAAGTGTCCCTTATTAAGAGGGACAGTCCCTCTTTGAGATCCAAATCCCTCTGTCCCTCTATCCCACCCTTGTGTCCATCTTTTAGGAGATCAGACTGTGTGGTGTATATATACTGTAAGTGCATCATATTTCTCCACAGCAATAAACTCACGTTAATGTTTGTATAAACGTCAATATTTGTGTATAGAAATTAGTGTGTGTAAATAAAATACTTTGGTCTTGCTCTAAATCATTTATTCAGTTACACATAGAGCTCTCAATAGATCATGAAATAACCGAAAAATTCTCTGCAATGCCCTGACCACCAGCCACACCCAAATGTAAGTGTCCCTCTTTGGCCATTTGAAATGTTGGGAGGTAGGTGGGCCTGACGTATAATGGCAAAATAAAATATTTTGAGGTAAAACCAATTGCACCAAAGGCAACAAATAAACATTCACCAGATGACCATTAATTTAAATGGAAAGTTTGATCCATATGCATTAAAGACCTTTATATAGCATTTATGCAATATGTTGGATACCTCTTGGGCACTCTAAGGGCCATATGTTCAAAGAAGTAGTGAAATGGCTTTTGTCGTTTGTAACAACTTTTCAAAGTACAGTGTCTTTGGGATCATTGATATTTTCAGAGAGTGTCGGTCGTGATCTTTGTCCTGATTGAAATTGTTGTATGTAACAACAAAAAATGTCTTACCTAATGACAAAAATGTCTTAACTAATGACAAAAATGCCAGTCAGTTCTGGAGTTGTGTCGTACATAACGGACATTACTAGTTTTTTGTCGTATACTCTATAGAGAATATGTCGTTCATGCATACAATTACTTATTTTTGTCTTTCATATGACATTTTTTTGTTGTTATCCCATTGAACATACAGCCCTTAGTGTTAAAAGCTTAATTTCAAGGGTTAGTAATGTCTAACATTAACAAAACCTAATATTGTAGGTATTCAAAAAATAATCTTACTGGGACAAGTTCTATCTCTCAAACATTTATGGTTTGAGAGATATATACGCTTAAAGTTTTCCCCTTTTGCTGACAAGCTGTAAAGCTGTCAGCAGTGGATTTGAGTCATATGACTCAGGCGGACTCAGGCAACTCTTCAGCGATATCTAAAAACAGATGCTTCACTGGAACGATCTACAAAGTGTGCTTGGTTTGCAAGCACACTTTTCAAGCTCACTTTGCAGACCTTTCCACTGAAGTATTTGTTTTTCTATAACTTTCATTCAGCTCTGCTGAAGAGCTGCTGGCCGGTCTGGTACCAGTATCTCATGATGATCGCTAGATGCTGACGTCTGGAAAAGGGGAAGAAGGGGGTAACTTTAAGCGCTTATATCTCTCAAACCATAAAGGTTTGAGCGATCGAACTTATCCCAGTAAGATTATTTTTTGAATGCCTACAATATTTGTTAATGTTAGACATTACTAACCCTTTAAGTCAAACGGAAGTTAAATTTGTTCCCTAGTCAGTGGGCCCCAGAATTGCTTCATTTGGCCATATTTAAAAAGCAAAAGACACTCAGTTCTGGCGCAAACAAGGAGAAATTCAAATTTCCAGTGAATTAATTGGAGCTTTTAACCAATTGAATCCTAGAGAAGTGCTTCTCAATGTGTTGGAAACCTCTATAGCGTACAAAGGTTTAAAAGACACAAAATCAAAAGACAGGAGAGCACAAAGGGAGAATAGATCTAAGAGTAGTATTTATTAAAGTTTGGTATAACAAAAAATAAAAATCCCTTCACCCTTCAGGGTGTACACTCACAGGATGGATATCATATAAGCGCCCATAACGCCAAACAGATCCACCGATCCGGAGACGCTGCTCCCAGCACTGCCACAGGCTTCCTCACGCTTCTAGCAACCGATTCCACACGGATGACGTCACTTCCGGTTTCGTCGCTGCGATGCGTCTCAAGCCTCACTCCTGCACCAGAACTCAATGCGTCCTCCAGTCTTCACGGATCACAGCACCTTCTCAACGATCGTTTCGTGGACCAAGTCCACTTTGTCAAGAGATGGTGCACAATACTAATCCCACCATATTTATACATTTTCACAAAATAATTAACAATATAAAATATATATATAACTGGGACAAACATCATTCCTACAGTCATAATAATTCACA
Organism: Rhinophrynus dorsalis; assembly: GCA_037306005.1. Taxonomy (NCBI): domain Eukaryota; kingdom Metazoa; phylum Chordata; class Amphibia; order Anura; family Rhinophrynidae; genus Rhinophrynus; species Rhinophrynus dorsalis. The sequence goes on along the minus strand of CM074720.1, from coordinate 224,676,144 downwards.
ATGGAATTAAAATCTATTAAAATGAAATAAAATCATATAAGAAGCAACATACTCAAAATATACATGAATAACAATTTAAATGCTTATTGTCAGATCTATATAAATTATAAATCCACAAACCTGAATCCAGGATGGCATGCAGAGAACTTTAATTATCCAATATCTAAAAAAGAAAATATATTACTTAACAATTATAAATATAAATATACATAAAAAATGTATATAATTAAAACCATTTATTGACACCACATTATATAATTAAAAACAATACATGTCAATTTCTTCATTGATGCCACCTGGTTTCAGTGTCTGCAGTTTATGTATCCAATAAGACTCCCTCTGGCAAAGTTTCCTAAAACGGTCACCTCCTCTAATACTCATAGGGATTTGCTCAATCCCTGTGATCTGTAAACTCTTAACGTCACCACCCTGACACTCCAAGAAGTGTCTAGAAACAGCATGTTGAACTGATTTCTTAATAATATTTCTCCTGTGCTCTCTAAAACGGTCCTTTAAGCACCGAACTGTTCTTCCAACGTATTGTTTACCACATCTACAGCTCAAAATATACACAACATAATTAGAGCAACAAGTAATATTACTCTCAATCTTATAAGTCTGATCATTCTTATTGGATGTAAATTCATCTGTTACCCTCAAAAATCCACAAGTCACACATCTATTATGTTTGCATCGAAAGCAACCTTTTTTCCCAACCAATATAGATTCCTTATTAGCACCATTTTTAAGTAAACTAGGGGCCAAAATATTTTTCAAATTTCGTGCTTTTTTAAAAATCATCTTAGGTTTTCTGGGTAGATTATCTCCTAAAATAGGGTCACACCTCAAGACACCCCAATGTTTATTAATAACCTTCCCTATCTTAGTAGCTGCCACATTATATTTAGTAACGAAGGGTACAAAATCTTTCTTTCCTCTCTTAGTATTCTTACCCCCCTTACTACTTCCTTGCAGTCCATCTAATTCTTTATTAGCTTTCTTCTGTACTAGAAGTAATTCTCTTTCTTTCCCCTGTGCTTTCTTATAAGCTCCCATCACAATATCCTCTTTATAACCTTTCTCTAGGAAACGATTCTTTAAATCATTAGCCTGATCTTGAAAGTCTGCACCTCTACTACAGTTTCTTTTCAACCTTAAAAACTGACTATAAGGGATATTATCTATCCATCTTTTGAGATGTCCACTATTGGGATCAAGATAAGAATTTATATCGACTTGTTTATAGAAAGTCCTACTTTGAATCTTGGACTCTTCATCAATAAAAAATAAAAGGTCTAAAAATTCTATTTGTTTACTACTGTACTTATATGTAAACTGTATACCTATATCATTCTTATTGATGCAGTCCAAAAATTCAGTCAACCTGTCTTCACTACCGCTCCAAATTAATAAAATATCATCTATAAAACGGCCATAGTAAACAAGGTCCGCGCCCCATAAAGATCCCCAAATCTGGGATTCTTCCCAGAATCCCATAAACAAATTAGCGTAACTGGGCGCGAACCTTGTTCCCATGGCCGTCCCACAGATCTGCAAGTAAAACTCATTCTCAAACAAAAAATAGTTATTATTCAAAATAAACTCAATACATGTCAATAAAAATTCTCTTTGTCTCACGGGAATTCCTCCATCCTTATTCAAAAAATGCTTTACTGCCAACAATCCCAAATGATGCTTGATGTTACTATACAAAGCTGTGACATCACATGTCACCCACAGGTAGGAATCTTTCCATTGTAACCCATCAATTTTATTCAAAACATCCGAAGAATCTCTAATATAAGAACGCAAGTTTAAAACCAAAGGCTGTAAAAAATAATCAACATACTGTGACAGGTTAGATGTAATGGAATCAATACCTGCCACAATAGGACGTCCAGGGGGATTCTTAAGTGTTTTATGAATTTTAGGTAAGTGGTATATAATAGGTATTACTGGATACTGATTATATAAAAATTTTATTTCCATTTTATTAATAATCCCATCTTCAAAAGCTTTATTAAGCAAAATTAAAAGTGTCTTATTAAACTCCATAGTGGGGTCCCCATTTAATTTTCTATAAAAAGAGGTATCTCCCACAATTCTATATGCCTCCTGGATGTATTCTTTCCTATTCTGTAACACAATCCCACCACCTTTATCAGCAGATCTAAATACTAGTACTGATAAAGGTGGTGGGATTGTGTTACAGAATAGGAAAGAATACATCCAGGAGGCATATAGAATTGTGGGAGATACCTCTTTTTATAGAAAATTAAATGGGGACCCCACTATGGAGTTTAATAAGACACTTTTAATTTTGCTTAATAAAGCTTTTGAAGATGGGATTATTAATAAAATGGAAATAAAATTTTTATATAATCAGTATCCAGTAATACCTATTATATACCACTTACCTAAAATTCATAAAACACTTAAGAATCCCCCTGGACGTCCTATTGTGGCAGGTATTGATTCCATTACATCTAACCTGTCACAGTATGTTGATTATTTTTTACAGCCTTTGGTTTTAAACTTGCGTTCTTATATTAGAGATTCTTCGGATGTTTTGAATAAAATTGATGGGTTACAATGGAAAGATTCCTACCTGTGGGTGACATGTGATGTCACAGCTTTGTATAGTAACATCAAGCATCATTTGGGATTGTTGGCAGTAAAGCATTTTTTGAATAAGGATGGAGGAATTCCCGTGAGACAAAGAGAATTTTTATTGACATGTATTGAGTTTATTTTGAACAATAACTATTTTTTGTTTGAGAATGAGTTTTACTTGCAGATCTGTGGGACGGCCATGGGAACAAGGTTCGCGCCCAGTTACGCTAATTTGTTTATGGGATTCTGGGAAGAATCCCAGATTTGGGGATCTTTATGGGGCGCGGACCTTGTTTACTATGGCCGTTTTATAGATGATATTTTATTAATTTGGAGCGGTAGTGAAGACAGGTTGACTGAATTTTTGGACTGCATCAATAAGAATGATATAGGTATACAGTTTACATATAAGTACAGTAGTAAACAAATAGAATTTTTAGACCTTTTATTTTTTATTGATGAAGAGTCCAAGATTCAAAGTAGGACTTTCTATAAACAAGTCGATATAAATTCTTATCTTGATCCCAATAGTGGACATCTCAAAAGATGGATAGATAATATCCCTTATAGTCAGTTTTAAGGTTGAAAAGAAACTGTAGTAGAGGTGCAGACTTTCAAGATCAGGCTAATGATTTAAAGAATCGTTTCCTAGAGAAAGGTTATAAAGAGGATATTGTGATGGGAGCTTATAAGAAAGCACAGGGGAAAGAAAGAGAATTACTTCTAGTACAGAAGAAAGCTAATAAAGAATTAGATGGACTGCAAGGAAGTAGTAAGGGGGGTAAGAATACTAAGAGAGGAAAGAAAGATTTTGTACCCTTCGTTACTAAATATAATGTGGCAGCTACTAAGATAGGGAAGGTTATTAATAAACATTGGGGTGTCTTGAGGTGTGACCCTATTTTAGGAGATAATCTACCCAGAAAACCTAAGATGATTTTTAAAAAAGCACGAAATTTGAAAAATATTTTGGCCCCTAGTTTACTTAAAAATGGTGCTAATAAGGAATCTATATTGGTTGGGAAAAAAGGTTGCTTTCGATGCAAACATAATAGATGTGTGACTTGTGGATTTTTGAGGGTAACAGATGAATTTACATCCAATAAGAATGATCAGACTTATAAGATTGAGAGTAATATTACTTGTTGCTCTAATTATGTTGTGTATATTTTGAGCTGTAGATGTGGTAAACAATACGTTGGAAGAACAGTTCGGTGCTTAAAGGACCGTTTTAGAGAGCACAGGAGAAATATTATTAAGAAATCAGTTCAACATGCTGTTTCTAGACACTTCTTGGAGTGTCAGGGTGGTGACGTTAAGAGTTTACAGATCACAGGGATTGAGCAAATCCCTATGAGTATTAGAGGAGGTGACCGTTTTAGGAAACTTTGCCAGAGGGAGTCTTATTGGATACATAAACTGCAGACACTGAAACCAGGTGGCATCAATGAAGAAATTGACATGTATTGTTTTTAATTATATAATGTGGTGTCAATAAATGGTTTTAATTATATACATTTTTTATGTATATTTATATTTATAATTTTTAAGTAATATATTTTCTTTTTTAGATATTGGATAATTAAAGTTCTCTGCATGCCATCCTGGATTCAGGTTTGTGGATTTATAATTTATATAGATCTGACAATAAGCATTTAAATTGTTATTCATGTATATTTTGAGTATGTTGCTTCTTATATGATTTTATTTCATTTTAATAGATTTTAATTCCATTGTGAATTATTATGACTGTAGGAATGATGTTTGTCCCAGTTATATATATATTTTATATTGTTAATTATTTTGTGAAAATGTATAAATATGGTGGGATTAGTATTGTGCACCATCTCTTGACAAAGTGGACTTGGTCCACGAAACGATCGTTGAGAAGGTGCTGTGATCCGTGAAGACTGGAGGACGCATTGAGTTCTGGTGCAGGAGTGAGGCTTGAGACGCATCGCAGCGACGAAACCGGAAGTGACGTCATCCGTGTGGAATCGGTTGCTAGAAGCGTGAGGAAGCCTGTGGCAGTGCTGGGAGCAGCGTCTCCGGATCGGTGGATCTGTTTGGCGTTATGGGCGCTTATATGATATCCATCCTGTGAGTGTACACCCTGAAGGGTGAAGGGATTTTTATTTTTTGTTATACCAAACTTTAATAAATACTACTCTTAGATCTATTCTCCCTTTGTGCTCTCCTGTCTTTTGATTTTGTGCATTCAGGTTTCTTGGAGCCTTTACAAGCAGGCACAGCTTGTATTAACAGGATCAGAGCATTGGGGATTATTTCTGTGGACTCTATATGGACTTATTAAGATTAGATTTGAGCACTGTATAGATATTTGATATAAAGGTTTAAAAGAGCCAATTAACCCCTTAGCGTCCTGCCACGCACGATGCCGGCACTTAACGCCCGTCAAACTTTTATTCCCCATTGCTCTGAAAGACTTCCTATACGTACAAGTACATCCATTGTCAGGATGGCGTTATATAAATGGCAATTTTTGGCAATTTTTATTTCTCAGGTCAGTTGGTTCACTCCAGAATTGCACTTGTTTAGAATATTGAATATAGCACATAGGGCCCATATTCATCAAGGTAAAGAGGTACAATTCTGGGCCAAACTAAGTGCACTATAGGGGAGAAATGGATATCCCCATTGATCTAAAATTTTGAATGCTAGAGAGGTCTCCAATAAATTGCTTCTCAATATGTTGGACACCTCTCTAGCATTCAAGTGGTTAAAGTGATAGTAATGTTTCATAATAAAAGCAGCTCTAATTAATCATCATAGTATTTGGACTTTGGAGAGTGTTATTTCAATTCTGTCAGAGTTGTAGTTCCAGAGTAATTCAATGACAAAGTGTCCCCCTCCCGCCCCTTTTACTGATGTAACACTATTCAGCCAGATCAGAAGGGAGGTGCCCAGGTAGACTGCAGAGAGGGACAATCTTCAATTAAGATAAGGGAAAAACCTGAAAAGCTTGTCAAGGGGGGCAGGGCTTTCATTGTTTTCATAGGAATAAGAGTGTCGCCTACTGTTATCTGTCCAGTCTATGGACTGCATTCCACATCTGAGAAGAGATTGTTTACAGTAGGTAAAAGGGGCGGGAGGGGAAACTTTGCCTGTGAATATCTCATAAACCATAAAGGTTTGAGAGATAAGACTTGTATCATTCTTTATGTTTTTTTAATGCCTACAAAATAAAATAAAGTTGAAACGAAGTAGTACTATCCCTTTAAAAGCATTTTTTTAAATTAAAGATATAGTAATGATTGAAGGAAAGTTCAGCTCTGAGTCTTCTTTATACTTTTTCTAATGCATAGCGCTATATTTTAACACAGTTTTGTAGTTCAACAGCAATTCAAGTAGAAAGGATCCCCATCCCGCCTGTTTCCCCTTTGTCATGCTGCCTGTAATCGTGGTCCAGATGGAGAGCTGAGAGGGACAGTCTTCTGTAAGCAAAAGGAAAATCCTGCTGTCCTTCATCATGGGGGGATCAGGGTTTTCCTTATACTTTCTGACTGAAGACTGTCCCTCGCTGCATCTGTCCGGTCCCATGACTGGATTCCCGATTCAGTGGGAGGTGGTCAGAAGGGGCGGGATTGGGATCCTTTCTGCTTGAATTGCTATTGAACTACAAAACTGTAAGTGTTAACACTATAATGCTATACTTTAGAAAAAGTATAAAGAAGACTCGATGCTGAACTTTACTTCAAGTATTACTATCCCTTTAATGGGAATTCGTAGAATGATTGTCTGTCCCCTGTGGGACAGTTATTTTGCTCCAGATTTGCTCTTCAAACTTAGTGAATATGGCCCATTGTCTCTTGCTAGCTTTTTCATTAATAATGGCAACATGCAATAACATGAAAGATGTTTCTTTCTGGGAGGAGCAGATAAGAATTTATTTATAATTACTGTAGAATGCTCCACACTCCACTTGTCAAAAAAAAAAAAGGATATACAGTAAGCAGATGTCATGGCAATTTTAATGTGATTTCAGTGTAGACAAGTAAATAGACTCTAGAGGTATTAAGTAAGAGAGTTGGTGAATGAGCACAATAATCGATTTATAATACTTATCAAAGAAGCAACCTTAGGCCAACACTCAGATTTAAGAGCTGAAATACCAAGTGCTTGTCAGATCAAGACTAGTAATTTTGGTGGCCTGTTTGAGCATGTGCTTTAACAAAAGTAGAATTTAAATGGAAAGAAAATCATGATAGCTTGGAGGAAAGGAGGAGAAGCATGACATTAAACACAATTTAACTAGAAATCAGGTATTGCTTTGTGCTCTCCTCTGGCCTGTAAAGAGCTGTAAACTTTTTATGAAAATACTAGTGTAAAAGCCCGTGTACACGGGCCAAGGTCTGTGTAATGTTAACCCTTTGAGTGCCAGAAGGGTACGCAACGCATTGCTTTTGCAATGCATTGCGTACCCCTCTGGCACTCAAAGGGTTAAGAGGCAGCTACCTCACTGCTCTATGCCATGCACTCTTGCTTCGCCTCACTCACGCGATGCAATCATGAGTAGTAGAGACTTCCTAAACGCGGGCACTGCACATGACTGCATCGTGACAAACATCCTAGCGAATTATTATATAGGATGTATTTTCTCTTAGCAACAGTTAAGAGTTTGTTAAATGTATGTTTTCTAACAATCTGTGTGAGAGACCTTGAACCATATACTATTGATTTCTGTAGCAAAGTAATAAGATCAGAACCACCCACACACAACAGAAAATTGTGTTTTGTCGACTTTGTTGCCAACAGTTTGATTTAACCCTTTGAATGCCTATGTAGTTTTACATGAAAAAATTTGAGCTTTAATAACTTTTGCATAAAAACAAATCACCCAGTAGAGATACTCTTTTGGTTTTGTTCTCATTTTCATTAATAAAAAAATACTGCAGAAAAACAAAAGGAGAAGGGGGGGACATCTATTGTTTCTATGAATGTGACACTTATTTTATCAGCTTTTATTTACTGTAACATTTATTTCAATTCTTCAATTTCTGTGTTATCCTGTGGAGCCAATGCACTAAGATTTATCTAGCTTTGAGATATTAGTGCATAGGCTCTATAAAACAGAGGTGCTCAACCTGTGGCCCCAAAGCCAATTTATTGGCCAGGATTAAGAATTTCCCTAGTAGAGAACAGGTATGTTGATCAGATGCTCATTCAAATTGATTAACTCACCTGTGCTCTATCAGGGAATTCCTCAAATCCTGGCCTGTTAGTGGACACTAGGGCACGGTTTGAGAACCACTGCTACAGAATAACAACTGTAGATGAGATATCACTAGAGAAGTTATCTCCACTTTATCACCTCTTTATCAAACTTTAGTGCAAAACCCCCCAGGTGTATATAGAGAAGAAAAGAGAACAAGGCTAAGGGCAGAGCCTTGTTGGGTATGTATGTGGAGAGAGAAATCAGCTGAAAAAGAGAAGAGGGTATGTACTCATACAATTCCACTCAAAAATGGGAACTGGAAGCAATTTATTAGTAACTAGTTGAAGAGCCCATGTACACGGGCCACAGTGCCACCCAGCAATGGCCGCGGTGCAGTCGTGCACAGAAGAGACTGCCCGCACCGCGGCTGATATGGAGTGGGGCGCTCCGAATTCAGACCGTAGTCCTCTCTGCGCACCTTCCGGTGCACAAAGAGGACTCCGGTCTGAATTTGGAGTGCCCCGCTCCATACCAGCCATGGCGCGGGCAGTCTGTACTGCGCATGACTGTATTGCATGCAGCCATCTCTACTATGCATGATGGCTTCTGACAAACACAGACTTAGCGAGTTATAATATAGGATAAGCCTGCCTAACCCCAACTTATGAATCTACTTTCACTGACATGGTCCTCTGTGCACTACTTGTGTTAAGAGGAGAGCAGTATGCCAAGAGGAGAGCAATGTCCCCTGAGTCTTGTTAAAAAGACCCTATCACCTAAAAATATCATTGGTGATTTTCAAAGTGCATTTAAAATCACCTATTTGAGGTATTAGCCATTTATTTAAAAATATGCTTTGTGTTATTTATATTTATAGATTTAGCTAGTTATGCCATGCAGCCATTTCCTGTCTTAGCAATACATTAGCTCACCCACTTACTGACACTTGACCCTATCAGCACCAGGACATAAGAACAGTGTCAGTGAGTAGGTAAGGTAATGTAAGGTTAGGTGTTTGGACAATTGACAATTGGCAGTTTCCTGTATGAAGCTTTCATTCAGGTAAGTGCATTCCTTGCTGCATAGCTGACTTCCTCTGTGTTATGCACCTTCACTGGATCATGCCCAGTGCAGGTCTCTCTTGTTCCTCAACCACTTGTCCTCTGGTTGCCTTTTTCTGTGTTTTGCAGATTTTCCTCCAGCTGTTGCCTCAGCTGGATACTCTATGTCCTATCCTCTGGGTTATTGGACTTTGATTCCAGGGGAAGCTCCAGTCACAAAAGTTTAAAGGGAGATGGCCAGGATAAAAGTATAAATAAATGTAAAATGTGTTGACTTAAAATAACTAGTTCAACCAGTTGCACACAGTTTAAAATACCATTTCATGGTGTTTAAAGCTTGCTGCTATTGTGTGCTAACCATTCAGCGAGACTCCTGTTTGACACACCTTCAAAAAATGTTTCTATCACATTATAGCACTACAGAAAATCCCTTAATAGTTCTTTGACTCTTTGATATCAAGATAAATGGGAGGAAAGGGAAAACGCGAATGTATAATAATAGAGGGGAAGTCGAATAGGGGAAAAAAGAGGGTCAAGCACACAATGTTAATGTAGTCCAAAAGAGAAATCACCCCAATGGAAATTGATTTAAACTTGGAATTTAATCCACTGAAAATGTAGTAGGAATCGTATACCAGTTATCAGTGACAATCACTCAATACATGTTAACTGTTTCTATAATAGGATAATATTTATCTTTCATAATACATATTCTGTCTCCCCTCTCTCTTGATAATGCAATTATATTAAACTGTAAGGGCATAGTATGCTACAACAGTAGAGTCATACAGTATAGTATACCTTCATATAATCTTTAAATGAAGTTATACCATAGATCAGGGTAGCCAACCCTGGTCCCCAAGGGCTACCAACAAAGCATGTTTTCAGTATATCTCAGCTGGAGTACAGGTAGACTAATTAGTGGCTTAGTCACTTGAATTGGTTTACCTGTGCTCATTCAGGGATATACTGAAAACATGCACCGTTGGTAGCTGGAAACCCCTGCCTTAGATTTTAGATATTACACCACGGCTACATGTTGTCTGTATCCCATTATAAGAAATAAGAGAGCCCAATTTTATCTTTTCATTGAGTCCACCATTACTCTGGATGATTTACTGTATTTTGGATGCAAAGTGATTACATTAAGCAACCAGGGATTAGAAATGATTAGTTCCTTTCTCAAAACTTCATTTTCAGAAGCAATGTCTCGTCTCCTCTCCTTATAGTCATTTTGAATGCTCTAAACTCCAGCACTTAAAGGGATAGTAATACTTCATTTTAACTTTATTTTATTTTGTAGGCATTAAAAAAACACGAAGAATGATATAAGTCTTATCTCTGAAACCTTTATGGTTTAAGAGATATTCACAAAGTATCCCCCCCTGTTCAACCAGATCAGAAGGGAGATGCCCAGGTAGACTGCAGAGAGGGACAATCTTCAATTAAGATAATGGAAAAAGCTGAAAAACTTGTCAAGGGGGGAAGGGCTTTCATTGTTTTCATACAAAGAAAATTGTCCCCTTCTGTTATCTGTACTGTCATACAACCAGACTCACATCTGAGAAGAGATGGCTTACACTAGGAAAAAGGGGCGGGAGGGGAACTTTGCTTGTGAATATCTCATAAACCATAAAGGTTTGAGAGATAAGACTTATATCATTCTTCATGTTTTTTTAATGCCTACAAAATAAAATAAAGTTAAAACGAAGTGTTACTATCCCTTTAAGTCCTCCAGGGCTGGTTCAAAGATATTGGAGAAAATATTTGGCAGCTGTAGAAAGAACATGATTCTTCATGATGTCTTATAGACATTTCTGACTTTACCTACATGTTCTCCCAATCTCTTGCATAATTTTCTTGTCATCATACTTACATATTTAAGATGACAGGGACACTCAAGACAATAAATGACTTGAGTTATTTGAAAGCAAATAAAATTGTTACAATTGTGCCAGTGTGCTGTTTCTTCTGTTTGTGTATCTCAATGTTAAACATAAACCTTAAAGTATAATAAATAAATGTAACTTCCAAGCTGATCATATACTGGAACAGAAAAACAATTACCACACTGGCAACTAGCTGTTCAGTTATGCTAGTTGCCAGAATAATTACCTGGTTAATGAGAATGATACCCTGCTCCGGGGCTGACAGGCAGTAGAGAGTGCAGACATCTTTCCATAGTGATGTCTGCTCTCCTGCACTGTCAGTCCCTTTTGGACCTAAACAGCTCCCAGCAATGCCTCCTAGAGCCGGCTGGGACTGACAGTGCAGGCATGCAGACGTCACTATGGAAAGATGTGTGCGCTCTCTACTGCCTGTCAGCCCTGAAGCAGGGTATCATTCTGCTTTCTAGCAGCTTTAGCTTCTTGTACTTTCTCTTCATATCATATGCGCTCTCACAGAGAATAATTTCCCTCCATTCTTGGCATGTAGAGGGAGATGCTGGATATCTTTCCCTTGGACATTCTTATATTAATATAATAATATATGGAGTCTTTAGGCTGAGTATTATTTACAATTCCTATCCCAGAGTAGAGAGTAAAGGAGAGGGTCCTCTGACCTCTTCCTTGGGCACTATATGTATTAATATCTGTTCTGACAAGCTCTTATTAATTATGTTAAATAATTGCCCTCCCAAAAAGGGTGTGTAGAGGAAGGGGTCCAAGGAAGACATCCTATGCCACTTAATTTATTATTTTTACATTTCTCTATTGGTGGGAAAGCACTTGATCAATATCTGGTACATGAACCCCATATTGATGATTAAAATGACCCCATACTCTTTCATTCTTTCATGAATAGGAAATAAAAGTTCCCTCCCTTGGTCTAAAAATAATATGGAGTCACCTGTTATGTATTAGCGCTCTTTATCCTGAGCTCAAAACTGTATTATCTGAATACCCATGTTTATATCATGCTTTTTGTATCCTATGTCACTTCATTCCCTGTCAGAGGTTTGAGAGGATTTTGGGAAGTAGGGAAGCCAGGGGATTGGCTTGTGGGTAAGATTTTGTAGAGGTGTTTGGGTAGGGATTATTTAAAATGTCTTTTTTATTAATTATTTTTCCTTGTTTTGCATGATATGATTGTCACCCCTGGATACTAAAATCTGTACTAAATCACTAATGTCAAGCTAAGCAGAGGTATAAGGAGTCCACGCAAAGTACTCTATGACTGAAAGCACCTTCAGGGTGCTAAAATCATGGTTCAGATGTTTGGGTAAATCCAGATAGGTCACCTTATACTTTTTAATCTTCTCTGTAAAACATATCCTACCACAGCATATACACTATGTGGTCAGTGCTAGGTACTTCCCCAACAAACAGAAGTTGTTTTGATGGTGAATCAAACTCAGTACACTAGGGTGACCACATTTCCCTTCTGCCATTCCGGGACGTGGTCACCCTAGTTGCCCCATCATACCTTAAGTCCCTGGTCCTTGAATCTCCCGCGCGCTGTGCTCAGTAATGCAGAGCGCTGGGAGATGATGTCATCTCCCAGCGCTCTGTATTACTAGAGCGCTTGCCTCCAGGTAAGCTGCGTTGCCGCCCTGGATGTCAGCCTGCAAGCGGTGTGTCATATCATGGACGCCGCGAGCGGCGTCCATGATGTGACACACCACTTGCAGGCTGACATCCAGGGCGGCTTGGCTTCATTCCGGGACACTTCATTGTCCCGGTTGAAGGGGACCCGGGACGCGGGACATAGCCCTAAAATAAGGGACAGTCCCGAACGTTCCGGGACCCGTGGTCACCCTACAGTACACATGAACTGTACATGCCAGCTTGTTCTATGTACAGTGTAGAGGTGGGGAGGTAGGTTTGCACCTTAGTGATCAGAATTCGCTTCCAATCAAAGTAATTTTCCTATCAATATAAATATATTTTTAATTATTTAAAAACAGTCATTTAGGCTCTCAGATTATTAAACCACACCAGGAGTGCCTCAGTGAAGTATGTCAATCTGTTAGTATTGGTGTACTATTATAAATATAATAAAGATAGATTTAAGTCTTAGAAAGTTGTAATACATCACTCTGGCACTTATTTTGTAATTTTAATTTGTACTGAGATTTTCAAAAGAGAGTATAGAAAATAATAAAAAAAATGCATTATTGCAATAATGGTAAAACTAGGTCACATTTAAAAATAATAAAAATTCAATAAACAGGCAAAAAAAAAGCATTTGTCGACCACATGCAGCCAACTTAAGAAATCCTTGTAGAAAAAGGTTGATTGTGCCAAACAATAATGACTTTTGTAAAGAAACAGAAATAAACAGATTCACCTATTGATAAATGCCCTTCACAAAGTCTAAGAGATGGTACTGTATTAGCCATAGAAATACAGGAGGCAATTATAGTCAATAATAGCCTCCTGTACTTCACAAAGTTAACAATCTAATTTATTGAGTGTAATTGTGGAATATAATGAAATAAATAATTGCAGTACCTGGGCAAATAGCATACACAGAAGAGGTCCAACTCAGTGGGTGTACATATAGCAAAATAAATGCAGGACAATGTCCATGGATCTGTACCAATGGAAAGAACAAAGTAAATTAATAAATAAAACAAAATAAATACATTTTGTAAGTGTTGGTTCAAAGAAATAATTTTGCTTACAGTCTGCCACCATGTGGCCGAAAACCTGCAATACACTGTTATGGATCATTACAGAAAGGAATCTAAAAATTTTGGATGGTGGTTTAGCAGGTAACTGTACTGAACTTTCAGTTAATATTAGAATGGTATTTCTTTGTTATTACTTACACTCTTACCTGCTCGTTGAGTTGTGTATAAAGTGTATATAAAATGAAATATAATTGCATAGTCGATGAGGCTGAAAAAGGACGTGTCCATCAAGTCCAGCCCATGCCAAAAACACCCCTGTTGATCCAGATGAAGGCAAAAAAAAACCCTCTGGAGCAATTTCTAATTTAGCCCCAAGTGGGTAAAAAAATTCCTTCCTGACTCCACACGGCAGTCAGACATTTCCCTGGATCAACATCCTATCTGCTTTGAAGCCATCTGTCATAATTTTCAATATTGTTCTGTGCTAGATAGGCAACCGTTGCTTTTTTGAAAGCAGTTGCATTATCTGCAAGTACAAAATGCCAAGGCAAAGAATACCATAGCTTTACCGCCCTTACTGTAAAGAATCCCTCACCCTCTAAATTATACACTCTTGTACACAAGGTATTTACTACATTTTGTTTCAGGCTCTGTATGCAATTGTACATACTTCTCTCCCCCATTTTTGTACAGTGTTACATAATATGTTGGCTCTCATTAAACAAAGCTTTACAAAAACACTTTGAAATGATCACAGCCATTTACTCATCAACAAATTTAGCAGTGTATCATAGTTACATGCACCTAAACTTGGAGGAAAATGCTTTAATTTACTAAAATGTGACTCTGCTCAGAGTAATGGTGAAAAATTAATGTTGCCACCGGTTCCCAAGATGGCTTCCATGTACAGAGAGAGGACTTTTTGTGTAGCACCCTGGTGGAAGTTGGGCCTATTAATAAAACTAGAAGAAATATAATTATCTTTATAGTCCACTTGGGCAGTGTGTATAAATGAAAAATTGAGTAATTCTGGAGCAAACTAGTTGGACAGTAGTCCAGGGACAAAAAGAGTCACAAAATTCATAGATATTTAAATGGGCTCTTAAGGTGTACCTGCCACCTTGAATTAAAGTTTGCATGTTCTCATGTTGGCAAAAAACAGTAGATGAACAGTTTAGGAGATACTGTATACACAGTTTATTTCTGTATGGTGATCTCTTTAGATATGGCAGTTAATTTATAATAATGGAGCATTTAGGCATGGTTTCATATGCTAATTAAGCTATGTGCTACAATGAGAAACATTCACTTTTACTTTTTTGAAAATCTATTTATCTACTGGTCTTTTGGTCAGCGTAATACATTAGTAATACTGAATGGTGATTTCAAATGTGCAAACTTAAATTCAAGGTGTCAGGTCCACTTTAAGCTTTTGAATACTAGAGTGGTCTGCAAAGCAATGTTTTGGACACCCTCCTAGCATTCAATGGATAAAACATGAATTTAAATCAATTAGGATCCTTGTTTGTCCTCTAGTATGTATCTTTATATAGGCCCATACTTGTAGACAGCACTTACCAAAAACAGTAGTTATAGTACAGTGCAGAAAGATCAGACAGTAATAAGAGCCTGAGGCTAAAGTGTGATCACTGAGTAATTGGCAAAGAGTAAGTGCAACCAAGTCAATCATACATTGGGAAGGGTTTCTGCCCTGAAAGAGTTACGATCCAATTAGTAATAGTGACAACATACGAAGACAGTAGAAGAAAAATGATAAGTGAAGGTACAAAGTGTTTGTAAGGCATGTGCAGAATGATTTTGATGTGAATGTATGTGTGCACTAAGAGAATGTTGTTACTGTGATACCTCCTTGAGAAGGTGGCTTTTTAGTAAATGCTTGAAACTGATGAGTGTGTGTAATTGACAAATGGTGATAAGACAGGCATACCAAAGCAGAAGGGCAGAAAATGTTTGCAGCAGAGATATTTGTTGTTTCAACATTAAATTGCTTGTCCATGTTTCAGATAGGTTAGATTCCTCTGAAGATGTCTGATCAACGGGCAGAATGTGTAAGGTGAAATGTAAGATGTTTAGCACCCACTGGGACCCCAAATATGCTATCACTCAAATTATAGTTTTTGAATTATCCCAACATATTAATTTGATACTTGAATAATCTCCTACTTTATGACTGTTTGATAATACGAATATCTATCAAAACTATGGGAATGGATATATAGAAATTGAAATCCTTGGATCAAACACTGAGGCTGCTATTAAAAGTACAACAGCCTACACTAAATTGTGTCTGAATTCAGTGATCCATGACATATTAGTAATAGACCAATACTGTATTAATATAGGGTTATATAAGAACTGTAAAATATAGCTCAGATGAGCAATTACAATAAGACTTCACTTTGCAAAGTGAAAACACAATAAATGGCTCCTTAACCAATGTATTAAAACTCCGCTGGTATGAGTTATCTTGTGTAATCTATTTGATACTGTTAATGATCAATATAGCAATGTAAACCTGATGATAAAAGATCTACACAATATTTCAGATTGTGTTTTATGATAACACAGTACTTTGTTTTAGCAAATGGTCACTCTTAATAATTTTGGAACTTTAGTAACTGCTAGGTGTTACATGGTCACCATCTCACAGTTACGGATATTGATATCATCCCTGACAGCATATTCTTCTTACGGTTGGCAAGCAAGACAAGGAGTCAGGCGGTATAGTTAAGATCACCTTTATTAGAAACATATAAACAGTAATGCAAATAACAAATAACACAAAGAGGGTGATCAAAGAGACAAGCACTGTATCAGAAATAGCAGTCTTCCAATAGATCCACCACACTGTCCAAGACTAGGCCTCAGCCCACTGGAGTCTCGTGGTAAAAGGTAACGCCCAGAGGTAGCACTGACTCAGCCTGCAGTCAGTCTAGGAGAGGAATGACAATATCGTACGCAACCACGGAGACTACTGACTCACATCTGCAGTCAATAGCTAAGAGTCTGATAGAGCGGTAGGTCAGTACTAGGAAGGATGTCTGTGGAATGGGACCAACACACAGAGCGAACAGACAGAGCCCTCTAGTAAGCACCAGATAGGATAGTCAGACAAGCCAGGTCATACACGGAGCGGGTAGTCAGCCAGAGCCACAGGTTTGCACCAGATAAGATATCCACTGAAGCGTTGGTATGCAGGATGCGCAGTGGACAGAGCCCCAGGTCAACACCAGAGTGGGTAGTCAGACAAGCCAGGTCATACACAGAGCAGGTAGTCAGCCAGAAAGGATGTCTAAGCCAAATCGGAACGCACAAGGAGAATAGTCAGATAGAGCCACAGGTCAACACCAGAATTGATGGACAGACAAGCTGGGTCATACACAGGAATCAGGAATACCAAATAAATGAACTGCTCAGAACAACATGGTAAGGTTAACTGAGTCAGGACTCAGTCTGCCCTTTAAACCCCTCCTCAGGAAGTAGGTAGGAGGAGCAGCTCAGAGGGAGGAAGTAGGTAAGAGAGACTACAGGCCTCAATCACATAAAACAGAGGCCTGCAGCTGAAGCCTCACACCTGCAGATGACGCATCTAGCATTGATGCATCCAACCGTTCGTGGAAATTACTCCGGAGAGTCATTGTGAGCATCGCCAGAAGCGGTGGTGCTACAAGGTACTGTGACAATTCTTGACACAAATAGTAACTTATTTGATAATACTTGACCATTATATACGTCAGACTTTAAATAAAGTTTGCTACTGAGGAATAAGTATCCAAATGTAATGCTGGGATTTACTAATTAATCAAACAACATGTAATATGACAGTGAAGGAATATTGATACACTGTGAGGAACAGTTCAGCAGTTTGCAAACTATGGGATTTTTAATCACTGTTGTCTTTTATTACAATTTGCCCTGATTACTGTTCTTTTTTTTTTTTTTTTTTTTTTTTAAATTAATTTGTATTCAGTTAGCACAAAACAAGTTAACACACAGGATGCAAGGGAAAAGATGCTGTAATGTATACAATAAAACAAGACAACAGGGTATATATTTTATGATAGTACCAGTAATAGGTAGTAGGTAATTGAGAAATTAGCACAAGAGAAACCTAAAAGTCAGTTTCTGAGTCCCATGTGGGGCAGTTCTAACTGAAAGAAGTTTTGATATCGTAAGAAGGTGAGAAGACAGATGAGAAAGTCAATAGATAAAAGGAGGTTAGAGATGGGGGAGAAGGAGGAAAGAGGGAATAGATAGTGAAAATAAAGGGGGGTGGAGGGGAGTGAGAAAGCATGCACCAGCGTCCGAGGGAGCCAATACACAGATCTGGGAAAGGATAGCTCAGTTGAACATAGAAACATTACAGCAACACATCACGGTGATCAAACCAGATATTCATAAACTGTGTGACAGGTGTAGAGTCTCGTCCTTTAAGCAACCATGACATCTTAGGGAGTAAGAACTGATCCTCAACTTTAGCAGCCCCGGCCTTGAGCGAGGGTGGCAACGTGGTTTTCCATCCCAAGGGGATGAGAGCTTTTGCTGCGTTTAGTAGCATGAGGAGAAATGTTTTTTGCGGGGGGAAATAGTAGGTAAATCATGGAATAATAAAATATGCCAGGGATCTTTCACCAGCGTAAAGCCTAGAAGTAGTTCAATGTGAGAAAGGCAGCTGTCCCAAAAGGGCCGGAGTGCCAGGCAAGATTATTTTCTTTTTTAATACTGTGTATAATAGAAGTTATGTTCTAATATATATTGTGGAATTAATTTACTATAAAGACCTAGAGTGGCACAGTGATGTTTCTTTTCTTTCTCTCTTATTTATCTAATTACATTATGCCATCTCCACCTCTGGACACTTCAATACCACAGAAGCGGATTGACTCTAATACTATTAGTGGGGTTGCAGGATTATCTGTATATACAAATAACAGAAAATCGACACAATGCAGCAGCTATAATTTTTCCTTCCGAGTGGCGGCTGTTTACGGCAACCAGCTGTTCACTCAGAGTATTTCTGTCATCACTAGCTCATTAGGACTTAAGGTGTTTGTGATATAGAAGAGTTCTAGGCTCCATTTCCTCTCACGGCTCTCTCTTAAGCAATTTCAGGTGGCAAACATTACCACATAAGATTAGAGCGTTGATATTTTATTAAGAACAAGTGAAGAGACTGTTTATATTTCTGATGTTACATTAACTACCATCTAGTTTGGTGAGCATCTACTAATTTTATTTCGTTCTTTAAATGTGTTGCTGTCTTTTAGATAATAACAGTAAACGTTATATACTAATTTAAAGTGTGTGCCAATCACCAACACATTTTCTGTCCCTCTCCAATTCTTTTTGGGAATGTTGTGGTAGCACCAGGGATCAGTGACAGTTACAGCAGGCAAAGTAAGAATCTAACATATCATAGTTCACTCCAAATATTTGAAACATACATAGTATAATGCATAGTCCTATCTCCCTTGTTCAGTTCTTCTCCCCAATCAAACAGGTAAACCTTTACTCTCTCTTTCATCAGGTCATTCAGTGTTACCTTGACTCCTTAACACTTCACAATGTGCTGTATACCCTTCTGGTCCTTAAATGATTAATAAATCTGTCTCAGAAGCAAAAGTATAAATACCTTTTTCAGCTATAAAAATTAAAAATGACTGCTCAGATCTACTACTCATATTTTTATTTTTGAAGTACACTCCATCAGTGCTGCCTCTGAAGGTGAACACACGTGAGTGACCCAGCACTTTAAAAGGATAGTAAAAGATCATTTTTACAAATGTGCATCTTGTAGCTATTAAAAAAGAAATTAAATGACTCCAGTCCCATCTATCAAACCTTTATGGTTTGAGAGATAATCGTAATTAAAGTTTCCCCCTCCCTCCCCTTTACCTGATATCAGCTCTCAGGACAAGCGGAGGCTCTTCAGCAGAGCCGAGATTGTGTTACTGAAAAAGAAATCCTTCACTGGAACGGTCTACAAAGTGAAGGATTTCTTTTTCAATAACACAATCTCGGCTCTGCTGAAGAGCCTTCTCTTGTCCCGGGACCGGATTCCCCTGCAGTCAGCTAGAGTGCTGATGTCAGGGAAAGGGGAGGGAGGGGGAAAATTTAACTACAGTTATCTCTCAAACCATAAAGGTTTGAGAGATGGTACTGGAGTCATTTAATTTCTTTTTTAATAGCTATAAGATGCACATTTCTAAAAATGATCTATTACTATCCCTTTAAAGAGGAATGCTTGAAGAGCTATATTGGAAAAATAAATGCACCATGCTACCCTGTCCAATTTGAATTACTCTTTAACTCTTTCATTGCTGAATTGCTCACCTCTGTTTACCTTAGAGTGGAAAATGTTTCACCACATATTTAGGAAACCTGTTTACATCTCTATTTTACAGAAAACTTTTTAAAGGGATAATAATATTTCACAAAAAAAGCAGCTCCAATTAACCTTCCTAGTATCTGTGTCGTGGAGAGCTTTATTTCAGTACTGAGTTGTAGTTCAAGAGTAATTGAATGATAAAGTATCCCCCTCCCACCACTTTTACTGATGTAACACTGCTTACCTCAGAGAAGCAAGACTGTCCAGATGGATCACAGAGAGGCACAATCTTCAGTGAGCATAAGGAAAAACCTGAAAAACCTGTCGGGGGGGGGGGGCAGGGTTTTCCTTATACTCACAGTAAGAAGATTGTCCCTTGCTGCAACCTGTCCAGTCAAGAGACCAGATTCCACATCTGATGGGAGGCGGCTTACACTAGGTAAAAGGGTCTTGGGGGGGATACTTTATCATTACGTTACTGAACTACAACTCTGACAGTATTGAAATAACACTCTCCATGGACCAAATACTATGAAGATTAATCGGAGCTGCTTTTTTGACATTACTATCACTTTAAATCGGTCTTTAGCACCTAATAGTAATAACTGCCAAAGACTAACAACACTGTCAAATTACAGAACGGTCTCTATTCATTAGCATATCTACTGGGGTATAGGATGTATCTTAGGGGATCCAACAGCTGTGCATGCTCCTGGAATCCACGGTATTAACCCATTGAATGCCACAGAGGTATCCAAGGGAATGTGTTGCAATGCCTTGGATACCTCTGTGGCATTCAAGGGGTTAATAACACCCATTTAACCCTTTGAGTGCCAGAGTGGTACAGAATGCATTGCTTTGCAATGCATTCCGTTCCATTCTGGCACTCAAAGGGTTAAACTAATGGGCATTTGGGTTTTTTATGTGTTCAGTTTGATATACAATGTTAGCATTAGAGGATTAAAGTTTGTAGCAATGAATTACACTTTGAAATACAATAGATCCTAATTGCTACTTCCTCTTAGTCTATGAGATCCTCAAGAGTTTCTCTGTTTGGTTTAAGCTTACACTGTAACAAGCCCCAAATGACAGATGGATGTGGATATTCTATACCAGTGCTTCTTAGAGAATACAACAATTGGTGTTTGTGCCCCATTGTTTCTTCTATAAACAAACTTATTTTGTAACATCCTAGCTGAATAATTAGGTATTTCAACATTTTGTACAACGCATACTGCAATTTAATTCAGGTCTTTGGTCTCTGACAAGCCATGTACAAAAAATAATGGGGAATTCCACAGAGATTTAACAAGAATCAGACTGGAGCTGATGTAGTAAGAAAAATTAAAGCAATTCTGGACCAAATAAACTGCACCATAGGAGACAAATAAAATGTCCCAAATTCCACTGACGTCAAAGTGGCTTTTAACCTCTTTAATGCTAGAATAGTCCATTGGAGACCTTTCTAGGATTCAAGGTGTAAAAACCCTATATAAATCAATGGAAATTTGGGGATTTTATTTGTCCTCTACCGCTCCATAGGCTTGTCCATGAAATTGATTTGCTAAGAATTGCTACATGTGTCTTTAAACATAAAGCCCACCATGAAGGGAATTTACCCAGGGCTAGTTTTAGGCAGATGCCAATGGTGCAGTACATCCGGCCCCACATCTTCAGCATCCCTGCAAGTCCCTGTTGGAGAGATAAAACATATCTCCCCAACACGGCACAGACCTCTATGTATCTAGCTTTCAAATAGCAAATAATGCAGAGTGCAGAGATATGATGTCATATTCCAGCATGCTTTGTTATTGGGCAGATTAAAAGGATAGTAATACCGCTATTAAAGTTTAGCTCAGAGTCTTCTTTACATTTTTTTAAACATTTAGCGCTATATTTAATTACTTACAGTGTTGTAGTTCAAACGCTATTCAAGATGAAAGGATTACCCTCCCACCCCTTTCCCTGTATCATGCTGCCTCACTCTCTCTGGTCTGAATGGAGAGTGGTGAGGGACAATCTTCAGTAAGCAAAAGGAAAATCCTGCCCTCCTTTGTCAAGGATGGCAGGGTTTTCCTTGTACATGTTAAATAATGTAAAGAAGACTCTGAGCTAAACTTTAATGATTTAATGAATTAAAGTTATTTTTTTACAGGTTCCACACTAAATTTAACGTAGAATGAACAGAAGCACAGATGAAGAAAGAATATGAAGATGACAGATGAAGATGGAGATGACCAATGGAATAACAGACGAAGAAGAAAAAAGTTTATAGAAGAATAATTGAAGAAGAAGACCTCACTGGACATCAGAATTACTAGTGAGTGCTGTTTTTTTCCCTTTTGTGTTGTAATTTATGACTGATTAACCCTTTGAGTGCCAGTGGGTTATGCAACTCTGTGGAATGAGTTGCATGCCCTACTGGCACGCAAAGGGATAATCCTTTTTTAACATTCATACACATTTGTTAGAACCCTTTCAATGCCAAAGTGGTACACAACAAAATATTGCATACCGAGTGGTGGAGTAAAAAAGGGAAAAGACTGGAGAAGGAGGAAAGAGGGGTGTTGAAAGACTGGGTGTGAGGGAGGGGGTTGAAAGGCTTGGGATAGAGAGAGGGGGAGAAAAGGCAGGGAAAAAGACAGAGAGAGACTGGTGATTACCCATGGAACAAGGCTGGTTTGTCAGACAATATATGTGTATGACTGAGACAACCATTGGACAAGACTGGTTTATCATCAAACAAGGTATGGCTCTGAGACTACCAGTGGGACAATATAATAAGGCTGGGATGTCAGTGTATGTGTGGGTCTGTTATAACCAGTGGACAGTAAAACAAGGATGGGATGACATAGTATATATGGGTATGTGACTACCAGTGGAACAAGACTGGTGTGCCATACATTATTTATGATGGGGATACCAGTGGAAGGAGAAGTAGAAGCACTGAGGCAGAGTGAGGGGATCAAATACATGAGCAGAGTGGAGCTCAGGGAGAGAGAGTAAGAAAAAGAAGGAGGAACTGATGGTGAGAGGAGGAAAAAACTTGGTGAAGGGGGGTAAGTCTGCTGAGACAGAAAGGGGGGGGAATACTGGGTTATAGAGAGAGGGGCTAAAAGGTTTGAGAGATGCCGCTGGTCTCGTTTAATTCTGATTTTTAAGTGCTACAAGAGGGGGGATAGTGAAAATGAAGTATTACTATCCCTTTAAAGTTCCATCATAAAACATATGTATACCAGTAATGTATTCATTATCCCTTTGAGTGCCGGAGGGGTACGCAATGCATTTCAGAGCAATGTGTTGCCTACCTCTCCGACACTCAGAGGGTTACATTCCAATCTTAAAAAATGATATGAAGCCTGATGCAGAAAAATAGTTGCCAAATTCATTTATAATAATAATAATATTTTATCCCCAATGAATACAGCAGATGGTCCAGTCCAAGTATTAAGTATTCATTGTCAGTGACATTGTTAAAGATGCTGCTGCCACAGCTGTTGCAGGCGGTTGCGGCAGGATTGCATGCCAAAAATATCCCCCCCCACAACTTGATACATTGAGGTCCGTTGCCTGATCGTCTCCATGAAACATTTGAACAGTGACTGACTATTATATAGCCATTCTCTGTTCAAAATGTTTTCCAGCCTACCACTTTCAGAGATTTGTGCTTATGCACCTCTCAGCCAATCAGATTCTATGGGGATTCATCACCCTCCCCCTAGAAGATATCTCCGCTGATGACAGCAGCACCTTTAACACTCTCACTGCTGAGAGGCATTTAATTCTTGGACTGGATCATCTGCTATATTCACTGGGGATAAAATATTGTTATTTTAAATGGATTTGCCAACTATTTTTCTGAATCTGGCCTCATATTATTTTTTTAAGATTGGAATGCCGGCACAGTGTAATCCTTTGAGTGCAGGAGAGGTATGCAATACATTACTCTGCAATGCGTTGCGTACCCCTCTGACACACAAAGGGTAAATGAATACATTCCTGGTATGCATATATTTTACGAAGGAATTTTAATGTGGACTTTCCTTCTTTTTAACGGTACATCTTTTACAACAGATGAAGATCAGAAGACAGAGAGAAGACAGAAGATGAAGAGAATGAAGATGAAGAGAAAGAAGAAGGAAGATTGAAGAAGGTGGACAGTAGCTGACCAGGGTGCTGAAGACCCTGCTGGACATTAGGATTACTGGTGTTTCTTGTCAGGGGAGGGTCCCATATTTTTGGTATTTATATTATGTTTCATTAGATTTGATTGTCCTCTATACAATAAATGTTATCTATCCTATATAATAATTCGCTAGGATGTTTGTCACGATGCAGTCATGCACAGTGCCCACGTCCAGGCAGTCTCTACTGCACATGATTGCATCGCGTGAGTGAGGCGACACAAGACTGCATTGCATGGAGCAGTGAGGTAGCAGTCTTTTAACCCTTTGAGTGCCCGAGGGGTACGTAACGCATTGCAAAGCAATGTGTTGCGTAACCCTCTGGCACTCAAAGGGTTAACATTATCCGGTCCTTGGTCTGTGTACACGGGCTTTTACACTAGTTTTATTATTTTAAAATAAGAACTCTCCTCATCTCTTTTTCTTTGTCTTTTTACTGTTGTTTTGGGTTTTTTACACTATTGTGCCTGGAGCACAGTAGCAGCTCCTATTCTTATGTATGTATTCCCTGTTTAGAATTTATTCCCTCTCCTTTTTTTCTTCTTTTTTGTTCTTTTTAATAGTCTTTTTTGGAGATTGGAGGCAGCTTGTTTTTTTCTATATGGGCAATACAACATTTATTTTGTATTGGTTTTCTTGACCAACATGGCTTTTACGACATACACAGATAGGATTAACAGAAGGGATCAGTTTAAAATGCAGATGGGTATTACTGATAAAGAAACAGTTAATATTGAACATCAGTTTAGTAAATGTTGGAGGATTTACTAAATAAAGAAATGAACCACTGGCTTGATACAATTCTTTTAAATAAATCCTATATAATAATTCGCTAGAATGTTTGTCAGAAGCCGTCATGTGCAGTAGAGACTGTCAGAACTCACGGAATGCTGGGAGCACGGAATGTTGGCAGTTCTGTGCTGGGATCATTCTGTGCTTTTGGGGATTCTCTACAGTGCATGACTGTGTCGGCGGCAGGATGCAGAGCAGAACTGGCCTCTTAACCCTTTGAGTGCCAGAAGGGTATGCAACACATTGCAAATGTGTTGCGTACCCCTCTGGCACTCAAAGGGTTAACATCACCCGGACCTTGGCCCGTGTACACAGGCTTTTACACTAGTACCTGGATAATAAAATAATTCCAAGGGGTTTTATGTATCCAGAAACCTTGTGTTTTTTTTTGGATAACATTTCTCAGAACACTTGGTATGAGGTTCTGGACCAGTGCTCATTCAGCCTTATGAGGAAAATCGTCTAATATAGGGAAGATAATTTGGAGGAAATATTACAAAAAGATCTGTGTCACTAAATATTTATTGCAACGATATGCTCACACAATAGTGTTCAAAGAACTGGATAATAATACTGACATAAAAAATTGCAAGCTATGAAAAACACATTTTTGATAAAAAAAAACTGAAAAAATTATTACAGATGTTAAAGATTACTCTAATAATAGACTTAGAGACTATCACCAGACATGTTT
Organism: Rhinophrynus dorsalis; assembly: GCA_037306005.1. Taxonomy (NCBI): domain Eukaryota; kingdom Metazoa; phylum Chordata; class Amphibia; order Anura; family Rhinophrynidae; genus Rhinophrynus; species Rhinophrynus dorsalis. The sequence continues at coordinate 224,650,699 of CM074720.1, read as the reverse complement.
TTTTTTCTTCTCACAAATGCACTCTGTCTTCTTTCTCGTTTCACATTACACCACATAGTTTTTTCACTACCAGTAAATGCAATAGGATCACAGATAGGCCTTATACACATACTGGTTCTTTTCACCCTCGGGATACTAATATTACCCATACAAAAAAGAATCAGAAGCCACATACATTGAGTAATGGTCATATTGATAAAAGTATTATCACACACAGAGCCATGGTACACAGACCCATTTCCTTTGATAATTAGGGGCCTGTAACACATAAAGTGACTAAATCACAATCTGTACTCACTAACAATCAGGGGTCCGGAGTGACTGCAGGACACAATATTGTGTTGTCAACAGATACAGGGTGATGGAATCACAGGATATTAAAGTGATAGTAATATTTCAAAATAAAAGCAGCTTCCATTAATCTTCATAGTATTTGGGCCATGGAGAGTGTTATTTCATTACTGTTAGAGTTATAGTTCAAGAGTAATTGAATGATAAAGTTTTACCCTCCCCCCTTTTTACCTAGTGTAAGCCACCTCCCCTCAGATGTGGAATCTGTTCTTAAGACCAAACAGCTCACAGCAAGGGACAATCTTCTTACTGTGAGAACAATGAAAACCCTGCCCCCCACTTTCAGGTTTTTCTCTTATGCTAAATGAACATCGTCCCTCTCTGCATGCCATCTGGACACCACCTTTCTGTTCTGAGGTGAGCAGTGTTCATCAGTAAAAGGAGCGGGAGGGGGATACTTTATCATTCAATTACTCTTGAAATACAACTCTGACAGTATTGAAATAACACTCTCCATGGCCCAAATACTATGAAGATTATTTGAAGCTACTTTTATTTTGAAACATTACTATCCCTTTAATTTCACAGATACCATACACCCATTAATTGAATTAGCAGTGGAATCAGGTAATATATCCCCTATTAGTTATGCACAGGACTATCAGGATAGGGGTCCATACATTTAAGCATTTATTAACTTTGTATTTAATGGATTAAAAAAAAGTCAATAAGGATAAGAGATATAAAAATAATAACTTAAACCATCAAGAACGTGTATGTTTAAATAAACTGAAACAGAATAATACTTTACATATAACAGGGTGACAAAGGAGGAGCAACAGTTATTTTAAATCAAGTAGATTACTCTCTGGGAATTGAAAGATTACTATCTAATAAAAACACTTACATCAAATTATTAAGGGACCCAGTGGAGGAGTTTTCGAAATGATTTCAAATTTTAATTAATCAAGTATGTAGTAATGGCATTATTACCTCAATGGAAAAGTTATTTTTACATATTAACCCTTTGAGTGCCAGAGTGGTATGGAATGCATTGCAAAGCAATGTATTCCGTACCACTCTGGCACTCGAAGGGTTAAAAATCCCCAAATTCCCTATTTTTTATCAGGTCCCTTAGATACACAAAACCTTGGTCAATCCTCCTGGCCTTATGGCACATGGGAGCAAAAAAACGTGACTTGAGCAGCATCTGAGGGGTACACATGGCTTGAGCAAATTACTCTATTTTGTTCTTTCTCAGTTGTGCGTTTGTCACATTCTTTTTGTTTTTTTGTAGTCTCCCTAAGCAGAAGGGCATTCCAGGCATGGGCCTTGCTTCCGTGTGCTTAGAGAGAATCAGCTGCACCCCACTGACAAGATCCACACAGACAAAAATGTACATCTGGGGTTATGCTGTTTCTATTGTGCACAGTGGATTTGCCTGACATTTTGGGGCTGGACTGATGTGAATATGGAAAATTCCTCTCTGCAATGGCACATGGGAGAGAAAAATGTGACTTGAGCAGCACTTGAGGGGCTACACATGCCTTGAGCAAATCACTCTATTTTGCGCTTTCTCAGTGTGCGTTCGTCACATTCTTTTGTTTTTTTGTAGTCTCTCTAAGCAGAAGGGCATCCCAGGCATGGACCCTTGCTTCTGTGTGCCTAGAGGGAATCAGCTGCACACCACTGATGAAATCCACACAGACCGAAACATATGTCTGGGGTTATGCTGTTTCTCTCGTGCAGAGATGATTTGCCTGACATTTTGGGTCTGGACTGGTGTGAATATGGAAATTTTCTCTCTGCAATGGCACATGGGAGCAAAAAATGTGACTTGAGCAAATCACTCTATTTTACTCTTTCTCAGTGTGCGTTTGTCACATTCTTTTGGTTTTTTTGTAGTCTCCATAAGCGTAAGGGCGTCCCAGGCATGGGGCCTTGCTTCCGTGTGCCAAGAGGGAATCAGCTGCACCCCACTGATGAGGTCCACACAGACCAAAACGTACGTCTGGGGTTATGCTGTTTCGCTCGTACACAGAGGATTTGCCTGACATTTTGGGGCTGGACTGATGTGAATATGGTAATTTCCTCTCTACAATGGTACATGGGAACGAAAAATGTGACTTGAGCAGCACCTGAGGGGCTACACATGGCTTGAGCACATCACTCTATTTTGCTCTTTCTCAGTGTGTGGTCGTCACATTCTTTTGTTTTTTGTAGTCTCCCTAAGTGGAAGAGCATCCCAGGCATGGGCCCTGGCTTTTATGTGCCTAGAGCAAATCAGCTGCACACCACTAACAAGGTCTACACAGACTGAAATGTATGTCTGGGGTTATGCTGTGTCTCTCATGCAGAGAGGATTTGCTTGACATTTTGGGGATAGACTACCTGAGGGTGTGACCAGACTGATGTGAATATGGAAGTTTTCTCTCTGCAATGGCACATGGGAGCGAAAACTTGATTTGAGCAGCACCTGCGGTGCTACACATGCCTTGAGCAAATCACTCTATTTTGCTTTTTCTCAGTGTGCGTTTGTCACATTCTTTTGTTTTTTTTGTAGTCTCCGTAAGGTGAAGGGCATCCCAGGCATGGGCCCTTGCTTCTGTGCCCCTATAGGGAATCAGCTGCACACCACTGGCGAGGTCCACACAAACCAAAATGTACATCTGGGGTTATACTGTTTCTCTCGTACAGAGAGAATTTGCCTGACATTTCAGGGCTGTACTGCTTGAGGGTGTGACCAGACTGATGTGAATATGGTAATTTCTCCTCTGCAATAGCACATGGGAGTGAAAAATGTGACTTGAGCAGCACTGAGGGACTACACATGCCTTGAGCAAATCACTCTATTTTGTTCTTTTTCAGTGTGCATTTGTCACATTCTTTTGTTTTTTTGTAGTCTCCCTAAGTGAAAGGGCATTCCAGGCATGGGCCCTTGCTTCCGTGTGCCTAGAGCAGTGATTCTCAACCAGAGTGCCGTGGTACTTTGGTGTGCCACAGACATCAGCTTAGGGTGCTTTGTGTTTTCTATAAAGACTAACAAAAATTGATTTTTAAATAAAGATTTATAGAAATTGTTATGCACAATATGTTAAGTTATGATATTATGATTATAAGACCTAATAATACTGTATATTTATGTATTGTATTCTATCTTTTGCCCTTGATAAAGTCCATTAAATATGTTAGGGGTGCCCCGATTGTTCAAGATTACGTGTTAGGGCTGCCCCAAGCAAAAAAAGATTGAGAACCACTGGCCTAGAGGGAATCAGCTGCACCCCACTGATGAGGTCCACACAGACCGAAACGTACGTCTAGGGTTATGCTTTTTCTTTCGTGCAGAGAGGATTTGCCTGACATTTTGGGGCTGGACTGCCTGAGGGTGGGACCAGTCTGATGTAAATATGGAAATTTCCTCTCTGCAATGGCACATGGGAGCGAAAAACGTGACTTGAACAGCACCTGAGGGGCTACACATGCCTTGAGCAAATCACTCTATTTTGCTCTTTCTCAGTGTACGTTCGTCACATTCTTTTGGTTTTTGTAGTCTCCCTAAGCAGAAGGGCATCCCAGGCATGGGCCCTTGCTTCCATGTGCCTAGAGGGAATCAGCTGCATTCCACTGATGAGGTTCACGCAGACTGAAATGTATGGGTGGGATTATGCTGTTTCTCTCGTACAGAGAGGATTTGCTTGACATTTTGGGGCTGGACTGATATGAAAATGAAAATTTTCCCTTTGCAATGCCACATGGGAGTGAAAAATGTGACTTGAGCAGCACTTGAGGGGTTATACATTGATTGAGCAAATCACTCTATTTTGCTTTTTCTCACTACGCTGAAGGGCATCCCAGGCATGGGCCTTTGCTTCCGTATGCCTAGAGGGAATCAGCTGCACCCCACTGTCAAGGTCCACACAGACCAAAATGTACGTCTGGGGGTTATGCTGTTTCTCTAGTACAGAGAGCATTTGCCTGATGTTTTGGGGCTGGACTGCCTGAGGGTGAGATCAGACTGATGTGAATATAGAAATTTTCTCTCTGCAATGGTTCATGGGATTGAAAAACGTGACTTGAGCAACACCTGAGGGGCTACACATGCCTTGAGCAAATCACTCTATTTTGCTCTTTCTCAGTGTGCGTTTGTCAAATTCTTTCGATTTTTGTAGTCTCCCTAAGTGGAAGGGCATCCCAGGCATGTGCCCTTGCTTCCGTGTGCCTAGAGGAAATTAGCTGCACCCCAACTGATGAGGTCCATATGGACCAAAACATACGTCTAGGGCTATGCTGTTTCTCTAGTGTAGAGAGAATTTGTCTGACGTTTGGGGCTGGACTGCCTGAGGTTGGACCAGACTAATGTGAATATGGAAATTTCCTCTCTGCAATGACACATGAGAGTGAAAAACGTGACTTGAGCAGCACCAAAGTGGCTACATATGCCTTGAGCAAATCACTCTATTTTGTTCTTTTTTTTCAGTGTGTGTTTGTCGCATTCTTTTTTTTTTTTTTTTTTTTTAGTCTCCCTAAGTGGAAGGGCATTCCAGGTGTGGGCCCTTGCTTCCGTGTGCCTGGAGCAGTGATTCTCAACAAGGGTGGATTTGCCTGACATTTCGGGCTGGGCTCCCTGAGGGTGAGACCGGACTGATATGAATATGGAAATCTTTCTCTCTGCAATGGCACATGGGAGCAAAAAATGTGACTTGAGCAGCACATTCCTTAAGCAAATCACTCTATTTTGCGCTTTCTCAGTGTGTGTTCGTCACATTATTTAATTTTTTTTTTTTTTTTTTTTTTTTTGTAGTCTCCCTAAGTGGAAGGGCAATCCCAGGCATGGGCCCTTGCTTCTGTGTGCCTATAGGGAGTCAGCTGCACACCACTGGCGAGGTCCACGCAAACCAAAATGTACTTCTGGGGTTGTACTGGTTCTTTTGTGCAGAGAAAATTTGCTTGACATTTTGGGGCTGGACTGCCTGAGGGTGGGACCAGACTGATGTGAATATGGTCATTTCCCTTCTGCAATGGCACATGGGAGTGAAAAACATAACTTGAGCAGCACTAAGGGACTACACATGCCTTGAGCAAATCACTCTATTTCGCTCTTTCTCAGTGTGTGTTCATTACATTCTTTTGTTTTTTGTAGTCTCTCTAAGCGGAAGGGCATCCCAGGCACGGGCCCTTGCTTCCGAATGCCTAGAGGGAATCAGCTGCACCCCACTGATGAGGTCCATACAGTCCAAAACGTATGTCTGGGGCTATGCTGTTTTTCTTGTGTAGAGAGGATTTGCCTGACGGTTTGGGGCTGGACTGCCTGAGGTTGGACCAGACTAATGTGAATATGGAAATTTCCTCTCTGCAATGGCACATGAGAGTGAAAAATGTGACTTGAGCAGCACCAGAGGGGCTACACATGCCTTGAGCAAATCACTCTATTTTGTTCTTTTTTTCAGTGTGTGTTTGTCACATTCTTTTGTTTTTTTTTGTAGTCTCCCTAAGTGGAAGGGCATTCCAGGCATGGGCCCTTGCTTCCTTGTACCTAGAGCAGTGATTCTCAACCAGGGTGCCGTGGCACTTTGGTGTGCCACAGACATCAACTTAGGCTGCTTTGTGTTTTCTATAAAGACTAACAAAAATTGATTTTTAAATAAAGATTTATAGAAGTTGTTATGCACAATATGTTTAGTTATGGTATTATGGTTATAAGACCTAATAATACTGTTTATTTATGTATTGTATTCTATATTTTGCCCTTGATAAAGTCCATTAAATATGTTAGGGGTGCCCTGAATGTTCAAGATTATGTGTTAGGGCTGCCACGAGCAAAAAAAGATTGAGAACCACTGGCCCAGAGGGAATCAGCTGCACACCACTGGCGAGGTCCACACAAACCAAAATGTACGTCTGGGGTTATACTGTTTCTCTCGTGCAGAGAAAATTTGCCTGACATTTTGGGGCTGGGTTGCCTGAGGGTGGGACCAGACTGATGTGAATATGGTAATTTCCCCTCTGCAATGGCACATGGGAGCGAAAAACATAACTTGAGCAGCACTGAGGGACTACACATGCCTTGAGCAAATCACTCTATTTTGCTCTTTCTCAGTGTGTGTTCATCACATTCTTTTGGTTTTTTGTAGTCTCCTTAAGCAGAAGGGCACCCCAGGCATGGGCCCTTGCTTCAGTGTGCCTAGAGGGAATCAGCTGTACCCATCTGATGAGGTTCACACAAACTGAAACGTACAACTGGGGTTATGTTTCTCTTGTGCAGAGAGAATTGCTTGACGTTTCAGGGCTGGACTGATGTGAATATGAACATTTTCTCTTTGCAATGACGCATGGGAGTGAAAAATGTGACTTGAGGGGCTACACATGGCTTGAGCAAATTACTCTAGTTTGCTCTTTCTCTGTGTGTGGTTATCACATTCTTTTGTTTTTTGTAGTCTCCCTAAGTGGAAGGGCATCCCAGGCATGGGCCCTGGCTTTTGTGTGCCTAGAGCAAACCAGCTGCACACCACTAACAAGGTCCACACGGACTGAAATGTATGTCTGGGGTTATGCTGTGTCTCTCATGCAGAGAGGATTTGCTTGACATTTTGGTGATGGACTGCCTGAGGGTGTGACCAGACTGATGCGAAAATGGAAGTTTTCTCTCTGCAATGGCACATGGGAGCGAAAACGTGACTTGAGGAACACCTGAGGGGCTACACATGCCTTAAGCAAATCACTCTATTTTGTTCTTTCTCAGTGTGCGTTCGTCACATTCTTTTGTTTTTTTGTAGTCTCCCTAAGCGGAAGGGCATCCCAGGCATGGGCCCTTGCTTCTGTGTGCCTAGAGGGGATCAGCAGCACCCCACAGATGAGGTCTACTCAGACCAAAATGTATGTATGGGGCTATGCTATTTCTTTTGTGTAAAGAGGATTTGCCTGATATTTTTGGGGCTGGGCTGCCTGAGGTTGGACCAGACTAATGTGATTATGGAAATTTTCTCTCTTTGTTGGCCCATGAGAGTGAAAAACGTGACTTGAGCAGCACCTGAGGGGTTACACATACCTTGAGTAAATCACTCTCTTTTGCTCTTTCTCAGTGTACGTTTGTCACATTCTTTTGTTTTTTTTGTAGTCTCCCTAAGGGGGAGGGCATCCCAGGCATGGGCCCTTGCTTCTGTGTTTCTCGAGGGAATCAGCTGCACCCCACTGACAAGGTCCACACAGATTGAAATGTACGTCTGGGGTTATTCTGTTTCTTTTATGCAGAGAGGATTTGCCTGACATTTTGGGGCTGGACTGCCTGAGGGTGACACCAGACTAATGTGCATATGGAAATTTTCTTTCTGCAATGGCACATGGGAGCAAAAAATGTGACTTGAGCAGCACCTGAGGGGCTACACATTCCTTAAGCAAATCATTCTATTTTGTGCTTTCTCAGTGTGCGTTCGTCACATTCTTTTGTTTTTTTTGTGGTCTCCCTAAGTGGAAGGGCATCCCAGGCATGGGCCCTTGCTTCTGTGTGCTTAGAGGGAATCAGTTGCACCCCAATGATGAGGTCCACACAGACTGAAACGTATGTCTGGGGCTGTGCTGTTTCTCTTGTGTAGAGTGGATTTGCCTGACATTTTGCGGTTGTACTGCCTGAAGGTGGCATCAGATTGATGTGAATATGGAAATTTAATTTCTGCAATGGTTTATGGAATTGAAAAACGTGACTTCAGCAGCACCTGAGGGGCTACTTATGCCTTGAGCAAATCACTCTATTTTGCTCTTTCTCAGTGTGCATTCATTACATTATTTTGTTTTTTTGTAGTCTCCCTAAGCAGAAGGGCATCCCAGGCATGGGCCCTTGCTTCCGTGTGCCTAGAGGGAATCAGCGGCACCCCACTGATGAGGTCAACACCGACTGAAACTTACGTCTGAGGTTATGCTGTTTTTCTCGTGCAGACAGGATTTGCCTGACATTTTGGAGCTGGACTGATGTGAATATGGGAATTTTCTCTCTGCAATGGCACATGGGAGTGAAAAATGTGATTTGAGCAACACCTGAGGGTCTACACATGCCTTGAGCAAATCACTCAATTTTGCTCTTTCTTGGAGTGAGTTTGTCACATTCTTTTGTTTTTTGTAGTCTCCCTAAGCAGAAGGGCACCCCAGGCATGTGCCCTTGCTTCCGTGCCCCTACAGGGAATCAGCTGCACCCCACTGACAAGGTCCATACAGACCGAAATGTACGTCTGGGGTTATGCTGTTTCTCTTGCGCCGATTGGATTTGCCTGACATTTCGGGGCTGGATTGCCTGAGGGTGGGAACAGACTGATGTGAATATGGAAATTTCCTCTCTGCAATGGCACATGGGAGTGAGAAACGTGACTTGAGCAGTACCTGCGGGGCTACGCATGCTTTGAGTAAATCACTCTATTTTCCTCTTTCTCAGGTGCGTTTGTCACATTCTTTTGTTTTTTGCAATCCTCCTGGGTGAACTATTATGGAAAGGATAGGCAGCTTGATGTCTAATGCATCCCAATGTGTGGATTTCCACCTTTAGAAGTATGTGACACAGCTTCAATCAAATATTAAGGATACACAGCATATTCTATAGATCTTAGATTAAATAGTTTGGGAGGATCCCGACTTTTGGGCTACAGTGAACATCACAGCCCTATATACTAGTATCTATCACACAAAGGGATTGGAGGCTGTTTCATATTTCTTGAATTTAGACCATAACAAGCCTAGAATACAACAAACATTTATTATTGACATTATCCATTTCATACTACAACATAATTACTTTACATATGGTAATTAATTTTTTCAACAGATGAGGGGAGCTGCCATTGGGGCCGGCTTTGACCCCAGTTACCACTGGGAACTGACCCATGTGTGGGGTGTGCCACTGGGGGTGAATCTGGTCTACCATGGCAGGTTCATTGATGACCTCATCATTGTCTGGAAGGTATATAGGAAGGAATTGTTATCCTTCATTCAGACCTTTGAAGACAATGATAGGGTCTATCATTTACATATAATATTAGTGATAAGGAATTTAATTAGCTAGATCTTACATTATCACATAAAAATTGCAAAATTATTGCTAAAACGTATATGAAACCCATCAATACGAACAACTACCAGCATTACATCAGTTGTCATTTGGACCAATGGAAAGTCAGTATAGCAAATGGACAATGCTATAGGTTAAAGTGTAAAGAGACAGAATAAAAGAAAAGATCGGAAACACTAGAAAATTATTTTTTTTAATAGAGGATAACCTGAAGAGATAGTTGGCAATTCTTATCTGAAAGTGTGCAACATGGATAGATGGGAGATGCTATACCCTGAAAAACATATTAATAAAAACATGAAAAATAATAATATGCCAACATTTGTTACCAAATACAATAAACCATCAGTTAACATAAAAAATGGAGGAAACATTGGCCTATATTATTGCAACATGCATTACTAAAAAGAGCATATTGTTCCCACTCCACAAATTATTTTTACTAAAAATAAAAATGTAAAAAGTATTTTTTTTTCAAAAACAAATACTGCAGGAAAGATATAAAAACAATACCATTTTGATATTTTGAAGATGGTCATAATAAAAACACATGATTAAGGAACATATACATTATAACACAAAATATATAGTCTATAGTATTACGTGTAAGTGTAATAAAAGCTACATAGGAAGAACTAAAATACATCTGAAGGATAGGTTGCTTGAATATAGGTGTGCAGTCTTATCATGAGATGCTAAACAGCCATTAGGAAAACATTTTCTGGAAGTTCACAATAGAGGATACCACTATTATGCTGTTAGAACATATACTCAACACAAAAATAGAGAGAGATTTATAAATCTCTGCCAACAAGGATAGTATTGTATTTATTACTGTAATACCCTAGTTCAGAGTGGACACAATGAAAAGCTTGGTGTAAAAACATTTAGTTAAACAAAATATTTTTTAGTACAGAGTACATTCACAATTTCTTACACACTGTTCATTTACACCTTTTCCTCTTTGTCATCCCATAGTTTTTTGTGTTTTTCTTTCTTTCTTTTTATATTCTTTTCATGTCTGGTTATAGTCTGTTATATTGAGGCCGTACTACACATTACTGATGAAAAGCATATGTAGGTATATTGATCTGTTGGATACAGTCTATTCTATGTGTGTTATTGTACTTGATATGGGGGATGTTTGGGTAATGTGTGCACAGGTGGACCATAGATACACCACTAGGTGATGACCCACCTGTGCACATGCCTATGGATGCCGACCTTTGTATTTTATATTTTTTATGGGCGCTGCTCATCCCTTTAAGCTGATAGTAAGGGGATTGATGTAGGAGAGTTCATGAACTTTTAGACCACATTAGGTGTGTTGCATGGGTAGTATGTGCACAGATAGGCCATAGATACACCAATAGGTGATGACCCAACTGTGCACATGCCCAGAGATGCCAAACGTTGTATTTTATGGGTGCTGCTCATCCCTTTAAGCTGACAGTAAACAGTTTATGATGGAAAGTTCATGCACCTTTAAACTATACCAGCTGTCAATTGAAATTGAAAAACTAACTTGATTTATTTTCCATTGTGTTTATTCTGTTATATTTTTTATGAGACCAGTGTATGCTTGTATGTTTTTGGTGCAAACCATTTTCTTTTTTTTTAAAAAAAATTGTATTTATTTATTTTTTATTTTTAAGTTACAGCATATAAAGAAGAGATGAGCATGACCAAGGAACAAAGCACGGTTAAAATACCAATAAGTCAGACAAGAACAACTCATCATAAAGAACATCATAACAAGTGTATAGTATAATCTTACATCAATTACCAGAGCACATCCCAAAATGGAGTATTGTTCTCCATCCTGAGCCACAAGGGAAATGAGAGAGAGAAAAGTAAAACGGAAAGAACGTAAACTAGAAATGAAATAGAAAGGCACAAAACCCCACCAGTGAGGCAATGGCATTCTGAAACATCATTCTATGGGAAAAAAATGTCATGGCTACCCAGAGGGCTGGGTAATCTGAGGGGGAGAGTAAGCACCCACTACATCCCAGACTTCAGGGGCCACTGTACACCAGCCAAGGTTGTCAGGTCACGAGTAAAGAGCTCATCTTACCAGATATACAGACATAAGAGCGTTCATAAGTGGCCGTGTGGTAGACTTTGTGATGTCATTCTTCTAAAGTGGAAGTGTGATGGGATTTCCAATGAGTAAGGATGAATAGTTTGGCCAAGGTAAGTTAAATGTGGAGTAGCTGGGAGTGTTGGGCAGTAAGTTAGACATTGGAGTGGAGAACCCAAAACTGAAGTAAGGGTGGATCCACAAGAATATGTTGTCATAAGATGGTGTTAAGCACAGTGGCTATTAGTCTGCAAAATGGAAGAATGAGGGGGCAGTGCCACCAAATATGGAATAAAGTTCTCCCTTCTGAAGAGCATTTCCAGCACATAGGCGAGCAGCCAGGGAACATCCTAGCTAGCCTGGACAGAATATTATACCAACAGATAAGTAACTTCAATTGTAGTTAACCTTCTTGGACTTCACATCTGGTGAATCTGCAACCAATTTCTGAAAAATTGAGTTCCACTCTCATTGTGTCCAATAAACAGATAAGTCCCTTTCCCAACAGATTGGAAAAGTAGATTTCTCACTAGGAGAAATCAGTAGTAGCTGGTACATTTTGGGCAGGGGTTTGTCCAAAATAGAGCCCTGGCATAGTGCCTGCTCAAATGACGTGAGAGACCGAGGAAGAAGCCCGGCAGAAAGTAACTTTAAAAGGAAGTGTGAAAGCTGCCGATTCTGCCAGGCATGGGTGGCAGGGAGAAAGCAATTAGGGGTGAAATATTCAAAGGAGGAACCCCACAATCCAGGTATAGCTCCTGCAACTGATGGATACCAAAACTCTTCCAATTAGAGAAGGTGGAGGTAATTCCAGGTTCCCACAAATTGATAGGTGATGGGATGGTTGCTTGGGGAATTTGGTGAAGAAGTGCAGGCGGTGCACAGGCATGAGTCAATGGGCAATGGTGGACTGAAGCCAGAGCAGGTTGGAAGCTGGGGTAAATGAGTCAAGACTGAGGCAACCCAGGCCAAAGTCACAGCATAGTAGCATTGCTTGAGATCAGGGATCACGATGTCTCCATTGGACAATAGGAGATAGAGTCTGTGTGACTGCAATCTCGGTCACTTGTATTCCCAAACAAAAGAAGACATGGGGAGGGGTACAGTGGAGATGTAATAAAGAATGTGGAGAAAGACCGTCATTTTCACTAGGTTCACCTGCCCAGACTAAGAGATGTATAACTTGTCCCATCTGATCAGGTCCTCCTGTAAGGAGTGAAGAGAATTGTAGTTGCAAGACACCATGACTGAAATGTCCTTCATTAAGGAGATCCCTAGATATGTAATGCTTTCGGCTGCCCACTTGAATGGAAAAGCTCACTGCAGGGATGGCAGGTTCAGCAGCCCTGGCATACTCTCCAAGCACATACAGAATAGGAAAAAGCAAAGTCCATGGTGAAGATATAAAAAATAAAATGCCATCTGCAAAACTAGCAATCTTTGACTGCCCCTGAATCAGCAGGCCTAAAATAAGAGGGTGTGACCGAATCATGCGCAGGAGTGGTTCCAAGGAAAGGATAAATAAGATAGGGGACAGAGGTCATTTCTGTCTGGTGCAAGTAAGAATGGGAAAGGTTTCATTAAGGAGACCACTGGATATAATCTGTACTGTTGGACCCGAATAAAGCCTTCATATATAATTCATCCACCTTGGGCCTATACCTAAGTGGAGAAAATGTTCCCATTTCACTATCAAAGGCTTTTCAGACACAATGGAAAAAAGAACCGCCAGAATCTGTTTGTGAGAAGCTGTGAATCTGAGTGAGGTGGCCTTGATTGTGTTGTCTTTCATCAATCTACTGAGAAGAAAACCTGATTAGTTATGTTGGATAAACGTAGAGAGGCACAGTTTGATATGGTTAGCAATCGACTTCGCCAGCATTTTGACATTGTCGTTTACGAGGGAGATGGGATGGTTGTTGGCAGAGAGTGTGATCCTTGCTGGGCTTGGGGATTAACGTGATATAGCCTCTTGAGACTGGGTACAAAAGTTGGAGCCCTGTTCTACTGCATTGAGGGCAGCAAGGAGGTGGGGGATAAGGATTTGGGAGAATTTCTTATAATAAGCAATAGAGAAGCCATCCGGGCCTGAGCTTTTCCCCAGAGTGGACCATTTAATAACTTTATCATATTGTCTCATTGTGTAAACCTTAGCTGTCACAGTTCTTTTAAAGTCAGAACTTACTCTAATGTGGGTGCATGATAGACACCTCCTGGCTCCACATTTAAACATGCCAACAGTGCTGTGCCAAGATGGTAAAGGCTTCTGTCCACTATGTAAAAGACTGGTTGAAAGTGTACTCACTAAGGTAGGTGCCTTTCTGGCAACAAATTTACAACCCTTCTAAACGTTTGCCCTTAGATGTACATCACCTGATAGGACTGGTAGATACTTATTTATGATCCCTTTTATCTGATTGTATTCAGTACTGTATTCAGTCACAAAGCATAAATCATTCTTAAAATTAGACTTGTCAGTTTCTTATCAATGTTGGCAGAAACACAAACAAACATGCTTGGATATTCAAAGCTGAAGAAAGCTATCTGCAAGGAACCTATACTGAATGTAAAATTCCTCCTGTGTTGAACAATTTCTGCATATTCTCAGGAACTGCCCTAAAGGATTCCCTCTAATGATAATGCATTGAATGAAAGGACTTGGCATGCAACAACGAATTTCCTGCACAAGGTTTTCTATAAACCGTGGTATTGATCTAATTCATTGGTTTAAGATCCAGAAATGTGATTTCTTTCTTCTGGAACTCAAAAGTAAACATCAAGTGAAGATTGTTAGAGTTCATATAGGTGACAAAATCCCCAAACAGCTCTTCTGACCCTGACCAAATAAACAACAGACTGTCTGTACATTTGTTTAAGATGGTGGTACCTGTTCTTTAATCCAAACACAACATACTCCTCAAACCATCCCATATATAGGTTGGCAGAGGAGGGAGCAAATTTAGCACCCATTGATACATACCATGTGTTTGTAGATAGAATTCATTATGATATTAAAAATATATTATGTTTTAACAAATAACTAATGGATGGCAATATGACATTTTTTTAGGTCTATTGAATACAGGCTATACGTATCAAGATGAAACCTAATAGCCTGTATGACCTTATCATGCGGTATCATGCAATATAAGGAAGTCACATCCATTGATCCCCAAAAAACTTTGTTTTCAATTTTAAACTGGGTCAGAAACACAAGAATATGTAAGAATCTCTGATGTAACTCATCAATCGCAACACCAGAGGTTGTAAGTACGCTTCAACAAATTCAGATAAATTCTAATTCAAAAAGGAAATCCCTGACACAATGGATGACCTACTGGAGGCCTCTCCTTTTTGTGTGCTTTAGGGAGCTGGTGGGAAATGGGGATAACTGGGTTAGAAACAATAATAAACTGATTCACCTTTAGTTACTACCACCAAAGACACTCCAACCTCTACCAATTCCATCAACAATTTGGAGAAGGCCCTAGTAGGATCCTTACTTAATCGAGTGTATGACTCAACATCTATTAACTGTCTCAGGCATTTCTCAAGGTAAGAAGCTGAACCAAAGACAACCACACAACCCCTTATGTCTGCATTACGAATTACATTCAATGTATCAGTTATTAGTGTTTCATTCAATTCAGTCTGATAAAGATTGTTTCTAGATGTGCTAAAATGAGACTCATAAGAGTAGCATTAATTCCTTTTCTACTAGGGATTGAAACATTCTACGAATCAGAGAAGACCACAGAGCCGACAAAACCATATATACTACTTTGCTCAAGGTTCAAATCAACTATTGAGTCCAAAACAGCAGGCTCAGCATCCAAAAATTATACAAAATCAATATCCCCTTCCACAGACACAATCTCAATAGACCTCTGTGGTGAAGACTGATCACTAAAGAAGTTTAACTATGTCAGTCTCCTCATAAAAAGGTTGAGGTCTAGGATAGTATTAAACCCCAACCCTTTTGACAAAAGAGGAAGTTCTGCTGTGGACAAATGTTTTGTTCAGAGGTACAAGATCTCCTGCCTTGTCCCCTTGTTTGACGACCTCAACCTCTTTGCCCCAATGGGACCTCATCTTGTTGATTTGAAACAACTTCTTTGTAATTCACTCTCTCTTAACGTTGCTGCAAATGACGAGGTCCTCGTCTGCCTCTAAATTGTTTTTGGAAAAGATTGGATTGCCCTGTCCTATTTTCTGTTAAAAGTGTTGAACCTGGTATCCTCTAAAGAGAAAACACAGTATTCTGGTCTATATAATTAGGGTCCTGCTCTACGCTTGAAAAGCTGACTCCCTATTTGATAGCTGGGTTTCTATGGGCACCTCAAGAAACCCATTTGCAGGCCTCCAACTTCTCTACCTCTCTCTGCATTTCTCTATATGTGCGAGTTGGTTCTGAAAACTCACTCTACTCTCTGCTCTTGTCCTTCTCCTCTAACATCTCTGCTAATCAACCCTGACTTCTCTCCAGGCTACCAGTCCCATTCTTTTATAAGCTGGATCTTAGATGGAACACTGTGCTTTGCTCACCTCACATCACCCAAAGCTTAACTCACCTTTGAAACTCATAAAACCAAACTCGATATCTCCTCTGCTGAATTCTGGAGATACGGACAAATTCATATCTTTATTTGTGTCCATCCCAATAAATCAGATTTCCTTAGAGATCTTTCATTCTTTGAAAAGCTCTAATTGAACAAAATGCCCAAACATCGTCACATTTACTCTGTCTATAACCTCCTATTCTATTGCACACTCTATCAGGCCCAGAGGGCAACAGGACTTCAATATGTCCTTAGATGCAGTTAGATTGAAAACGATTATCTATATATATATATAAAAAAAAAAGAACCTTAATAATAGAAATTAACAATAGACATTTAAATAAGTGCTATAGGACCCATAGCTACTACAAAGATGTTTCCCCACAGTATCAGATCAGTGCTGGAGAAGTGGGACAGTGCTGGGATCACTCCTACACATATGGTGGTCTTGCCCATTTGATTAGTCCCTTTTGGGAAATAGTTGCTAGCATTACCACCTTAGTCTTGAAAATTCAAGTCTTCCTCACAGCAGAGTTGGTTTGACTAAATTTCAGACCCATGAAGCTAATTTCCCTTCCCCAAAAAGTTACAATTATTTGTCCACATGTTAAGCACAGCAAAAAAGATGTGTTCTCCTGAGATGGAGATTCTCTGTTGCTCCATCACACACACAGATTGGCTGCTTCTCAGAAATAATATTTGTGGAGAAAATGTTGCTTGTCGTTTTTGGAATCCATAGTTGAATCTTAATTCTTCCTCACTGTCATCGACAACCTACTCCTGTTATATCAGACAGAAGGGACCAGCCTGACCTCTATTTGATTGCCTCCTCAGCAATCCCAGGAACCAATCTATTTCCTACTACTTCATTATATCTTTCTAATTTCCGCTCTCCTTATTCTCTGCACCACTTTAGTACCGTGTAAGCCTGCATGACATCACTTTCCAGTGTATGTTGTTTGCACGAAGCATCAGCCACCTTCCACAGGATATATACACCTGGTATCTTCTGTTTCACTGATATATGTCACATCTGCTATGGCGACAATTATTTTTTAAGCACCATATGCAATAGATTTCCCCTTGACGCTGTTTGAAGTACACATTTATATTTAATAAGTATATATTAATTAAATAGTTCTACCTTTGGAAATTATAGTGAAACCATGTGAGGGTTTTTTTGTTAATGTGATCTATATCAGATATCCTTTATAATTAAACCTTTGAATACAATATTTCTGACTAGTATGTTAGTCCATATTTAGGAGGTGGCAAGCCGGAATATGCCCCAGAAACAATTAGATAGGGTATAGGCATTTAGGATTATTACTCAATTCATCCTTTATTTTTGAAGATAAATTTTAACAAAAGTTAAGTTTTATGCTCAATAACTTTCCCTTGGTTAACCTAACTGAATGTGAAGGCAATTTTTTCATTTATTCTGCGATATCTGTTCTCTCTTTTTTGTGATCCTCTTTTTTTTCTTATTATGGAAATTACTCATGTAGTTTCTTGTCCACCTCTGTAACTTTTTTGATATTTTCAATCAAGCTTTAAAAATAAATAAATATATAAATAAATAATAATAATTAAATGGAATACATGGAAAGGAAACTTGCACTAGAAATAAGTGGCTCTTAAATTTTAAAATATGCCTTAAAATGGTCATTATTTATATACTTTAATGTGTTTGCATTTGATTTATATTGTTGTTTATTACTAGTTAGCTTCAGATTATGATCAGATAAGGCAACTGACCAGTGTGAGAAATTCAGGATTACTGACGCCTACTGTTTGCTTTGAGGAGAGGCAGTGCAATCTAAAGGCAGACTTCAACAGAGTATATATAGGCAAATGCAGATACAGTGCAAAAAAAAAAAAAAAAAAAAAAATATATATATATATATATATATATATATATATATATATATATATATATATACCTGACCTCTATATGAAAGTGGTAAGTTCTTATTCATAAACAGACTGAAAACTACTTATTGCTTATATAGGTTTTCTTTAAGAAAATTATAGCAAACAAAGTAAACCTGAAAAATTATATGTGAACATACCTTTACATTATTTCACACACACACATACACACACACACACACACACACATATATATATATATAAATACACATTAACATAGCTACTTTCCACACCATTTTTCAACTACATAACACTGCTTAGATAAAAAAAAAATAATATTCAACATATGCTATTTTCGACCAGTATAAGGTTTAAGGTATAATTTGATTTGATTTTATGACTGTGGTTTTGTTTCTTCAGAATTTTATTTTTGAAAACTATAAAAAATGTAAATAAAAAGTCAAGTGGAGGAATGCTTTTAATGTATAATACTTAGAACATTTGTGAAAAGCAAATAAAATAATAAACCTTTGGCATTTGTCTTTACAACAACTGGATTTGAAAACATTTAGAAAGGTCACCTTTAACATTCAAACATCAAGACTGTTTACAAGGTTCAGTATCTGAAATCCATGAACTAGCACTTTCATATATTGAGGTATTCTAATACAAACACTTGAAGAATTTTATTGATATTGTCGATAGTAACAGAATCGAGATTTTCTTCTGTATCTTCCATTGTGTGCCAAACGTCTGGAAAAGGTGAAGGAATAAGATGCAGGACTGGGACACCTTATGAAAAAAAAAAATAGAATATTAATGTTTTCATTTCATCATACAGCCAGCTGTACTGTAAAAAGACAATCATTTTAAATTAATTTAATTTTAGCTACTTGCAGATATGAATATTTAGCAATGATGTAGGCAGAAGACAGAAAATAAGTCCAGGATCGGATATAAATCTTTTTTTGTTTCAAATATTTTTACTAGTTTCTGCACAAATAAATTATAACTCATAAAGGCAGCGTGTACACAAAAGATGCAAATACTGCAGATTTTTTAAGAGGGAGGAAGGAAGGGGAAAGTAAAGGTAGGAAGGTGGTGGGACAAGGCAATGGAGACACTGAAAAAATGAGGGGGGATAGGTAAAACCAGAAACAACCAGTGCATAGTGGTGCAGTTACGTAGCATAAGTGAGTAAACACTATGGGAAGGAGAGGACACAATAGCTTATGAGAACAGATGTATGGGGTGTGTCATCAGACCTCAAGTATTGGAGGAGACGCTGAGGGTACCCAACATCTCCAGGCAACCCCCAGAGCTCAGAAACTCCAACCAGACCAACCACCTATATTCATCTGCCAATCTCTTAATCTAGCGGTCAGCAGCAGACCCTCCTGAGCCCAGACAGACTCCACGGACTGTGTCTTTAAAATGCAATGTAAGTCAGCTGGGATACTATACCACCTGCTCAGAAGTTTGTAAGCAGTTTCCTGGGCCTTGGAGAAGAGGAAAAAAACTTTATCAAGACATCTGGATGTCTTGCTCTTACAACTTAATGAAATATAGTGTCTCAACTGAAGGCAAGTAAATTGTAGGGTAGGGGTAATGGGGATCGGGGGGGTCAGATCGTGCCCCCAACCAGAATGTTAGCCTAGGGTAGGTAATGTCAAGGCCAAGAAGGTTGATAACAGGCTGGGGGTGAAGACCTGGTAGGAAGTCGGAATTGTGGATCAGAGAAGTGAGTAGAGAGGGTGATCCAGTTAGAGCACAATTAGATGTAAGACAGTTCCAAACAGTGAGGGTGGCTGGAATGGTTGGGTGAGATGTGGAAGTACAATAGCACTGCTGCCTAGGGAGCCATGCCTACATCGAAGCCGGTCCCACAAGACTCCTCTGCTCTGTCAAAACCCAAGGCTTCCAAGCCAGAAGGGACCATTCGACAATCCTGGGTAAGTGGGTTGCAAGATTAAAATTTTTCCAACTCAGGAAGGCCCAACCTCCCTCTCGCCTGGGGTCGTATCAAAATCCTATCACCCGATCGCGGCCTAGCTCCCTTCTAAATAAAGGTCAGCAACAGGAGAACCTGCAGTACATATAAGATCCTTGGCAGGATATTCATCTTATGGATACTCACCCTGCCCAGCCACGAGAAAGACTTATGTTGCCAGCGAACAAGATCGGACCCTATCGAGGACCCCAACTTATCATGATTAAGATGGTACAGGGTCCAAAATTCCTAGGATAAATGTATGCCCAAATATTTGATGGTGTTTCCTTGAGACCATGAGAACCAGGGACCAGATTGAAGGCACCTCATCGGAAAGATATTCGCTGCTTAAGTTCCCCCTCCCTCCCCTTCTCCTGATGTCAGCTGTAAAGCTGAAAGCAGAAGATTCAAGGTGGTCGACTCAAGGCGGCTCTTCAGAAGAGCCAAAATAGCGATATTTAAAAATAATTACTTCATTGGAATGGTCTACAAAGTGTACCTGGTTTGCAAGCACACTTTGTAGACTGCTCCAATGAAGTAGTTCTTTTTATTTATTTTGGCTCTGCTGAAGAGCCACCTTGAGTTGACTGCCTTGAATCTCCTGCTATCAGCTTTACGGCTGACATCAGGAGAAGGGGAAGGAGGGGAGAACTTTAGCGGCGTATATCTTTCAAACCATAAAGGTTTGAGAGATGGGATTTGCTCCACATTATTTTGTGTTGTAGATTTAAAAAAAAAGAAATTAAGTTATCATTGGGCATTACTAACCCTTTAAGTATTATTGTGACTAGCAGTAAGGAGTAATTAACCTTAGCATACCCAGCAGGGTCTGAAAAGGAAGACAGTTTGCAAAGTACCACCTCTTCAACTGTATAAAGACCAGAAAAAATGGGTTGCTGGCATATGTAATTTCCCATAAACAAAATGTCACTATAGCCACCATGATGTTGTGCCCCCCCCCCAAAAAAGGGGGGACCCCCAAATTACCATAAATAAACAGAGTAAGCATTGATACCCACAAATCCATTTCTACATCTAAAAAACTGTCCACAATAGCAATCATGCTCAGTACAAAATATCTGCCATGAGTGGCCATTCTTAATATCACAGTGATCTGAGATGTCAAACGTTCACATTTAACCCTTTGCATTGCAATGCATTCCGTACCCCTCTGGCATTCAAAGGGTTATCATATTAAAGTAATAATGGAAAAGCATTGAATTAGTAAAACCAGCTCATTGCCAGTAAGGAAATGTACCTCAAACTGGTTAGAAGTCTTTCAGAGCTGAAAGAGAAACTCCTTCAGAAGTAAGAGGATTAATGCCCTGTGAATGCCATAGTGAACATACAGTTGTAATCAAAATTATTCAACCCCCATTGCAAATCAGGTTTATTGTCAAAATTTACTTTCAGCTGTTTGCAATGAACAAATCAAACAAAAACAACTGAAATAGCTCAACATGATGAATGCTTCAAGTGGTTTCTCCAAATTCAGCTGAAAATGCAACTTATAATGACACCTCCAGTCTCTAAATTATTCAACCCCCTGAATAGAATCCCACACAACAGCACAAATATGCAAAACAGATGTTGTCTCAAGCACACCTGATGCAACTAATCAAGGGCTTCATTAGTTGTACCAGGTGTGCTTGAGATGGAACACATGAAATACCTGAACTGGCTAGGGGTTTGTTGAGCGCCACGTTTGACTACATGTTAGAAATATGGCTAAGTCAAAAGAATGGTCCAAAAAGTTAACAGAAGAGATCACTGCCCTTCACAAACAAGGAACAGGATACAAAAAGATAGCGAAGGCACTGAATGTTCCTAGAGACAGAGCTGGAAGCATAGTTTGCAAGTTCAAAGTCAAAGGAACAGTGGTTACACTACCTGGACGGGGCAGAAAAAGGAAGCTATCAATGGCTGCAACCAGATTTCTGAGAAGGCAGGTTGAAAAAAACCCTCAATTGACTGCACAAGACCTGCAGCAAGACTTGGTGGCAACAGGCACTGAGGATTCAGTGAGCACAGAAAGGCGCGTACTAAACGCAGAAGGTTTCCGTGCAAGAACTCCAAGATGTACACCGCTACTGACCCAAAAGCACAAGAAAAGTCTGCTCCAATATACTCAAAATCATATAAATAAGCCATAAAAGTTTTGGGATTCTGTTCTGTGGCGTGATGAAACAAAACTGGAACTTTTTGGCCCGATGGATCAGCGGTATGTTTGGAGGAAGAAGAATGAAGCATACACTGAAAATAACACTCTGCCTACAGTTAAGCATGGTGGTGGCTCGGTGATGCTCTGGGGCTGCTTCGCATCCTCTTGCACTGGAAACCTGCAGAGTGTGGAAAGCAAGATGAATTCAATGAAGTATCAGGAAATCCTAGGAGAAAACGTCATGCTGTCTGTGAGGAAGCTGAAGCTTGGACATCTTTGAACCTTCCAGCAAGACAATGATCCCAAGCATACCTCAAATTCCACCAAGGCTTGGTTGCAGAAGTAGTCCTGGAAGATTCTACAGTTGCCATCACAGTCACCTGACATGGACCCCATAGAAAATCTCTGGTGGGATTTGAAGAAAGCGGTTGCAGAACTCAAACCCAAGAATATTACTGAACTGGAGGCCACTGCTCATGGGGAATGGGCTAAGATTCTTCATGAATGCTGCCAGAAGCTGGTGCCTGGCTATGCATCTTGTTTGCAGCAGGTCAAAACAGCAAAAGCATGTTCTACTAAGTATTAAAGATGCTTGCCATGAAGGGGCTGAATCATTTTGAGACTGGAGAAGTCATCATAAGTTGCATTTTCAGTTGAATTTGGGGAAACCACTTGAAGCATCACTTGTGTCAAGCTATTTCAATTGCTTTTGTTTGATTTGTTCACTGAAAACAGCTGAAAGTCTGTACATTTTGACTATAAACCTGATTTGCAATGGGGGTTGAATAATTTTGATTACAACTGTATATATGCAACATAAGAAGGAATAAATGTGCTGATTGCAATCCAGCCTTGAAGTGCACAGAAATCAAATGCCATACAGAGAAATGGGGGCATATTCACAGCCCTTCAGGCTCCCATTAGGAATACAGATGTTTCATAGAAGCCAGGAGGTAAAACTGGCTATGAAATAAGCTATCCTCCACAGAACCTGTCCTGAAAGTTCTGTACATTGATTAATCCTGAAAGAGGCAGCCTATAACAGGAGCATGGCTAATGGGGGATTATACAGCACCATATCCTACAAAAAAAAAAAAAAAAAAAAGTCTAACTAAGAGAGCTTGCCCTGCTACCACTCCTGGCAAGAGCACCTAGGTGGGTTGAAGTGGTGCAGGATGGAAGTCTCTTTTTACAAGTCCCATGCCCGCATGTGGAGGGGACATAACCCTTTGGTTCCTTTGTTTCACATTTCAAGCATATAATTTCCTATTGCATTCAGGACATACTACCTTCTTGTGGAAAACAGTACCCCACTGTTATGGGCTAGCATAACATGGGGAAGGTGCCAGCAATACAAAACTTTACCACTAATATAGCATTTTATCAAGTATATATAGGTAAGTATTAAAGTGAAGTGAACATGTGATCCCACCACATTAGTACTATCAAGAGTATGGGGGTCATTTTATGTCTGTTAAGCTAAAATGGAACAAGATGGCCTCTTGTACAGCCCCCCCCCCTCAATTGTTAATATTATTTTTTTATCTGAATTCAAGGTGATCAAGAGACCACCTGACATAGGTACCCTATTTGGAAAAGGAGACTATCCCCATTCAGATAAGGGTATTAGCATTCCTGTGGGTGGGCTGTGATAGGGGTTCCTTTATAGGAATCTCAAGATTCATATGTACATTTGTGTAACTTGTTATGGACAATATACAAATGTTTGCCATTCTAATTGTGAGACCTAAGAATAACTATATTTTTCTATGTGTGCCCTTCATTATGCCCTTGGCAAATGACCTAGAACAAATAGAGTGCCCCAGGAATTCCAAACTGAGTATTAGGGGTGTCTTGATCTAAAAAAGACTGATAACCACTGACCTAGCCTAAAAAATGTATTCTGTCAGGTAACTCTCACATTAGATATCATTGGAAAGGGGAGATTTCCAATGGTATTAAATATACCCCAGCTGGAACATGTGGGGCAAAGACATGGGTT
The DNA here is from genome assembly GCA_037306005.1 of Rhinophrynus dorsalis. Lineage (NCBI taxonomy): Eukaryota > Metazoa > Chordata > Amphibia > Anura > Rhinophrynidae > Rhinophrynus > Rhinophrynus dorsalis. The sequence goes on along the minus strand of CM074720.1, from coordinate 224,626,692 downwards.
GTGAGAATGTATAGTATGTTCATGACGGGTGATCTTTCACCCAACATAACACCTAACATAAGGGGAAGTCTCTAATTTCCAAATATGTCAAATTTATGTTGGTAGAGACAGAGATATGGCCACTGATCTTGTGAAACCCCTCCAGCTCCATATAAAAACACTTCCCTGGTATAGACTTCCCTGGTGTCTAGTGGTAGGTGCCATTTGTGACATCACCACTGTGATGTCCAAAAATGGTGTCTGGTCCCAGTCAATGTAGGTATGTCTCTGGTAAATGTTTTTTAAACCCCTGCCCAAATTCTGAGATTTCATGCCCTTAGTGTTACAGTATCTTGGGCAACATCAGCTGTACTCAAGGCCAAATAGGCATGACTCTGCCAAAGGTTAAGGGATGTGCAACACATGACCACATATCGGCAACATATGTGTCACATATGGCTTAAAGACAGGGTCCACACTGTATTTTAGTCTGGCCTACCAGCCAGATTCTACACTATAGTGACGTAGTCCAACAGATCTTGGTTTATAATTTGCTAAGCCTGTAGCCACCCTTGAGGAACAACTTTGCTGGAGATAACGTGCTATTTGCTGATGCATTGTATACTTATTTGTAATTGGCTGGATGAGCAGGCAGCTTGTTCTCAGTGTTGTCTATCTTTTTTATATATTCAGGAGACATACTCAATATTCTTGAGGTTCTATGAGGAAGTAAGCAGCAACCTTGGTAATGGCAAGGCAGTTGATGTAGTATATCTAGACTTTGCAAAGGCATTTGATACAGTGCCACACAGAAGGCTGGGGTATAAAATAAAGAAATAGGGGCTAGGAGATGACCTTTGAATTTGGATACAATACTGGTTGAAGGATAGGGAACAGTGTGTGGTTGTAAATGGACAATTCTCCAATACAGTTAAAGTAGAGAGTGGAGTACCTCAGGGTTCAGTATTAGGTCTGCTGCTTTTTAACATGTTTATAAATGACCTAGAAATAGATATAGAAAGCAAATTATCAATATTTGCAGATGACACTAAATTATGCAGGGTAATTAATTCAGAACAGGATAATTGCTCTCTACAGAGGGATTTATATAAAATGGCAGATTGGGCAAACAAATTGAATATGAAGTTTAATGTGGGGAAGTGTAAAGTCATGCATTTGGGAGGAAATAATCCCAATGCTACTTATAAACTTAATGGAATCATTTTAGGGGACTCATTGCTAAAGAAAGACCTCTGTATCCTTGTCAACTACAAACTTGGAAACAGTGACCAGTGTCAAAAAGCAGTAGCAAAGGCAAACAAAATCCTGTCTTGCATAAAAAGAGGTACTGAAGCAAGAGTGGATAGCATTATTTTGCCATTGTACAAATCATTGAGTATGCAATGCAGTTTTGGGCACCAGTTCTGAAAAAGGATATACTAGAACTAGAGAGGGTACAGCGAAGAGCAACAAAATTAATTAAGGGAATGGAGGATTTGACGTATGAGGAACGACTAGACAAACTTGGTTTATTTATTGTAGAGAAAAGACAACTAAGAGGAGACCTTATCACATTGTACATATTTATGAGAGGTCAATACAAGGATCTCTGCGGTGAGCTATTTTTCCAAGGCCTGATCAGATGACCAGGGGACACCCCTTGAGATTAGAGGAAAGGAGGTTCAGACTTCAGTAGAGGAAGGGTTTTTTAAAGTGAGGTCTGTTAAATTGTGGAATTCTTTTGCCCAAGGAGGTGGTTATGGCAGATACAATGGATACATTCAAGAGAAGATTAGATACATTTCTTTCCAAAGGGAACATACAGAGTTATACTGTTTATTATAGGCAGATCAGGAAGGTCTGATAAAGACTAACTTATTTGGTAGCAGGAAAGCTATAAAATTACTGGGGTGTGAGGAGAAGGTTGAACTTGATGGACTTGTGTCTTTATTCAACCTAATTTACTATGTTACTATTTTACTATGTTACTATGGAACTGCAATATCGCATATAGATTTCTAACCAGATTTTGCCATTTATATATTTTCAATCTTGTCCACAATCCTCAAGAAACAATAAATAAATGGGGTTCCCATTTGATGTCTAGATGAAGTGCATTTCCTACATATCCTAATATATGCTAACAGCAGTATAGTATGGTAGAAGTGACATTTCATATGCCAATGAAGGTTTTCAGTGGCGTTTCATATCCTATGTAGAGTTGTGCAACACCAGGAGACTTTCACTTTCCCAGAAATAAAAGTGTGAATATTGCCTAAACTATACATCTCCTGGACTTTTGTATACCATGACACAGTCATTTTAATGAAGTTTTCAAACATGCAAAACAAATTCAAGGTCCATTTTAAGGCATATTACCATTTTAATATTTTCATTCTATAGCCTTAGTATAATATAGATAAATGTAGCTTACCCCTCCGTAAAAATGGAACATGGTCATCATCAACTTGTCGAGCACGCAAACTGCTTTGAAAATACTGGACTTCAGAAGGATGACCACTTAGTAGATTTAGACTGTGAAGTCTTCTTTCTAAAAAGACAAATACATACGACATGTTTATTAATAATCACAATAATGTTGGGTAAAAGTTAAAGTATTTACTAATATTTTACAAAATAAATTGCTTACTATTAACTCCAATACAGGATTTATTAGTAAGCCAATCAGTGAGACAATATGAGGCCTTACCTCTTTGAGTGCCAGAAGGGTATGCAATGCATTGCAAAGCATTGCCTGGCACAGCAATGGTCCTTAAGGGGGTTAAAGAAAAGTAGCACCTCCCAATAATTCCCCTGACTTCACTTACCTTATTATATATAGAAAGTCCTAATGGTCTCTATGAATTTTACTCTTGCAAGAGTTAAAGGGATAGTAATACTTCGTTTTATCTTTATTTTATTTTGTAGGCATTAAAAAAACATGAAGAACGATATAAGTCTTATCTCTCAAACCTTTATGGTTGCGAGACATTCACAAGCAAAGTTTCCCCTCCTGCCCCTTTTACCTAGTGTAAGCCATCTCTTCTCAGATGTGGAATCTGGTTGTAAGACCAACAGATAACAGAAGGGGACAATCTTCTTCCTATAAGAACAATGAAAGCCCTGTCCCCCTTGACAAGTTTTTCAGGTTTTTCCCTTATCTTAATTGAAGATTGTCCCTCTCTGCAGTCTATCTGGGCACCTCCCTTCTGCTCTGAGGTGAGCAGTGTTACATCAGTAGAAGGGGCGGGAGGGGGACACTTTGTCATTGAATTACTCTTGAACTACAACTCTGACAGAATTGAAATAACACTCTCCAAAGTCCAAATACTATGATGATTAATTAGAGCTGTTTTCATTATGAAACATTACTATCCCTTTAACATCTTCAGTGAGTCCTGGCTGCCAGTTCCATGTAGGTTGACACTACAGTTGCCAGCAGGACACCGGACACAAACTCTGCCCATGGTAATAATATCCCTTTAATTACCAGAGAGGTGTGCAATGCATTGCTTGTCAATGCTTTGCAGACTATTTTGGTCTCCAGAATATTAACTAGCTTCATGTACTCTGCCTGCTTCAGTCTACAAAACTGCCAGCAACCATCATGTCCACCTCCATAGACAGGAAATTCAGGACTCAAGATTTTATCTCTTCAACAAAGACACAAGGACAAATTCCACAGGGGTCATTAGGATTTTCTGGCCCTAGTACTAGTGAGTAAAGTCTGGTGTTAATATCCAGAGGTGTTACCTCTCCTTTAATTTTAGAACACATTCCAGTGAAACTCTACAACCCATATTCTACGGAACCACTTTTTCAAGTTGAAGAGATATTAGTGCATAGGCCCTATAGAATAAATCAGGACTTAGGTTGTTTATGTCACTGGAGTAACTTCTCTCGCCTTCATCTCACCTTAAACCCCACTCCCCAGTATCTGCAAAAATTGCAAATGTCAAGGATAAACAGAACATATGGGATATGCACAATTTGAATGTTAGAACTGTTTAGAATAAGTACAGTAGAATAGAAGAGATCTGAGGTCTAAAATGAGATTCCTAGAGCTCTCTAGATGACCCTGCAATATTAAGTGAACCGAGAAATACGATGTCTCAGTCCAAGTCACATGGGGCCGAAACTTTAGTACACATAGGGCACTTTAGGTCATAGAGCTGAGGGGTGGAGAATATGTTTAAACACATTGTACTGGAGGGTGAGCAATGCATTCCTTCTCTGTGGGCTGCACCTGTATTTTAAATGCTTACAACCAATGCCCTTGTGCCAGAGCAACAACTGAGGGGTTAATAACATTATTGCAGGGTATTGGGGGATTTGCATATTTAGTTATTTACAGCTAACTGTACTTTGCCAACAGACATACACTCAATTGCAAAGTATGGTGTTGCAAGTCCATCAAGCTATGGAGGGTAGGATGGCTTATATATTTTGTAACTGTCAAGCTTTCGGTTGCAGACAAGTTTGCTGCTCATTGTATAGCAAGCTCATCAGACAATTAAGAATGTTACTGCAGAGAAGTCCAAAAATATATTAAACTTTGGATCCAGATAGATTTTTTTTCAGGAAAACTTGCAAAGAAAAACAGCACATATGAGCGCTGTAGGTAGGTATTAATATCACTTCAGTATATTAATGGTGACTCTCAAATCCACACACTAGGCTCCAACTGCGGCCTGGCTGCCTTAAAGACTTCTATGAGATACCAAACATAACATCACAGTAAACAAAAAGGATACACAATGTAGGCAGAATGCCCAATGATTCAATATAAGCTTGCAATAAATACACAGTTTCTATTATCATGAAACCCGTGAGTGGACTGGTATTCTAATCATGTATGTAAGTATTGTTACTCTTAAATATCTGCCATGTCAACAATAAATTTTGTTTTTACCTCTTGTCATCCTTGTGTACTTACTACAAGACTGTATTAATTATTGGGTGTTCCGCACACCCTTGAGTAGCCTTTTTGTTTACTATGATGTCAGATTTTTTTTTTTAGGAGTCTACTATGAATTTTGAATTTTCCAACTTTGGCTTATATCTGCTTGGCCCAGGAATAAGGGAAGGGGAGGTGCTAGCATTCAGTTTCCTTGTACTGTTTCCCGGCTCACTTGTTTACATTTTCTGGTCAAAAATTGATGTATGTGGCCCTTTTCAAGACAAAACTACATAGTACATAGCTGCAAAGCAGATACTAACACACATTCTGTCTGCACCTCAAAATTTTGCCTAGACGAATTAGTACAGTCACAGTGTGAGAGAGACAGGAAGGCTGATATACTAACAGCATTTGGACCAACCGACCAACACTATCCTGGGAACAAATAAAATGTCCATAATTCCCTAAATTCACACTGTCCTAAATAGGAATTAACAGAGTTGTCTAAGAGCATTATTAAGCAATGAGTTGGAGACCTCTTTAGCATTCAAGGAATTCAAATTCCAATTTCAATCAATGGGAATGTTTATTTGTCTCCTATAGTACAGCCGATTTGCCATAGCAGTGCTTAAGTTCTTCTTAGTATATCAGCCTCAGTGTGACAGACTCTGTGAGATGCCAGTGTAAATTATATGCAGAGCTGTTTTTCTGGGAAAAATGTGGTACTATGTGACTTTTCTTGTTTTAAGAAAATAATAGGATAATGGGGTGAATGTAGCACAGACATTCCATGCAATAACAAGCACTGGAAGCAGCATTCTGGCCCTACGCATGCCTAATGTCAATTTACTAAGTTACATACTCCTCAGATCCTCCCATTAGCAGCACTTCTGCCAAGGGATGGATATTTTAGCAGTCTGTGGGCAGTTTCTGGCATTTCTTTTCTCTCTGCCTTGTTTAGCTCAATGTACTAACAAGATGCTGAGGAAACACAGACAGTGTACTGAATTTCCCTGCACATGCTATGGAGCTGGTGTGTTGGCCTTGCTGGAATGTAAGTCCTAATGATGGCAGAGATTATCTGGTGGTATGTACTATAGAGCTTATACACTGTAGTGCATTCCCTGAAGTGCATCCAAGGACAAAGACTAAAGCTAGTGTGGCTACATGGACACATTCTTACATTCACTTAAATCTATTTTTATATTTTGGGAAAACAAAAAGCCCGGCAAGTATGTATTTTGACCCCCTGGGCTACACCCAGATATTTATGACAGAATTCATTCAGCTACTGAGTAACAGGTACTGAACACCATGAAATACATAACACTACAGCTATACATAAACAAGATCAAAAATGGCACTGTGTCTGAATAATACAAGTAGCAGCTCAAAATGCAATTAAATGTCATATCACATTAATATCACATTATGATTTTGACATAAGCAATATAATCATGCCCGGTTACATTAACTGCATAAACTTGATGCTTTATGATATATGAACTGACACAATATCCCTACAGCCACCTATTCTGTGTTGTATTTTGTGATATGTAGTGATAGCTGGATTACTTTAGTTATACAGCAAATGTTTTAAGTAGTGTTTGATCTACTGCTGTTAACAGAAATCAGTTTAAAGTAGAAAAGAGGCATCTGCTCGGGGATACAATAAAGGGGCTAGTAAAAATGTCTCTGGAGAACTCTGTTCAAAATGTTGAAAGTGGAACTTTCACCTTAATTAACCCCTTAAGGACCACACGGCCCAGAGGGGGTCAGACCTAGAGGACTTTAAAAAAAAACAAAAAAAAAAACCCCTATGGATTCTGGGATGGCAGCGTGGCATGTATCGGTGCTGCCATCTCATAATTCCATGACGTGCCATCACAATTCCTTAACGATCGAATTGGCATGACGGTCTGGCATGTTATGAATGTTAAAGGGATAAAGTTTGTATATTTTGAAACTGCATTAAATACTGCCTGTGTCGTGTTAGCCAAAAGACCAGCAAAAGTACAGTTAAGGAGATATTCACTATTGTTACTATATGCTAATGTAATTGTGGTACCCGTGCAGGTCCAGTTAAGTTTCATATGCTGATTAAGCTTTTCAGTGACGTTTCATATGCTGTTGAAGCCTTTTCAGTGACGTGTAATATGCTAATTAAGGTTTCAATTATGTTTCATATGCTAATGAAGCTCTGTGCAATACCAGGAAATATTCAGTTTCACTTTTCCCAGATATAAATGTGTGAATATCTCCTAAATCAGGGCTGTCCAAATTCAGTCCATAAGGGACAGTGTAGCACAAGGAACTTACCAATAGACTGAAGTCTGTTGAACCAACGAAAAGTATTTTGAAAGTAGTTTGGAAACACTGGGTTTGCAGCTCCAATCAAATCAAGTAAAATAAACAAATCCTAAGGAAACAATAAAAAAGAAAAACAAATTTTCCTTTAATCCTAAAAGTGAAGAAGCTATAAATCAAATAACTGTTACATTGAAAGGGAAGATTACCTAAACTTAAGAATGAAACATTTGGATGTCAGAGATCTCTCCATTGCATTGTTTTTCAATAAATTGTCAATTCCTCTAGCTTCTAAGGTCTTCACTTTAAAAAATGTCTAGTCTTTGCCTTCACCATTCTTACTGATATACAGTCTCCTGCTTTTCTTTTTCTAAGTAAGGTCATTAAAATGTTACTATTATTTTGTAAGAAACAGAAGAGTTTGAAAAACTTTTCAAAATCACATATTTAGCTTAAGAGAATCAACTAGTACAGGAAATGGCAGTTGGTAATGCAGAGCAGTGTGGTATGTTTGGATCTGACACACCTGGTAAATCTCTACTAACTGACCAATACATAAAGCTAAATATCTTTATAATATTATTGTTTTAAATAAAAAAAGTCTGATATAAATATAGGTGATTTTGAAATATCTGCCAAATCACATATTTCTACAAACTTACTTAATCAGTGTGAAAGAGAGGCATGTCTATTTTGTTAGCTAAACTGAGTTGGTTTACGATTGCTTACTACTTTAGTATTCAGTAATCATAACAAAAAGCTCAAAACGGAACATAACATTTTAAAAATGGCTATATAACATAAGAGGCCAATAGAATGATTACCCTATTAACTCTATGAGCACCTTTGGGGTGCACAATGCTTCACAATGCACTGTGTACCCATATGGCATTCAAAGGGTTAAACTAAAATCCCTGTAATCATCCTTCCCTTCGCATTACTTTTGCATTTGAAATGCAAATGGTTGAAAACAAAAAAAAGATAACTTAAAGGAGCAGTACACAAAGAACATATAGCATAAGGTTTTTCCCCATTGAGTATAACAATGGTACTCCCATTGCTGGGCGATGTGTCTTTCCATAGTTATTAAACTTGTGTTGTTGTTTTTTTTTCAATACAATGCCTTCTACTGACTAAATACTCAATATATTCCAAATGAAGAGAATTTAATGGAAATTTACAAGACAATTAAATTGTGGCTTTCTCTCATGGGATTTACAGTACTTAGGAGACCAGTTCAGAAACCAGTTTCTAGCACTGAATTCATATTATTGCAAAATATTAATGAAAATCTTAAAAATATCTGTAGGAATTGTCACCTGCTCAAACACTGCACACACTCCAACATTAAACCCTTAACTGTGAGCAGTGCACATTCCCCTCCTGCCACCCTCCACAACCCTGTTTACAATGCCCATTCCCTTCTTTGCACCTATCCATGGTCCGCTTCCATTACTACATGTGTCTCCTTCCGTTGCTGCTCTGTCCCGTTTCACTCACCTCCTTTCACCCAATGCCCATGTCTCTCCTTTCACTAATGCATTACACCAGCAGTACTCCCTGTGCACAGTGTTGGCGCCAAACCATGTTCCTGCCCCCAGCTAAACAGGAGTCCATCATACACCACTCAGGTATGTATACATACCTGTGTGCTACTGTGCCATCAACCTGACACTTTTTGTGTTGTGCTAACCTTGCTAGTTTATCATTTAATGGTAACAAAAGTTTAGAAGCAATACATTTGGTAAACGTGCTTCACTTCAGCCCATTAACCTATAGTTCAGCTGGGGCTCAATTCTATTAGGGTTGTTAAAACAGATGTTAGGGCTAAAAGAAGTACCATTCAGAAACTGTTCCCATTTTAGAGGTATTCTACTAGCTCCCCATTTGGAACCACAAAGAGAGTAGGCCACACAAATCAAACTTGCAGCCTAATATTCATTGCTGCCGTCTGTTCCCACAACTCATGCTAAATAGTATGAGAAGCAGGAACATCAAAGTAAATCAGCCAGCACTCAATATCTGACATACTGTCAAGCATCAACTGTGAGCTAGTTTCACAATCACGCTCACCCCACCCTCCCAAACACTTTCAATACTAACACTAAAAAGAACCCCTTGCCCCCTCCACCACCTAACACTACCAATACAATACTCCTCTATACTAGACCTAACACTAACCGAAGCCCCATTCCTTCTTCCCACTTATCTCACAATTAAATCACTTACTATGCTGTTGGAGGTGCAGTGGAGTTCTAAACACCCTCATCCTCCTACATCTTCCTCAAAACTAGAATTAAGAAACTCTATTACCCAGGCTGCCATTGGATGGGAGGTCGGTTTAAACAGGACACGGTACATTCCCTAGACTAACCACACCTCCCAGCTAATCAGCATCTAGATGGAGGGATCAAGCATGTGAATAACGTCACCCTTCCATCCTTACAATGATTGGCTAGATGGAGGCTGACATTACATTCATGCTTGACCCCTATATGCTGATTGGCTGGGAGGTTGCCCTGTGTAACACATTGTGTAAAACACACCTCCCAGCCAATGAGACCATGGGAAAAATTGAACAGGCTTTTTTTTTTAATTAGAGGAGATGGCAGTAATGGCGGCTGCATGGTAATAGGTTTTTTTCTTGCTGATTCTAGTTTTGAGGAAGATGTTAGAGAATCAGGGTGTCGGGGACACAGCTGGACCTCCGACATCAAGGTTTAAGTGATTTAAACCAGATGGAGGGGGAATGAGGCCTAGATTAGTGTAAGAGCAATGTGTTGCATACCTCTCTGGCAGTCAAAGGGTTAAACAAGTCACATATTTCCAAGTTATGTTTTTGGGCAAAATGTAATTTTTAATGTTTTTGTCTCTTTACAGGAAACAATTTGAAACAAGGAAGATAAGAAGACAGAAGATGGAGAGATTGATGAAGAGGGAAGACAGAAGATTGGAGAAGAAGATGAACATTAGCTGATCAGGGTGCTGAAGATTCCATTGGACATCAGGATTACTGGTAAGTATTTATTACCAGGGGCTGTTTTTTAACTTAGACTAACCCTGTGAGTGCTAGTGGGGTAAGCATACAGGGTTAAATCTACTAATATTTCACGCATTTTGAGATTTCTTTTTTTTTCAGTTTAAATTCCTGCGTCAGCAGTTTTGAGATGTGTCAAGGGACTCTGCGACCCCCAAAAAATGGGAGCAGATTTTCACCCATTAAAGTGGGTCCCTTAAAGTACCTTAAGGTTAACAGATGTAACCGAATGGCATATTTCAATATTTTTTTTAATGTGTTTTAATGAGTGCAAATTTAGCGCCCGAAGTGCTTTTTTCCAGCGGTATTTCTTCTTTGAATTGCTTACAGTGCTTGAAAAATTGCAATTGGGTATGTTTTTTTGGCATCGGCTTCAATTGAAATAAGGCCTGTAACCTTTCTATTTCATCTAAGTTTTAGTCTATATACATATATTAATAAAAATATAATTTAATCCTTTAAGAGCCAGAGGGGTGTCCATCTCACTGTACAGCAATATTTTGGACACCCCTCCGGGTTCATATAAAAATCTACTGAGACAAAAAATAGCATGTTTATGATTTCTCATTGACTGTAGCTTTGTGCATATTTCTACAATATTGTGAACCAATAATTTTTGACAGCAAAAAGTCTGAACAGCTAAATTCATACTTTTATTAATCTCTATGGAAACTGTGTGACTTAGCAAAGTAGGTCATGTTAGAGCAAGAGAATATAGAAAAGGACACATGCTTCAGTGAATCATTTAATTCTACAGCTTCATTACACTTGAAATTCCTCTTGCTGGAAAGACTAACAGATAACAGTTTATATGAAACAGACTTTATGTAAGAAATGCAGGCATGAATGTTTTCCTTCTAATTAGGGTATTTTTGTATTACAGGATATTCTGTAGTTGTATTATTGATGTTCATAAAAGCATTGGGAATTATATAATACATATTATTGCAAAATAATAAACTAATAATGTAAATTATTAACTAATAATATATAGTTTTATTACGTATTATAATGTTTCTGTGAAATAATGGTTATATCTTGCAAAACAGATGTTATATTTGGAACAATACGACTGATTTAATACATGTCATTTTACTGGGAGCTGGCCCATGGGGGCGTTGGACAATGCACTCTTTTTCGTGTCACTGATTACCTCTCCCCAGACCATTGTTCTGCAATTGTGATGTCCTAGACAGAACCAGAAAACATATGTGAAGAGCATGGATCTCTTTTATTGCCTTCAGTGGAGCCAGCAACGTTCTTGTTAACAGACTCTGTGTGATGAGAATAGAAGTAGGCCTTGCCGTTGTCACATTGCTTGGTGACAAACCATCACACAAGCAATGCTGAATAGTTGGAGTCAACACAGCTGTACCTGTGGCACTGGAGCATGCTTATATTTGCAGAGGTTGTGTGGTTCCACTGTCTACATATGATGATCCTCACAAGCTCTATGGCCTGAAGTAGTGAGCCAGTCCCTGGCCATTAAGCAATTTAGTGTTCTTGACACCAACATGACCAACATCTTTGAACAGTTCCGAGTTCAACGATCCTGTCCCATCAATGTTTGTATTCTTTACATCGAAGCATTCAACAGCAAATCTGCCCAGCTAGACATTTATACCCATCTAACCCATAACCCTACACTGCTGAACTGTAATTATTTACGTATCTCAGAAATTCCATTGCTTGTTGCAGTCTGCATAGCTTTATGTCTAATCCTTGTATAGAACTGTTGGCCTGCCCAATACTTTTATATTACAAATAGATCCTATTGCTCAATATGGCCAGATATGGAAAAAGGTTACCAGAGCCTTGTGATTGTTTGGCTGTCAGCAAATGCTAAAAAGCCCCTAAAACAATACAGTGGGAAGTGGCCTTATCAGCAAGCAGTGGGATGTCCCAGCTGCAGTGGATGTTTATCATTTCTTCACCACCCATGTTCCACTGGCCAGACATATTCCACCCTTTTTGTGGTGACTGTATCCCTCCATACTATTTTATAGAGGTACATGCAGCTATATTTGTGTGTATGTAAGTATGAATGTCTATGTGTGAACGTATGTGTGTGTGTGTGTGTGTGTGTGTGGGGGTGTGTGTGAATGAGCCTGTGTGAGACAGAGTGTGTCTGGAAGGATATTCAGATGCAAGGATGTTTGTGTGAGGGTGCAACATAACATTTAAAGGGATAGTAATGTTTCATAATAAAAACAGCTCTAATTAATCATCATAGTATTTGGACTTTGGAGAGTGTTATTTCAGTTCTGTCAGAGTTGTAGTTCAGGAGTAATTCAATGACAAAGTATCCCCTCCCTCCCCTTCTACTCATGTAACACTGCTCAGCCAAAGCAGAAAGGAGGTGCCCAGGTAGAGTGCACAGAGGGACAATCTTCAATTAAGATAAGGGAAAAACCTGAAAAGCTTGTCAAGGGGGGTAGGGATTTTATTGTTTTCAAATAAAGAAGATTGTCCCCTGCTGTTATCTGTCTGGTCTTACAACCAGATTCACATCTGAGAAGAGATGGCTTACACTAGGTAAAAGGGGCGGGAGGGGGAAACTTTGCTTGTGAATATCTCTTAAACCATAAAAGTTTGAGAGATAAGAATTGTATCGTTCTTCATGTTTTTTTAATGCCTACAAAATAAAATAAAGTTAAAATGAAGTATTACTATCCCTTTAAGTCAGACACCCCTTTCCTCTCATCTGCCTCTCCCTCCAAAAAATACTGTTCTTGTAACTTATTAAACCTATAAAGAAAATAATACCACAATGAAGCAATACTGTTTGAAATCTAATTTGTGAAAAATAAAATGGTATACAAAAGGTAATTGTGTATCCGCTCAATTGTTTGTGTGTAGGGCACTGTGTGTGCAAGAAAATATTTGTCTGACAGTCATGAGAGTTTCTTTGCATGTGTGTGAGTGTGGGTGCAGAATCATGTGTGTCTGAGTGTAAACCTGGGTGTCAGTGTGTTTATTTGGGTGAAAATGTTTGTCTGTGTTCTAATGTTAGTGTCTGCCCTTTTCCAGTAATATAATCAGGTTTTACTACTTTGTACATATTAATCTGAAATTATTTCAATTCAATAGTGGTGGGATACTTCTCTATGGTTCAGATGGTTTGCTCCAGCATAGCTCCGGTTCTTCTTAATACATCAACCTCATAGTGCACATGTTTAAAATGGAGCTAACTTTACAGTATATCTTTGTTAGGTTATTATCCACTGCAGATGATGCCAACCGGAGCTTCTTTACCTGTCCTCTTCACCTTACATTTACTGTTCCTCTAGTCTACTGAGCAAGTCCAGCAGCTGATCTCTTGGGAAAGACCTTCTAAACGTACAATGGGATACCTGGAAAGATTCACATTTCTCAGGGCACAAAATCTGATACCTACACAGTTTGTTTTATGCCCTGCATGATAATTATTTGTACAGTACTCAGTCACCATAGATGCTGGCTTAAGCATCAAGATAGGTTGAATGTAACACGATTACTTTTAGTAATCCCCACGTTAATTATATATTTTACATGATTAATCTCATGTACTAATAAGTACAGGAACAAGAAAACTGCATCATGGGGAACATATAAAATCTCCCCAAACTGCCATTGATTTAAATAGGAATTTGAAACTAGAGATCTTCAAAGCATTGCAAAGAAACATTCTGAAGAGACATTTCTAGAATATTTGAGAAGTTAAAGTGGATCTATCACCTTAATTCAAGTTTGCATATTTGAAAACTGCAGTAAAAACTGCCTATATGTGATATTAACCAAAAGTCCAGCAGATGTATAGGAGATATTCACACTTTTATTTCTTGACAAAGTGAAAGTAAACACTTCCTGGTACAGCACAAAGCTTAATTTGCATATGAAACATCATTGAAACCTCTATTAGCATATGGCACATCATTGAAAAGGCTTCATTAGCATATGCAATATAAGTGATTTTCTTAATTAGCATATGAAAACATCACTCATGCCGCACAATGCCAACATTAACATACAATAGCATACAAAAGAAGTGTGAATATCGCCTGAACTGTGTGTTTGCTGGACTTTTGGTTAAAATGACATATAGACAGTTATTAATGCAGTTTTCAAATATGCAAACTTGAATTAAGGTGATAGATCCACTTTTCTATTTCTACATTTCTATATGTTATGTAGGATGTAGATCACTGACTGTCAGATCCACTCCTTGGGGCACACAATAGGTCATGTTTTATGGATATTCTCAACTAAACACAAGTGTACCAATCACAATGTCTGAACCACTGATTATCCACCTGTTAATAAGCTGGGAGATCTTGAAAACTTGCACTGTTCATGTGTCCTGAGGACTAATATATACTAAGATACAATAGTATAGATGGTTTGCCCCATAATTAGTTCACTTTATCTTTGTGCATAAGGAACTGACCTTTTCCCTATTTCATTTTTTGGTTCTTTAAGTGTATTCAAAACTCTCCTATTTAGAAAGATTAAAGCAGCATTTTTATTACATATCACAATGTGGCCTGTAGCCATTAAGTCAACATTCTATCTCTCCCCTTTACAATTTCTCCACAAGCTCAATTGTTAGATTGACTGATATCAGCCGTCTGACCATCTTTACAAGTGAGTGTAATTTTTTACTTTGTTTTATGATTCCTGTACAGTATAACACCATTGGGAGCCTTTTTCTTTTTTGTTTTTTATATATTTTTTGAGAGTTTTCAGCCACTCAGGGAGAGCGTGGTTTGTAAAAGCTGCCCTATACCTGGTGAAGTGCCGATGTTACACTGTTTCTGAGGACAGTTTGGACCCTCAGTTGCCCGATCGCTGGATTTGGTATAGGCCATTATCCAGTCGATTGGTATGTGAGTACCCACCTTTGGGTGTTGGTGGTGGTCACTGGATATAATACTGATTCTGCACAGGGGCGCCCATTGTTTCTCCCATCCCTTCTTCCATTTCAGGACTCAAATCCCTTTTATCAGGAAGTGGCTCATCATATAGACATGATTGTGATGAACATGCTACAGATGGAAGTGACTCAAAACCATATTCATACTCACCAGAAATGTTCACAGAGGTGAACAAGGGTCATTGGGAGAGTTAGCTGAACCTGTATTACAAAAACATCTCTGAGCCAAAAAACATGAATTGCAGTATGACCATGTCCCATTGCATAAATCTACACCGAATTTCAGGTGTAATTATTTGACTGCCCTTTTGGAGCTCCTGCTGCATTGGTGTGTTTTGGTGCTACCTTTCTCATGTTGTTTTATCAAATTTTAAAAATGTTCAATAAGAGCTAGCAAGAGTTTCCCTTAGCATTTTATTAAAGTGAATTAAGTTTTTTTTAGTTATCTATACTTGGTTAAAACTTTAAGCTTAAAACACATAAAACGGAAGGGTGCTGTTCTTGCCACAAGTCCTTATGAGCTTGTATATTTTGATTTTAGCTTTGAGAAAGCAGCCCCAGTGCTACGCAATGCTTTAGCGCCATTCATTTTTATTTTTTCTATTGTATCATTATATGAGTTTCATTTATTAAATGTGGCTTCTTGGATCCAGCCTGTCGTTTGGAGTCTCTGTGTTGTAGCTGATCGCTGGCTATCCGTCAGACAGTCTGGTATCAGCCTGCTGACCATTCACACATGTGAGTGCATTTTTATTTACTTTATATTCAGTTTTATTGCAATATTACACTATTGGGTGCTCTCTTGTGTTTGTGTTCTTGGAAGGAGAGCTCTTTGAACCCAGGGGAAGAGAACATACCTTGTACACTGTCAGATTAGTGCTGGGCAATGTATTTGAATGAAAAATATTTCAAAATATGGGCACAATTAAATATATTATTTTTATTTGATCATGTAAGGGAAGACGTCAGTTAGCTGGCATTGGTGGGAGTGAGATTCATTTGGAGGGAGACCCCATTTAATATATAAGTTTAGGTCAGGAATGTTACTAGCTGGAAGTGAAGGTTCTGTCCTGTTCTGGTGGTGGAAGCTGGTGATCCAACAAAGGGTTCAAGAGAATAAAATCTGGCAAGCTAATCATGTGAGACTTTCCTGGATCCCTGCATAGCATGCATCACAATAGGGATAACACAATTAAAGGCAAGCTCTATGTATAAAATAAGTGGCTCTTTTTTATTTGACAATAATAAAAAATGTTTTATTAGTTCGAATGAGATTAACAGAGAGAGAGAGAGATAGACATCTACCAATGACACTTAAGAATCATGTTAACATTCTCAACATAGAACAAAGATATTGCACAGCTACATCATACAGAAGAGTTCAAATTCAACCCCCACCAAATAAAGAAAAAAATAAAATAAATTATATATATATATATATATATATATATATATATATATATAATATATATCCACATAATCTAGCTATGTCTTTCTGTTAAACAAACTACAACACTTATTCCAAGGGTTTAGCTCCCCTTTATGGTTGGATTATGAATATTTTTGGGAGGGACTGATATGTTGGTGAGACTTTCAGGACTTTAACATATATTAAATCGAACTGACATTATCACCTATACTGCTAATTGTTTTTAATGTTCTATGTTATTTTTATATTTTTTGCAAATAAAGAAAATCCAGCTAATACAATGATAGGAAAGCAGATCCTTTGACTTGACCCCTAGCACCCCCCCCACCTGCCCACACACACGTACGTCTATACTTCTGATCTGCAGTATTTATCTGTAACCCTACTGCATGCAGCTGTCATTTACAGACGGTACAAGGTTTGTAGTGCTTCTGATTCTGTTCCACCCCCACAGATTTATGAATGCATATACATTTGAGAATAATGACCAACAGATTTTATTTTAGAAGAAATTTAACAGTAAGACTGTGGTGGTAGGACAGAATCATTACACTAAAGATTATCCCCTTTGTTTAAAATGTAGATAAATAATTAAACACTGAAACACTTAAATATGGTGAAGGCTGGAAAGCTAGCCATTATTCTCACATGCATATGCACTCATATGTCTGCAGTGGTAGGGCAGAATCAGAAGAGTTAGACACTATCCCCTTACAGCTGTTCAGTGAATGACAGCTGCTACTGCA
This sequence comes from Rhinophrynus dorsalis, assembly GCA_037306005.1. NCBI lineage: Eukaryota > Metazoa > Chordata > Amphibia > Anura > Rhinophrynidae > Rhinophrynus > Rhinophrynus dorsalis. Next base: position 224,609,382 of record CM074720.1, on the reverse strand, counting down.
GACCTTCCATTCAGCTGATTAAAAAGCACAGGCATGAGGGGGCACTATGGATCAGGTCAAAAGTTCAGCTGCCTTAGCTCTATAGTAGCTGGATTTTCTCAGCTAATAAAATATAACTAGGGATGGGCGAAAGGTCCCGCTGTGTTCCTGTGAAAAAAATCAGTGAAAACCACGTTGTTGTCCACTTTTTACGTGCTTTTCAACTATTCGCTATAAAAACGTGACCTATTCGCGGAAGTGAAAGACAATAGAAGCAGCTAGAGAGAGAGGTAGATGTGCTGTGCTGTTCTGCTGTGATCTTTTTGGAAAATTGAGGTAGGAGAGGCTCATAGTGACTGCTATCACTATGAGAAAGTTTAAAAATAATAAAAGGAGGAACTGGAATGTCCCTGATGTAACCACTGAGTCTGAGGAGGAAGTGAGCACTACAGAAGCAATGCTGGCCAGTCCCCCTAAATCACCCCTAGGGATCTTGGGGAAATGAATGTCAAAGGAGGAAGAAAATGGTAGTAGTGAGATTAGGACAGGTCAGCTGCCTGTGCCTGCTACCAGACGTGCTGCCCCTGCTGCCATTAGTGCTGTGCCTGCTGTCAGATGTGATGCCCCTGATACCACCATTGCTGTGCCTGCTGTCAGAAGTGCTGCCCCTGCTGCCGCCAGCGATATACCTGCTGCCAGTGCTAAACCTGGTGCCTCCAGTGCTGTGCCTGCTGCCACCAGTACTGTGCCTGCTGTCAGACGTGCTGCCCCTGCTGCAAACAGTGCTGTACCTGCTGGCAGTGCTGAACCTGCTGTCATCAGTACTATGCCGGCCCTGCTGCCACCAGTGCTGTGCTTGCTGCCAGTGCTGAACCTACTGCCACCGGTGCTGAACCTGCTGCCAGTGTGTCTTGTAATACTCGGGGGGGGGGGGAAGGAAGGAGAAGATTATTTCAAGTGTGACAGCAGGGGACATTAAGTCACACTTGCCATCCCCAAGCAGTCCCGCCAGTGCTAGTACTAAGAAGGTCCAGCAGCTTGCTAGGTGTTAAGAGCGAAGGAGGGCGTAATCATCATATTACTAGTGACTGTGAGGGGGAAGACTAAGGGGCTCAACTTGATGTGGCTGGTATTAGTAGTAGTAACAGTAATGGTGAAGCAGTAGGTTGGACTAGTGTTAGGGGAGTTGTAACTGAAGCATTTGGAAGCATCCAGACTAGCGGTCAAGGGAGCCAACACCATTTCCCTGGCCCTGGGAGTCCCCTTCCCTTCATGGCATTGTCCAGGTGGAACATGATCCTGAAGAAACTAGTACTGGTGGTGGATAGCTGGTGCAGCAATAATACCACCACCACCAGGAGCACAGATTAGCTGCCTGTGCCTGCTGCTACTGCTGCCACTCTGCCTTCTTCACGTTACCAAGAAATGGCAAGTGTGACATTAGGAGACCCTCTATCACATTTCTCACCACTTCCTCCAACCAGCAGTGAGATGTCTGTAATAAAGCAGCAGCACATAGGGACTAGTGGGGGTGATGGTGATGATGATGGTGGAGAAGCCGGGGTGGAAGAGACATTGGCGGCCTTTTTAGCCCAAACTGAGAAGAAATGGGAGACAAGGATGAGGACGGGCATCACCAATACCACCAGCAGTGAGCTTTTGGAATTTGTGGAATTTGCAACTGCTTTAATTCATGCTGCTGCTGTTGAGATGCAAGGGCAGCAGGATGCTGAGGAGCAGGCTAGTGTGACACAGACCACAGTGGACACAGTGGAAACGGGGTCTATAACTGATGCAGGACTAGGACAGATTTCACTTGCCAGCAGCAGCAATACTCCTGGTCCTAGCTGCAGTGCTGATTTTGAGGCAGTAGCAGCAACAGCAGCAACATCATCCTCTGCCCCAATCAGTGAAGGAGAATGTGGAGGACAAGTAGAAAGAGGCCATTCTTCTCCACCTGTTCCCTATCCCTCCCCCCAGAAGTCCTGGGTGTGGGACTATTTTTCTCTTGGGCAGGCACAGTGCAGTCATCACCTATGGCACTGTGCACAATTTGTGACAAGTCAGTGAGAAGTGGAAAGGAGGGAAAACACCTTGGCACAACTGCCCTAATACTACTCATGAAACACAGACAACATGACATTTATGTCAAACATGTTAAAGCCAAAACACCCACCACAAAAGTCAAGCACCACTGTTACTGTACCCCTGACTCTCAAGAAAGGCAACAAGAGGCGAGGCAGAGATCAATGAGGAGGAAGTATAGGGAAACCCAGACAGAGGGTGGAAGTTCCATGACGAGCAAAACAACTAGCTCGCCATCATCTTCTTCCTTTTTCAAAGGTTGTATGGACTAATGAGATGAGAGTGACTCTTGACGGTCCAGATTGATGGGCCCGTGGCTGGATCAGTAAAGGGCACAGAGCTCCACTTCAACTCAGACGCCAGCAAGGTGGAGAAGGGGTACTAGTATGGGCTGGTATGGGCTGGTATTATCAAATATGTGCTAGTTGTACCTTTTCGGGTTGAAAATGGGCTCAAACTCAACTCCCAAGCCTACTGCCAGTTTTTAGAAGCCATTTTCTTCAAGCAGTACTACAGGAAAAAGTCTGCATCTTTCAAGAAGACCATGATTTTTATGCAGGACAATGCTCCATCGCATGCATCTAAGTACTCCACTGCGTGGCTAGCCAGTAAAGGCCTTAAAGATGATAAAATAATAACATGGTCCCTTACCTCACCTGACCTAAACCCTATTGAGAACTTGTGGGCCCTTCTGAAAAGGCAGATTTACGCTGAAGGAAAACAGTACACCTTTCTCGGAGGCTTTGGTTGCTGCTGCACAAAAAGTTGATTGTCAACAGATCAAGAACCTGACAGACTCCATGAATGGAAGGCTTATGACTGTTATTGAAAAGAAGGGTGGCTATATTGGATACTGATTTTTTTTTGGAAATGTCACAAATGTTTATTTGTAAATTTTAACTTATATTAGTATTCTCACTTTAATAGATTAAAATAAACTAAAAAAATTATCATTTTTCATTTAGTTGCATAATAATTCTGCACGTTAATAGTTGCCCAATAATTCTGCACACATAGATATTCTCCTAAGAAAGCCAAAACCTCACTTTTACTTTCTTAAATATTCAGGTTTAAGTTTCTTAACATTTTGGATTGACGGAGAGCACTGTTGTTGTTATATAATAATAAAATTAATCCTCAAAAATACAACTTGCCTAATAATAGTGCACACAGTGTAGGAGAACTGATGCTGTCTTGAAGGCATATGGTGGTCACACCAAATATTGATTTGATTTAGATTTTTCTTCTGTTCACTCACTATGCATTTTGTTAACTGATAAAAATATTATCATGTCTATTTTTGAAAGCATTCTTACTTTACAGTATTTTTCACACCTGCCTAAAACTTTTGCACATTACTGTATATTCATTGGGGGATGAAAATATTATTAATCAATGCCACATATTTTTTTCCTCATCGAGCCACAATTTATTTCTGATTATAGTAACGCCAACACAGTTTAATGGAGAAATTACTTGAACAAATGTTTTAAAAATAACTTTAATGTGGACATTCTTCTTTTTACAGGTACATTTTTTAGAACAGAAGACGATCAGAAGACAAGACAGAAAAGAAGAAGACAGCAGAAGAAGGAAGATTGAATAAAATGGACAGAGCTGACCATTGTGCTGAAGACCCCGCAGGACATCAAGATTCCAGGTAAGTGTTTCTTGTCGGGGGATGTTTTTTCACATAGTCGGATTAACTCCGTAAGTGCCAATGGGGTATGCATACCACACTGGAACTCATAGGGTTAATTATACTAATATTTGACACATTTTTTCATACTTTGGATGTATTGATATGGGGCTTACGGCAGTCTTTTTTGTTTTATTTGTCTTCAGCCCTACCTGTCTCCCAGCTGTTGTGCTGAGTTTAAATTTACCTCTTATCCTTTATGTGCTCCAAGAGGCTCCATCCTCCCTGTGGGATATGGCAATATGCTGAGACAATTGGAATATGGCCATTGTTATCCAGTTTTATTATTCTTCTCACCATTCTGGCAAATTTTTAAGTGTTACAATTTTCTTCTGTCCTTGGTTCGTGTAGGTGTTACGTATCGGTGACTGTTGGCCTTTCAGGCCACTTAATGGTTCTCTTGGCAGGAACTTGAGTTGATTTCGCTTTGAGATTCTTATTTTTTTCAATAGATACCGTTTCTCTCCTGTTTTCCTTTGTTTCCTCTCAGGCGTACATTCCATCTTCCTACTGTCCCATACCCTTCCATCCCTCGCCATTCACACTGGATTTAGCTCTTTCTTTTCTTATTTTTAGCAAAATGTGTGCCTTTAGATCAGGCCAAATTTTGCTTGGGCGGGTGGGGGAGTGTTGTTTAATGTCACTCTTGAACTGAATCTCGATTTCTCTACAGGGAAGTTTAGCGTGCAATATGCGGATATTAATTAGATTATAGATAGTTTGGGTGACCGTCATTTAATTGATGCTTCTCCACCATTAGCTAATATACCTTTTACTCAATGTGTCAAAACAGGTATTTTTGTAAAGACTATTTTTTGATCAATACGAACTTCACACATTGGATGCAACTGGCTATACCCACATTTGCAGATAGCCCCTGTTCCTGGAGGCTAAATCAGTTATTGTTGCAGGACTTAACAGTAGTGGAGGATGTCCAGTCCTGTATTTCAACCTATTTTTCAGCTACCTATAATGATGATGTAGAACAGCCTATCCTCTGGGAAGCTCACAAATGTGTAATTCATGGAGAGTTTATTAAATGGTGTTGATACCATTGGGACCAATTAAGACAACTTACCTTGCTGGTTTGTAAAATATGTGACCTTGAGCAACAGCATCAGGTCTCACTAGCAGATTCTGATCTTAAGAGTCTTAAACAAGCCAGAGTGGATCTAGCCCAACTCCACTCACAAGCCAGGGCAGATCTAGCCCAGGTTCCAACATTATCTGCAAGGAAATAATTATTGGAACATAGTTGACTGTCTGGTGAAAATTAAAGCGGAACTATCATGTTCAAGTAAGTTATCCCCAATCAATTGTTCGTATCATGGTAATCAAAGAAATAGCGTATTAAACTTTCTTAAGTGCCAGCAAGAGTTACAATCATAACCTCATATAAAACTTCCATCAATAGCAAGCAATTTACTGTTGATGTAAGTTTTATACAAGGTTTAGATTGTAAATTGTTTGTTAAAAAAACCCAATAACACATCAATAGGACAGCGCAGACATCTTTGTGAAGAGGTATCAGTGTGCCTGAGATGTCTGTCTCTGTCTCCTCACTAATAGGTTATTTGCCAAAAGGTAGAATGCATTGTACTGTATGGTACAGGCTAGAACAGACATAGCAACTATTCAACAAACTGTATCACTGAATTTGCCTCCACTACTGAAATCAGTAGAGGGCGACCTGGCCTCATGGCACACCTTGACTCTTTCCTGGTTCAGCAGGACTAATCTAATGAAAATGATTGTCCCGAAAATTAGATATATTCTTAATTATATTCCTTAAGCTTCCCTACGCTAAAGTGGAGACCTTGCGACTAAGTCCCCCCATCAGTATAGGGAGGGCTGGGAGTACCCAACATCCACACTCTATATTTGGAGGTTAACACCTGTAAGACAGTGGAATGCTATTATGAGAAGGGCAAAGATTGGGCAGGATCTGTCTTTTGGATCCCCTGGATCAATCCAAACTCCTGTGGCTCTGTCCAGGCTTAGTTCCTAGTTTTATAAAATCTCACCTGATCCTGAGCCACCTCTCTGAGGTTTGGCGAAGAGCTCAAGATAGGTCCATGCTAGCCCCTTATCCTTCCCCTTATCTCTTAATCTTTGGCCAACCAGATTTTCCTCCACAGACTGAAAATTCACTGTTAGCTCTTTGGAAACAGCAGGGTGCTCACACGATTGGCACTCTATTTAAAGACGGCAAAGTTATCCCCTTTGAGGTACTCTGTAGTCAATACCAACTTCCATCTTCTAGCCATTGGCAATATCGACAGATGCAGCATTTCCTCCTTATCTTCTCCTCCAAGGGCTATGAGCCCAGGGCTTTCACCCCTTTCAAGACTTTAAGCACTTGAGGTGCTTTTCAGAGACATGCTTCTGCCATAGTCTATGATACTCACCTCCACACCTTGGTATTATAGGCACTGGGATGCAGATCTGCGACTCCACTGGTCACTTAAGAAGTGGTTGGGAGTCTTTAAGTGCTTGTTGTAGAGTACAAATGACACATCTGATAGAGAGATGAACTTTAAATTGATTGTTCAGTGGTATTATACTCCCCAGCGCCTAAACAAGACTCATTCCTCGGCCTTACCTCTCTGCTGGAAGTATGGCTCTGAGGTGAGTAACGTGAGCCACATTTGGTGGTACTGTGGGTCTTGCTTCCTGTTCGGAGGAAGTCTTGAAGGTACTGGTCCCTCTTATTGGGGTACACCTCCCTCTTGATCCCACTCTCTTCCTTTTCTCAAAACTTGATTCAGCTTGGATAGTTTCTTCCCATAAAAGTAGACTCCTAATGTTTCTGTTAAATAGCACCAGATCCTTGATCCCTTCATATTGGAAAGATCCATCACCTCCCAGTATTGCAGATGGCGGGCTCGGGTGCATCATATGGAGGCCTATGCACTATTATAATGCACAGAGTCTGTGTTCTTGACCATATGGTACTCTTGGTTAGCATTGATCATGGGAGTAAGAGCTCTCTCAGTTTTTAACCAGGTGCCCTCATTACTTGGGTCTGGCCATGCTTAATTTGAATTTGTTAAAAAAAAAATAAATATAAATATATATATATATATATATATATATATATATATATATATAAAGTCAAAATACTGGGTAGCACCCGTGGTACTTGACTAATAAGTTTATTGCAGAGATAAAGTGGCAAAATAACAGGACAACATTTCGGTCCAAGAAGGACCTTTCTCAAGACAGATACATATATATATATATATATCCAATCACTGCAGGCAGGAAGGTTAGTTAGTCCATTGCAGATATTTTAATAAAAAGCATTTTGTAAACCATACAATGTGGTAAGATGTAATAGATAGTATTTGTCTAAAATGCAAGCTTTAACATGTTGGCCAAGTTATGCAACAAAAACTCATCTGAAATAAGTTAATAATATGTGACTAATACAAATATGGTTCACATTTAATTAATTTATATGGTGTAGCTCAGGACTATCATCTGTATTTTCTGTTTTAATTTGGGGATTGTGGGGGTCTCCTCATTCCTTTCTGCACTTAGGTCCCCCTTTTTTGTATACGTATTGTATGGTATTCTAGTTCTGTTAGTTTTTTTCTTTCTCTCTTTTATGAGGAGATGCTAGTGCTTGTTTAAGCCTCTTTTTTCCAAATAATAGAATATCACTATAGTTAAGATTCCCCAACCTCCACCCCTTCATACCTGGATATTATAACAATACAAAATACAGAACAATGTCACAGTCACTCACTATGCCATGTAGTTGATTTGTGTTCTCAGCATTGGGTGGATGAGGAGTACTTTCCATCTTTTGTGATAAATGTCTAGATCCATAGAGGGAGTCATATGGAGACCACTGCTGAAATGCTTCCTCACCATCAAAGAAAATCAGCTGAAGTGAAAGGTCTGGCTTTGATGTGGAGTTTTTCTGCATAAAGAAAACATGTATTAAAATCAAAATTGTCAAATCAAATATGAGGCGCAAATGTTGATGTTACTACAGTTTAGCTGGAAACTAGCAGCCAAAACTAAAGAAACCACATCTCCAATGGTTAAAAGATAAAGAAATAAAAAGATCAGAGCTTAGTAACCCTTAAAGAACCAAGGATACAAAGGGACAATTAAAAATGTTTAATATCTCACACACTAAATGTATGCAAGGAAACTCCTCCCAAAAAATATTTTTGAATATCAAATATCACATAAATAAAAACATACAATATACAGAAAAATAAAATAATAATAAAACAAACCTCTGGATGTATGAAATGATACACCAACCACCCATCGAATAGTATCAGTCAATCAAGGGCGTACATCCAAGGGAGTTTGGTCAGACCTGCACAACATCAAAGACTCCACCCCACATAATCTGTGTGGTCGTCTAATAACCTGTGCACGTCCTACTATTGGCACCTCCCTGTCAGATCCCCTACCATATGAGTAACTACTGTGGAGAATCGGCTATCTAATTTCAGGCACCCTGAAAAAACTATAATACAATGTCCAAAACTTGACTTGCGATAAAAGGATTAAAGTATCAGTGTGGCAACACAATGTACCACTTGAACCTTAATATAGTCCAATCACTTATATATGAACTACTTCTTCCAATCATAACCCGATGAGGGAATCTGGAAGTAACCACTCAATATCCATATCAAAACATAATCAATACACAAAACCCTATTAGGATGATCATCCCTATAAAAAATATATAGAAAATATTCAATAAAAATATAATACAAAAATTATAATAAAAAGAAGAAAATAATCAAAAATCCTCTATTCCCAAGGAGCAAGCAAAACAAACAAAATATTAATCCCAGTGATTCCAAAAGTGAACCTCTCAGAAATCAGGATATCTGTAAAGAATGTCAATAGTTCTTTTAAAAATAATCGGAAAGAACCGCTCTTGCTGACCTTCAGCGGTATTACAAACAATTCAACGTCAGTGGTTCAGATTTCTATATCCCAATGCGATTTTGGTGTCTTAGTAATCTTAAAGTTAAAGTAAATGTCTTTGTGATCTTAAAGACAAAGTAGATGTCTCAGTTTTCTTCAGTATTTCCATAGATACAATGTAAACAGGTGTTACAATAAATACATTCTTAATCACTCAGACATTAGAATCCAGCTTTTGATTATTTTCTTCTTTTTATTATAATTTTTGTATTATATTTTTATTGAATATTTTTTATAGGGATGATCATCCTAATAGGGTTTTGTGTATTGATTATGTTTTGATATGTATATTGAGTGGCTACTTCCAGATTCTCGCATCGGGTTATGATTGGAAGTAATAGTTCATATATAAGTGACTGGACTATATTAAGGTTCAAGTGGTACATTGTGTTGCCACACTGATACTTTAATCCTTTTATCGCAAGTCAAATTTTGGACTTTGTGTTATAGTTTTTTCAGGGTGCCTGAAATTAGATAGCCGATTCACCACAGTAGTTACTCATATGGATAGGGAGAGTAGGACGTGCACGGGTTATTAGATGACCACACAGATTATGTGGGGCGGAGTCTTTGATGTTGTGCAGGTCTAACCGAACTCTCTTGGATGTACACCATTGATTGAGTGATACTATTGGATGGGTGGTTGGCGTATCATTTCATCAATCCTCAGGTTTATTTTATTATTATTTTGTTTTTCTGTATATTGTATGTTTTTACTTATGTGATATTAGATAGTCAAAAATATTTTTGGGAGGAGTTTCCTTGCATACATTTAGTGTGTGAGATGTTAAAAATTTTTAATTGTCCCATTGTATCCTTGGTTCTTTAAAGGTTACTAAGCGCTGATCTTTTTATTTCTATGTATTAAAATCAAACTGCAGCCTTTTAATAAGTGTTTTATGTTGTTTCATCTGTCTGCAGCTGGCAACAAGTATTTTCTACAAGTTGGAAAGAATCAAGCAGGGAGTAAAAGTATATAGAAGACATAGGCCTTGATTCAATTCAGGATGCTAAAATGTTTCAAAAATGATGCAAAATGATGCAAAATTGTCTACCGACTGGTACACATACTACGTCACTGAAGGTATGCAATTGCCATACCAACTGAAACCACAACGAACATTGGGCCAAAGAACCTGACAACATTTGTTGTGTTTTTTAAGTTCCCAAAATACACGCTAAATACCGTGAGAAATGGGAACCTCAAACGAAAATAGCTATTGCTTGTTGCTTCACACACTGTCAAGCACTGAGCATGAGCTCAATACATAGTCACTCTCCCAAACACTAACCCTACACTACCCCTAACAGTAAAGGGCAACAATTCCGGCCCTAACACTACCCTAACACCCAGAGCTGTATAACAATTACTTGTCATCCACTGTCCGTCTTCTTCTGTCATCTTTTATCTTCCGTCTTCTTCTTTCTCTTTTTCTTATCTCTTCTGTCTTCTCTTCTTCTTCTATGTCCCAAAGATGTCCCTACAAAGAAGAAAGAAAGCCAAAATTAAATCTACTCCAAAAAAGAATGAACCTGAGCTATGCTGGGCTAAAACCTTTGAGTGCCAGAGAGTTACGCAACACAGAGCAATGCGTACCTGTCTGGCACTCAAAGGGTTACAATGCAGGCAGTCTAATTCACAAAAAATTTGTTTCTGGTCTAATTTGAAAAAATATTTTTCTAGCTCAATTCACAAATGTATATTGTGGCAGTCCAAATAGATACCCTATTATGATAGTGAAAGGGTTAAAGTACCCCACTGCCAGAGGTGGCAGCAAGTATGCATGGCAAAAATACCACCCCCAACCAAGCCATTCGGAGGAAATTTTGAACAAAGACTGCCTTTTATTCGGCCAGTCTCTGTTCAAAATGGATTCCCAGCCTTCCATTGGCTGGGATGTGTGCTTACGCACCTCCCAGCCAGCCAATCAGCTTCTAGCGGGGGGATGATGAAACTCGGCAGGATCTAACTGGCTGGAAGAAGCTCACATCCCAGTCAGTGGAAGCCTGGAAACCATTTTGAACACAGACTGGCCATATAAAAGCTAGTCACTATTCAAATTTTCCTCAGAAAGGCTTGAGCAACGGCCTGAGAGGTATCGGGGGGAATTTTTCACCTGCATTCCTGCAGCCACCACCGGCGACAGCAGCAGTGTACAGTAACTCTTTCACTGCCACAATAAGTTAACTATTTGGACTGCAACTTATATTTGCAAATTGGACTTGAAATATATTTTTTTATTGGACTAGAAACATATTTTGTACGAACTAGACTGCCTGCAATGTAACCCTTTGAGTGTCAGAGAGGTACACAACTCATTGCTCTGCAATGCTTTGCGTAACCCTCTGCACTCAAACGGTTTAACTCAGATTCATACTTTTTTGGAGTAGATTTCATTTTGTTTTTTTTTTTTCTTCTTTGAAGGGATATCTTTGGAAGACAGAAGGGAGAAGATAAGAAGATGAAGAAAAAGAAGAAGGAAGATAGATGACAGAAGAAGACGGACAGTAGCTGAACAGAGTGCTGAAGACCCCCTGGGCATCAAAATTACAGGCAAGTGTTTATTTTCATGTGATGTTAACTTCACTCAGATTAACCATGTGAGTGCCAGTGGAGTATGCCACACTGTGTAGTGCGTTGCATACCCCACTGGCACTCATAGGTTTATTTTTCTCACATTTCACACATTTTTTGAGTACTTTGGATGCATTGGTAGGAGGCTCACTGCCCCATATCAATACATTCACTGGTAACTTGCAGATTTTTCTCCCCTTTAATTCCTGCGTAGGCAGGTTTAAACATGCGTTAGGGGACACTGAGCTAAAAAAAAAACGGTTGCAGATTTTCAGCCGTTACAGTGGGTTCCTTGGCACATGTTCCTGCCTGATGCATGGAATTGAGTAGCAAATTCAGACTGGTTTTATTGGGTTCCAAAGGGTGCTAACATTAGTGCCCAACATGCGCTTTTTCCTCCAGTATTTTTTCATAGCACAGGTAACTGAATGGCTTAAGGTGCTTGAAAAAAATAATGTTGGCTGTTTTTTTGGCCAATGAGGCCAACTGAATCAAAGCCATAGAGGCTCTCAGGGACCAATGGAAGGGAACAAAAGGTGAGAGATGCTCAACTAGGCTCATGAGCTAGCAAATACTTGCAAGAAGCTCTCTGGGACTGTGTCCTCACACCTAGGGTGCAATCTCTTTTAGCTCACCAGTGCCATACACTGAGAGGAAACTTTCTGAAGCATATCATACTGGTCCTGTCAAATGACAGCCCAGCCACGAAATGCCAGACAATGCCTCTCTGAACAAGAGAAACAGCTAACCCCAGACATACATTTCAGCCTTCTTGGGCTTCATCAGTGAGGTGCAGCTAATCCCTCTAGGCACTGTGAGCAAGGGGTCCACGTCTGGATTACCCTCATTACTCTTAGGGTGACCAACCCTAAGAGCAATTTGCATATGTTGAATGAAAGGTGAGAGATGCGCAACTAGGCTCATGAGCTAGCAAATACTTGCAAGGAACACACTGGGACTGTGTCCTCGCACCCAGGGTGCAATCTCTTTTAGCTCACCAGTGCCATACACATAGAGGAAATCTTCTGAAGCATATCATACTGGTCCTGCCAAATGACAGTCCAGCCACGAAATGCCAGATAATTCCTCTCTGAACAAAGGAAACAGCTAACCCCAGACGTACATTTCGGCCTTCTTGGGCCTCGTCGGTGAGGTGCAGCTGATCCCTCTAGGCACTGTAAGCAAGGGGTCCACGTCTGGATGAGAGTGAGGGTGGCACTGGTGAGCTAAAAGAGATTGCACCCTGGGGGTGAGGACTCAGTCCCATTGAGCTTTTTGCATGTATTTGCTAGCTCATGAGCCTAGTTGAGCATCTCTCACCTTTCTTTGTACATATGCAAATTGCTTGTTGGGTTGGTCACTCTAAGAGTAATGAGGAGAATCCAGACGTGGACCCCTTGCTCACAGTGCCTAGAGAGATCAGCTGCACCTCACCGATAAGGCCCAAAAAGGCTGAAATGTATGTCTGGGGTTATCTGTTTCCCTTGTTCAGAGAGGAATTGTGTGGCATTTCATGGCTGGACTGTCATTTGGCAGGACCGGTATGATATGCTTCAGAACATTTCCTCTCTGTGTATGGCACTGGTGAGCTAAAAGAGATTGCACCCTGGGTGTGAGGACTCAGTCCCATTGATTTGCTAGTTCATAAGCCTAGTTGAGCATCTCTCACCTTTCTTTGTACATATGCAAAGTGCTCGTGGGGCTGGTCACCCTAAGAGTAATGAGGGGAATCCAGACATGAACTCTTTGCTCACAGTACCTAGAGGGATCAGCTGCACCTCACCAATGAGGCCAAAAAGGCCTGCACATACGTCTGGGGTTAGATGTTTCTCTTGTTCAGAGAGGAATTGTGTGTCAATTCATGGCTGGACTGTCATTTGGCAGGACCGGTATGATATGCTTCAGAACATTTTCTCTCTGTGTATGGCACTGGTGAGCTAAAAGAGATTGCACTCTGGGCGTGAGGACTCAGTCCCATTGAGCTTTTTGCATGTATTTGCTAGCTCATGAGCCTAGTTGAGCCTCTCTCACTTTTCTTTGTACATATGCAAATTGCTCTTGGGGTTGGTCACCCTAAGAGTAATGAGGGGAATCCAGACATGGACCCCTTGCACACAGTGCTTAGAGGGATCAGCTGCACCTCACCGATGAGGCCCAAAAAAAGGCCAAAACGTACATCTGGGGTTAGCTGTTTCCCTTGTTCAGAGAGGAATTATCTGGCATTTCGTGGCTGGACTGTCATTTGGCAGGACCGGTATGATATGCTTCACAAGATTTCCTCTCAGTGTATGGAACTGGTGAGCTAAAAGAGATTGCACCCTGGGCGTGAGGACTCAGTCCCATTGAGCTTTTTGCATGTATTTGCTAGCTCATGAGCCAAGTTGAGCATCTCTCACCTTTCTTTGTACCAATGGAAGGGAGCCAGATGAACTGCTCTGAGCTCCAGAATGTTAATGTAGAGTAAACTCTCCTCCCCGGACACCCATGTGATCCAGTGTCACACCCCAAACACCTCATCAGGGTCCACTCTGGAGTCCTAGAGACAGTGTCATCTAATGGGAGAGATGGTCCAGATTCCTAGACTATGTCCAGAGAATGTTCCTCTGAAGTTGCCTCATTTGGAAATGTGAGTAGGGGACTACTTGCAGAGCAGAAACCAACTGACCCAGGAGTCTCATGTAGTCTGCGATTTTGGCTGACTGCCACTCCAGCACTTGAGACATGTCCTGGAATAGAATCTGGAATCTTCTCATCTGTGAGGAAGTTCTCCCCCTGAAAGGTGTTGAATCTCATGCCCAGGAACACCAAACCGGGGATGGGATGCGAGATTTCATGAGACTGATAATCCAGCCGTGATGCACCAGAATTGTGGGCAGACTCATGGTTACAGTGAGCCAAGAGGTCTTCTGAAAGAGACTTGAGCAAGAGATCATCCAAGTATGGCATCAGAGAAATGCCTTGGGCATGGATGTACATGATCTTTGTGAAGATTCTGGGCATCAAAGCCAGGCCAAACAGCAGTTTTGTGAACTGTTAGCGATTGCTGCCGAAAGCAAACTGCAACTAGCGTTAGCAGTCTGGGTGGATCGGAATGTGTAGGTACATGTCTTGAAAATCCAGAGAGGCTAGGTACCCCCATGGGCACATTGCCATTATGACAGAATGCAAAGATTCCATCTTGAAGAGAGTAGAAACCACATATCTGTTAAGACATTTCAGATCCAGGATATGATGGCAGGCACCGTTCTTCTTGGGAACTACAAAAAGGTTGGAATAGAAGCCTGAAAAGCATTCTTGGGCTGGGACCAGCACCAAAACCTGTTCTTCCAGCAGAGAGGAAATGGCTTTGTGAAAGTGTCTCTCCTTTTCTGGGTTCAGCAGAACCTTTGAGGAAAAGAAGTGATATGGAAGAAGGGATCTGAAATCTATGAAATACACAACTGATATCACCTGTAAAACCCAGTAGTCCATTACACAGGATGCCCGGGCGTCTAAAAAAACCCCACAAAGATGGCCCCCTACAGGCAACAATGGACCAGAATTCCGTGAGTCATACAGTTTGTCAGACAGACTTTGCAGCTGATCACTTGGGCTGCCAGGTATGTCTAGGCTTTTTGTTGGGGCAATGTTGGGAGACGAGGGGTTTGCACCCTCTGCCCCCCCCGGATTCGTGAGGGGGGGGGGAAATACATACATTTTCCTTACAAGAAAGAGCTGCTTGGTGGAAATACTGGGCAACAGAATTCTCTTACGTCCAGTAGCGTCACTAATGATTTGTTTCAGTTCAAGCCCAAAGAGGGCCTTGCCTTGAAAAGGCAAGGACACCAGTGACTTCTTAGAGGATTGGTCCGCAGACTAAATGTTGAGGACTTTTCTAAAAATCTAGCCGCATCAAACAGAGCCTCAGTAATATAGGAATTGGCTTCCATGATGTTGGCCACCAAAACCAGCATGGCCTATATAGGGGCATCAGTATGCATAACTTCTGTCAGCTGCGCTACCCACAAAGCAACATGGCCTTATTGACACTGGAGGAGGCTAAAATAGGCATCTGCACTGCCATGGTTGCCTCAAAATTGGCATTGGGTAAGAAGCCAAGCCTCTTATCAGCCTGGTCCTTGAACTCCGCAGCATCCACAAGGGGAAGGGCAGTGTCCTTTGCCAAGTGTGAGATAGGTGGGTCAATGGCAGTGGGAGAAGTCCACTGCACCAGATGTAAAAGGGAATAGCTTAGAAAAGTGTTTATTAAGGAAAAGTCTCTTATCAGGAGTTTTACATTTATCCATAAGGCACTTATCAAGAGTGTTTTGGGGGGAAAACTGGGTAATCCATCTCTCGACTCTGGGAAATGTCCAGAGAGGTAGAACCACAACCTGCGCAGTCAGAGACCTTAATCTCAACAGCAGGAACCAGATCAGCCCCTCCATAAGAGAAGGAAGAGTCCACATCCTTATCATCATCCTCTGAGTCCAGTTTTTCCTCAGAGGATACCCCAATAACCGGACTGTGCCATTAGAAAACAGGCTCAAGTTATTTAAAAGTGGGCAAGGGTTTCCAAGAATGGAGAACACCTTGAACTGGGATTTGTGCCACTGAGGAAAGCAGTGCATGCAGGCAGGTTTGCCAGATCATATCTTTAAAAGAGGACATAAATGACAAATGCGTGCTGCAGGGCTCCAGTAATTAATTAATATTTTTTAATGGTTCCCATGTATAAATGCAACAGACATTTTTCATGTGTCCTTTTTTATAGGGATGGTCTGGCAACCCTAGAATAGTTCCCCTTTACAGCACACATTGTGTGCTTTAAAAGGGATCCATCACCCCTATACAAGTTAGCCTTAATAGATAGATCTGTGTAAAAGTATATTAATTTCATTTTTTAAAGCTCTATTTGGCAGAAATTGACTGAATAAAAATTGCCCTGTACCTACTTCCGGAAAGACTGTGGTTACCAGCTCTGTAACCGCAGTCTGTCACTCTACATTTGCTCCTCTCCCTCTATCCAGCCTTCTCCGATGACGGAGGCTTTATGCCTGTAAGCTGGAGCAGTCTCATTGGCTAGTTATTTATCTCTGCCAATGAGACCACTCCAGCTTACAGGCAGAAAGCCCCCTAATATCGGAGGAGGATGGATAGAGGGTGGGGAGCAGAGCCAGAGTGACAGACTGCAGTTACAGAGCTGGTAACCGCAGTCTCTCCAGAAGTAGGCCAAATAGAGCTTTAAAAAATTAAATTAATATACTTTAACACATATTCACTATATAATCTAACTATTAAGGCTAACTTGTATAGGGACGATAGATTCCCTTTGATACTATGTCTCTGTGATGTACTTTCTCGCCCTCATAGGCCCACCTGAAACCGTTTGTAGAGGAGTGTTTAACATGGGCTAGGTGGCCTGCTGGAGGGCACTGTACTTCATAATGGAGACCAGACCTGGCCAGGACTTGAGTTGGAAAGTGCTCCATGGTGCAATCAGTACAGGGGAGTATTTTAACCATTTCATGGACTCCCCATCTACCTGTCCATTCTGTGGCAAGTAGGAGTCTGTGATTCCTATGTATTTCTCATGCAGCTGACTGCAGCCTCCCTCTGCAGTTCTGGATGCACTTTTACTCATACCTTTTAATTTTTGGGTGCACAGTGTCTCATGACTGTAGGGCTGAGAATCTCCTTGTAAACTTGCTCCTGGCACAGGCCAAGATGGCTATCTATAGGACCAGGAAGCAGGTACTGGCAGGGGGGGATCCAATGAATCCTGAAGCAATGCTCCATGCACTTGTGCTCTCCTATTTCCGAGCAGAGTTCACTCAAGCTCTTTCCACTGGAAAGGTGTCAGTCTTTACTTCCCTGTGAGCCTTAAATGGGTTCCTCTTCTCAGTTTCCCCCACCCGGATTCCTTTATACTCAAAACTTTTATTTTTTGTTACAGTTCAGTTTTAATGTTCTTTCTCTAAATGCTTACATTTTAACAACTTTTGAATGGCCTGCTTTGCCGGCCAATCGGACATTAACCATTATAATATACTATGTATGCCAGACAGGCAGCAGACCATTATTTATACATTTCTTACCCGCTCCATGTCAAAAGATGGTGAAGCTGAATTTCCTCAGGAATGTGACCTGCCCCTGCCCCCTATGTGACATTGCACACTTTGTTCAGACTGAGTAATGACCACTGAGAACTAAGCTATTCTAACATTTTACAGCGTGTTTTGTAAGTAGTGAGAGGCTGGGGCTAGCTGCCCCAGAATCACACTACTTCTAAAACACATAACAACTGTTTGGTTTTCACATACCATGGCTGATCCAAATGCAGTGTGTGACATCAGAAGGCGAAGGGCCAGATAAGCAGGTTTCCACCAACAACTAACACAACTGAGTTGGCTAGTTTTAATGAAAACTAACATAAAAATTAGCTGTGTTTATACACACTTAAAGGGATAGTAATACTTCGTTTTACCTGTATTTTATTTTATCAACCTATTTCTTTTTTTGTTGGTTGTGTTCTTTTAAAAAGAGTTATATGTCCTTTCACATTATGTAATTTTTATGGGGGGTCTTGTGGGGCTGCCAGTGAGCCCCATATATCAGGGCATGCTCGGTGTTCCCCAAGGACAGATTTGAGAACATTTATACTAGGGGAACAATGACATTTTCTGCATTTGAATTTGAATATTCCATACCTTTAGTTGTTGAAGACGATAGTCTAGGACTCGTGCCAGTTCTAGCATCATTGCACAAGGTACAGCAGAATCAGTAGCTCCTACAAATACTTTGCCATCCCATTGTGGGCTGAAATATTTTGAATCATAATGGCAAGCTAGAACCAAGTGACGCTTGGCAGACGGATTCAGTGTACTGATTATGTTGGAGAATGTCACATATCCATAAGGTGTTTGCGCTTGAAAAGAATCTTCTTCTGTGAGCCATCCAGATTGAAGTCTTTGAAGACGCTGTTTAATGTGCTGTTAAGAAAATTAAGTCATTATCAGTAAGAGAGTACTCATTTTAACTCATTCTAATATCACGCTCTCATTAGAAAGTACCAATGAGTTTGGAGTGTCATCTGACACGAGAATACCCTTATAAAGATTTCCTATGGAATTACTATATCTAATTTAAAAGGATGGTAATGTATGCTTATAAGTTGCTGCTATATTGTAGATTTAAAAAATAAAGTATCTTGAGCAAGTCCCATCTCTCAAATCTTTATGGTTTGAGAGATATTCACAGCTAAAGTCCCCCCCTCCCCTTTCCCTGATGTCAGCTGTACAGCTGACAGAAGGAGATCCGTGTTTGCCGACTCAAGACGGCTCTTCAGCAGAGCCAAAATACCGATATTTAAAAATAACTACTTCAATGGAATGGTCTACAATGTGTGCTTGCAAACCAGGCACACTTTGTAGACCATTTGTCATGACCTTAGGTCATGACCTCTTCTGACCCTGTAGCCTATTGGCTATTCTTCCTTTTTACTCTGGCGTCACATTCACTCGTGGCTTGATTATTGAGCTAGTTTGTTATTTTGCTGGTTTCCGTTGCTTTTACCGGCTCTGGATCTCCATTGACCGTGATTCTGCCTCCTGTTTTGGCCTATCTGCTGGATTCCTCTTCCTCGCGGATCTCCTGGTTTGAACTGGCTGTTTGCTACAGCCCTCAGAGTTGCTCCTCTCCCGACTGGGTTCTGTTTTCCTGCTGATGCTCAGTTGCCTGCCAGTCTGCATCGGCTACACTTTGCCGCATTGCGACGCATCACTCTGCTTGCTGCTTCCTCTTCATAGCTCCTTGGGGCTCCTCTCTCTTCACCTTTCCTGCTGCATGCAGATACCTGATCCTGCTGTGCAATCAGAGCAAATCATCTGATCTACAGTCCCGCTGTGTTCTGGTACTTGATTGTGAAGTGCAGGCAGAGAATCCATCTCATCTACAGACCTGCTGTATGCCAGTACCTGATCCTGCTGAGCTATTCATCTGATCTACAGACCTGCTGTGAACCAGTATTATCGTGCAGTGCAGGCAGAGAATCCATCTGATCTACAGACCTGCTGTGTGCCTATACCTGATCCTGCCGTGCAACCAGAGCAATTCATCTGATCAACAGACCAGCTGTGAACCAGTATTATTGTGCCTTGCAGGCAGAAGAAGTATCTGATCTACAGACCCGCTGTGTTCTGGTACTTGATCGTGAAGTGCAGGCAGAGAATCCTTCTCATCTACAGACCTGCTGTATGCTGGTACCCGATGCTGCTGAGCTATTCATCTGATCTACAGACCTGCTGTGAACCAGTAATATGGTGCTGTGCAGGCAGACTATCCATCTGATCTACAGACCTGCTGTGTGCCTGTACCTGATCCTGCTGTGGAATCTGAGCAATTCATCTGATCTACAGACCTGCTGTGTGCCGGTACCTGATCCTGCTGTGGAATCTGAGCAATTCATCTGATCTACAGACTTGCTGTGAATCAGTAGTATCGTGCAGTACAAGACGAGAATCCATCTGATCTACAGACCTGCTGTTTGCCTATACCTGATCCTGCCGTGCAACCAGAGCAATTCATCTGATCAACAAACCAGCTGTGAACCAGTATTATTATGCTATGCAGGCAGAAGAATCCATCTGATCTACAGACCTGCTGTGTGCCGGTACCCAAGCCTGCTGTGCAATCAGAGCTACTGATCTGATCATCAGACCTGCTGAGAACCAGTATTATCGTTCAGTGCAGGCAGAAGATTCCATCTGATCTACAGACCTGCTGTGTACCGTACCTGACCTTATTGAAGGGGCAGAGAATTAATCAGATCATCGTACCTGCTGAGACTAGGTCCCAGCTCTTGCTAGAAAATTCATCTGACCCTCTTAACCTCTGCATTCCCAGTCTTTGCTCCCTAGCTTCTAGTAAGCTCCGTAAGATGGGATTGGGGGATGCCCAGAGTGTGACAGAATAATCAAGCCACCATCATGGATCCCTCAGAACTTTCTAGACTACATGTCCACCAAGATCAACAAGAACAAGTCCTTGCCTCTCATAAGGCTCACTTGCAAAGTCTGGAAAGAAAGCTGGATGCCATTCTAGATCTGATTAGAGGTCAAGCCGCAACATCCCCCCAGTCCACGGAAGCCGCAGGATCCTCAACTAACCCCAGTCGTCCACTTTCACCTTCAGAGGTGAAACCACAGAAGATTCCCTAACCAGAGAAATTTTCCGGAAAATCATCAGAGTAATGGGGGTTTTTGAACCAGTGTTCCCTAAATTTTCCGGAAAATCATCAGAGTATAGGGGGTTTTTGAACCAGTGTTCCCTAAATTTTAAGACCCTACCACAAACCTTCACCTCAGGCTCGGCCAGGGTTACATTTATTATCTCTCTCCTCAGGGTTGAGGCGTTGGCCTGAGCATTTCCCCTAGTGGAGCAGGATTCTCCTATTCTTACGAATGCGGAAGACTTCATTAAGATATTCAGATCAGTCTTTGACACCCCTGGGCAAGGAGCAGCAGCAGAGGCCTCTCTGTTAGAACTTCATCAGGGAAGTCATACTCTGGGCCGGTATGCTATAGTCTATATATGAGACTGATTGGAATGCCGGAGCACTCAAAGCAGCCTTTTGGAGAGGCCTAAATGAACGTCTAACGGATGCTCTTACTTGTAGACCTATCCCTGAGGACTTGGAGGGTCTGATTGCCCTGTGTTTAGAACTTGACCTAAGGATTCAAGAGAGACAAAACGAGAGAGAACGATCAAGACGTAGCCGACCACAGGTTTGGACCAACCGGCCACGTACTACTCCAGAGAATATGGCAGAACCTATGGAGATAGAGGGTGTCACTAGATCTAAACTCTCTGAAGAAGAAAAAAGACACCAATGTTCATTGGGACTATGCCTATACTGTGGTACCAAAGGTCATTTCGTCAACCAATGTCCTACCAAACCGGGAAACTCCCAGGCATAAGGGTTGCAGGGGAGGATCCTGTTAAGCCAACTCTTGTTTCTCCCTCCCCTACTCGGATTTTGATACCTATCCATCTTGTCTGGCCTGGGAGCTCTTCTGATGTCCTAGCGTTCGTGGACTCAGGAGCAGTTGGTACTTTAATGGATGAGGAATGGGCCAAGAGTCAGTGAATTCCTATTCAGCCCAAGACTTTCCCACCCTTGGTTTCTTCTATTGATGGATCTCCATTAGGTAAGGGCATTTTTCATTCTGAATCCAGCCCCATCCAGATGACTACAGGAGCCCTACATTCAGAGATGTTATCCTTTGACATCATCAGATCTCCCATAAATCCAGTCATCCTTGGCCTGCCGTGATTGAGACTGCACAATCCAGTCTTCAATTGGAAAGCGGGCCAACTTACCTCCTGGAGCAAAGACTGCTTCCAATATTGCATTCAAACAATCACCAAACAAGTAATTGGTGGATCTACCACCAATCAATCTTCCGAAGAAGGATGTATTAAGATTCCTTCTCACTATCAAGAATTTTTGGATGTTCCCCCTCATCATCCTTGGGACTGTGCCATTAATTTGATTCCGGGGTTATCACCTCCCCGTATTAAAACCTACCACCTATCTCCCGTTGAAAACAAGGCCTTGTCAGAATATATTGAGGAGAACCTGTCAAAAGGATTTATAAGACCCTCCTCCTCCCCAGCCGGAGCAGGGTTTCTCTTAGGATGGATCCCTTCGACCATGTATCAATTACCGTGGACTTAATAAAATCACGATAAGGAATTTCTACCCTATTCCCCTAATCACAGAGCAGTTTGAGTTACTTAAAGGAGCTACAGTTTTCTCCAAATTTGATCTAAGATGAGCTTACAATCTTATCAGTATCAAGAAAGGGGACAAATGGAAGATAGCTTTTAATACTTGGTATGGACATTACGAATACAGGGTTATGCCGTTCGGACTTTGAAATGCCCGGGCCATCTTCCAGGGATTTATGAACGATATCTTCAGGGACCTCCTTTCTACTTGTGTTATTATCTATTTGGATGAGATTTTAGTCTACTCAACTAACCTTCAGCTTCACAGGAACCAGGTCCGTACAGTTCTTCAAAGACTAAGAGAATTTAATATCTTTATTAAACCAGAGAAATGTGAATTTGAATGCGACAGACTTTCATTTTTGGGGCACATCATCTCTAAGATAGGCCTGCAAATGGACCCTGAGAAAGTTAAGGCAGTATCCAAATAGCCCTTACCATCTGATGTAAGATCTATTCAGAGATTCATTGGATTTGCAAATTATTACCAAAGATTTATTTGCAAATTTTCCAGGATTATTGCCCCATCACAGCTCTCACCAAAAGGGCACTAATCCTAGAGACTGGCCTGAGGAGGCTATTCAGGCTTTTGAATCCCTAAAAGTATCCTTTACCACTGAACCCATGCTATGCTTTCCGGACACTTCCTTACCATTTACGCTAGAAGTAGATACATTAGAATTAGGAGCAGGTGTCATCCTCTCTCAAAGGGATCCAGACTCAAAAAGATTACATCCATGTTCTTTTTCCTCTAAACGATTCTCGCCTGCTGAGATGAATTATAACGTTGGAAATTGAGAACTCCTGGCCATAAAGATGGCATTAGAGGAGTGGCGTCATCTATTGGAAGGTTCTACCATACCAGTGTTAATCCTTACTGACCATATGAACTTACAATTCCTGGAGTCTACCAAGCCAGATGGGCCATCTTTTTTACTAGATTCAACTTTACTATTTCTTACTGTCCATGATCCAAAAACGGAAAGGCTGATGCCTTATAACGACAGTTCGAACCAGGAGCCAACCCAGAACCTGAACCCATCATATCACTTTTTGGCTGCATTATCTACGGAAACCCTTAGATACATCCAACTAGCCCAGTCTACTCTGGCCCCGAATCAACCCGTAGATACTTGGTTCTTACCCGAACAGTTTAGATCAGAAATCCTTACATTTTTTTCATCAATCTCCTATTTCCGGTCACCAGGGAGTCAGGAAGACTACAGAACTCATCCTACGAGTTTTAGTAGCCATATATTCATCAAGAAGTCAAAGATTTTATGGCAGCCTGTTCATCATGTGCTACATCTAAATCCAGTCATCTAGCTCATGCTGGTCTGCTCCTGCCATTACCTGTACCTTCCCTCCCATGGACCCATTTGCCATGGACTTTATTGTAGAACTTCCTAAATCCCAGTCCTGTATGGTTATACTAGTAATGGTAGAGAAATTTTCCAAACAGGCGCATTTTATTCCACTACATAAATTACCATCTACTACTGAACTTTCCTCAATATTCTTCCAAGAAATCTTCCGTCTTCATGGTTGTCCTCTGTTTCTGACAGAGGAACCCAATTCATCTCTAGATTTTGGAGAGCTTTCTGCACCCGTCTTGGAATCACCTTACACTTTTCCTTAGCTTATCACCCACAATCCAATGGACAAACGGAACGGACTAACCAAACTTTAGAGACATTCCTTCGCCATTTTATATCTGATAAACATGACAACTGGGTAGAACTGTTACCTTTTGCGGAATTTGCCTTCAATAATAATCTTCACGAATCCACTCAGACCTCACCATTTTTTCACAGTGTATGGTTTTCATCCTTGAATCATTCCTGTACTCACTCCCTCTTGTATTCCAGCAGCAGACACTATCATGAATCACCATCTACAATTATGGAGTCAGATCCAACAGCATCTAGTCAAAGCTTCATTGCTTCGAAAACAGCAGGCGGATAGTCATTGTCGTCAAGGTCCAAAATATTTACCAGGAGATATGGTTTGTCTCTCCACTAAGCACTTGAATATTTACCAACCATCAGCTATATTGCTTCCTCGTTTTGCTGGTCCCTTTCAAGTAACCAAGATTATCAACCCAGTAACAGTTACCATGCAGTTACCAGACACCTGGAAAATCTCCAATTCTTTTCATATATCATGACTTAAACCTGCTACTAAGGAGAGTATTTTGGCTAAACCCCCCCCCCCCCCGGTCTGGTAAGACGTTGCCTGCCAGTCTGCGTCGGCTACACTCCGGCGCATTGCGACGCATCACTCTGCTTGCTGCTTCCTCTTCATGGCTCCTTGGGGCTCCTCTCTCTTCGTCTTTCCTGCTGCATGCGGATACCTGATCCTGCTGTGCAATCAGAGCAAGTCATCTGATCTACAGACCAGCTGTGTTCTGGTACTTGATCGTGAAGAGCAGGCAGAGAATCCATCTCATCTACAGACCTGCTGTATGCCAGTACCCGATCCTGCTGAGGTATTCATCTGATCTACAGACCTACTGTGAACCAGTAATATCGTGCAGTGCAGGCAGACTATCCATCTGATCTACAGGCCTGCTGTGTGCCAGTACCTGATCCTGCTGTGCAACCAGAGCAATTCATCTGATCAACAGACCAGCTGTGAACCACTATTATTGTGCTGTGCAGATAGAAGAAACATCTGATCTACCTACCCGCTGTGTTCTGGTACTTGATCGTGAAGTGCAGGCAGAGAATCCTTCTCATCTACAGACCTGCTGTATGCCGGTACCTGATCCTGCTGAGCTATTCATCTGATCTACAGACCTGCTGTGAACCAGTAATATCGTGCAGTGCAGGCAGACTATCCATCTGATCTACAGACCTGCTGTGTGCCAGTACCTCATCCTGCTGTGCAACCAGAGCAATTCATCTGATCAACAGACCAGCTGTGAACCAGTATTATTGTGCTGTGCAGGCAGAAGAATCCATCTGATCTACAGACCTGCTGTGTGCCGGTACCCAAGCCTGCTGTGCAATCAGAGCTATTTATCTGATCATCAGACGTGCTGAGAACCAGTATTATCGTGCAGTGCAGGCAGAAGATTCCATCTGATCTACAGACCTGCTGTGTACCGTACCTGACCTTATTGAAGGGGCAGAGAATTCATCAGATCATCGGACCTGCTGAGACTAGGTCCCGGCTCTTGCTAGAAAATTCATCTGACCCTCTTTACCTCTGCGTTCCCAGTCATCGCTCCCTAGCTTCTAGTAAGTTCCAGAAGATGGGATTGGGGGACGCCCAGGGTGTGACACCATTCTACTGAAATAGTTCTTTTTAAATATCATTATTTCGGCTCGGCTGAAGAGCCGCCGACTTGTCCCAGGACCGTGATCTCCTGCTGTCAGTAGACCTCTGACATCAGTGCAAGGGGAGGGGGACGGGAGCTTTAGTTGCAAATATCTCTCAAACCGTAAAGGTTTGAGAGATGGGACTTGCTCAAGATACTTTATTTTTTTTTTAATCTACAATATAGCAGTGACTTCTAAGCAGGCATTACTAATACTTTAAAGAAAATATGTCAACAATAAAATGATAGTAAGCTCATCATGAAAATGTATGTTGTTTCACAGACACAAGTTCTCCATAGACAGCAATACTAATACCTGGTCCAAAAATGTTTAACTTCAACTGCCAAGAATGTTTGCACTTTAACCCTTTGAATGAATTCTCCCAGCAGTCAGAGAATTCTTGTTGTTCTCAGCAGTAAAAGTGGTTCTTCACTTTTTAACTAAAAGATGTAACGTATTATGTATTCCTTCATACAACAAACAGATATTTATAGATAATTATTTCCTCGTTTTGATTAGAACTGAATTGTTCATAACAAGATAGCGACATTTAATGATCTGAAATCCATACAGTTGAGGGCTGCGTTCTTTTTTAGTGATAATGATTGTGAATTATGGCCTTTGACCTATTAAACATGTAGACTTTTCTAGTAATACAAAAGCAAAACAAAAAAGTTTAATCGACTTTATTCATACAAAAGCACACAGTTATAGCCTTTTCTTAGTCACTGATAAACTCAATGAAAAATGTGCTCCGCAAGTAAAGGTAAATGCAGTGCAAAAACGATACAAAATAATATATAAATAGGTACAATAGACTCTTTGTATATATGTGTGTGTGTTGTCTGTTTATGCACGCGTAATCTAGGATAGCCGTGTTAGTTGACTGGTATATATGAAAAATGAATGAGTATCAGAATATGTGGTAGTACCTTCTTTATTAGCCTAAGATTCAGTTTTTAGGAGGAGCTTTAGAGAACGAATTCTCTCTCATAATATATATATGTATGTATGTGTATGTATATATATATATATATATATATATATATATATATATATATATATATATGTATATGCGTATGTATAGATCTACCTATATGGGCACAAGTTGTATATAGGCCTGCTTGCCCATACTGGATTGTTGGCATTGTAACATTGTTAATATGTGCAATCTTTTTTTAACTCTCTCCCCTCCCATATCATCTCCTGTATTTTTCTTCTCTTTCTCCCCCCACCCCACACACTCTGCCTTGCACAGGGTATTTATGACCCTCTGCAAGAAGAGTGTGGATTTTCTCTTGGTCCCTGTCTTATCAGCAATCCTGCTGTTTTAACCCAGCAAACACAGCTTTGAATTCAATGCATTAGCTGTGAATTCTTTGTCCTTGTGCTCAGAAATGCTTTAGACTCGAGAAAGGGAGTTTATCCCGAAAGCTTGTCAATCCATAATTCTGTTAGTCCAATAAAAAAGGTATTAAAATATATTAATTTTGTTTGTTATTTACATCTACATCACTGGACTAATACGGCTACAATCTTAAGTATATATAAATATATATATATATATATTAGAAATTAATGAGTACCTCAGTATGTGATCATACCAAGAGCAACAACCTCCTATTATCAAGAGTGATACAAAATATCAAAATGAAACATCCAAATCAGATGAGAGAGGCAATACATGTGTTTTCACAAGCTGTGTTTTGTTTGTGTTAAATAGTGTATTGCCTCTCTTATCTGACTTAACATAGTAACATAGTAAATTAGGTTGAATAAAGACACAAGTCCATCAAGTCCAACCTTCTCCTCATACCCCAGTAATTTTATAGCTTTCCTGCTACCACATAAGTTAGTCTTTATCAGACCTTCCTGATCTGCCTACTAATAAACAGTATAATTCTGTAAGTTCCCTTTGGAAAGAAATGTATCTAATTTTCTCTTGAATGTATCCATTGTACATGCCATAACCACCTGCTTGGGCAAAGAATTCCACAATTTAACATACCTCACTGTAAAAAAACCCTTCTTCTGCTGAAGTATAAACCTCCTTTCCTCTAATCTCAAGGGGTGTCCCCTGGTCATCTGATCAGGCCTTGGAATAAATAGCTCACCGCTGAGATCCTTGTATTGAATTTTCATATATTTGTACAATGTGATAAGGTCTCCTCTTAGTCGTCTTTTCTCTACAGTAAATAAAGTTTGTCTAGTCGTTCCTCATACGTCAAGTTTTCCATTCCCTTCATTAATTTTGTTGCTCTATGCTGTACCCTCTCTAGTTTTAGTATATCCTTTTTCAGAACTGGTGCCCAGAACTGCACTGCATACTCAAGGTGAGGTCTTACCAATGATTTGTACAATGGCAAAATAATGTTATCTACTCTTGCTTCAATACTTCTTTTTATGCAAGACAGGATTTTGTTTGCCTTTGCTACTGCTGTTTAGACTTGTGCACGGGCAAAATTTTCGGTAAAATTTGAATTCGGACGAATTTTTTTTTTTCTAATTCGGATGATCCTAATTTCGGACCGGGCCTATTTGATTCGGACGAAATTCTGATCCATTCCGAATTATTCGGCCGAATTTAACATGGGTTAAATTATAGCAGTGCGCCTCCGTGCACGCTGCTATCATTATTTGCAGACAGGGTGTGCATTTAGAAAAAGATCCATCCCAAAAATGGACATTGTCATACATTGAAAGTCTGTGCATGCCTCTACTCTAGCATGGGATGCCAGTCACAATGCAAACGTCGAACATCGAAAACCCATGCCTGTCATTCAATTTATCATGTTCGAACATCGAAACCCCATGCCTGTCATTCAATTTATCATGTTCGAACATCGAAACCCCATGCCTGTCCTTCAATCTAGCATATGTTCGAACATCGAAACCTCATGCCTGTCATTCAATTTAGCATATGCTCGACATCGAAAACCCATGCCTGTCACATCCTACTCAACATAAGTGGTCGACTCGAATATGGACAAACTACATGTCACATTCTATGTTAGTACATGGGTAAAGATTAAGGTTTCATTTTCTGGTACCAGCCTCCTACCCTACTGTCCCTCTTTAGTACCCAAATTCCTCTCTCTCGTTTTCCTATCATGATTTCCCCTCATATCAGATAACTCTATGTGTATATACATTGTAGAGTTTCATACTACATCAAGAATAAACATCAATGATTGTAATGTGATAGATGTAATGTGTTAACCCTTTGAGTGCCAGAGTGGTACGCAATGCATTGCAAAGCAATACGTTGCATACCACTCTGGCATTCAAAGGGTTAAAAAGAAAAATTGAGACATTCTGTTGTGAACAAACTGCAACACAGGAGAGAAATAAAAAAAATGCTTGACATCTATACTGAAGAGGGGTCCACAGCATTGTCTTAGTATAGCAATATCACCGTTTTCCGTGAGTGTGCAATACAGGGCTCTACGGTAATTGCTGGGCATTTCCCAATGTCATAATCAGGGGATGATGGGAGTTGTATTCTAACTACTGTTAGGAAACACATAAGTGATGCACATTCATCTCCCACCTAGAAATTATTTACACACGAGGCAACTCCCCCAAGTAATACCTAGCCCCTTTCCAAGTGAAAGGACTTCCAGAAAGGCTTCAGATCTCTTAGTGACTCACCTGTTATTGCCAGTCAGCGGGACCCGGAGAGTAGGAGGGGGTGATGCTATGGCTGCACGGCACAGTGCTCTTAGTTGGTCACTTGTCGCAATGTTGAAGCTCAGCCCGGCCAGCACCTTCTGGGTGGAGACACCTCACAGCAGTCCTGTTCAGGACACATCATGCACTGTTGTGCACTCATACTAGGGATCCCAAATGTTTAGACTCATTTTGTACAGGGGGCACCCTTCTGTATTTGTAAAACCTCTCTAGCAAATCTGGGATGGTAGACCTATTTACTCAGGACTTGACTTTAGGTGGGCGATAAACAATACAAAATAGGCATAATGTTTCACTATCACATAATTCACGTCACTGAAGCAGCCAGCAGGCATCACCACTGAGTGAGCATAGGGCTGCCCGGCTGCTGACAGTCACACTGATGGGACACCCTGCAACACAGAAATGGCGGAAGAGCACAAAATAAACATGCTATGGGACGGCAAATTGCCGCCCCTGTCAAAGTGCCGCCTGGGTCCATGGACCCACTGGGACCCATGTAAGGGCCGGCCCTGTATTCGAACAAATACCTAATATTTTTTTATATTTTGCACAGGAACAAATATTACTTGTTCTTGCAGTGGCAATAACTGGAACTAATGCTGGCTGCCTACCTATGCCTAGCCTAATTCTACCTGCCTGCCTACACAACAACTGTACACTCTCTAATCTCTTCTCTCTCTGAGCTCCAACAACCCAATGAGGAAATGCAGGCAGTCTGTCTGTGTGACTGTGTCATTAGTCCAACCCCCATCATGAAACGAAGAAGGCTATTCGAATACAGACAAAAGAGGGAAGTAGTGTATGAAACGGAGAATGGAATTGGACTAGAGACATGGAGGGAAAATTATGGAGGGAAAGTAATTGAGCGAGCACAGGAAGTACATAATGTCCTGGTCAAAAGTAGTCAAAACTTTTGGAAATGTGTAGATTGCCGAAACTTCCGAAAGTTTCGACGAATTTCGGACCTGGGCTGTTCGGAGTCGGATCATTTTTTCCGAATGACCCTTGAGTTTCGGATTGGCCGAATGTCTCCGAATGACCCCATTTTCGACGAAATCCGAATGTCTCCGAATGAATTTGCACATGTCTACTGCTGTTTGACACTGGTCACTGTTTCCAAGTTTGTAGTTAACAAGGATACCCAGGTCTTTCTCTAGCCCCAATTTCCTTATTTTATACCCCAGCCTTCTGTGTGACACTGTATCAAATGCCTTTCCAAAGTCTAGATATACTACATCAACTGCCTTACCATTATCAAGGTTGCTGCTTACTTCCTCATAGAAGATGAAAAGGTAAGTTTGGTATGATCTATTCTTCATAAAACCATGTTGATTCCTGCTAATGACCTTATTTTTTGTGTTGTAATCCTGAATATAGTCCCTTAGTATCCCTTCCAACAGTTTTCCCACTACAGAGGTCAAACCTACAAGTCTATAGTTTCCAGGTTCTGTTTTAGTTCCCTTCTTAAATAGAGGCACTACGCTGGCTCTTCGCCAATCTTGTGGCACTGAGCCTGTGGTGAGAGAATCTTTAAAGAGTAAATATTGGGGTTTTGCCAACACTGCACTGAGTTCCTTAAGAACCCTTGGATGTATACCATCAGGACCCGGTGCTTTGTCAGTCTTAATTTTGTTCAGTCTACCCATGATATCTTCTTGAGTTAACCCAATATCTGATAATTGTATTATTACTTACTTGTTGAGGCTCTTCTTCCATTCCTTGCTCCCTTGTATATACTGATGCAAAGAGAGTGTTTAGAACATCAGCCTTTTCCTTATCCTCACTAATCAACTCACCCATCTCATTGTTGAATGGTCCAATGCACTCCCTCTTAAGTTTTTTGCTATTTATATATTTGAAAAACTTTTTTGGATTAGTCTTACTTTCCCTTGCAAGTCGAGTTTCATTTTCTATTTTTGCTACCCTAATTGCCTTTTTGCAATCTTTGTTGCACTCCCTGTAGTTTAAGAAAGAATGTTCAGTTCCTGCAGACTTGAATAGTTTGAATGTTTTTTTCCTTTGCCATTTCCTCCTTTACATGTGCACTTATCCACAGTGGCTGTGACTTACTTCTTTTGCATTTGTTCCCCATTGGTATATACTGTTGGGTACATTTCCACAACCTAAATTTGAATTCTGACCATTTATCCTCAGTATTTTTGCCTTTAAATAATGTATCCCAGTGTACGTGTTGCATTGAAGCCCTTAATAATTTGAAGTTAGCTTTTTTTAAAATTAAGAGTTTTTGTTGAACCTATACAGTTTTGCTTTACCAAACTGATCTCAAATGTAACCATGTTGTGATCACTGTTTCCCAAATGTTCACTTACCTTAATACTGGATACCATTTCTGTGTTATTCGTTATCACTAGGTCCAATATATTGTTATTTCTTGTCGGCACTTCCACCATTTGTGACATGTAGCTTTCACGAAGTATGCTCACAAACCTGCTACCCTTAGCACTCTGACAAGTCTCATTTTTCCAGTTGATATCTGGATAATTAAAATCTCCCATAATTATAGTATACCCAAGCTGGGCAGCTTTCCTCATTTGCAATAGCAGTTGGGCCTCAACATTGTCGTCAATATTTTGTGGTTTGTAGCATATACCCACCAACACCTTTTTTTTACCTTTTACACCACATTTAGTCTCAATTTCTACCCAAAAGAACTCCACATTTTGGCCAGTTTTCTCACTAATATCACCTCTCAAAATTGGATTTAACTCTGGTTTCAAATATAAGCATACACCTCCCCCTTTTCTATTAATCCTGTGTTTCCTAAACAGGGAATAGCCCTCTATATTTACAGCCCAGTCATGTGCATCATTCCACCAAGTTTCTGTTATCCCAATTATGTCCAATTGGTCATTAACCGCCAGCAATTCTAGTTCTCCTATTTTATCTACCATACTTCTTACATTTGCTATCATACAATTAATTTTGAAGTCTTTACATATATCACTCCCTACATGCCTTTTATTTACATCTTCATTTACTAGGAATTCCTCCCTATTTTCTACATTTATCCCCGCCCTTTCTCCGCCCCCCTGGTCATTTACTTGGACCCGGTTCCAATCTGCTCTATCTACCCAATTTTTGCTATCTATACCCTCCCCCCTCCTTTCCTAGTTTAAAAGCTCCTCCAAGCTTCTTAGCATTCGCTCCCCTAGCACAGAGGCTCCTCTACCATTTAGGTGCAATCCATCACTTCCATATAGATTGTACCCAAGAGCAAAGTCAACCCAGTGCTCTAAGAACCCTCCTTTGTACACCATTACTTGAGCCATGCATTAAGCTCCCTGAGCTCCCTCTGTCTACCTGCACTGGCGCATGGCACAGGTAGTATTTCAGAAAATACTACCTTAGAGGTCCTTGCCTTGAGCTTGCACCCTAAGTCCCTGAAATCATTCTTTAGGGACCTCCATCTTCCTCCTACTTTGTCATTGGTACCAACATGTACCAAGACAGCTGGATCACTTGGATGTTTCATTCTGATATTCAGCATCAGGTTTAACTTAATAAAAGGAGATTGCTACTCTCAAAAGGCAGTTCTGTACAAGAATGGCAACATTGAAATGAATTGGAGTAAACTTTTGAAAGCACAATGTTAACGGTCAAAAATCTAGACCTAATGGAGCGCATTAGGACCCCTTCTGATATCCCCCAAGTTATTGATCTCCCAGTCGACTCCGATGGCAGATCAGCAAAGGCAACGCCATACATGTACCCAGCTCTTTACAGAAGTTGTAATAGTACAATATATACATACAGAACTGGGTTAAGAACATTAGGCTAAAGTGCGATCACTGCATTATTTGTGGGGGAAAAGTGCAGCAAAGGGAATTATACATTGGGAAAGGGACCCTGCATC
Organism: Rhinophrynus dorsalis; assembly: GCA_037306005.1. NCBI lineage: Eukaryota > Metazoa > Chordata > Amphibia > Anura > Rhinophrynidae > Rhinophrynus > Rhinophrynus dorsalis. The sequence goes on along the minus strand of CM074720.1, from coordinate 224,576,419 downwards.
AAGGAGCTAACAATTTAAATAGAAATCATGACAACATACAAAGATAGTAGGAGGAAGATCATAAGTGCACGTACAAGGCGTAGTGAAGGAAGTGCACAATGATTCTGATATGACTATTGGTGTGCACAAGGAGGATATTGTTACTGAGATGCCTCCTTGAGTAGGTGGGTTTTCAGGAGATGCTTAAAAGTGATGAGAGTGGATGACTGGCGAATGGTGATAGGGAGGGCATTCCAAAGTCGAGGGGCAGCCAGTGAAAAAGCCTGTAGCCTAGAGATGGCTCAGGTTGTGTAGGGAGAGGACAGGAATACCCTTGAGAAGAAAACAAGTGATGGGAAGGGGTGTAGCAGGACATGAGAGAATAAATGTAAGAGAGTGCTAAAGAACAAAGAGACTTAAAGGAGAGGAGGAGTATGTTGTAAAAAATCAGATACTTTATACGTAGCCAATAGAGGGATTACAGGAACAGATGAGAAGGAAGGTATCTGAGAGAAAATGTAATAACTCTTGGAGCTAAACACAGAACAGACTGAAGTGGAGAAAGATAAGAGGCACGAAGACCAGAGAGTAGAATGTTGCAGTAGTCGAGTGTAGAGAGAATGATAGCCTGAGTAAGAGATTTTGTGGTTGACATACAGAGGAAGGGACGTATTTTGGCAATATTTTTCAGGAAGAAGCGACATGTTCTGGTGACAGCTTGGATATGGGGCGAGAATGTTAATTAATGTAGAATGAAGTATGACCGTAAGACAGCGTGCTTTGGTTACTGAATGGATGGCAGAATTGTCAGTTATGATGGAGAAGAGGGCTGGTGGGTGGGTTTTAGGACGGAATACAACCAGTTCTGTCTTAGTCATATTAAGTTTGAGATGGCGGTGGGACATCCATGATGAAATAGCTATGAAACTTTGAGTGACGAGACTGCACAGCTGGAGTGAGGTCAGGGAGAGAGATACATTAGTGTGTCATCTGCATACAGACGGTAATTAAATCCAAGAGATGAGATGAAGTCACCAAGTAAGAGGGTGTAGAGGTAAAAAAAGAAGTGGTCCCAGAACTGATCCCTGAGGTACACTTACTGAAAGGTCATGGGGAGATGAGAAAGCGTTAGCATATACATTAAAAAAGAAAAAAAAATAAAGATAAAAAAAAACAATTCTGCTGGAGGGATGTCAAGACACACCTTTGGAACTCTCTCACATACACTATGATTAAGTGGGATATGTTCCCACGAAACATGTTAGGCGGATCATCATCATTGTGATCTTTTGATATTTTTCTCTTTGCTGTGTATTTCCCAATGCTTTTAAAATGAAAAAATAAAGCGGATTTTAAGACGACAGAAGTCTAATTGGGTCCATGAAGCTTTAGTGTGTCCGTGCAGCGCTCCTTACCTGTGTCTTCTCGATTGCAGGAGTTTGACCTTCTTTTGGTGTTATCCTTTCTTCAAGATGGTGTGAACAAATGCCTCAGTTTGACTTCCTTAAAAGTTCAGATCTCAGCACATTCTGTGTTTTTTCAGAGGCTTATTACTACCATTACAGATGTCAAGGTTTTGCTTCAGGGGGTGGCTCATGCATCATGCGTATCATGAGTAAGTGTTTTAAACTTAAAACGCGTTGATCTATTTCTCACAACATGGTACTACATCAACTTGCCAGAATGTAATCACCTGTGAGTCTCTCCATGCAAACACACTTGGCCAGAATATTCTTTGGAGGTATATGTTTACTAATAAGAATAAAGTTGTTAATGTTTTTACGTACGGACTTATTTGGATTTATTTGTGGTAGTAGATACTTTGTTACCTTGCTACCATTTTACTACATCAGTTGACTGTCAAGATGGCTTTCCTTCTGGTGGTAGTCTCCGTTCACAGAATGGCTGAGTTGCAGGCTTTGTCTTGCAAGCAAATTTTCCTTTTTTTTCACAAGGCAGTGCTTCAAACCTCTCAGGAATTTCTTCCTAAGGTGATTTACGAGTTCCATATCGGTCAGGAGATAGTTGTGCCTTCCTTTTGTCCTGACCCTAAGTCTAATAAGGAGAAGGATCTCCATCTGTTAGACGTGGTGCATTGCCTTAACTTTTATGTGCACCGCACCAAGCCTTTTTTGCAAGGCTGGCTCTCTTTTTGTCATACCTGAGGGTCCTAGGGCAGATCAGGCTGCATCCAAGGTCACTGTTGCATTATACTACAGGCATATGATCTCAGGAAGAAACCTGTTCCCTTCAAGGTCACAGCCTTAGCTGAGAAGTTGTGCAAGGCAGCAACTTTGTCCTCCTTGCATAACGTTTCTAAGAAATACAGTGTCAATGTTCTGCTTTGGCCAGAAGGTCCTACAGGCAGCTTTGCCTGTGTAGGAATCTGCATACTTGGTTGCCTTACTGTTGTTCTGTTATTTGAGCCCCAGTGGCCCTTGTTTTTGTGTGCTATGTAAGATCAGTTTCCATTTGACACTTTTTTGTGTTGGCTATTTCAGTTCTGCATAGTCCTGGGTACTCCTGTATCATGGGGACAGGTGTGAGGTCCTGTCTCCTTTTTTTCCCAACTCTGGGAGCTTAAGTGTTGGTATATACTCATGGTACCCCTGTTCCATATATAAAGAGAAAGATAAAATAGGATTTTAGCATTCTTAGCTGTTAAATCCTTTTCTCTTTAGTCCATATGGAACACAGGTCTCCTACCCAGAGAAAAAGACCTTTGTTTTGGTCTGTTCTGCCTGGGTTGTGGCAAATGTTTGTTATTTCAGGAAAAACACGCACTATTCAGTATCATTTTGGCATCAAAACTATGCTGCAAATAGCGAGTTTGTACATTTCTTACATTCCACCCGTAGTGACAGTTTCATGTTATTATTGTTACTCTCTAGGAGCTTTTTCATTTCAAGAGTGTGAATTAAATGCTAAATGGAAAATACAGTTATTTGGTCTCTAATTTTTCTGTTTAGGGGGAAAAATGCCAAATATTATGAGCCTGACAAAATAAGTAAACAGATGGAATCCATTTTCAATATTTTTTTATATACTTCCAAGCAAAACATTATGTGCATTTCATCATTTACAAAGCCTATTTATAGGATTTAGAACAGAGTAAGATATAATTAAAAATATTCCAACATGCATTTATCCACCTACATAATGAACCTACAAAAATAACAACCATGCATCTTTAGAATACTGAATCACATACAAATAACTAATTTTGCTACTAGCTTGAAAAACCTTGATGACATCACCATAAGGCCTGAAGATAGGTGCCATTTTGATAGGTATACTTCCTGCTATTATTTATATGGTAATAAAATGATGTGTGGGCACCCTGGCAATTCATTTTCAAAATTAGGTGTTATGTAGGACCTCACAAGAGTAGAAAAGGGCTATAAGGGAAAGACAGCAGGTGAAAGGGAGAGCCTTGTGTAATGTTAGAATCTGGCAAGCATACCATCAGGTACTGTCAATTTTGAATATACTGGCAATTAAACATAGCTAAATATAACAAACTCTTGTTTTAAATGAAAAATGGCTAACATATAGATGAACCTGGAAGCTCATTTCAAAATCATCTATGTTGCTGTATTTCAGGGAGAGCCAACCCTGGTACTGTCAACAGTTCATGTTTTCCGGATAACCTTGAATGAGCACAGGTACACAGATTAAAGTGACTGAGTCACTACATAGTCTACCTGAGCTCCAGCTGGAATATCCTGAAAACATGCACTGTTAGTAGCTCTTGAGAAACCCTGTTGGTAACCCATGAGGAGCCCTGTTACATGGTGTTAGTTCCACTTTAAATATAACGGCTTCCAAAAAAATTAAACATTTTAGTTTGTAATACTGCAACATACTTAGGGTCTTATTCATCAATAAAGAGATGCAATGTCATACTACATAGGCAAGCTGTGGATAATACCCACATACTTATTAATCTTATCCATGTAGCTTGCAAAAGCATGGACAAAAACAATCCTTCTTCGCTTGGATACTGAGAAGGCCTTCGACCGTGATAAAAACAATAGGAGTAAGCACAATATCACGGTCCCCGTGTTTGCTGTCAATCTCTGTGATTATACCTGTGCACTGGTGGAGGCTGATTGGCCCGCCCAGGATGCGCCTTTATATACTGGGCCTTTGGTACTTGTCAGCTGCCCTTTCGTGGTGTTCCCGATCCTGTGCATTTGTTGCTGTGTTCCTGCCTTCTGTGTACCGACTCGGCTCGTCTGACCCTTCTACGTTCCTGCTCCGTGATTGACCCGGCTCTGGCTGACGTTCCTGCTCCATGATTGACCCGGCTCTGGCTGACGTTCCTGCTCCGTGATTCGACCCGGTTCCAGCTGTTGTTCCTGTTTCCTGATTGTTCCGGTGCTCCTGTGGCATCTCGTTGCCTACCGGCGACATTCTGGACAGTGCTGATTGTTCGCTCTGACTATCACTTCTCACTAGCTGAGCTGTTGCCTCCCTTACCGAGCCAGTCTATTGTGCCTTGCCGAGCTGCTGCCTCTGTTAATGAACCTGCCATTAACCCTTGCTGTGCCGGTTGCCTCAGATATAGAGCCTGTACACTTGCCAAGCTTGTTGCGTCCTGCTGAGCCAAATTACACTTATTGAGCCTGTGCCTTTTGACCGAGCCTATCCGTTACACTAGCAGAGCAGTTTCCAGTAGGTGTGCGTTCAATCCTTGGTTGCACCTCCGGGTGCTTATGGGCGTTCCATTGCTCTTGCATTGTGTTGCTCCGTGACGGCACCGGAAGGGTGTCTTGGCTCTGGTCTCCAAGTGCTCATTGTGTTACGTACCTATCGCACTACCTGTGCATTGGCTTTCAAACAGCTTGGGCAGCGTTTCTCCGTTCTGGCACCTTAGGGGTGCTTGTGGCTCAGGTCCCGTTGGTACACGCAGGGTTCGTTTACTGTGAGAACACAGGGTGCTCCAGGTTCTGGGTTTTGCTCCAGCAGTGGCTTTGCTCTGATACTTCACCCTACGGGGTATTGGCTCAGCTCTGATCATCTTGCTGTAACTTTTGGGCGTCCTATTATACAGCTATTTGAGAGTGATCCAGTTCAGACGCTTTCTGCACTTGTCCTTGCACTTTCCAGAGACTGATATTACCAACCGGGCGTTGGCCAATTATCATCACAGAGACTGATCTGTTGCTCTAAGCATTAACCCTTGGTACTACATTCTCTCTGACCATTCTGGTAGCTCCCTTATATTGTGCCAGAATTACTGTCATTATTTGAATTACCAGTCTTGGCCCCCAGGGGCGCTGTTCTTTTATTTTATTTTCAATAAAACTGTGTTTTTTGCTTTTAACCATTGTCTGAGTGTCTGAAAACCGTAACACACAAACACTGATAAAATCCTTGTGGGAGACATAATATGTACAAGTAGAGCCCTTAGAGCATATAAAATAGACAATATATAATATGAAAAATAGACTAATGTCCATCAATATATTTCAAAAGGTCACACCTGAGAGTCCATACGGGTGACTAGTCCACAATCCATGAAGATGAATGAGATGCAAATGATGTGATAATGGGAGCAGATGATAGATGTTTCAGAATAGTAATGGAAAATAATGGTTGATAAATGATCCACTTTAAAGTGCAATGTTCATGCCATTAATATTGAGACCAGTAATGGAAAATAATGGTTAATAAATGATCCACTTTAAAGCGCAACATTCATGCCATTAGTATTGAGCCCCAAAATATAAGTACAATTGCGATATGTATAGACTTACTTGTAGTTTCAAGTATAATTGAGGCATTAACGAAAAGTAGACCTTTCTAGGCAGACAGGCACCGGCTGGGATCTTGCTGTAGGCTCTCTCTGTGCCAGCACTGTCAGTCCCTTCCAGTGCCTTAAGGCACAATGGCATTCAACTCACCAATCGTGGAGTTGAAGGGGACGGACAGCGCAGACTCAGATATGCTGGCTCTGCAAGAGGTCTGCTCTGTTCCTTGCTGTCTAGAAAGGTCTATTTCTCGCTAATGCCGCAATTGTACTTGAAAATACAAGTCTATACATATCGCTACTGTACTTATATTTTGGGGCTCAATATCAATGGCATGAAAGTTCTGCTTTAAACCAGAGTCTGTTTAGCAAGTCAACAAAAGGGGTTTTGTAAACCACCATCCAAACAAATCGAGAGAGAGAGAGAGAGAATGTGCTCAGGAACTCACAGTAGTAAGGCTCATTTGGTATATAAAAAAGAGAGAGAACATAGATTAAGTGCAATAAGTTTAATACAAAACAAAAAAAGACAAAGGCACACTCACAGGACCCCAAAGGGTAATAGATGTCTTGGTGTCCCAATGACCCTTAAGAGTCACAATGCTGCCTTCCGTGATCCCAATTCCTTCAAGCACAGCTCTTGTATTAGCGTCCTTTCATTTGTCCACTCTGTTGACTCTGGGGTGAGCTCACCAGATGTTCTTAAGCGCTCTGCCATATGATAGATATTAGGAGTCAATAGAAACCACACACAAGGTGGTAAACTAGTTTATATATGAAGGGGAAACAATTGAGTGCTGGGTTAGAAAAATATACTAGCAGAGGATGTGGGGCTGGCTGCCACTGAAAGAGTGCACAGATAAAAGAAGACCAAACGTGTTTCTGTCTGTGTGCTGCTGACTTCTTCAAAGGCAAATGCAAAGGAACGTTACATCCTCTATTTAACATCACCAAACTATTCTGATTGGTTGATTACCTTCCATAGCATACATAAGATGTAGCAGATGACCGGTACAGCATAATAAATTATCAATCTGCACTGAATTACTCATTACATACAAAATATAGTTAAAAATGCAACATTCCATATGAACTTAAATTATGTGACAAGTGCACTGATACAAGTTAAAATCGTATGTGAACAATATGCAATAGTAGTTAGTTACTCCCAGATCAATTGCCCCAATCAAGTCTCAATTTTAAGCAAAGTATTGGTAAATGCCAGTCAATAAATATTGGATTCAATGTGTTTAAAAAAGTAAAACTTCCACATCTGTCAGGAATATAAATAAATATGGATCTCATTCTATTGTTTTTAAAGATCCATATTTAACTGTGCTTGGAGGAATTTGGATCAAGGAAAGTGTCATCGTGAATGTTAAGGGGCTTTGGGACCCCAAGATGCCTATTACCTTTTGCAGTCCCGTGAGTGTGCATTTGTCTTTCGCTTTTATTGTTGTGTATTAAACTTATAGCACTTAGTATTTTTATCTCTCTCTTTTATTATCTACCAGATGACCCTTACTACTATGAGTTCCTGAGCACAGTCTTGCTCTATCTATTTCTTCGACCAGGTTGACTGTATATATCTCATGGTTATTCTTAGTAGTTTTGGCTTTGGAGATTTCCTTGCGGTTGTTCAGTCTCTATACCGATGCCCCTCTGCACACTGCATCTCCCTGCGGATGAACCAACTTTACTCCAGATCTGGAACAGCACCCTCAAGGGATGCCCATTGTCTCCTCTCCTCTTTGCCTTGGTGGTTGAACCCTTGGCTGTTAAAATAAGGTACCACCCTGACATCTCTGGTATCAATTTTCTGCATGTCCAGCATAAACTCACTCTCTTCACAGAAGATGTCATTCTTAATTTATCCTCTCCTCACATATCTTTGCTTAGTCTTTTTGCTGTTCACCAAGACTTCCAAACTCTCTCAGGTTAGACGATCAATACTTCCAAAACAGAAGCCTTACCCATCTATTAGAGGATGAGGATCTCTCTTTCAAAATATCCCTTTAAATGGCAAACCTCGCACATCAGATATCTAGGGGTAAACATCACCCCACGTATAATTCACTTTATCAGTGTAACGTCCCATCTTTATTTGCCACACTCCAGCAGGACCTCCTCTGTTGGGCCTCTAACAACATCTCCTGGGAAGGCCGAATTGCAAAGGTCAAGATGAATGTTCTCCCAAAACTATTGTATTTCTTTCACACTCTGCCGGTAAAAGTCTCATGACCTTTAAAGGGATAGTAATACATAAAATGTAAAACAAATATGTTGGAGGGTTTATCCCCCTGAGTAAAACAAGAGTACTACTACTGGTAAAAGGTGTTTTATTCAAAAGTTATTATAGCTCAAACTTGATTTTTTTAGGTGCAGTACCACAGTGGCCTGAAATTGTACAGTGGCTCTGTTGCTACACCATCCTATGGAAAGCTCTGGTCAGTTGCCCATTAAATCTCAATAGGATGTTGTAGCAACAGCAGAATTGTACAGTTTCAGGACGCTGTGATACTGCACCTAAAAAAATCATGTTTGATCTGTAATAACTTTTGAATAAAACACCTTTGTGGCTTAAAGTATGCTCTTTTATTAAAAAAAAAGGTGATTTGGAAAGAGCTTACAAAATCATTTTTTTTTTTTTATTTAGCTTTATTTATTTGTGCAATGCATTGCACATCCCTCTGGTACTTATACAGTTAAACAAATCAGCTTGTATTAGTTGGCAGGAAGTGATAGCAGGTAGTTGAGCAGTGTGGAATGTTTGAAAATGAGAGGTACGCCCGACAAATAAACTGATAAATAAAGATAAATATCTTATAAACTATTGTTTTACATAAAAAAAATCGAACATAAAATTTAAGGATATTTTTGTGTACTTACCAATAAATCCTTTTCCCTTAGCCCATGTGGAACACCGGAACTATGGGGTGAAGTCCTATTAACAGGAGGGCAGGGCATTTGTAAAAAGAGGTCTTTGAGGCAGAGACTCCAAGCCTGCACTTCACCCAGCCCAGACATGTTCAGTTTGATGTATAGCAAAGCAAAGATAAAGACAAGAATCAGAAGAGCAGCAAGATAGATAACCCCCTGAAAAGAGAACTAAGAGGACCCACCTGCCTGGGACTCAAGCAATTGTTTTTTCTATGAGAGGGAAGTTGTGTGTTCCACATGGACTAAGAGAAAATGATTTATCAGTAAGTACACAAACATCTCCCATTCTAATTCATCCTTTGTGGAACACAGGAACCATGGGGTTATTCCCAAGCATTCACCATGATTCCAGGGAGGGAAAAAGAAAAAATCCCTCACAGCACAGACCAGATTCAGAGGGAACAAACTGGTGCAATGTGAACTTCAGGTGTCAATGGACAAACATTGCAAACCAAAGAACAAAACCCTCCATGGTACTGGTCCAACAGGAATCAAGAAGGATATCTACACAGACACAACAGTCAGTGGAACCTTCCATCCAAAGTAGGCTTCACCCAACGCCAACACATCAACATGGCAGTGTTTGACAAACTTGTGAAGGGATGACCACATCAATGTCTTACACAACTGCTCAGAAGAGACCTGATTCTTGTAGGCTCAACCAGGTGGAATGTGCAGTAACCCAAACGAGTACTAACTTCTTCCACATTCACATTCCACATTCACCTGGAGAATGGCTGCCTTGATCCAAAAAGCCACTTTCACCTTAGAGGTAGCCAGACCTGTACACAGGCCCTCAGGGATAACAAGCAGGGAATCCAATATCTGGAAAGGCTGCGTGTGATGAACAAAGTACTTTATGTACTGCGCCATATCCAAAAGGTGAAAGTCCCACTGCTGTTTATTAGAAGGGGCTGGGCATAAAGAAGAAAGAACAATTTGCTGGTTCATGTGAAAGTCCAAAACAAAATTAGGGAGAGATCCTATAGGAGTCCTCAGAACCACTGTAACAGGATGAAACACCAAGAAAAGAGTTTTACAAGACCAAGAATGCATTTCAGCCACCTGCCAATTGGAGACAAAAATAAAGGTGGTCTTGAGGATCACAAGACGCAGGGTGCTAAAGATAAAGGCTTGAAAGGAGCCTTCTGAGGCACTCCTAGAACCAGGTTCAAATGTTACCGAGGAGCGGGACCCCAAAAGACCAGGTTGGCTTGAGCCATCCCCAAGACAAAGTTTACATATCAAGTAATGAGACAATACTCTGGGAAAGAACAGAAAGAGCTGAAATCTGAACTTTAATAGAACTAAACTGAAGCCCTTTCTGAAGGCCATCTTGAAGAAAGGCCAAAATAACTGGAAGGTGAAAAGGTTGCAGCCTTGACCCCCAAGCCTCACACCACATATAGAACAGGGACCATACACTGTGATATGCTTTGGAAGAAACTAGCTTCTGGGCCTGTAGCATGGTAGTGATGACAGATTCAGAAAAACCCTTCATTCTCAAAATGCTGTCCTCAAGACCCATGCCTTCAAAGCCAACTTCCCCACATGTGGATGATAGAATGAACCCTGAAACAGGAAGTCTGGACGCAGAGGGAGCCAGGACAACTCCACCACAGATAGACTGAGGAGATCAAAAAGCTAGGCCCCATGGGCCTAGAACATAGCAATCAGAATGACATGGGATTCTGATCTTCCGCAATGCCCTAGAAATCAAGGGAACACATACACCAGAGGAAAGCACTATGGAATGACAATCTTATCCACAATGCGGGATAGTGGATCCTGGGTCCTGATACAGAACTGAAGAACCTTGCTGTTCAGCTGAGAGGCCATTAGGTCCACTGCTAGGCGGCCCATTAGGTGAAATATGGAGTCTGATGGTCTTCAAATCTCGCTTGAAAATGCATCTCCTGGATAAAACCTCAACATGATAGGAGGAACTGATGTTGTACATAAAAACGCTCAAAAATGATTTACTTTACTTGTGTCCCCTATCATCATCAGAACTGTACTCAGCACTTGACCCTTATGTACTCCCATTACCACTTTAGATTGTAAGCTTTCGGGCAGAGACCTCACACCCAATTTTTCACTCTACAAAGAACCTGTTACCCTGTATTGTCAAAAGCCTTAAATTGTAAAGCTCTGTGTACACTTGTGGTGCTATATAAATAAACATATTCATTCAGTCAAAGAAACCCTTATTGAGCTCCCAGTTGCTGGGATCCAGAAGCTGATGATGGAGAAAATCAGCCACAATGCTGTCTACCCCGCATTATGAACGGTAGGGAGAGCCGGCAGGTGACCTTCCTCCCACATTAGAATCAATCAATCCTCTGCCCAGGCAGCCCCTCCCCGGCCAGTTGATGTAAGCTGTCTGACTGGATCTGCGCCAGAGAACCCTGGGGTGACTGAGACCAGTGCCTCAAAGTTAGGCAAATCACAGCTCCAGAACATTAATGCAGAGAGTGCTCTCCTCCTTGAAACCAACGAGGTCCACTTTTGGCCTTGTGGACAGAGACATGACACAAGAAAGGTGACACTCACTATGTTCTGGACCTATTCCTGAGAATATCTATTAGTAGCTTTGTATAGCAAGAGGAACAATGAGGGGGGTAAGGGAAGCCCATCAAGGTTTTGCCGTGGATTTTCACACATGCACCTTAGTGTCCGAGAAAAAGTCCAGAACATAGTAAAAACTAATAAATATCCCCAGAATAAAGATAATATTTGTAAATATCCAGAAATGCACTTTTCTGGTATGCGAAGAGGTAGTCTGGAGAAGGAGAGCAAAGAGAGTCAGCTTTTCCATAGGATAAGTAAAACAGAAGTAAGAGGGCCACCAGAAATTGATAGCCAATAGAATAAAAAATCCTGCAAAACAGACATTCTGTGTACTGTAGTCTTCTCATTTGCCTAGCAAAGCCTACAATTCCAGCCGCAGGCCACAGCATGCCCCCTGGACACTCAGAAAGTGAACCGGATGATAGGGCATGAGGAGACAAGATGATAGAGCCTAAATGGATGATATTGTCCCACAGGAGTTTTCTCCCATAGAAGTCAATTGAGCAAAGATGGCCACAAACAGACTCCAATTCTTAAAAGAGCCTTTGCACTAAAATCGATCTAAATAACACAAGGGTTCATACCCCATAACCCCCAGTAGTGGGTAATTGAAGTTAACCCTCCAAAGCACTCAATACACACATAAAAAAACAAACAGGAATAAGAAATAAGAAAAGTTAACTAAATAAGTGAACAGTGAAATAGCAACCATCCTTACTACAAAGCCTCTCTGAGAACAATAATAGAGTAAGAAAGAGACCCATAAAGAATGCCAGAGAATAACTATGCTCATACCAGCCTCTGTAAGATGAGGCACACAAACTGAACAGAAAGTGGACCAAGGCACTCAAAGGGTTACATATCAATCCTCTGTCTCCAGGTTACCACAATAGGAAAGGGCAGAATCTCAAGAGACTCAGCCATGATGGAAGAAATAAGTCCACAGAGCACCTGTGAACTGGGCAATCTAGCTCCAGGGAAGCCCAGTGATGGTTGTCTAATGAGGAACTGTAGAGCCCAATATCAAATAGGAAAAAACTAAGAGTATGGCCTTGCCCGTCAGGCTGCTTGCAGGACATATAAATTCTGGGAGTAGGCTGGGGGAGGTTGAGCTGGAGGAGGAGAGAGTCTCCACCCCAAAGACCCTGTCTTTTGTGATGTGCCCTGCCCTCCAGGAGGAGGAGAGGCTCACCTATGAAACCTGTGTTCCATATTGGACGTAACAGAAAAAGGGACATAACTGTCATTTGGGCAGGATCAGTATGATATGCTTCAGAATATTTCTTCTTTGCATATGGCACTTGTGAGCTAAAACAGATTGCATGGTGGGAGTAGAGATGGGCGAAAATTTCTGCCTCAAACTGAAATCAGAGAAAAATGGCACTTTCCGTTTGGCAAAAAAATTCCTGCGAAAAGTGCAGATTTTCCTCTTTTTTGCCTAGCTCATTCCATTGAAATTAATGGGAACATAGAAGTGATACACAACACATAGCAAATGTTATTTTATTTCCCAAAACCATAGTATAAAAGGGGCATGAGGGTGCTTGTGTTGGTGGGGTGTGGGGAAAGAATCAGTTGAACAGGGAATGATTTTTGGTGGGGTTGTTTACTGGGATTGGGAAGCAGTTAATAAAAAATAAATCCTAAATAAAATAGAAACAATAAGACATGGTATAAAGGGGTCTGAGGAGGGTGCCTGTGTTGGTGAATGAATGAATCATTTGAACAGGGATTTTGTTTTGGGTGGGTTTCTTGACTGCTATTGGGGGGGACAGTTAATAAAAAAAACTAAGACATTTGTATGTAAAGTGATAGAGACAGGACCCCCCTGACATAAGCTGCCACTGGGGTGGACTGATACTTGTCTTGATAATGTATTTTGTAGAGGATAATTTGTTTGATTTGTTTTTAGAGGCCTTTGTAGGACTTAGGCTTATTCGAGGCCCAAGCCCTGAAGAAACATTGATTTGTAGGAGTTAAGCTTGTTGGCAAAAGCCGTAAGGAAACATTGATGTGTAGGACTTAAACTTGTTAGAAACAACCCCCCAAAAATTGTTTATTTTTGTGTAGGACTAGTTTTTATTTATTTATTTTTTTTTTTTCAAAACACAAGCCCTGAGAAAAAAATAAAAATGCCCTACTGGCCTAATGCCAGCAGGTCATGTTGGCCAGTGGCCACTGTTTAATGTCCTCCTGAGTTGCAATTGCTGTTTGTACTGCTGCTGCTGAGTTGTTTAACCCCTTAGTGACAGCCGCGTTCGTACGCGGCTGTCACCTTAACGCCCGCCGAACATTTTTTTTTTTTCAAACCCGGACTTTCGTGACTTACCAGGTACGTCCTCTGTCACTAAGTGACAGATTCTGCGGGACGTACCTGGTAAGTCATCCGTCATTAAGGGCTGCCGCTGTCAATGTACCCCTTTTCCACACCCACTAAGGACACATGACAACTTGCTGACAGTTTAATAGTAATGATGAACCCTCCCTGCCACCATCTTAGCATATTCTGCAGGATGGAATCTCCTCAGATGTCGCTTGATGCACTGATTGCGATTCTCCCCCACCACACTGGTACGTATGTTCAGTGCACCACACAGTGTGCAATGGGTAGAGACAAACTGTCATCTCCTAACATCAACAGAGTGGCTATCATTTGGTGGGGGAGGTAATGAACGAGTGGATTGGCAGAAGATGTAGTTACCCTAGAAGGTGATGGCGAGCTAGTTGTTTCACTCGTCATGGAACTTCCAGTCACTGCCTGGGTTGTTCTATTCCTCCTCCTCTTTGATCTCCGCCTCACTTCTTGTTGCCTTTCTGGAGAGTCAGGGACAGCAAAAGTGGTGCTTGATTTCTGTGGTGGGTGTTTGTCTTTAACATGTTTGGAGTAAATGTCATGGCGTCTGTGTTTCATGTGTGATATCAGGGCGCTTGTGCCAAGGTGTGTTCCCTCCTTTCCTCTTTTCACTGACTTGTCACAAATTGTGCACAGTGCCATTGCTGATGACTGCACTATGCCTGCCCCAACAGAAGAATAGTCCCTCACCCATGATGACTTCAGGGGGAAGGGAACAGATGGAGAAGAATAGCCACTTTCTTCTTGTCCTCCACATTCTCCTTCATTGTCTGTGGCAGCGGATAATGTCGCTGCTGTTGCTGCTACTGCCTCAGATTCAGCACTGAAACTAGGATCAGGAGTACTGCTACTGCTGGCAAGTGGAACCTGTCCTGGTCCCGCATCACTTGTTGACCTCATTCTCACTGTGTCCACGGTGGTCTGTGAGACACTAGCCTACTCCTCAGCGTCCTTCTGCCCTTGCATCTCAGCATAAGAAGGAATTAGAGCAGTTGCAAATTCCTCTAATTCCAAAATGTCATTGCTAGTGGTGGTGGTGATGCCCATCCTTATCCCTGTCTCCCATTCCTTCTCAGTTTCTGCTAAAAAGACCATCAATGTCTCTTCCACCACAGCTTCTCCAGCATTATCACCACCACCACCACCACCACCACTAGTCCCTACATGCTGTTGTTGCTGCTGCTCTATTTCTGACATCTCACTACTACTTGGAGGAGGTGACAAGCAGTGTGACAGAGGGTCCCCTAATGTCACACTTGCCATTTCCTTTTGACCTGAAGAAGAAGGCAGACTAGCACTAGCAGCAGTAGCAGCAGGCACAGGCAGCTGATCTGCTCCCCTGCTGGTGGTGATGGTATTAATTCTGAGCATGCTCTCCCACCACAACAGTTCTGGCCTCTTAAGGATAATGTTGAACTTGGACACTGTAGTGAAGGGAAGGGGACTCCCAGAGCCAGAGGAATGGTGTAGGCTCCCTTAACCGCTAGCCTGGACGCTCTCAAATGTTTCCTCCGGCTGCTTCTCCATTACTTCTTCTACTACTAACACCAACCACATCAAGTTCAGCTGCAGAGTCTTCCTCCTCAGTCTCACAGTCACTAGTAATATGAGGATATTGTTGATTACCTCCTCCTTCACTCCTAACGTTAACAAGCTGTTGGACCTTAGTAGCAGTAGTACTAGCACTGGCAGGACTGCTTGGGAATGGCAAGTGTGATTTAGGGTCCCTTGCTGCACACTTGGCATCATTTTCTCCTTCTCCCCCAGAGTACTAAGAACGATTAGCAGCAGGCAAAGTATTGGTGACAGCAGATTCAGCACTAGCAGCAGGTTCAGCACTGGGAGCAGGTACAGTGCTGGTGGCAGCATGGGCAGCACATCTGGCAGCAGGTACAACACTAGTGGCTGCAGGTACAGCAACGGCGGCACTGGCAGCAGGGGCAGCACATCTGGCAGCAGGTACAACACTAGTGGCTGCAGGTACAGCAATGGTGGCACTGGCAGCAGGGGCAGCATGTCTGGAAGCAGGTACAACACTAGTGGCTGCAGGTACAGCAATGGAGGCACTGGCAGCAGGGGCAGCACGTCTGGCTGCAGGTACAGCACTAGTGGCTTCAGGAACAGCAATGGTGGCACTGGCAGCAGGGGCAGCACGTCTTGTAGCAGGCACAGGCAGCTGACCTGTTCTGCTCTCACTAGTACTACCCTTTTCTCCTTCCCTTCCCATTCCCTGTTCTCCCTCCCTTCCCATTAAATTCCCCAAGATCCCTTGGGGTGATTTAGGGGGACTGGACAGCATTGGTTCAGTACTGCTAGTCACTTCCTCCTCTTCCTCGGACTCAGTGGACACATAATAAGGGTCCTTCCAGTTCCTCTTTTTGCTGCTAATATTGATAGGAGTCACTATGAGCCTCTCCTGCCTCAATGTTTCCAAAATATCACAGCAGAACAGCACAGCACGTCTATCTTGCTCTGTAGCTGCTTCTATTGTGTCTGCCTTCAGCGAAAACGTCATGTTTTTGTAGCAGAAGTGCAAAAACAATGTAAATCAATGGGTGTAAACTTTCTAGCAATTGAAAAAATGGCGAAAGATTTTGGTCAATGGTCGAAAGATGCGAAAATTTTAAACGCTAGTTTTAAAGCGGATTTTCCCATGAAAAAGTGGATAACAACATGGTTTTCGCAAAATTTCTCGTAGGAACACGGCGACAACTTTTGCCCATCCCTAGCTGGGAGTAGTATACCAGTCCTAGTGAGTTGTCTGTATACCCTTACAGGTTCATAAGCCTGGTTGAGAATCTCTGACCTATGTTTTTGCACATGTAAATTGCTCTTGGGGTTGGTCACTCAAAGTGATAAGAAAATCTAGATGTGGACCCCTTACTCACAGGTACCTACAGGAATCCGTTATACCTCACTGATAAGGCTCAATAAGGTCAAAATGTACATCTGGGGTTGGCTGCTTCTCTTGTTTAGAACGAAAATGGCATTTTGCAGCTGGACTATCATTTGGGCAGGCCCAGTATGATATGCTTCAGAATGTTTATTTTCAATGTATGGCACTTGTGAGCTAAAAGGGATTGCACCTTGGGAGTAGGACACCAATCCTAGTGAGCTGTTTGAATATCTGCGCAGGTTAATATGCCTAGTTAAGAATCTCTGAACTATACTTTTGCACATGTAAACTGCTCTTGAGGTTGGTCACCCTAAGAGTGATGAAGGAATCAGGAAGTTAACCACTTGCTCCCAGATGCATAAAGGAATCAGCTGCAGCTCACTGACTAAGACCAAAAAGGCAAAACCATACATCTGAGATTTATGCTTGTTCAGAGAGGAACTGTCTGGCATTTTGTAGCTGTACTGTCATTTGGGCAGGACCAGTATGATATTCTTTAGAATATTTATTTTCAGTGCATGACACTTGTGAGCTAAAACATATTGAACCCCTGGCATCGGACACCAGTCCTAATGAGCTGTTTGGAGGTTCATAAGCCTAGTTGATCTTCTCCGACCTATACTTTTGCTCCTCTCTTAAGTCTTCAGGCTACCATTAGAAATCCAACTAGGCTTCAGAGAAGCCATCCAACACAGAATTGGTCCTGAGAATTTTGTAACTGGTTAATCCTTTAATAAGGAAACCAGTAACAGGCGTTCATCTAATGGGGGATTATAAACCCCTTATTTATCATAAAATTAGGAAAAAGGAAAATCAAGCTAAAGAGCTTTTGCCCTGCTTCCATCCTTGTGAGATAACTTTTTCAAACTAGGCATATCTGGGCAGGGTGAAGTGGTGCAAGCTGGGAGTCTCTGCCTCAGAAAGTCCTTTTTAAATTTGCCCTTTCCTCCTGTGGAGGGGACTTCACTCAATGGTTTCTGTGTTTCCCACAGGAAGAAAGAGAAACGTGTTTTTGAAAGTTCTAATTGTTACAAAGTGACAATTCCATTTTAAGACCAAGCCCTCCTAGAGAAGTAAAGAAACCAGAATGAAACAGTAATGGATGCATAGTTAGAGGAAACTAAACATCATTTGGTCAATTAATAACTAATCTACTCATGTGCGAACTATAGCCCAGAGCCATTTGTGGCCCACAGGCATAGACAATCAGGCTCTTCATACAAATTCTATTACATAACAAAAACATGGCCTGCTTCAAAACATAATAATCCTTATCTGCTCTTTAGCAGTGAGGCAAACATTTAATGTCCTGTAATTACTTTTATAGAGTAGAAGGTAATGTTGCTTATTAGCCTGACGTTTTAGTCAATCATTATGACTTCATCAGGGACTCATGAAAGTCATGATTGAATGAAACGTTGGACACTTTATGTGTTTTTTAAATAAAAGTTAACTTTTATTATTTTTTAACAGTGTGCCCAACTACGCTGGGCATGGATATTACTTTATTGTAAGTTAGAGGCAGCTTGAAATTTTCTGCCTGGTGTGTGTGGCAGTTTTCTCTATATTCTGCTTATTAGCCTGTCAATGGATTGTATTAGCAGTTAGCATAAATACTGATTTTGCTTGTAATTGACCTAAATATCACTACTTTATTTAGAAGTATATGTCCTTTGAATTACTGTCTTTATTCAATGTGGCCCATAAGAAAAATGTCTGCACAAAGCTGAACTAGTCTGTTTTAAAATAAGACTTATGGAGATGTGAAAAGACAGAATAATTATGGTTAGTACAGTATTATGTGAAAGCCTCCAGGTGATGCCTTCACAAATTTTTTTTCTTACGGTTTTATTGTCTCTTACCATTATTCTAGATCATGCAGCGATTGAAATTGGCATCAAATTGTCCTTAAAAAATAAGCCTTACTGAACACCACTAAGGTCAACCATATCAAAGTATTTGTGTTATTGTTGCAAACAAGGGAAATCTTGATAAAGATGTCGACTGTGATAAATAAATGTATACATCTTGTGTATTTTCTAATCTATTTCAATATAAAACATGCATTTTTGTGAAGGAGAATAACACTCTTTTTTTTTAATTATTAAATAAATATAAATGACAGTCTTTATCTTTATGTGCTTGAACATAACTGTTTAAGGAAAGTTTCTTGGATGTTAAAAATGAATCTAAAATTGTTATCTAGACTTTTTTGGACACTGATATTTAAAGGCAGCCTTTACAATTAGCATTTCAAGTTGTGACTTTTGTTTCAGAGGATACCTTTGTGACTTTGGCACTGTACAAAATGTTACTCCTGAAATTAGTCTGAATGGTAGAAATTTGAAATACAGAATGGAAATAGTATATATGGTAGCCACAGAACCTCACTATATTGTGTGGCAGTCCAACTTTGTTCCTTTGATAAGTAGCCAGAGAACCACATTACACTGTATGCCCCCAACCGTGTTCCACTAGTAGTCACAAAAACACAATACTGTACGCTAGCGCAGTCTTTTTCCATTTGTAGCCACAGAACTACACTAAACTGTCTGCCAGTCCACCCTTGTTCCACTGGTAGCCACAAAACCACCAACTCAGAAGGCATGACCAGTGCACTGCAGGAGGATCAGCTTACAGAGTGAGCTCTCTGTGAGTGTTTGCACCATGAAGGAGTTTCCAGGCTGGGGAAGAGGAGGGCAGCTGGAGCTACTATTCCGGGTTCTGGCCAAATGGATCTAGGTTGGGCCTACCAAACAAAGGCCAAAGAGAAAGATGTGTTAGTATTAGAGAAGGAAAAAGCTTGTACTGGTGGAGCATTGCAGTACCTTGCACAGGGTCTGCATGAGATCTGCTATTATCAAGCAACCAGAATTGGCTTTGCTGGAAGGAGAAAATATTCCTGGACTTCAAAAGAGATACCACTAAGAAAAGGCCTTGATGGACAAAGTGGATACATACAGAGTAAGATTACAACAATTCCTGAGTCCAGCATCTTGCTATGGAAGAAGCCGCAGCATGGCTGGAATCCAGCAAATCCTCTGACTCTGAAGAGACAGACACACACATTGAAAACCTTCAGGGTAAGCTCCCAGAGGAACCCTGCATGGAGGAATTAAACCAGCATCTGCGGATGAGAGAGGTCAACCTGGATATAATGAAAGGTGAAGAAAAAGCACTGAAAAAGGTGATCATTAAGATGCAGACTGCCTACAAACTCACAGTGAGAAGGGTCCACAAACCAGGCAAAGATGGAGGAAACCCCAAAAAGCCCTGACTAAAGAGGAGAGGTAAAAAGCAGGTCCTTGCAGACAGATGGCTCACCTTTGCGATCAACAGCAAACAAGGAATAGAAGCAAACAACTTGACTATTGGGATGAACGAAACCAGTGAAAAAGAAGCGTGGGTTAGAGTTGTGTAAATACTGTCCAGAGGAGGCATCTGCTCCCTCTGACACTGATACAATGGATGCCCCAAGGGTCCCACCAGGAGAGATTTCAACTATTGTAAGTAGTCTCTCTGTAATTTTATCAAAGTAAACTGTGGTTCAAGGGTTACGTCTTCTCATAATATCATGAACAGCATCCTCTGCTAGCAGCTCTTTGATGATGTTGCATATTCCTTCTAGTGAGTTGAATGTAGCCACTAGTGGTACACGTATAGCGACTTCCTTCTGTTTGTATTTTAACAGATATTCACAGCGTGTTCTCAATGCAGATTTTATTTTCTTTCTGATTGTCCTTGTTTTGTAGCCTCTCTTTGTATGATATAGTTTTACATGATTATTGAGGTCATTGATATAATAAAATATGTGGTGGTGCCCTACTGTACAGAGATACAGAATAAGCTGGTTCTCCATAAAGGGTGATTATTTTATTATTATTATTATAATTATTATCTGCCCCATTTGCATTCCAGAACTTAACAACATGTACGGCTCCACAACACCCACATTATCCTTTGAATAAAGTGCCCAGAATCATCTGCTCTAGCAGCTATATGCAACAGTTCCAAAACATTTCAAAATAAAAAGATCAAAATGATCTGGTCTACCCTGCACCCACATACACCTCTGCACCTTCCATCCCTGCTCTATTCAGTCTGCGATTCTCTTACTTTGTCCCTCCTTTTTCACCGTACTGTGGTCATATGACTGACGGGTGATGTCACCAAGGATCATTTAGCACACATAGGAACTAGGCACTACCTGTGCCAGATTTCAGGACCAGTGATATTCAAAACAGAAGTAAAATAATGGGCAGGTAACAACCTTACTCTGATGTAAGGAGGTTGGAAGAAAATGCTGGGCTGTAGGATATTTAAAATTTTCCCTCTATGAAGGGCCATATGCCTGTATTAGATGTTCCCCACACCATACATTTTATAACATCCATGTATAATATAAAATGGATTATTATCAATTCTGTAATGCAGCATTTGAACACTATATCAAGCTTCCGCCTCTAGCTCACTGACAGCAAAGACACTGATACACTGTTGCAATATCAAATTCTATATGCTGTTTACAAACAGGCTTTTCTGCTATAGGGGTACTGCAACATTGTATCACTATCCCTGCTTTAAAAGTCCCTAACAGGAACATCTCTGGCAACAGACATTCAGTGAGCTCTCTGTCAAAGACATAAAAGTATAAAAAAGTGAAGATGAAAAATAAAATGTAAGAAGTATAGCCAATTTGACTTTACATTTTATGCCATAATTTAACTTTACATATTATTCACTTGCAAAATATGTAAAGTCAAACTAAAGTTGACTTTCAGTTTAAATAGATCCTCTGTGTATCTCAAAAGCTGTTTTACTGGCTTGTTTTTTTTTAATTTCCAAAATCTTTGAGTGACTAGACCTTTAGCATTTCAAAATATTTCAATCCATACTGCAGTTTAAGTGACTACCAACATCTGCTTAAAATCTTGTGTTCCACAAATGTGAATAGCCCAGAGGAAAGGGAGTGGACCTTGAAGCACAAGCTCCCCATAGGATTCCTGCACAAATGATACTTCCTTTGCAGAGTTAGAACTCTTCCTGAGTATGGCAAAGATCTGGCTTTGTTGCCATTCAGAGGCATAACAGTTGAGATGCTGATGCCAAAGCTTACTAAACACATAATATATCCCAGTGCCTACACACAATTTGCAGACTGAGAAAATAATTTAGTGGGAAGGCCAACGATACCTCTCAATTGGCCTTATGTACAAAAGCAAACTGGAGTAATTATGGGGCAAACCATCTGCAGCATAGTGGGCAAGTAGACATTTCCATTAAGCTAATGGGAATTTTAACCCACCAAATACTATAGAGGTCTCCAAAGTATTGTAAAAGCAATGTATTGGCCTCTATAAATTTCAAGGGGTTAAACTACATTTAAATCAAGGAGAAATATGACAATGTTTATTTCTTCCCTACGGTGAAGTTGGTTTGCCCCATAATTGCTCCAGTTTGCTTTTATACATAAAGCCCACTGGGCAATATTTATTAACCCTTTGAGGGCCAGAGGGGTACGCAACGCATTGCATTGCATACCCCTCTGGCACTCAAAGGGTTAAAGCAAACTGGAGTTATTCTGGAGTAAACCAACTGCACCGGAAAGGGAAAATACAAATTCATAGCTTCTCATGCATTTGAATGCTAGATTGGTCTCCAGTTAATTGTTTCATAATGCATTAGAGATGTGTCTAGCATTAAAGGGGTTATATGCCCAATTAAATCTAACAGGAGTTTTTATTTGTCTCCTATGGTGAAGCTGGTTTACTCCAGAATACATCCAGCTTGCTTTTATAAATATGGGCCAATGCACCTTACATTTAAAATGCAATGTGGAACACTTCTGGAGAGTGGCGTAACAATGGGGGTCGCACCTGTGATCGGGCCCGTCACTCCAGGGGCCTGGCCGCCCCCCTGCGACCCCCGCCACCCACAACTAGCAACAAGGTGAGGTCTGTGCCTTCTTCAGCACAGACCTCTAGCAGCTGAGTGGCCTCTTCCGCACTCTAGTAATGCAGAGAGCAGGGAGGTGACATCATTTCCCAGCGCTCAGTGTTACTGAAGAGACAACCGTACGGGAGCTCAAGCTGTAGAGAGGTCTGTGCCGAAGGAGGTACAGACCTCTCCTGCCATGCCGCTGGACAACCAGGGAGGTAGCAGCTTGGAGGCAATGTGGAGATTTGGGGCAATGGGGGAAGCAATGTGGAGATTGGGGCATTGGGAGAGCAATGTGGAGACTGGGTGCAATGGGGGAAGCAATGTGGAGATTGGGGCATTAGGAGAGCAATGTGGAGTTTGGGGCAGTGGGGGGTCAATGTGGAGATTTGGGCAATGGGGGGCAATGTGGTCAGGGGGCCCATGGCAATTTCTGCACCAGGGCCCGATGGCTTCTAGCTACGCCTCTGCTTCTGGAGAAAATCAAACTGCACCAAAGTCGCAAATAAAAATTCCCACTAATTGAAACAAAGCTTTTAATCCGTTGAATACTACAAACTTCTCCAATGCGCTAAAATCAACATGATGTAGTCCTCTACTAATCAAAGGTTTAAAAGCCACTTTTAATTCCACCACTTTGCCTTTATATATAAGGCTTATTGTTTCACTGATACTGTCTCACCCATAACCTAATTTTTATATGTGATTGCAGTAGCCACAACCCTCCTCTAGTACAGTGGCTCCTATCAATGTTAACATGTGAAATTCTTTTCTCACTCCTAACACATGTATTTGAAAAGGTTTGACTTCTGTAACACGTGTCTAATAAATAAAAAATAACTTAATGGAAGTATTTAGAATGGTGTTACACATTAATGGTACCATGACACATAAATGTGATGTGACACACATTTTAGGAACCGTAACTGTAGCATGATCCCTGTTTAGGTCTGATATGTACCATACAATCCATGCTTGCATATATATACCATTATATATAATCCTGATGTCTGGCAGAATTCCCCGTTATACCCTAATAATGCATAGTCACTTATAGACCTCACTGGTTCTTGGCATACATTTGGCTTGGCTCTTTCTCCACTGAGTGTCTACTTATGAAAGAAGCTCCATTCACCTAGTGCTCTCTGGAGAGCTGGAGGGCAGAACTCCATTCATAAACACACATGGCTCAGTGAAGAGAAAGCCAGTATGTGTGTATGAGTCACAATAACTGTTAAGGTCTATTAGAGTATTAGCGTTAGAGTATAACTGAGCTGAGCCGAGCACTCTGTATATTGTGTCTAACAAACTGGTAGAAGCTCCCCCCACCGAACAACCAGAAACTCAGTCATAAACCTTGTCTGGAATCCTCTGGAACTTCTTCTTCTTGATGATTTGCGGCACATAATACTGTCTGCTCAGTAAATTAATCCAGTTGTGAAAACTAAGCACTGTGTATGGATGAATCTGAAAACTGAAATGGTCTTCTACGTGTGCTTGGTTTGCAAGCACATGTAGAAGACCATTTTACTGAAAGATTTATTTTTTATAAACGTGATCTCAGCTCTGCTGCAGAGCCGCATAATGCAAGTTATACCAGATATCCCTGCAGTCAGTGTTCAGTCAGGGAAGGGGGAGGGAGGGGGGAACTTTGAGCGCTATAATCTCTAAAACCATAAGAGTTTGAAAGATGACACTGGGGGCAATACGTTTCTTTTTAACAAAGCTACAATATGAGGATTACTAATTTGCAAGTATTACTATCCCTTTAAGTTATTTAGTGACATTACTATCCCTTTATTGTAAAGCAATGATTAAAGAAGTGGTGTAAGACACAGCAACAAAAGCAGAAAATAAAATAAATAATAATACTAAAGGAAGCAGTGATCACTCTTGGCTGTTTCCAGTAAGTAATTTTTGAGGTGGGGTTATTATTTTTTTTTTTTAAGAAAGGATGTGACTACACACTTGATGTGTTTGAAATGTCCTGTAAATTGCTCTTAACTACAGCCACACAAACAATGTGTTTTCCTGTTAGAATACTGAGTAATTTTCTGTTCAGTCTAAGTTCACAGACCTCCAAGTAAAATTTAGAACTGGATAACAACATATGCAAATCCAGTTTATGAAAGGTAAATAACAATGAATGACTTACAAAATGAATTACATTTTTCTTTTAGATGAGAAACTGTTTAAAAACTGCATAATGCCAGGGACAACAAAAATGTACTTAAAGGATTTGTAAAGCATCAGTAAACTTTTATAATTAAATAAATCACTTATTGTAGGACCTTTCCTGCTTGTCAAAATAAGCGTAGCCCAACTGCTAGCAGTTACCTTATTCAAACATGATTATGGTTCAAACTGTCGCAAAGCAGTGGAGCTGTTACTATTACATTCTATGGAGTACTTTATTTAAAGGGTCAGTAATGTCCATATTTAACTTTATTTAAAATGTTATAGTTATCATTTTGTAGTGCTTAAAAACTTGAGTTAAATGCAAAAACCCCTATCTCTCAAACCACTATGGTTTGAGAGATATGCACTGTCAAAGTCTGATGTTTCCTGCAATAGCGTTATTTAAAACAAATTACTTCACTGGAATGGTCTACAGACTATGCTTGCAAACCAGGCACACTTTGTAGACCTTTTAATTGAATTCATTATTTTTAAATAACGCAATTGCGGCTCTGCTACCAAGCTGCCAGTTGGTCCCCGGACAGGATTCCCCTGAAGTCAGCACCGCGCTGACGTCAGAGAAGGGGGGGGGGTTTGAATAGGAATGAGTTTGAGAGATAAGGATTTTTGCATTTAGCTCAAGTTTTTAAGCACTGCAAAATGATAACAATTTGTTCTGGGACATTACTATCCCTTTAATATTGTAGAGGTTACAAAAATAAAGTATTTGGAGAAAGTGCCATCTCTCATACCCTGACGGTTTGAGAGATATTCACAGCTAAAGTTTCCTTTACAGCTGACAGCAGGAAATTCGAGTTGGCCGACTCAAGAAGGCTCTTCCGTAGAGTCGAAATCACGTTATTTAAAAAGAACTACCAGGCACACTTTGTAGACCGTTCCAATTAAGTAATTCTTCTTAGATAACGAGATTTCGGCTCTGCTGCAGAGCCGCAGGCTGGTCCCAGGAACAGGATCTCCTGCTGCCAGCACAGTGCTGACATCAGAAGGGGAGGGAGGGGGGAGCTTTAGTGGAGGATATCTCTCAAACCGTAAGGGTTTTAGAGATGGCACTTTCTCCATTTACTTTATTTTTATAACCTCTACAATATTAAATAAAGTTAAATATGGGCATTACTGACCCTTTAAGGAATCAACTCTCCCATAGAATACAATAGAATAACTGAACACCATGTAAATTGAAGGAGAGCTGTCTGGACATTAAAGGGCACATCATTTAAAAAAACAAAACAAAAAAACAGCAGTTCACACTGTAATAACTTTGGAATGGAGCATCATCGGCAGTGGGAGTACTTTTGTTTTATTAAGCAGGACTCTTCCTGCTTAGGTTCAGAACCACTCTTGCTCAGGTTCACCACTCCTTTAAGTGGGTGTATAAGTAAACTACATTTTATGTATTAATGTTTCTTTAAAGGGGGATTTTACCCTAGGATTAAGTTGCTCTTAATTTGTTAGTACCCTTCATTCAGTCATCGGGTGTATCTATTTAATGAACTATATCTGCAGTTTCCTGTATATATCTATGTTAAAATCGGACTCTAGGTTCCACCTAATCACAGCAAACAATAGGTTCCCATGGTCCTGAATGATCTAGGCCAGGGCTGTCTAAGGTCAGTACTCAAGGGCTGCCAACAGGCCAGGATGTAAGGATTTCCCTGATTAAGCACAGGTGAGTTAATCAGTGGCTCATTCATTTTGACTGACTCACCTGTGCGTAATCAGGAAAATCCTTAAATCCTGTACTGTTGGTGACCCTTGAGGGGAAACTCTGGTTTATATGGCCACCACCTGATTACTCTACCCTCATACCAAGGTAATGGAGGTAGACATCCCCTACGTATCATAATCCCCAAAATTCATGTAGAAACGATGTTTATTTAATTGCAGGGGGTTTATGATGTGTTTATTGTAGGGCTCCAGGGGGAATTATGTTTACTGTAAAATCTCGGGTTTAATACGCACAATTTTACCCCACTTCACCTTATGTGAAGTGGGGGGTGTGCGTATTATACACGGGAGTTTATTTTTTGTTACTTTTTTTTAATGCTAGAGATCCCTTCCCTCCCCCGGTGCTATCCGCTTTCATAATAAAGCATACTGTGCTCTACTAAGGTCCCCGTTGTAGGCAAAAGCAGAGAAGGCAAACTTCATCTGGGTAAATCTTCTCTGCGGGTGGCATGCTTGCATTTGCCGCCCACCCGCTTCCTTCGATGGGCTTTCAGGACCTTCTGCCTTCTCTGCAAGCAAGGGGGAAAACAAGGGTGCGTATTATACATAGGCACTCTTGTTTTCCCCTAAATCTTCGGTATAATTTACACCTGCGAATTATACCTGAGATTTTACAGTAAATAGTTTAATGTAGTAACACTTCATCTGCCAGATAAACCACAGTGACCCTATGAAGGGATGGGGGTTCAATTACATGTAGTAGGACAGGAAGGGGGTTATATGAAGAGATAACCCAATACTGATGTCTGACAAGCAGTGCAGACCCCTTGTGTCACAAAGTGGTTAATGTGATGAATGACGGTGTGTTTCAATTAACCTCTCCAGTGTCCCTAAAAACACTGAATGGAATAAAAATACACATTCATTTTTTATTGTATTCTGTATCACACAGAGGAGATATCAGCTGTATCTTGCATAGCATGTGTGAGTCACAAGCCCTCTATGAGTCTGTTTTCTTGGAAGCTATTAGCGCCTAATTCATAGACACAGCTGAGAGCTATGTGCTATGTCTGCCTATGTACATGTGCCTCCCTTGGAGATTACAGCTTAATTTTAGTACATGAGGCACAGTGAAATAAAGTAACTTGCCTAAGGTGATAAATGAGATACGTATGAATTGAATTAAAGGAACACTAACACCTAAAAAAATGAACTGGGATTATATATACACTTAAATACCCTGTACATAATGCTAGAAATTGTAAACATTATCTGTTTTTTTTCTGAGGTATAACCTTACATAAACTCTCAGTGATCATGCATCCCTGTCTTTTCCAAGGTTCACACTCTTTACTAGTATTTACTGTGAATGGGCTGAGATAACAGCCGTTCTGAATACTAGAGAAATGGGAAAACACCATATGAATAAAGTTTACATATGCCAGTTGTATGATACGTAACCCCTTAAAGACATCTGACGTGCTGTGACCATCATGCAGGTCCAGATGTTAAGGTTGGTGATAATCCTGGCACATCACGGAATTCTGGGATGCATGCCGCTCTGCCATCCCAGAATTCAAAGCAAATTAAAAAAAAAAGCTCAGTGGTCCTTAAAGCCTCCAGACCAGGAGATTGTTAAGGGGTTAAAGTTATATCAGCTTTTTCCGTTGTTTGATGTTTGTTGGATCTGTGTCGAAGGCACATCACTGTATGCACTACCTGTTCATTATTTTGTTTGACAATAGCTCATTTGCACATGGAAATGCCACTGTATTCATTTGGCTGTGTATGCATGTTAATGTGCCACATCTCCACATGCGCCAAGATCCAATAGCAGCCTTTGCTGTCAAAGTTGACAGTCGCAACATCGTCAGCCTGAAGTTGATGATGTTGGGATCTTCATACAGCTCCCTATGTAGCTGGGGACAGTTTTCTGTCTCTGCTAAAGTGCAGATATAGGAGCTGCCCTCTTGTAACAGGCCAAATGCAAAAGATATGTGCGTTGCACACCCCTCTACCACTCAAAGGGCCAAAATAAAAATATGTTCAAATATATGCTCCCTCTTCTTCTTCTCAATCAAAAAATGGCACAAACTCATCCCGAAACCCCAACCAACAATGTCCAGTGCTTAATATCTTGCGCACCTGCAGTGCAGACCACTCTGCACCATCTCCATCACTGCCACTGTTCCGACCAATGATCCATAGCCAACTGTACACTATCCCTCCTGGACCGAACAAGTGAGGGAGCAGAGAGGATGTGCTCTGACATCAAGACTGTTGAACTGCTAGTGATGTGTAAGAGAGGCCATCCCTCACACATTATCAGCAGTTCCTTAACCTTGCATACTAATGAAGAAATGCTATCCCCCTTCCCTTGCATCATTAATTCTTAGGGCATATGGTAATGTGTGTCTATATTGCCATGGCGATGGAGTCACCACGCATCACCAAACACATAACTATAGCATCACTGCTTTGAGGATCTCCTCCAGGAGTTTTGGAACAACTCTTACGGCCTTCTGTTGAGAAATAAAGTGGAGTAATTCTGCGGTAAAAATCTAAATTCCCTTTGGCTTAAATTAG
This sequence comes from Rhinophrynus dorsalis, assembly GCA_037306005.1. Taxonomy (NCBI): domain Eukaryota; kingdom Metazoa; phylum Chordata; class Amphibia; order Anura; family Rhinophrynidae; genus Rhinophrynus; species Rhinophrynus dorsalis. The sequence goes on along the minus strand of CM074720.1, from coordinate 224,547,538 downwards.
GCCTTTCTTTTGGTGCAGCAGTGACCTCTCTGACATAAGGTCTCAATCCATGTGGCTGTGCCCCTGAATGAGCATGTGAATGTGCTTGCACGTGTGCACGAGTGCGTGTTCATGCACTGTTTATTTGTAAATGAATATGTGTGTGAATATGTATGCACCAATGTGCATGTGTGTAAATGTGTGCATATTCAAATGTGCCATGTATGTGCATGAATGACCATGAACAGCTGTGTGCATGTGCAAATGTGTGTAAATATGAATGTATGCTTTGGTGTGAATTTGCATACAAGTTCATGTGCACAGTCAAATGTATGCAGGAATGTGTAAATGTGTGTGCATTTGCATTTGAATATGTGCGCATGTGTAAATGGACATGTGAATGTACATGTAGCCACCCGTGAAAATTAACATGCATATGTAAATGTATCAACAGGTATATGTGTATTTTATGTCCAGAAAAGATAAAAACTCGCTCAGCACATGGCAGCAATGCGGGACACAAACACTCCATATGAGACACATGGACAAAGTAATTGAGAAGTCCAGGATCGGACAACAGCTGCTATCCTTTTTAATAGAATCCCATGAAACTCTCCTGTGGGGAAACTGGCACAAACACCTACATATTCGTCCGGGATTAATCTCTTTAGGAATAAAAGGGCTCACACTAGATTGCTAGGGACCATAGACATAAAGAAGCAACAAGGAGATTTGAGATCTATAAACTAACCCTCTGAAATCACTCTTAACACATGTATACAGGATGGAGAGAGCCAACATGCTGTGAAAGATGCAAGCATTCTCCAATTGCCTGAGGTGTATTGGACTTGTGCGAGTCATGTGAAGATAGATTTGTCAAATGACTTCCACTTCTCAAGTACAACTTAGTCAAGGGTATTATAGGGAGAGAAAAGCAGTGTCCCTTTTGCACTTTTTAAAGACATTCAGAGATGAGGATCTTGAGTATGAGGCCTAAGAAATCTGAAAGGTCTCCAAAAATGCCCAAATGAGACACAGATGACTCAGGGTGTTCCTTGAATTAATTCCCAGAAGTAGGGAAGGAAGCAATATTCTACTCCTCAATTTACCCATCCTCCATAGAAGAATTCCCTAATACAGGGAGAAAATCCCCTGCCTCAAAAGGGTTAAACTGTATTTTGTTGGGGAACAGGGTAGTCTTGGTTCCAGGACTAAAGGACCTCTTTTGCCTTTGTAGGGAATATAATGCTCCAGTTACAACCTTGGTACTCATATCTTCTTTGTGCTCAGGCAAAGCAAGGAGATACCAAAGAGAAAAATACAGAACTGGATATAAGACCAAAAACACTTATCTGCCTGTTATGTGGTAAGATAAGGTACCAGGAGAGAGAATCAGCCTACCCTAGAGAGACACTTTTGAAACTGGGCATGAAAGGCAGAGGTAAAGAGGACTAAGGAGGTAGTCTTTGCCTCCAGTGAACACTTCATGCATGTGTCCTGCTTCATTGAGAAGGATACTTTAAAACATGATTATTGTGTTCCACAATGGACAAAAGAGGGAAAGAGTTTTAGCATTGCCAGAATCCACAACCCATAAACTCTAATATATACTTTTCATTTTAACATGATAGTTGACTTTTAACAGTTCAGATCCAAAGAACTGGGACATTAATGTGGATCTTTTACCTAAAGATAAGCTTTGTTTTAGAGAATTAATAGTCAGAGATGCTCAACTAGGCTCATGAGCTTAAAAGGGTATGCAAAAGCTCACTGCGACTGTGTCCTGGCACCCAGGGTGCAATATCTTTTAGCTCACAAATGCCATACACAAAGAAGAAATATTCTGAAGCATATCATACAGGTCCTGCCAAAATGACAGTCCAGCCATGAAATGCTAGACAAATCTTCTCTGAACAAGGGAAGCAGCTAACCCCAGATGTACGTCTCAGCCTTATTGGGCCTCATCGGTGAGGTGGAGCATCTATGATTCTTCTGTTTATATGCAAATTGCTCTTAGGGTTAGTCACCCTAAGGGTAATGGGGGAATCCAGATGTGGATCCCTTGCTCACAAGCGCCTAGAGGGATCAGCTGCAACTCTCAGATGAGGCACAAGAAGAATGAAATATATGGCTGGGGTTAGCTGCTTCCCTTGTTCAGAGAAGAATCGCTTGGTGTCTTGTAGCTAGACTGTCATTTTGGCAGAACCTGTATGATATGCTACAGAATATTTCTTTTCTGTGTATGACATTTGTGAGCTAAAACAGATTGCATCCTGGGTGCGAGGACACAGTCCCAGTGAGCTTTTGTAAACCCTTGCTAGCTGAGCATCTCTGAATTCTTCTATCTATAAGTAATTTGCTTTTAGGTTTAGTCACCCTAAGGGTAATGGGAGAATCCAGACGTGGACCCATTGCTCACAAGTGCCTAGGAGAATTAGCTGCACCTCACCGATGAGGCCCAACAAGTCCCAAAGGTACATCTGGGGTTAGCTGCTTCCCTTAGTCAGAGAAGAATTATCTAGCACTTAGTGGATGGACTTTCCTTTTGGCAGAACCCGTACGATATGCTTCAGAATATTTCTTCTTTGTGTATGACATTTGTGAGCTAAAACAGATTGCACCCTGGGTGCGAGGACACAGTCCCAGAGAATGTTTGCATACTCTTGCAAGCTCATGAGCCTAGCTGAGCATCTCTGACTTCTTCTATCTACATGCAAATTGATCTTAGGGTTATTCACCCTAAGGGTAATGGGGGAATCCAGACATGGACACCTTGCTCACAAGTGCCTAGAGGGATCAGCTGCACCTCACCGACGAGGCCCAACGAGGCTGAAACGCACATCTGGGGTTAGCTGCTTCTGTTTTTCAGAAAAGAACTGCCTGGCATTTCTTGGCTTGACTGGCATTGTGGCAGAACCTGTAGTAGATATTTGTATTTCAGTAAGAATTATTATACTGTCCCACATAGGAAACAGATTCATAAGATGCATAGTTCTGGATCAGACTCAAATAAGTTGATAGGATAAAAATTTGGATGAAGGATAGGAAAAAGTGTGATCAATGGTATTTATTCAGTGGAACGATAGGGTATTAGTGGACTGTCACAATAGTCTGTGCTAGGGCCTGTTTTCTTCAATATCCTGATTAGTGACAGTATTGGCGGTATTCACAATAAGGTGTGCCTTTTTGCATATGATACAAAAAAATCTGCAACAGGGTTTTCTTACTCTCCAAGATATAAAATGTAATGCTGAAAAGTGCAAGATAAGGCATTTATGACCCAGGAACCCAGAGGTGCAACACAGACTTAATGGTACTGTGCTGACAAAAACATCAGACAAAAGAGACTTGGGTGTTATTATGTCAGGTGACATGAATGTAGGCAAATATAACATGCCTGAGGAAGAGACCTAAGAGGTCTTGAATGCTTGCATCCTAAATCTGCTTAGTTAGCCAATAAAGGTATCAACAACTATATTTGCCTCCTGTATTTCTATGGCTAACACGGTACCAACTCTCATCCACAGGAGTAACTAGAAGCCTCCGGGCCCTGATGCAAGAAGTGCCACGGGCCCCCACCACCACCACATTGCCACCCCTCAACCACACTGACCCCCTCTACAATGCCCCGCAATCTTCACAATGCCTCCCATTTCCTACCTCCCTGGAGCTCCCGCGCGGTCCTCTGCATTACTAGAGCGCCGGAGGGAGATTGCGGGCACCAAACGAAGAGGCCGCAGGGTGCGGCTGGGGCCCTGGAGTAACAGGCCCGGTCGCAGGTGCGACCCCTATAGTTACGTAACTGCTCTCATCCATGAATTTAGGCAAGCAGTGTATTAAAGCAGTGAGAAAAGCAAACTGGGCTCTTCGCTGTATAGAAGAGCCTTTAGCAGCAGGAAGAGAGATGTAGTAATGCCACTCTATAGATTGCTGGTAATACTATGTACAGTTCTGGAGACAACATCTCCAGAATAATGTTAATACATTTGAGGCAGTTCAAAGAAGAGCCACTAAAATGGTGCAAGGTCCTTATGACATAGGGTACATCTTGGAATAAAGGAGGGACAAAGCTAATATAATATAAACCTTTAAATATATTGAAAGGTTTAATATAGTTCAGGAGGGATACTGGAAAAAGAGGTCATGATGGGTGTTAAATTCATAAATAATTTTTATAAGGACTAGTTTACAGAAAGGGTGATAGATTCATAGACCAGCCTTGCAGCAGAGGAGGTTGGGAGATACGTAAGACTGAGCATTTTATTAGATAGGGAAATGGACAGACTGGATGGGCCATATGGTTCTTTTCTGCCTTCAAAACATATTTTTCTATATTAATATAGCATATTGCGTAAGGAATAAGCATAAAGTCCCACGATGTGCCAACTAAACATAAAGGTTAATTACTCAAAAAGAAACAACTGTCTAGCAGCACATATGGATAGACTCTTATTCTCTGTGAAACACATTAAACTTGAGTGCCACAGGGGTATGCAATGCATTGCTTTGCAATGTGTTGTTTACCCATCTGGCACTCAAGGGGTTAAAAAGGTATACGCTACCAGGTTGAACCTAGATAAGCGTCCTTCAAACAGCTGCCAGCTATTTCTATTTACTGTTTTTGTTTGCATTTGATATTTGTTTTAGTCAACTGTTTCATTTTCAATCAGTTTCAATCTGATAACAACTAGGGTCTCTAACCTAGATTCAGGCTTCAGTAGAGATAATTATATACAGGAAACTGCAGATATAAATAAAAATATATACATCAACATAACTGATTTTGTATTAAGCACACCTGTCTAGGTAAATCAAAGTGTTAAATTAAAGGGTTAGTAATGTCTTAATGATGTAAAAAGTAATATTGTAGTGCAGAAAATAAGAAATCCATGAGTGCTATTCCTATCTCTCAAACTGTTTTGGTTTGAGAGATAGAGCGTTCTATAGTTCCTCCCTCCCTCCCCTTCTCCTGATGTCAGCTGTAAGATGACAGCAGGAGATCCTGGTCCGGGGACCGACACGCGGCTCTTCAGCAGAGCCAAAATAGCGCAAATTAAAAAGAAATACTTCATTGGAACGGTGTACAAAGTATGCTTGCAAACCAGGCACACTTTGTAGACTGTTCCAAAGAAGTTTTTATTTTTCATTCACACTATTTCGGCTCTGCTGAAGAGCCTCCTCGAGTTGGCCGAGGCTGGGGCCAGGGGCTTTTAAAAATGTTGACTGTTAGGGATGTCTCTTACACATGTTTGATATTAATTGATGTGTTATTAAAGTGTTAGTAATGTCTAAAAAAAGTGTTTTGCATTTAGAAGAGCTTAAAAAGCTGAGCTAAATGCAAATAACGTATCTCTCAAACCACTATGGTTTAAGAGATACAGGCGTTTAAAGTTCGCTGTTTCCTACTGACAGCTGTAAAGCTGTCAGCAGGAGATTCGTGTCGGTCAACACGGAGGCGCTTGAGAAGTGCCGAGATCTCGTTACTTACAAGGAATCCCTTTATTGGAATGGTCTAAAACGTGTGATTCCTTGTAAGTAACGAGATCTCGGCACTTCTCAAGCGCCTCCGTGTTGACCGACACGAATCTCCTGCTGTCAGCTTTACAGCTGTCAGTAGGAAACAGCGAACTTTAAACACCTGAATCTCTTAACCATAGCGGTTTGAGAGATACTATTTTTTGCATTTAGCTCAGCTTTTTAAACTCTTCTAAATGCAAAAAACTTTTTTTTAGACATTACTAACACTTTAAGGCATAAATAATTATCCCTAGTACACACTGTGGCTGAAAAGTATTAATAACAAAGAGAATCCTCATTATGCATTCACCCAGACCAGTGATTCTCAACCAGGGTGCCGTGGCACTTTGGTGTGCCACGGACATCAACTTAGGGTGTCTCATGTTTTCTATGAAGACTGACAAAAATGGACTTTTAAATAAAGATTTATAGAAATCGTTCTGCACAATATGTTTAGTTTTGTTATTATGATTATAAGACCTGATAATAATGGTATATTTATGTATTGTACCCTTCTTATGCCCTTGATAAAGTACATTAAATATGTCAGGGGTGCCGTGAAAGTTCTAGATTACGTGTTAGGGGTGCCCTGGACAAAAAAAGATTGAGAACTTCTGACCCAGACAATATTTTTGCTTGTCATCCCTACACACATTTTGTGGATATACATGTTTGTGAGTGCACTCTTCACTGACTTTCTGGCTCAAAATGTTTATATTTTTGTCCACATGTACATAGTTAAGTTCTACAATCAGAATGACAAAGACAAGCAAAACAAAATTAGTTTCATAAATGTGTGTCACGAGCAAAGGCTATAGGCCCTGCTGAGACAGTGGGGAGAGTGCGGGAGTGAAAGGGTTAACAATACCAGACCCCTTGTTCCCTGTTACTACACCAAATTAACCCCTGAAATCCCTCCTGCACTATCACCCCAGTACTACAATTTGCTGCCACCATCAAGACTTTATATCTGGGCGTCTTAGTTTACCCCAAATACAACAGAATTACAGTATAAAATCACCTTAATAATCAGACATAGAATTAACCCTTTAGTAGCACGTTCTAACTGAGCTTCCTTCAGAGTAGTGAGCTCATATTAGAGAAAGAGACAAGAGCTGATTAATTGAACATTTAATCTGAAAAAAGGCTTCACAGTGCTGGTTACAAAAATACAGAAATAAAGGACATACACAAATAAAGATTACACATAAGCAAAACAGTCCATAAAATAAAATGGGAGAAACACAAGAGATCCCTACATACATTTACCAGTATATATATAAGAGCCCTTGTGGAAACTTCAGATGGTAAAAGTTCTCCGTTCCAGTTATTCAAAACCCATATTAAATACATTCTACAGTTGCTTCTAAGAGGCCAGATCCCATGGGTGTTACCTGGCAGGGTCAGGGGTTTGGCCTGACAGTTTACGGCCCACTTTCTGACAGACATGGCAGGACCGGCAGTAATTTGCAACCGCAGTGCCCATACCAGGCCAAAAGAAATTGTGAGCCAACCTGGATTTTGTCTTGGCCACCTCAAGATGTCCTGCCAAGGGGGTTTCATGGGCTAATCTCAGCAGCTGTTTTCTGAACTGACTTTCTCCCTCCCTGGGCCCCAGCACATCATTAGGAATGGACTCCCAGTATAAAATATTGTTATCCCAATATACCCGGTGCCTATCTGTGTCAGTACTTGGCTATTCAGTGCGGTGTCTCAGCCGTTCAAGGGAGGGGTCACTGCACAGAGCTTCCAGGAAATTTGTATTGCCCTCCCCCCATCTGGCTGCATCAGAGAGTACAGCTCCCTCTGGCAGAGCATTGGGGGGTGGGATGAGATCTACCCCTTTCTCTGCCTGCTGGTCAGACAGCCTGACCCTGTCAATACCATCCTCCTCATGTTCCACAGCTTCAGCCCTGGCATATTGCTGACATGTTACCACTGCTACCATTGGTATACCTCACTGTCTCCCACTTTCCTCCTGGGACCACAACATCTGCTCTCTCAGGACAGTAGAACAACTGGGCACCAGTGTGGCTGTTCAAAATGCCATTTTTCACCATGCATGAAACAGGTGACCAAAGCTTGAAGGAACTCACCTGAACTCAGACCATTACATAAGGAAGTTGCAATGAACATTGCACTGACCATTTAATGGCTGATCCATGCAGACATTAACCAGTGAGAAATGGCTGATATTCACGTAGGTTGCTTGTGAATCACACCTTGGCCACACCTTACAGTGATGCACTTTCTAGGGGAATGCAGGCACAAGGCGGGTAAGTAAACTGGTGATTTGAAGAGAGCTGTATTTCAACACTTTTCATTTCACCAGTGTGAACTAAGTATTATTACACTGAAATCACTCAAATTAAATTTGTTTTCACTGGGGTTTTCCCTCGTTTTCCTACAAAAAGAAAAAAATACCCCAAAATACTTAGGAAAAAATGGTTCTTAATTTGGTCTACCAAACATATTATGAGTTTCTTAATGCATGTATAGGATGAAATTTATTACTTACTTGACGCACTGCATAATTTCCTGGGGAGCCAGAAAATCGTTCAATTAACATTGGTCGTAGTTCCATTTGCCACATTTGAGAAATATCAGTCTGGGATGAAACTCGGCGGACATCTGCTGTACGCAAAACAAGGGGCCGATGAGAATTCTGTATAGAAGAAAATGAATATTAAAATGCATAATAAGAAAATATAATCATAAATAAATTCAGAAATACCTTCCTGGGACCAGCACAAAAATTAGAACATTTTATAAAACTCTGGGGAAATTGTCAGCCAGCACCAGCTATCGGAGTAAACACGCACAGAAGATAGAGGGGAGGTCATAGTGTACTAAGTCTACAAAGTTTTCAGACTTCCCCCAAACACCAGGGTACTCAATATTCACAATCACTAAAAGTGATCAGTAATGCAAACAGAGGAATCCAAATGTCTCCACTCAGTTACATCTCATCTGTTGCTCCCCAAATAAAAGAAATCTGCTAAAATCCCTCAAATACAAAGATAAGACACAAAACAAGTGGGGGTGCTGACAGAAGTATATTGGTTAATATTTGATAAAACTTGAATGGATTAATCACATACTTTGGAGTACCAGCTGTAGGATCCAGTGCAGTATTAATGCATGCAGTGGCTTTTAACCTGTCCTGCTTAGGATCACTTTTCTCAGGAAACTCTCCAAAACGCGTAAAAGAATATACATTCATAAATGTTGAATATTAAAAACTAAATATATAACAGTGGGTTAAAATAAATGTATATGTATGGTAGACATAAATAAATTACATTTAATATCCACTGATTTAAATGGGAATTTAACCCACTTTCAACTCCAGATAAGTCTCCAGTGTATGCAAAACAATGTGCTGGAGACCAGTCAGTCATTGAAAGGATTAAAACCCATTTATATAATTGGAGATTTTAATTCCTACCTTATGGCTCTTCTTTAGTTATCTTAATACAGATCTTAGGACCTTATGCTCAAGAGGAGTAATTATTGAGCAAATCACCTGCACCATAGGGTTGAATGAAAATTCCACAAACTACCATTGATTTAAAGTGTTAGTTATGTCTAAAAAAAAGTGTTTTGCATTTAGAAGAGCTTAAAAAACTGATGCAAAAAAACGTATCTCTCAAACCGCTATGTCTGAACACTAGGCACACGTTTTAGACCATTTCAATGAAGGGATTCTCAAGCGCCTCCATGTCGACCGACACAGATCTCCTACTGACAGCTTTACAGCTGTCAGTAGGAAACAGCAAACTTTAAACGCCCGTATCTCTTAAACCATAGCGGTTTGAGAGATACGTTTTTTTGCATTTAGATCAGCTTTTTAAGCTCTTCTAAATGCAAAAACCTTTTTTTAGACATTACTAACACTTTAAATGGGATTTTAACATATTGAATGCTATAGAGGTATCCAATGCATTAAAACCCCATTTAAATCAATGGTAATATTAATTTCATTCCATGGAGCAGTTGCTTTGTTCCAGAATAGGAGCTCTTTAGCTTGACAAATAAAACCCTTACTGTTTAGTGACCTCAGAGCCCTGAGGGTAAAGTGGGTTGTTTTAGTATCAGGCACCTAAGTGATGTAAATGGTATAGGTCCACTTGCTAGATATTTACATCTGACCACATAAGCCAGGAAATCACACACTTGGTCAGGTGCCTTAGCCCTCTAAGAATGGAGGACCATTTCTTATCAATAGCTAATATCTAGTAATGGCACTCCTCCGCACATACACTCATGCAAAGCAATCACAGAATATGCTCATACAGCATCCCACTGGTTAAATTAAAGGGCAACTATCATCTTACAGCTGCCCTTTCGGCAGATCAGTGCTCCTGGAAACAACCCTGCTGATTTAGCCAGAGATGCATCATGAGACCCAGAACACAAACTTGAAAGTAGAAATGGGGGCCTGAAAATAGACCCCTGTTTATCTCTGCTGCATCTCAGAGGACAGTTTCATGCCTTGGGCAAACCAGGTCCCCACTAGGGTGACCACATTTCCGTTCTGCTATTCCGGGACATGTGGTCACCCTAAATTTGAGTGTCATCCGGTCCCCTGCGGCTGGCTGGCACTGAGTTCCCTCCTACCCGCCCGCATCATCACGCGCCCCTGCGGGCCGTGATGACATACATACAGAGAGGAGGAAGAGGGGAGAGGCACCGGAAGAGAAGCGCTTGCTGCCAAAGTCCAGCAGCAAGCGCTTCTCTTCCGGTGCCTCTGCCCTCTTCCTCCGTTCTGTATGTATGTCATCACGGCCCGCAGGGGCGCGTGATGATGCGGACGGGCGGCTACCTTCATTTCGGGACTCTTTATTGTCCCGGTAGGGGATGATCCAGGACGCGGGACATAGAACCCAATTAAGGGACAGTCCCGGACGTTCCAGGACACGTGGTCACCCTAGTCCCCACAGACCTCCTGTATTGGGCTTTTAAGCACAGTGGGTCTATTGGTAATGCACATTCAAACCTAGAGTTGGTGACTTAGGGAGGAATGCAAAAAACATGAGCAATCACTATTTCCAGTGTACTTTTGATGGTAAAATGATTAGCATGAAAATGTTACTGAATTGCGCATGTTTTTTCTCAGTTAGTGAACGTTTGCTAATTTTTTAGCAAATGCTTTTCAAAAAGTGGGTATGGCTAACATGTCTGCCATTTCATGAGTGGATTAGCATTTGCGCCTAATTCAGCAAAGCAAATAGCACACATTCTCATACGTCTGGCTAGCTTTGCTGTTAATTTGGGAGCATTCGCTAACTTTGCTATTAATTTTGGAGCATGCGCTCAGAAACAATGAGTTAAATGGTTTCTTACATCAAAACATGAGCAATCGCAAAGAGCACACAAATTTACGGCTTTTATAAAATAGCGAATGCTGCACTTTCTTGAATTCCACCCTAACAGCCCAGACTCCTGTTTGTGTTCCAGCCAGGGAAGCAGATTTCTGACACCTCCCCTCTAAAAATTGTTGTTAGTTGTTCTAAAGCTGCACAAACCAGACCTCCAGGCTTTTTTCATTAAAGGGATAGTAATGGTTAATTTTAAGTTGATTTAATATTGTAGACATTAAAAAAGGTTAACAACTATGTAAGTCTTATCTCTCAAATATTTATGGTTTGAGAGATATAACTTGCTAAAGTTACCCTTTCCTGGCTGTTTTATTCAAGTCTGCCATCTAGCTGACAGCTGCAGATTCCAGTCATTTGACCAGACAGAGGCTCTTCAGCAGAGCTGAAAGCACACTATTAGAAATAAATACTTCATTGGAACGGTCTACAAAGTGTGCTTGCAAACCAGGCACACTTTGCAGACTATTCTAAATTAAGTATTTGTATTTAGATATAGTTATATCAGCGCTGCTGAAGAGCCACATCTGGTCAAGCGACCATAACGGTTTGAGAGATACAAATAAGTGCAAGTACTCTCTTTTAATTGTATGTACCATATAGTTAATACTTTTTTTCTGACGTTACTATCCCTTTAAGTCTACATCCACTGGAGCAGACGTAGTAAAACATGATAATGGAACTTTGAGTGTCAAAGAGGTATCCAAAGCACTGCAATGCAATATGATGGATTTCTTTCTGGCACTGAAATGATTAAGCCACAGTTATCAAACCGCATCCCTAATGGGCACAGGATTTTGGGAGGCCCCTAATTTTGCACATGTGTTGCAGTCATTAGTTCAGTCTGTTGACAGCAACACCTCTGATAAATTTAACCCCTTCATGTCCAATGACTTCACGCTGGTCCTGCACTTAAGGACTAGAGATGGTCCTGGCACTTCACGTACTTTTACTCACCGCGCTCCTGCAGAAGCGAAGTGAGTAATACCAGGGACTGAAGTTGAACGCTCCAAGATCGGAGCGATCTCTTTCAGTCCCTCGTTCTGCGTGCCGTCACACGTGATCAGTCACGTGGGGCGGCACGTCGAACTTCCCTATCTGTTCCTTAAAGGACCACAAACCATGGGCCCGCTGGTCCTTAAGGGGTTAAGAATATCCCAAAAATGTACACTGTCTCAGCCCTTTAGGAAAGCAGTTTTACTTCCATGACTGAAACCCAGCAATTGCAGAGCAATGCATAGCACACTCCTCTGGCACTGAAAGGGTTATCAAAATCCCATAAGATTTTTCAGAGTGTAAAATGTAGCTTCAATATGTTTAGCAGATCTTGCTGTAGATCTGAAGGAAAAAAAAAGGTGGCAAAAAGAAAATGTAACGTATAAATCTACTAAACCAGTGTTTCTCAACCAGGGTGCCATGGCACTTTGGTGTGCCATGAACATCCACACAAGGTGCCCCATTTTATCTATGACGATTTTAAGAAAAATGTAACTGTTGAGTTATAACTGTATATTTATGGACTTTTTTTTTGCACATTATGTTTATTTTTATTATTCTGATTGTGAAATCTAAGAGTAATTGTATGCTTATGTATTTGTAACCTTCATTACATCCTTGACAAATTACATAAAATATCAGGTGAACCCTGAAAAGTTTAGGTTCTTCTTAGGGTTGTATATCTGATGTATTCATTGTTTTTATTTTTGTTGAATCATTAATGTTATATATATATATATATATATATATATATGTATATATATATATATATATATTTTTTTTATTATTAAATTTTGATATTTTTGGATAAGTTGAGCCGTGCTGTGTATCCTGTATGTGTGTGGTTCCCGAGCGGAGACGGGTTTATATTCTCCGTAGGCATGATAGTCAGCAGATATTAAGATGACTACTCCAGTTGTGACTATTCATTTTTTTTATTTTATATAGACTGTTGTGGAAGATTTTATTGCACTATTGGGCGCCCTTCTTCTTTTTTCTGTTTCTGCATGGTTGATCGCCCAGGGGGGAGTGATTCGTGGAGGTGCTGCCTGTGTGATTGTTGTGAATGACAAAATTACTGATCTGGGGCAGTTCAAATAATCCCCATAAGCGCTGAATATGTTTCCCACATATGTGTAGGAACAGAGATTAATTTTGTGAGTATAATTCACTTGGGTGATCAGTGGAGGATTTTCCCCCCTTATTACCTGCAGGGGTGCCTTGAGCAAAAAAAAAAGATTGAGAACCACTGTATTAAATGCTACAGGTCCTTTGTACTTTAACTTTTTTCACAAAACTCTTAAAGGCATAGTAATACTTCATTTTATCTTTATTTTATTTTGTAGACATTAAAAAAACATGAAGAACGATATAAGTAAGTAGATAGATACCACAGATTTTTTTACAAGAGATCAAAAACAATAGAGCCAGACTGAACAACCTGTATAGTGGGACAACAATGTAGACTTTAAACCCCCCCATGTCTCACCAAGTCAGGGGGGTGTCCTCTGCCCAACCTACCACGGTTCTAGAGCTGGGTAAGCTGGAATGCTCAGCATATTATGGTACTATGGTACTTTTTTTTCTAATTTCCATCGAACCTGAGAGCGGGGTAACCCAGCTTTGGCAGGTTGACTTTTAAAGGGATAGTAATACTTCATTTTAACTTTATTTTATTTTGTAGGCAAAAACATTAAGAACGATATAAGTCTTATCTCTCAAACCTTTATGGTTTGAGAGATATTCACAAGCAAAGTTTACCCTCCTGCCCCTTTTACCTAGTGCAAGCCATCTCTTCTCAGATGTAGAATGAAGTCCATAGACCAGAAAGATAACAGCAAGGGACAATATTCTTCCAATCAGAACAATGAAAGCCCTTCCCCCCCCTTGACAAGTTTTTCAGGTTTTTCCCTTATCTTAATTGAAGATTGTCCCTCTCTGCAATCTACCTGGGCACCTCCCTTCTGCTCTGGCTGAGCAGTGTTACATCAGTAAAAGGGGCGTGAGGGGGACACTTTGTCATTGAATTACTCTTGAACTACAACTCTGACAGAACTGAAATAACACTCTCCAAAGTCCAGATACTATGATGATTAATTAGAGCTGCTTTTATTATGAAACATTACTATCCCTTTAATTATATCACTTCTGTCTCTTTTGAGACAGTGTAAGCCATCTCTTCTAGTGTAAGCCATCTCTTCTCAGATGTGGCATGCAGTCCATAGACCAGACAGATAACAGCAGGGGACAATCTTCTTCGTATGAGAACAATGAAAGCCCTGCCTCCCTTGACAAGTTTTTCAGGTTTTTCCCTTATCTTAATTGAAGATTGTCCCTCTCTGCAGTCTACCTGGGCACCTCCCTTCTGAACTGGCTGAACAGTGTTACATCAGTAAAAGGGGAGTGAGGGGGACACTTTGTCATTGAATTACTTCTGAACTACAACTCTGACAGAACTGAAATAACACTCTCCAAAGTCCAAATATGATGATTAATTAGAGCTGCTTTTATTATGAAACATTACTATCACTTTAATAAATTTGCGGGGTTTGTAGGGATTGGCAACATGACCTGGACTACGAAATGTCAGCAAAATGAGTCATTCTGTGCTAAAGTTACAATCATTTGGAAATTGCCACAGTATTTTCAGCATTACCTACTATGGCAGCATGACCGTACTGTTATACTAGCATTATTATGTACTGAGCACCGGAATATTCCACAAAGCTACCCGAAATAGGGATGAGAACATACCATCAAGATTAATACTAATTCTGCTTCATCATGTTCACAAACACAAAAAGGAGCTTTTGCCCTAGATGAATATAGATTTGTAAGGCAGAATGCACCTTGACACATACTATATGTGATTCTTTTCCAGTGAGCTTCATTTTCTCAGTAATTGGAAGGCAAATATACTTTATAGATCTGGTCCTCTTGACCGAGAATTCCTGCTGTGCATGTGATTTATCTGTCTATTGGGTCTTGTGATTAGAGAAGCTTACAGTAGATTCAGACATCAGTGTCTGTGTCAATGCAATATTATGGCAAATGATGGTGTGGGGGAAGCATATAAATAAAGGTATTTACCAAATAACAGTCAAATAAAGCATTTTTCTCTAGATCTGCTCTATATACCCTGATATAGTGTTATAGGTATGCAAAGCAGCATGACAAAATACTAGTTGTTATAAATCTAAAATAATTAAAAAAAAGACTCAGTGGAAAAAAATGGACATAGCAAACAAGCAGAGGCTGATGTACTGGGGCAAAACAACTGCACAGTATGGAATGAAAATTTCAATTTTAAAAGGTTTAAAGGCCTTTTCAAACTAACAGATATGGGAACTGAGTTCCCATTGCTTAAAAAGCTCTCATTCCTTCCAACTGCCCTACAGATCTCTAGATCTGCAGAGCGTTATAACGTCAGAGTGTCACTCAAAGCTTAACTCCTTAAAGGGATAATAATGTTTCAAAATAAAAGCATCTACAATTAATCTTCATAGTATTTGGGCCATGGAGAGTGTTATTTCACTACTGTTGTAGTTCAAGAGTAATTGAATGATAAAGTGTCCCCCTCCCACCCCTTTTGCTGATGTAACACTGGTCACCTCAGAACAGAAAGGTGGTGTCCAGATGGCTTGCAGAGAGGGACAATCTTCAGTTAACATAAGGGAAAAATCTGAAAAACTTGTCCAGGGGGGAAGGGTTTTCATTGTTCTCACAGTAAGAAGATTATCCCTTGCTGTGAGCTGTCTGGTCCTAAGACCAGATTCCACATCTGATGGGAGGTGGCTTACACTAGTCAAAAGGGGCAGGAGGGAGATACTTTATCATTCAATTACTCTTGAACTGCAACTCTGACAGTACTGAAATTACACTCTCCATGGCCCAAATACTATGAAGATTAACTGCTTTTACTTTGAAATATCCCTTTAATGATCAGAGAGGTATGCAATGCATTGCTTCATATTGTGTTGTGCATATCTTGGTCCATAAAGAGTTAATGAAGGTTTCTATCCTCTCAATTCAAATTCATTGTTGAGAATTCTCAGACTTGGGGGAGAGGCTCATTAGTGAAAGTCTGTCAATCACCTCCCCTCCTCCCCCCATGTTATGCCCCATTCCCTCATACTTCAAAGACTCACAAATCTTCATGTGACCTGGCATGCATTGGGAAGAGAGCACACCAGGTCACATGAAGATTTGTGAGTCTCTGAAAGCAGAGGGAACGTGGCACAACATGGGGAGAGGAGATTAACCAACTTTCGGTACTGAGTTGTACTGTGGCAATCCCACCAGTGGCGTAATTGGGTAAATCTTTCAATGCAAATATCTCTGTGAAATTACAGATTTAAAAAAAAAAAAAAAAAAAAAAAGGATTGAAGCTTTATTGGAGACATATTTAGATAGTGATAACTTTTTGGGATGTAAGAGTTCCACTTTAAGCTAAGGGAACTCTGCTCCCATAGTTATCAGGGTACTGCCTATTGTTTGAAAGTCCTTTACACTGGCCCTCAATGTCACAGAGGTCACAATGCATTGCAGACCTCTCTAGCATTCACGTAGGTAGGAGCCACATGGGCACTTGTGGAAATTCTATTCATACCCTATAGTATAGTTGATTATGCTCCAGAATTTTTGTGGTTGATTAGTTCATCAGCCTCACACTGGTCATATTTTCAAGTTAAATCTGGAATAACCCTTTGAGTGCCAGAGGAGTATACAACACATTACTCTGCAATGAACTGCTTACTCCTCTGACACTCAAAAGGTTAAATCTAGAGCAAACCAAGTGCACCACGAGGAACAAATACATTCCCTAATTTTGTATTAATTAAAATGCTTTTTAATCCCTTGATTGCTAGCGAGGTCTTCAGCGCGTTGTGAAGTTAAAACCCTTGTTTAAATCACTGGGGGAGCTGGGTTGTACTCCCCTTTATTGCAGATTGTTATCCCCAGAATTACTTCACTAACTGTGTTACTATGTCACTTTCCTTTTGAAAATACATCACTTTTAGGGCTCCTTCACATAGACAGCTTTGTAATGACTTTTTGTAACGTAACTTACATACCACAAAGTTTTTGCAGCAGACGTTTGTGTATTTGTACTTCTACAGTGTGGCAAGGTTTTCCCAGCAACCCAGTCTTCAAAAGAGACAGAAGTGATATAATTAAAGGGATAGTAATGTTTCATAATAAAAGCAGCTCTAATTAATCATCATAGTATTTCAATGACAAAGTGTCCCCCTCACGCCCCTTTTACTGATGTAACACTGCTCAGCCAGAGCAGAAGGGAGGTGCCCAGGTAGATTGCAGAGAGGGACAATCTTCAATTAAGATAAGGGAAAAACCTGAAGAACTTGTCAAGGGGGGGAAGGGCTTTCATTGTTCTCATATGAAGAAGATTGTCCCCTGCTATTATTTGTCTGGTCTATGGACTGGATTCCACATCTGAGAAGAGATGGCTTACACTAGGTAAAAAGGGTGGGAGGGGAAACTTTGCTTGTGAATATCTCTCAAACCATAAAGGTTTGAGAGATAAGACTTATATTGTTCTTCATGTTTTTTTAAAGCATACAAAATAAAATAAAGCTAAAACAAAGTATTACTATCCCTTTAAAGGGGAAAAAAGCTACCTGCAACAGTTGTATAATTTCAGTGCAATGCTGTTGAAATCAATAGTACAAATTTGTAACTGTGTTATCGCAACTTCTGCAGAAAGTTTCAACATTCTGTGTTTCTCTGCAACAATGGCAAAACTTGCCTGTGCAAATTGCCCCATACGACTCTGTTCATAACATATTTTCATGATTTTCTGTAGTTGCAACAATGTCACGTTTGAAACGGGCCTTAGAGTTGTGAATTAGATGGATGGATATATAATTTTAACCCCTTTCAATATGTAATTTTAACTAATTGCATGTTAGAGACATGTATAAGATTCAGAATGTCTAGTATCTGTACTGGTACACCACCCTCCATTCCTTTGTTCCATATCTTTACTGTGTACCCCCCTTGTTTATCCACATCTGACCGCTCTACACCTCCATACCTGCTCTCCACCACCACCACACCTACATTCTACCTCAATGCCTGGCCTCCACTTCAGAGCCTACCCCCCACAAGAGGAGCTATAATCAAACTTAAATTGAGCCTCAAATCCTAAGTACAATAGTGATATGCATATATGTACTTATATTTTGCTGAATAATTCCGGAATTAGTGAAAAATAGAACTTTTTAGGCAGGCAGGCAGCGGCAGGGATCTTGCTGTAGGCTTTCTCTGCGCCTGTGCCATCAGTCCCTTCCAGTGCCTTAACCCTTTGAGTGCCAGAGGGATACGCAACGCATTGCTTTGAAGGAATAGTAATAATTATTACTAATCCCTGTATTAAAGTAATATTAAAAATAAATGTATTGCCCCCAGTGTCATCTCTCAAACCTTTATGGTTTGAGGGATGACACTGGGGGCAATACATTTATTTTTAATATTACATTAATATTTAATATTACTAAATATTAAATATTACTAAAGATGCCCTCTCCCTCCCCCTTCCCGAAGTCAGCATTGTAACTGACTGAAGGGAAATCCGGTCCTTACTATCATCAGGCGGCTCTGCAGCATTGTCGCGACCGCGTTAATAAAAAAAAAATATTTCACTAAAACGGTCTTCTACGTGTGCTTGCAAACCAAGCACACGTAGAAGACCATTTCAGAGAAAGATTTCTTTTTTATTAACGGGATTTTGGCTCTGCTGCAGAGCCGCCTGAAAGTCGTACGACTGGCTTCAGCTAGAACACTGACTACTGGGAAGGGGGAGGGAGAGGGCAACAGCAACTTTAGGAGCGATCACCTCTCAAACCATAAAGGTTTGAGAGATGACACTGTGGGCAATACATTTATTTTTAATATTACTGTAATATAGGGATTAGTAATAATTAAGTATTAAAATCCCTTTAAGACAGTGGTTCTCAAGCTTTTTTTTACTCAAAGCACACCTAACATGCAGTCAGGGATTGTCCGGGCACCCCTATCATTTTATGTCACTTGTCAAGGGTGTAATGAAGGTTACAAATACATAAATATAGAGTTATTGTTAGACCTCACAATTAAAATAAACATATTGTGCATAATAATATCCTTAAATACACATTTTGAAGTCTACATTCACATTTTTGTCAAATCCTTATACGTAAAATGAGGCACCCTAAGTGGATGTCTATGGCACACCAAAGTGCCACGACACCCTGGTTGAGAAACACTGCTTTAAGATAACAAGGCATTCAACTCACCAATCGTTGAGGTGAAGGGGACGGACAGTGAAGACTCAGAGATGTCTTCTATGCAAGATATCTGCTCTGTTGCCCGCTGCTGCCTGACAAACAAATTCTATTTTCTAATAACGCCGAAATTATTCATCAAAATTCAAGTACGTATATGCATATATCTACTGTACTTAGGATTTGGGGCTCAATTTAAGTTTGATGACAGTTCCGCCTTAACACTTGCACTCCATCCCTAAACTTCACCTCCACGTCTGTCTTACAACCCATGGATCCCCTCCACGCCCATTCCTGTTGTCCACTTCATTGTCGCCCTCCACCCTTATGCCCACTCTCTACCTCCATGTCCACTATCCACTTCCACCACAACGGTGTTTTTTTTCTAGTTTTTTTGGTTTGTATTTTTAAAAATGTTTTAACATTTCATATTGTCAGGAAGCTAGTGGTAATGTGATTACTTCCTGACATTTCAAACTGATAGCATGAGTCAGCAGTTTCTATTACATTCTATTGAAAACTGTCATTGACACATCTTCACCACTTAATGGAACAGAATAACTAACTGAAATCTGACCACTAGAGGGCATTGGTAATATAAAAATCAAGAGTTTATCCTGTAACAACTCTTGAAATATACATCTGTCAGAAGTGGGAGTACACTTGTTGAACTCAGCAGTGAAAGCTGCATTATATATATTTTTCATAAAAAAGTGTACTTTACTTTAAGTAAGTGCACTTATATTTCATACTTTACAGTCTGGAACCCAATATGAAAGTTATTGGCTCTTTGGGGTTGCATGAGCAGCCTCCACTGAAATTCTATCTCAGGCTTTCAAGACTCCAGTCTTGCAATTTAGTCCTTTCCCAAGTATACATGTTCTGTTCCCCCTTTTTAGTGCGCAGTGGCTCTCAATGCAGCTCTGACTCCATTGGTAGGGCTGCTTTCAGGAAAGCAATGCTGCAGATAGGGCACTAGTGATATGATGGTTGACCTTTAAATGTAAGCTGAAAACAAGAGTAAACACACTGAAGAAGACATCAAAGGGGATACTATACTTAAAGGAGCAGTAATTTTTTTAGGAAAACCTATCTTTTCCTGCTGAGTAAAACAACAGTACCCCCACTGCTGTCAGTTGTTTTATTCAATAGTTATTAGAGTTCAAATTATCAGTGCGTGAATTAAAGCTCATTTACTTCACAGTTTCCATCATTTTCTGTGAGGAACTGTTTGTCAGTGACTTTCCTCTCCTAGAGAATGCAACAGGATAAATAATTGGAACCCGACCACCAGAGGGCTCTGTTAATGTGAAGAAAACAAGAGTTTAAACTGTAATAACTCTGAAAAGATGCATCTCTGCAGTGGAGTACCCTTGTTTTACTAAACAGGAAAAGTCCTACAACATATATTTTTTTCCATAACAATAGATTACTAGTCCTTTAGGTAAGGAATTCCTGAAAACCTGAGGACTAGAAATTAGGAGCACTGTTGTATATAGATATATGTTAAAGTCTACATTTAGCTCAGAGTCCATCACAGCAAACAGTGGGCACCTATAAACCTGAATGACTTGTAAGGATCCCTCATTGTTATCAGATTTTATACTAAAACAAATAGCAAGAGACTAAAACAGAGTACAAGTAAAAAGATAAATAAAAATAATGTATTGCTGTTTGATGGACAACAACTTAGTTAAGTACTTCTGATAAGAAATAAATAAACAGTAAACTGTATTTATGAAAACCTATAAGTTATACGGTTATAGGGTTTTTCGTGCTGAGTAAAACAGTACCCCTACAGCTGGCAGTTCTTTTAATAAAAAGATACAAACCTTTACAATTGTCAGAAAGTAAATGCTTTATGACTTCCTGACAATCTGGACACATTCTATGGAGAACTGTTGTCAGCGACTCACCTCTCCCAAGAGAATGCAACAGAATAACTGTCTGAACACCATGTGACCTATAGATTAACTTTGAGGGCACTGTTAACTTAAAAATGTTTAAACTGTAATAACTCTGGAAAGGCATAGTCGACAGTCCTTGTTTTACAAAGCAGAAAAAGCCCTACAATAAATCTTTTTTTTTTCATTAAAAAGTATACTGCTCCTTCAAAAGCCACTTCTTTATAGGGTAAACTTTTAAAGGGATAGTGTTACTTGGATTTAAGAACGTTTAATATTGTTTCTATTAAAAAAGATAAATTAAATCAAGTAAAATCCTTTGCTTAAAGTTGTATATTTTACGAGTTATAAGCCTTTAAACTCCTCCACTTCCGTCCCTTTTACAGATGTCAGCGCTCTAGCTGACAGATCGAGATCCTGGTCATGCGACTGGAAGACTCTTCAGCACAGCTGAAATAGCGTCTGCAAAGAAATACTTCATTAGAACAGTCTAAAAAGTGTGCCTGGAATGTCTGTAAAAGGGGCTGGGGGGACTTTAAAAGCTTATAACTCTGAAAATATACAACTTTAAACAAGTATTACTATCCCTTTAAACACAAAGCAAATGTTTAATAAATAAAGAGTAAAATAATTCCACCACATGTATCAATGAAAAGGTCCTTCTAGCTTCAATGGGAGATTTTATTTGATACACTAGTTACAAAGCCTTTATACACGGGCTGACCCGAAGAGGGGATCTCTGTATGGCTCACAGCCTATCTGTGCTCCTGGCTCCGGGGCAGCAGCGGAGGCGCTGGGTGACAGTTTGTTACCCAGCTGCCTCCGCAGCTGCCCTGGAGCCGGGAGCACAGACAGGCTGTCAGCCTTCCGGAGCTCTCCTCTCCGGATCAGCCCGTTCTGTGAGCTCCTACTGCACATGTGCGGTTACGCACACAGTGAGTGATGCATTCTGGGACTTTATGTTATAGGATATGCTACAATTATCCTGGTCCTCCTCATTTACTGTGATTCACATCCCCCATTGTATCTCTGCTGATATGTAAATAAAACCTTTCCTTCTGCAAACAACATAATCTAGTTTTCCCTCTACTGACCTCAAGCAATTCTGGGAACACATAGTAATAAAAACCAAAAACAATTCTATTGTGACAAAAATGTTACATAATACAGCAGTGAGAGGTAACTAGGTTTACTCTGTGAGCTGCATTTGCGTCAGCCCTGAGCTCCACAGAGAGCTATACATTATGTTTAACCCTTTGTTTGGATCAATGGCCATTAAATAATTTAAATTCTTATTTGGGATAAAGAGGCTGCACTGCAGGGTATTAGTGCACATCAGTGGACACACTTTGCAGTCTTTAAAGGGATAGTAATGGATGAAAATATACACAACTCCGATTACCACTCTTAACCCCTTAACGACCCTCAACGGTCATAGTACGTCAAGGGTCGATCTGACTGAACGACCCATGACGTACTATGACCGTCATGGAATTCCAGGCTCCCCCTGCGGCTGCACGCCGTTCAGGAAGTCCGGAAGCGGAAGGAGCAAAAAAAAAAAAAAAAATGCTCAGTGGCAGAATAAAATGCAGCTCCGTTTGATCCTCATATAAAGAGGATCATGTAGCACTGTATTCCAATTGTTTATGTTTTGTAGTTCAAGAGTAAATCAATTCTAAAGGATCCCCCTCCCCTTTTACTTATGTCATGCTGCCTCTCTGAGTTGGCCAGATGGAGCGCAGCGAGGGGCAGTCTTCATTGAGCATAAGGAAAATCCTACCATCCTTCTTCAAGGGGCGCATGGTTTTCCTTATACTCAGTGGATGAAGACTGTCCTGTCACTGCGCTCTGTCTGGTCGTACGACCAGATTTAGCACTTTTCTCTTTTTAGGCATTTTTTCTGCACCTTGAGTCACTATGTATTAATTTGGCACAAAAGAAACTGGCTTAAAATTCTTCTTGTTTCCAGAGAATACATTAGGAGCAGCCTACAGGGCTTGCTCACATTAATCTTAATGCTGGAGCAGTTTAGGTACTGGTATACACCAAAGCGTTGGCACATACCAATAGGTGAATGTGCATGATTTTATAGCTAACATGTAAGCACAGAAACCAAGCTGCGTTGATGAATTTTTACATTCCACCCTGAGAAGTGCTGTTGGATTTAATGTTTAACATTAGAGGAATAGTATCTCATATTTCCAGTGCACTAGAAGAATTTGCAGAGGCCATAGGGGAAGCCTCAAGGGTCACATGAAACCTGCCAGTTGCCTGCCACTGAATTACCCAGTGCAAAGAATGACTCCTTTATGTGTAGTAAGATACTTTGGGTCAGAAATTTGAAATCTGGTTTTCATTACACACGTAGTACTCATATTATCAACATAATAGTAATTACAAAAAGTACTGTAACATACAAGTTGCAGTGTTTAACCCTTATGATTCCACAGAGGTAAATGTATTAGACAACTCTCTCTAGCATCTAATGGATTAGAATACACAACCGTTTCCTCATACTAAATTTAGTACTAAATCAAGGTGTTGGATTTGTCATTTTTATCTGACATATGTACCAGCAACTGAACCTAAAGGTAACTGCATTTCCTTGAATCTCAGCTCTCCAGTTCAGTTCTGAATATGATCACTGACAATTAAAAAAAATCAAAAGAAAGAGTAGGGGTGCCATATGTTAAGTCATGGCCACTATATTAATGCCAACATACCATCTATCTTTAAGTGCAGTACCGTCATTATTTTGTGTACTTCCTACAATTATGCATCCGTGTCCGCGGGGGTAGGGCAAGAGGAAGTAACCCCACTTCCCATATAAACATATGGGCTGACCTGGTGGAATATCGTGAATTTGTCCCCTCTCTCTGGACAATTTTTTGAGGACTCCAATGCAGTGCCAAACCTATCTAGAATTCAAAGGATTAGTAGTCTTATTAAAAATGATAGTATCTTGTGATGCTGAAAACAATATATATTGCAAAGTTTATTGCGGTGAGTAAAACAAGGATACACCTATAGCTGAGCAATGTTTTAATCATAACTTATTTTGGCTAAAATTTGCATTTTTCCAGGAGTAGTACATCCATCATCAATGGTCTGAAATTGTAAGGTGGTGATGATGTTACAGAAGTCCACTGCCAGCTATTGACAGTGATAACAACACTCCATTAGCTGCTGTAACAACATTGGCACTGTAAAATATCATGCCATGGAACCAACAAAATTCAGGTTTGAGCTGCAATAACTTTTCAGTAAAACGTCTCAGCAGTGGGAGTATCCTTGCTTTACTTATCATCTGCAATATAAATTTTTCCATATTACACTACACCATTCGTTTCTTTGGCCCCTATGGTGCATTTGTTTTACATACCAACCAACATTTCAGATGGCCAAAGAGGGACACTTATGTTTTGGGGGACATTTCTGGGAGTGTGGCTGGTGGGCGGGGAATTACCTAGAATTTTTAGGTTATTTCATGACCTATTGACCTCTCTTTGTTTAACTTAATTAAAGATTTCGAGCAAGGTCAAATGATTTTATTTACACAGAATAATATATAAACACACACTGAAGATTAAACAAGCATTAATGTGAGTTTTATCACTGTGGATCAAAGTGATACTCTTATATACACACCACACAGTCTGATCTCCTAAAGACAGGGACACAAGGGTGGGAAAGAGGGACACCAGGGTGGGAAAGAGGGACAGAGGGATTTGGGTCTCAAAGAGGGACTGTCCCTCCTAAATAGGGACACTTGGGAGGTATGGTTTTATTCCAGATGTCACCCACTGTTGGATGGCTACATAAGCCCCATTATGTTTTATTCTAAAGTAATTGGGGCACGTCGATAGACTACTTGATGGCATGTCATTTCCATCCTAAATAAGAATGAACATCGTGAAAGCAAAATCGAAATAGCTCGACTGGCTTGTCTGCAATTCAGAGCAAACACCAGCCAGCCCATTCTGTATGTATGTATGTATGTATGGATGCTGATTTGTATATCATAATAAAACTCAAACTCCCTTTATATATATAGTGTTTCAAAGAAAACATTTTTACTGGAAGCCCGTGACACTTGGGATTACATATTAAAAACAGCATTACGTATAAACAGATTTACGTGAATGTATCTATTTGTTGCAAAGGATGGAACTAACCCTTTGAGCGTCTGAGGATTGTGCAACGCATTGCTCCACCATGTACTGCACATCCCTCTGGCACTCAGCGGGTTAAAGAAGAGCGTCCCATACCGCATATTTTGAATTTTAAACGGTGCCTACTTTCTCTGTGGTCCATTGGGAGCCGATGCTCTGTCCATTGACGTTTACAAGAAAGGATGACAGGTAGAGTACTCCTAGAATGGAATCAATTCTGTTCCTTTTCATGCCGGTTGCCATATCGCCGGGGGTCAGCTCAGCTGTCGCCAACGCAGCAGTCAACGAGGCTTATCAGCTACTTCCCCCCTCTCTCGTTCTGTGCCTGGAAATGTCCCACCACACAGAAGGAGGGAAGAAGTCAGAGCTAGGCGGGGACAACAAGTGGCTAGTCCTATAGGGGTGGGAAGTGAATTATTTTTTGCCAATACAAATGTTGAAAGGGATGTAACAAGACAACAGCTGTGCAATTCCTATGCATACACATCTGTCTTACAGTATTCAATGGAAAAGTAGATGTTGTTTACATCCTTTTTTGATCTTTCCAAGTAGGTAGCTGCCAACTGTCCCTGATTTCCAGGGACAGCCCTGATTTTGGTTCTTTGAACCTGAATCTTAGTGTGCCTGTTTTTGTCCCTGGTTTTACATTTGCACTTAAACCCCATATTTTATGTGTTTGTCATTAAAAGGTTAATAGTTTATGAACTTCCCCAAGATGTTAATATTGCTTATTTATATACTTTCCATGTAGGATTTAGGTGGTAATGTCTATTCCACCGTAGAACTGCAACTTTAATCCCTTGAAGGGATAGTACTAGGCATTAAAAAAACATGAAGAACTATATAAGTCTTAAACCATAAAGATTTGAGAGATATTCACAAGCAAAGTTTCCCCTCCCGCCTCTTTTACCTAGTCTAAGCCATCTCTTCTCAGATGTGGAATGCAGTTCATAGACCAGACAGATAACAGCAGGGGACAATCTTCTTCCTATGAGAACAATGAAAGCCCTGCCCCCCCTTGACAAGTTCTTCAGGTTTTTCCCTTATCATAACTGAAGATTGTCCATCTCTGCAGTCTACATGGGCACCTCCCTTCTGATCTGGCTGAGCAGTGTTACATCAGTAAAAGGGGGGGAGGGGGATACTTTGTCATTGAATTACTATTGAACTACAACTCTGACAGAATTGGAATAACACTCTCCAAAGTCCAAATACTATGATGATTAATTAGAGCTGCTTTTATTATGAAACATTACTATCCCTTTAAGGACCGGGGCGAATCAGTGGTTTGCACCAGAGCAATTTTGACCTTTTTGAGTATGTCTTTGGTCAGCCATATTTTCCCTCTAATTTCTGTAGTACACCCATACAAATTAAATACCGTTTTTTTTTAATGGGATGTATCACCTTATAAAAAGTTGTATCCATCCGCTTTGTTAATAAAATTTATTATAGGAAAGCTGAGTTGTTGTTTTTTTAAATCGAAATACTTATAAAGATATTCCATCTTGAAGTGCAGAAGAGCTTTGCCGAAGAATCAGCATGTCCCATTATGCTGACTGGCAAAGCTCTTCTGCACGTCCCATTTCTCCACCCACCTCCCTCCCAGCTACCCCAGGGAGAGCATTCACGCTCCCCTTCGGTGTGCTGTGAACGGCTCCTAGCGTTGCAGCAAGCTCAAGTAAGCATTATCCTGAGGTTGCAACCTCAGTATAATGCTAATCTCAAATGAACACGCTCCCTGGGGCAGCTGGGAGGGAGGTGGGAGGAGAAATATGATTTGCTGTAGAGCTGTGCTGTGCAAATAATGTGGAAGTGCACAGCACAGAAGAGGGGATAGCTTTATAAGTATTTCAATTAAAAAAACAAACAAACTCAGCTTTCCTAGATTAACTTTAATTAATAAAGCAGACGGTAACACCTTTTTATAAGGTGATACATCCGCTTTAAGCATAAGTTGGGCTTTCTTTTGATACCATTTATATGAATAACCAACTATTTTATTTGTTAATAATAAAGAAACCGATATAAAAAAACGCAACTTTTTATCAGTTCTCCTGTGATAATTTGTGCATAATTGGTTACTTTTTATGGAGACTTGATGAAACGTATGAACGGTCATTCATACCTGCCAAATGTCCAGTTTCAGGGGGGTACTGTCCCGCTGAGGCAAAAATCTCCATGTACCTCTTTCCCTCCCTGATGTTCCACTTTTTTTTTTGTGGTGTGTATATAAGCGTATTACTTTGCTCCAAAGTAATAAAACTCACATTAATGTTTGTTTAAACATAAGTGTGTTTATAATGAGTCTGTGTAAATAAAATACTTTGGTCTTGCTCCAGCACCTTTATATAGTTACACAAAGTGGTGGCAGTATGTCATAAAGTGACCTACGCTTCATCAGTTTACTACTGAAATGTCGCCCTCTATTTAGCAACTATCAAAAGGGCAAGATTATAATGCTGTCAGCATCAAAAGGGTAACATCAGAATGTCGACCACATTAAAAAGGGCAACATTCTGATGTTGCGCATTTAAGGGTCTCTCTGCACGGCCATGTAGAAATTTGGAGAACTTACAATACTAAACCCCAGCAGTTTTCTGATGTCTCACGCGCAAATCTGGAGAACTTTATTTAAAATAAACTAATACAATTTGCCCTATAGCCCCCCCATATCCTATATAATAATTCGCTAAATCGTGCTGCAGTCATGCGCAGTAGAGGCTGCCCGCTCCGCAGCTGATACAGAGCTGGGCGTTCCGAAGGAGCGTCCAGCTCTGTATCAGCCGTGGCGCGGGCTGTCTCTACTGCTTGTGACTGCCCCGCGACCGGATGGCAGTGGCACTGTGGCCCATGTAACGGGCTGTTCAACTAGTTAAATATAAAGGTTTAACATGTCCTCTACTCTGAGTAATGTTATACATACCCTCTATCTGTGGAGAAAGCAGTACCCGAGCCACTTCTCCATGCTGTGCCTTAAGATGCCCTCTTCCTCTCACAAGCCCTGGTGACTGAACACTCTGATGACATCACTCGAGCACTACTTTCTCCACAGATTGAGGGGACGCATGGTTTACTATTGAAATATTGCCATTTAATGGTGGAGGGGTTGGGGTACAGGGAAAATTTTATTTTTTTATTTTAAAATAAAGTTCTCCAGATTTGCTTGTGCCGCTGGGGTTTAGTATTGAAAGTTCTCCAATGTTCTACATGTCCGCACAGGGTGACCCTTAAGCGTGCAGATCAGATTGTCGCCCTTTTGATGCTGGTGACAATCTGCTGTCACCCTTTGATGGATGTAACATTATGATCTCACCCTTTTGATGGCCGCCAAATAGAGGGCGACATTTCAATAGGAGACCCACTTCATACTGCCACCCAGCAACAGCATGTAAGGGTTAATACCCCCATCTATGACCAGTTTTGTTTTACTTGTTCTGTTCACTGCTTCTTTCTTCATTACCATCACAGCACAGAAGAGAGAGGCAGAGAACAGTAGCAAAGGCAATGTACAGAATACGTTTCCTTTTTCATTGACTAAGCCGGTACATGTGATTGTTGTAGTAGCGATCACATGTACCAGCAAAATGGGGAACGCCTGAAACTGACTGCTCTGGTCCTGGAGAGTTCAGTTTCAGTCTCCCCAGCATTATCACAGCAAGCCCTGAGATGCGCTGTGATCATTTAACCCATGTCTTGCCAGGACCTTCGCTGGTCATTAAGGCACAAAAAACAGTGACAGTCCAGACATATAGCCAGTCATTAAGGGGTTAAAGCTATACCTCCCAAGTTTCCCTCAGTCCCTTTTCCCCACGTTGGTGTCCCTCTTTGTAGGAGATCACACTGTTTGGTGTGTATATAAGTGAATCACATTGCTCAACAGCAATAAAACTCACATTAACCCTTTCAGTGCCAGGGGCTTGGGTCATTTTCTGTAACCTGTAGACCAGACACAATTTCAGAACAAACTGAGCTTTTGCATGGTGTCTTGCATGAAGTGTATTTTGCATCATGCAAAAAGCTATGATGTCATATTTACATGTAAAAAAATACTTATTTTGCTAAAATCACATATATATGTCAATAATATTTAGTGTGAAAGTTTCAATAATGTGAAAAATCCCTGAGTCCCCAAAGTACAAAAATACCAAATCTGTATAGTTTTATCTACACTGCACTACGCCCATGGCCTAATTCCCAGGAGAGAGTAAAATGGTTATATGGTAAAGCTACCCTAAAACTGCAGAATAACTGCATAAAACTATATATCTCTGGAAAGTAGATATCCTACTGCATCAAATGAGGGGTTGTTTGCTTTCCTACACCTAGACTGGTGAGCACAAATATTTCCAGAAAGTGGTGCTAAAGGAAAATTTGCATTTTCTTATATTTTCACCCATTCAAAAGTACTGAAATCTGTGCAAACTGTATTCATTAGCTCTTAGGAGAAAAATGGAACCCAATTGGCATGAGTTGACATACCTTGGTGGGTGCCAGTAGCACAAAAGTACATCTACTACAATATATCATTTTTAATACATTTTTCAGTTATGACCTGTCTGTACTAAAATGGTTATAACAATGACAGAAATAAAGAATAGGTAGGTAAATCATACTGTTTTGGAAAGCACACACTTAGCCACATCAAATGAGTAGTACCTTGCCTTTCTACTCCAAAGTTAGTGTGCGCAACTATTTCCAATATATTGCGCTATACAAAAAAAAAACTAATTTTTTGTACACATCAGTCACTTTAAAGATACTAAAATTGTTCAACATCATGGGATTTCCTAGTGTATTCAGGACCTCCTGCCATCCTAAGCAAAATGGTACCCCACTGACATAGGTTGACATACCATATTGGGTGCCAGGAGTGGAACAAGGATGGGGAAGCAAACAGTGTATGTGTGATTCTATAGCATAGAGGGGTTAATTGAAAATATTTTTATTCATACCTCATTGGGGGGCATCAGGACCCTTCTTAATGCCCCCCCAATAAGGTCTGAATAAAAAACGAATAATTAAAAAAAAATTCTGTATGTGTGTGTGCCACAGGGGGTCCAACGCATTAAAAAACAACGTGTTGGACCTGACACAGACACTGCACATTCAAGTTTTTTTCCAGTATTTTTTATTTAGACTCTCCCATGTGGTCTGAATAACACAGTAAAGAAAAAAAAATAGCAGTAATCCTTTATGTGCCACAAGGCTGTCTAATGCATTGCAGAGCAATAAGGGGGAGGGCAGCGAAACACATGGGGGTAATTATTTTTTCAACTTTTTAAATTCAGACCTCATTGAGAGGGAATCAGCAGCCAGTCAGGTCTGAATAAAACAAGATGGCCCCCAATGCACTGGACCTCTCTGTGGCACTCACAGGGTTAATTTTGTATGTATTTATTTTTAGCAGACTTTATGGGGGGGGCATCACCCCTCCCCCAATTATTTATCTCCCAGCTGATTGTCCCAGGAGATCAATATGGCTACGCAGGAGAGCTACAAGCTCTCCTGATTCAATCCTTCCTCTACCAGTAGGAATGAATGGGATTGCAGAAAGCCTTCCCCTGATCCTGCCCACTGCTTCCTGGAGCCCTGGGGTAGGAGTGAAGGGAAGGACATGCTGCTGTTCTACTTTATTTTTATTGATCTCCCAGCATGATCAATAAGTAAAGCAAGGTTAAGAATGTATTTTTTTATTGTGGCCACCGCATGCCAGGAATACAAGCTTAAACAGTTACTGCAGTTAGGCGGTACTGCATACTGGCTTGGCACAGCAGGATCAGCTGTCCAAGCTCGCATGCTGTACCACCATGGCTCTCTGATTGTTAATGTTTATAATTCAGTATATGTTTTTATCAATTAATATGTTTAAATCATATATTTTGGTCTTGCTCTGAATCATTTATTCGATTACAAAAAATAAGTCAATAACCTAAAAATTATTGGTAATGCTCACACTCACTCACACTCCCTAATAAACCCACCTAAGACAAAAGTGTTGTGGGGTAAGTAAAGGGAAATTATCAGCTAATTTCCCTTTACATACCCCATTTTCATCAATTATAAGCTAAAATTGATAGAGTTCATGCAATATTAAATATCATGTACTCCTAGCCAGGATTTGTAAAAAGTACTTCTAAAATGGTAATCCCCAAAATTATATATAATAATTCGTTAGGATGTTTGTCAGAAGCCGTCACGCGCAGTAGAGACTGCCTGAACATACAGAATGCTGGGAGTTCTGTGCTGGGAGCATTCTGTGCTTTTGCCCAGTCTCTACAGTGCACGACTGCGTCGGCGGCTGGATTCAGAGCAGGACCGGCTTCTTAACCCTTTGATTGCCAGAGGAGTAGTTGCATACCCCTCTGGCACTCAATGGGTTAACATCACCTGGACCTTGGCCCGTGTACACAGGCTTTTACACTACTATGTTTATAAACAAGCTTTTTCTATTTGGCTGGAGGCAGCTCTGCCTGACAGTTTGACCCCTCTTTGTTTATGCAAGTGTTAAGGACAGTATGTGGCATGATTTATATATATAATGGATTTGTGCCCTTAACATTTTTCGGCGATAATGTGAAATAGCTTTTGTCATTTGTAATGACTTTTCAAAGTACAGTGTTGTTGGGATCATAAATATTATATTATAATTCAGAGTGGTTCGGTTGTGATCAGAAATATGTTGTTTGTCCTGACTGAAATTGTCGTATGTAACGACAAAAAAATTCCTTACCTATTGACAAAAATGTCTTAAAAAATGTCTTAACTAAAGACAAAAATGTCTTAACTAACGACAAAAATGTCTTTAAAAATGTCTTAACAAAGACAAAAATGTCTTAACTACAGACAAAAATTCTCACATTCCCTCCACAAATTTTGTCTTTTGCAAGACATTTTTTTGTCGTTAGTTACTACAAATTTTCTTTTCCTCTATAATACACTAGAGAATAGTTTAGCTCCGCCCTTGCCCCGCCCCTTTGCCCATCAATTCTGGAGTTGTGTCGTACACAACGGACATTACTAGTTTTTTGTCATATACTCTATAGAAAATATGTAATTCATGCATACAATGACTTATTTTTGTCTTTCATACGACTTTTTTTTGTCATTATCCCTTAGAACATACGGCCCAGTCTGTTCCAAGAGGTTTTGTATTGGTGTTATGGATCATTTGTGACACTGAGTAATGTGACTGCCCAGAGGAAGAATGTTTCTGGACTTTTCTTTAAGCTGGTAAGTATGCAAGTCTGGAGGAACCAAGTGCTCCTTGCAGGACAAATAAAATGTTCCACTGATCTAAATGAGATTTTTAACCTATTGAATGCTGTAGTATTCAAGGGGTTCAAATTACAATTTAAATAAACTATCAAAAAGATAGGGCAATAACATCTATGAAAACAGTATAACAGCAGCATCCTTCATTCAACATACTCACATTTGAAAGGCTACGTAAACATTGTAGCAGTTGCTCTCATGAAGGTAATTATCAGTGTCTACGCATAGATCATCCAGTGTACAGATCAGCAGCTACTTCTCTGGATATACTGATTTCCCTTTAAGGCAGGAGATAACTACTGCCAAAACAAGCACAAAGGGGGGCACTTCAGTCTCTAAAATGTGTCTGATTACAAATAATCAATTGTATTCACTGGCTAATGCTCATCAGGGTAAGAATACTCATCTCTACTTAAGCTCCAAGTGGTACCGTATATTCAGGAGACAATACGTTGTATAAAAAAACTAACTTTAATAACTCTTTGAATTAATTAAGTTTATAAAGATAATCCAGAGGTTCTGCAGACCTCGAAACGCGTTCATTATTCAGACTGTTTCATATTTTTTTTATTAAACTTTGGATTTTTACACAATGGATTGTCTACTAAATATACCAATCGGAGCTGACACAGAGGCGAGAATTCTTCCGTTGATGTGCTTTGCAGTGAATACAGGATTTTGTTGCTGGAGAACATCTTTTGTGAGTAAATACGATAAACAATTTGTAATCAGGCAAATAGATTGAAGCGCCCCCCTTTTGCCTTTTGTGTTTGTTTAAATCAGTGGTTCTCAACTCCTGTCCTCAGGACCCACTAACGCAGTGTTTTTCAACTCCTGTCCTCAGCACCTATTAACAGGCCAGGATTTGATGATTTCCTTGTTAGAACACAGGTGAGTTAATCAATGTGAATGACCCTCTGATCACCACACCTGTGCTGTAGCTGGGGAATTCCCTAAGTCCTGGCCTGTTAGTGGGTCCTGAGGGCAGGAGTTGAGAACCACTAGTTTAAATAAACTGGGAATTTGAGGGATATTTATTTCTGCCCTATGGTACAGTTGGTTTGCTCCACAATTGCTCTTCATTTCTTTTGGGAATAAAAGAAATGTGGAGTAGTTCTAAGGCAAATCAACCGCACAGCAGGTATGAATAAAAATTCCCCAATTTCTCCAAAATCAGCCTTTTAACCCCTTCAATGCTTCTCAGTGCATTGAAGACACCTTTAGCATTCAAGGGGCAAATGGTCTATGTAAATCAAAATACATTATTGTCATTTATAATCTATTTGACTTATCCCAAATGTTTGCTTTCACATATTTCACATAATTCACAGTACATGTTTAGTGTGTTATCACAGCGCCAGAAACATCATGGGAGGGGTTTCTTGCCCAAAATGGCCGATTGTCATATCGATACGCTATCAGAATTATTTTGCCCCAAACACAAATGAACAAATGTCCGAAGGTAAAAGTGGGGAACATCAGATGCATAATATTTGTGTCAATAATACCTTGAGTTCTAGAGGCATTAGCTGCAAAAAGAGGAAACTGTTCATACCATTCTTCAGATCTCTTATTAGATCTTGCCTAGAATATTGAGTACAATACTGGAGACCCCATCTCCAGAACAGGGCCAGATTTACATATCAGGAGCCTGTAGGCACAGAAATCTGAATCGCCCCCCCCCCCCATTGGCCATCTCTGCTGGACCCCTCCACAATGCTCCAAATCTCCACATTACCCCCCATATCCATATTGCCCTCACATTGCCCCCCATCAGCTCCAACTTGCCCCCATCAGCTCCAACTTGCCCTCACATTACCCCCATCATCTCCACATTGCCCCCATCAGCTCCAACTTGCCCTCACATTACCCCCATCAGCTCCACATTGCCCCCATCAGCTCCAATTTGCCCCCATCAGCTCCAACTTGCCCTCACATTACCCCCATCAGCTCCAGCTTGCCCCCATCAGCTCCAACTTGCCCTCACATTACCCCCATCAGCTCCAACTTGCCCCCATCAGCTCCAGCTTGCCCTCACATTGCCCCCATCATCTCCCCTCTATGGGGAGCGCCTGTAGGCAGATGCCTACTCTGCCTTATGACAAATCCGGCCCTGCTTCAGAAGGATATAGATATTATGGAGAGAATTCAAAGAAGGGCTACTAACATGATGAATGATTTTCAGGATAAAAATTATCAGGAAAAACTAAAGGATCCGAAAAATATATAGCTTGGAGGAGAGAAGAGAGAAAGAGAGAGGGCATATAAAATATTCAAATACATAAATGGATTCAAGAAAGAACAGGAGGGAAGTGCATTCCAAAGCAGTAGAAAAGTTAAGACAAGAAGTCATGGGGGGCTATGCACTAAGGTGTGAAAAACAGGTGATAAAGTGAAGATGACTTCTAAAGTGATATCACTTCTCCAATTTCTATGGTATTCTATGGAGCCTATGCGCTAAGATCACCAAAGCTGGAGAAATCTTAGTGCTTTGGCTCCATAGAATAACATAGGACTTGTAGAATGATATCACTGGAGAAGGCATCTCCACATTATCACACCTTAGTGCACAACCCCCATAGTCTAAAACTTTGGGATAAGAGGACTTACTGTAATGAAAGAAAGTTTTATGTCACTGAGAAGGTGGTAGGTAAGTGGAATAGTCTACCAATAGAAGTGACAGAATTTAAAGGGATAGTAATACCTAAAATGTAAAAAAAAATATGTTGTAGGGTTTATCCCCCTGAGTAAAACAAAAGTACTCCCACTGCTGAAAGATGTTTCATTCAAAAGTTATTAATTTTCAAAGTTGAATTTTTTAGGTGCAATATCACAGTGGCCTGAAATTTTACAGTGGCGCTGTTGCTACACCATCCTATGGAGATTTATGGTCCTGAGACCCGAGCTGTCCATAGGATCGTGTAGCAACAGCGCCACTGTACAATTTCAGGCCACTGTGATATTGCACCTAAAAAATTCAACTTTGAAAATTAATAACTTTTGAATGAAACATCTTTCAGCAGTGGGAGTACTCTTGTTTTACTCAGGGGGATAAACCCTACAACATATTTTTTTTACATTTTAGGTATTACTATCCCTTTAAGCATGCATGGGATAGGCATAAGACTATCCTGAGCATAAGACAAGACCAAGGACCAAATAAGGTCTGAGGTTGTTATTGTAGCTAAAATTGGGTAGACTAGATTGGCCAAATTGTTTCTATCTTCTATCAAATTCTATGTTTCTACGGAGAGAGATCTCCAACACATTAGGACGTATTCAATTCAATGTGACTTTTAGCTTATGATATTTAGTGGTCTTTTTCCACAAAAGAAAAGAGACACAATTTTGATCAAACCAACAGCACCTAGGGTAGAAATAACAATTCTCAACATTCCGATTAATTAATATTGGGCTTTTAACTCCTCAACTGTAATGTGATGGATAGCTCTCTAGCATTTAAAGGGATAGTAATACTTTATTATTACTATCCCCCATATTGTACATGTTTGTAAAATAATTTAATAGCCCCCAGGTTCATCTCTCAAACCTTTATGGTTTGAGTGATAACCGAAGGCAAAGTTCCCACTCCCTCCCCCTTCCCTGAAGTCAGCGTTGTACTGACTGCAGGGGAAGTCTGTCGTATGACAGGCTTGCGGCTGTGCAGCTGAGCCGAGATCCCATTAGTGACAAAGAATTATTTCACTGAAACGGTCTTCTACATATTCTTGGTTTGCAAGCACATGCAGAAGACCGTTTCAGTGAAATAATTCTTTGTCACTAACGCGATCGCGGCTCAGCTGCAGAGCCGCATGATGAAAGTCAGACCGGATATCCCTGCAGTCAGCACAGGGAAGGGGGGGGGGGGACTTTGCCTTCGGTTATATCTCAAACCATAAAGGTTTGAGAGATGAACCTGGGGGCTATTAAATTATTTTACAAATGCCTACAATATGGGGGATAGTAATAATTAAGTATTACTACCCCTTTAAGGCAGTGGTTCTCAATGTTTTTCTGTTCAAGACAGTCTGGAATTTTCATGGCTCCCCTAACATTTTGTTGTTCATTTGTCAAGGAGTAAGAAAGGGCACAAAAACATAAATTACATAGTTATCTTTAGGTCAGAATAATAAAAAGAAAAAATATCATGCAAAACAGTGTCTACAAATATATATCTGTGACTCAACATTAAAATTGTTATCAAAAGCTTTATAAAAATGTAGGGACACTCTATTTGTATATCCACTCCAGAGCATCCTGGATGAGAAGCATTGATAAAGTGGTTAAATGCTGCATTTAATTGAATGGAAATTTTATTTCTCCCCTGTAATCCAGTTGGTTTGTTTGCTCCATAATTTCTCATCTTTCTTTTGTTAATAAACCATCTAGTGAAGATGTTTTGCACCAGGATTGGTCGACTTTTGTCTTTATACATATCTTCTTTATAATAAAAGGAATAATTGACTATTTACACAGTTTGCTTCAGATTATTTATCAGTGGAAGCAGGGCTGTCCAAGTTCAATCCTCAGGGGCTACCAACAAGCCAGGATATAAGGATTTCACTGATTAACCCTTTGAGTACCAGAGGGGTACACCATGCATTGCAAAGCAATGTGTTGCGTACCCCTCTGGCACTCAAAGGGTTAAGCACAGGTGTGTCAGTCAAAATGAATGAGCCACAGATTAACTCACCTGTGCTTAATCAATGAAGTCCTTAAATCCTGGCCTGTTGGTGGCCATTGACGACTGAACTTGGACAGCCCTGAGTGGAACCATGCCCCCCACCTAACACATCAAAATAATTTTCATAAACATCTGGGGCAGATGGATATTCCATTCTAGTGTCTGGAAGAGGTGTGCTCTAGAACCCATGTAAATGGGTGTTTTACATGAGAAAAGCTAATTGGGTCTTTCATTTCTTATGGAAGCTGTAACAGCTTACCTTATATCCAGTGCCGCCGCTTCGGCTGAGGCTGGGAATGTATGGCACAAAATGACACTTCAGCATCATCCCACGTGTCGCTTTGGGCATTGGGCCTGAGCACGCTTGGCGTCTGTAGCGGTTGCCCGTGTCCTCTGGCCAGACGGTTCAGTGGCTCAAAGTGACGCAAGATAGGTGCAGGCATTTGACGCATCTCTGCGAGATGCATCAATTACGGGCTCGTGGCTGCGTATTGACACAGGCTTCAACCTTATGCAGGAAGGCCTGGTCAGTCTCTTCCTATACACTTCCTGGCTCTTAGTATTTAAGGGAACTGGATTCCTATCCAGTTACCCTTACGTTGTTGTCCTCTGCAGTTGTATTTAGCTTGTATCCTGAGTTCCTGTGTATGACCCTGGCTTGTCTGACCACCTATCCTGGTGCTGATCTGTGGCTCTGCCTGACTATCCTCTTGTAACGGTTTTTAAAGACTCTCAGACCAGTGTGTGAAATAGAACACAATTTATTTAGAGTAAGGTAAGGCAAAGGTCCGCCCTCTAGTGGCGATTGATATACGTCAGCAATGATGACTGATAGATACAAATGTAATTGCACAAACGTATTAAATGTACAAATATAAAGCATTAGAATGGCATATAACCACAGAGGGTTAAGTCCTTGATAACCGTCAGTCTCAGATGTGGAGGTTTGGCACGCCCTGGGTGTTATTAAGCTGTGGTGGAGACAACATTCACCATAGACTGGATACAGGACTGCCTCGCCACGGTGTTCAGTAACAAGCAGAACAGGAATCCACTTAGCCCCCTCGGGCGTACCTACTGGAACTGTTACTGCTGGTGCGAGTGAAAATAGCCCCACGGGCGTAGCTGGAACCGGCCTGCAATGCAAGAGCTCCCAAGCCTCCTCGGACTCAACCAGACACTGGGATATGACGTACAAGAGCCAATAGCCCCACGGGCGTAGTTAATGGATTTGCTGAAGCTGAAGCCTTTGCCTGCCACTACTCGGTATAACGGAATCGCCCAGTATTTGCAATGAGAGAGAGAGAGCCAAAAGCGCCCAACCGGCCCAACGGATGTGAATACTCTGCAGGGATGTACAGAGTTGCCGACGGAGAGTGGCCAACTCAGCAGGAGTATCACCGTGAACGAGGCTCACACTGAGTAGCGAGAGTGGTACCAAGGCAGCACTGCTAGGGTTAAGAGGCACGTTTACTCGAGGCTTTTCAGCGGTACAGCAAGGCTCTGCCGTATGAGTGAGGCGTACAAGCACACAGCTCTGCACAGGTAGAATCACTGCACTGATCGGGGTAACACCAGGCAAGACAGCCATACAAAGACTGGAACAGCGGATAATAATGTCGCGGCGGTGACAACTGGAACGCAGGTCACTGGAACAAGCTGGAAGTCGATCTTCGGAGCAGGAAGTCAGCCAGGCCAGGTCGGAGCACGTAGGAGGTAGTCATACAAGCCGGGTCATATACAAGCAGGAACGTCAGCCAAACCGGGTCAGGATCCAAGGGTGGTAGTCAGACGGACCGGATCATACACAAGCAGGAACACTGGAGAATAGTCAGGACAAGCCGAATCGGTACACAGGAATCCGGAACACAGGAACACAGCAACAGTATAACTGGCTCAGAAACACCACGAAAGGGCATCTGACAGAAGTGATAGCCAGGTATAAAAAGGTCACCAGGGGGCGGGCCAAACCAACTCAGCAAATCAGTGTCTGCCATAGATGAGAGTGACAGGAATCACAGGCACTGTGATACCTCTGTGCGCTCCCTGCCTTATTAGACATCCTATCTGGTACAGACCTGTGGCTCTGGCTGACTACCCGCTCCGTGTATAACTCTGGCCTGTCTGATTATCCAATCTGGTGCTGACCTGGGGCTCTGTCCAGCTATCTCCTCTGTGTTGCCTCCTGACTAGTGGACATTGTATCTGGTGCAGACCTGTGGCTCTGGCTGACTACCTGCTCCGTGTATGGCCCTGGCCTATCTGACTATCCAATCTGATGCTGACCTGGGGCTCTGTCCAGTTATCTCCTCTGTGTTGCCTCCTGACTAGTGGACATCCTATCTGGTGCAGACCTGTGGCTCTGGCTGACTACCCGGTCCATGTATGACCCTGGCTTGTCTGACTACCCAGTCTGGTGCTGACCTGTGGATCTGTCTGACTACCCTTCTGTATTGCTCCTTTACCAGCAGACTTCCTATCAGGTGCAGACCTGTGGCTCTAGTGGACTCCAGCCTTAATGACTGCAGGCGTGAGTCAGTAGTCTCCCTTGTTGCCATCATATGGGAGAGTGTCCTCTTCTGACTGACTGCAGGCATGAGTCAGGAGTCTCCCTAGCTGCGATCCTTTTTGGGAGACCGTAGGGTCTGTTCTGTGTTCCTCCCAGGGCGATTGAGACTACCAGTTGGCTCTGGCCTAGTCTCTAGCAGTTGTGGTTGACCTTTGGCGGCTCCTATTGCTGATAGAGTCTCTAACTTCTCTTGTCACCCTCTGCTTGTTATATTTCATTGCTGTTATCATTCTAATAAAGGTGATTTTTACTATACTGTCTGACTCCTGTCTTTGCTTGCCATCCGTGACAGAAACAAATATTGCAACAAGCACCCATCGAGAATGAACAAGATAAAGTGTCTTGTCCTTAGGCACAGTGGTCCCTCAATAGTGCTACATGTCACGTTTTTCACTCCCATGTGCCATTGCAGAGAAATTCAGCAAAACCACAGACATATGTTTCAGGACTATGTGGGCCTCGTTGGTGTGGTGCAGCTGATTCCCTCTAGGCACACGGAGAGCAAGAATCTATGCCTGGGATCCCCTTCCACTTAGGGAGACTAAGAAATAAATATTGTGACGAGGACCCATCAAGAACGAACAAGATAAAGTGTCTTGTTCTTAGGCATAGTGGCACCTCATTGGTGCTACGGTGCATTTCATTTGTATTTATACCATGTACTGTGAGTAGGTACATGAATAAGTATTATTCTTTGTGCATTTTATATCCTGCAATGTGAGTAGGAACAGGAATGGGTATATTCTGCATTTATACCATGTACTTTGAACAGGAAGAAGAATTTGTTTATTCCATGTGCGTTCCCACCATGCATTGTGAGTAGGAACATAAATAGGTGTATTTATGTGCATTCATACCATGTACTGTGAGATATGGACAAGAATGGATGTATTCCAAGTGCATCCATACCATGCACTATGAGTTGGAACATGGCTTGTTGTATTCCATGTGGAATTGTACCATGCACTGTGAGTATGAATATAAATAGTATATTCAATGTACATTCATACCATGTATTGTGAGTATGAATAGGAATGGGTGTATTCCATGTGCTTCCATACCATGCACGGCAAGTGTGAATATGAATATGTGTATTCCATGTGCATTCATAAGATGAACTGTGAGTAGAATATGAAATAGTGTATATCATGTGCATTCATACCATGCATTGTGAGTAGAATATAAATTAGTGTATTTCATATGCATTCATACTGTGTACTGTATGAAGAAAAAATGGGTGTATTCATACCATGCACTGTGAGTGGGAAGAAAAATAGGTGTTTTACAGTACATGTAAATTTATACCATGTACTGCGAGTAGGCCATGTACTGAAATGTATACATTTTTAGTTAGGTAGTTAATGATATACAAACATGATAGTGTTCATTGAAGGACTGCTATAATAGAAGGTAGAAGGAGATCTTCAGCAATAAGACATACACCACATCAATATTTTCAGCAGCTGTTATTTCTTCAGAAAACAATGGAGTCTGGAAAGCATGTATATAACAATGAAATTAACCATTCATTGAGTACATGAAAAGTTATATAAATATTAGAGATTGTCATTTTATAGAATTGCATGGTGGCACTGACATAGCAGACAGTGACAAATCTATTTTGGGAGGAAGGTCTACTGTATCAGAAACATGAACTGAAAAGGTGGGGTGGAGCCTGATGTACCAAAACTGAAATATTAGAGGTTGTTCACAAATATATCCAAAAAAATAAGAGAAAAGATGACGATGAATAAATGCTCTTTCATTTGAGCTCAACAACACACATAGGTACAGACACCATCATCTCAAATACGCTATCAGTAGTCCAATACATTATCATACAACAAGGCATACTACATCACATCTACCCACTTACACCAAGTCTCAACAAGCCCCCACCAACAACTCACACAAGTATAAAGAAAGAGAAAAGAAAAACAACTTAAATAGGCATTCTAAGATAAACCCTGCATATATAATTAGTCAAGGCTACCACAATGAGTTTCTATACCATGAAAGCAATATAGTCAGACATTGTTTGTTTTTAGGGTATTTTTGGCCTTTTTTCCTTTCTCCCTCCCATTTTTAATCAATAAATATTTTTATGAGTATTGACAATAAAAGTAAAGTTTTATAGTCTTTTTTATCAATGATAGTGTGAATGTTGGAGGTACTCTTGACTAATTACATTTGTGGGGTTTATCTTAGATTGTCTATTTAAGTCGTTTTTCTTTTCTCTTTTTTTGATTCCTAATTATAACTATGTGGCACCTTCACTTGTATTTTTGGTGTTGTTTTCCCAATTATTCTTTACTTGGTGCCGTTTATATCCTACTTATATTTATTATTTCACACCAAGTGTCTGTTATGTTCCCCCACTCAAAGTTCTATTTGTTTTATAGGAATTTCAGCTGAAAATTCACAATTTGCTACCTTTGCTCCAGAATTCCTGTTCATAGAAAGGATAGAATTTCTTCATTTTTGCCAATGATTTTCCCACAACAACTATGTTATTTTTCACCTATGCTTCTAATGGCAGTGAGAAATCCCAACTATATAACAAAAATCCTTGAAACTTTATTTTGTTTGTTCTCGGTGGGTGCTCCCTAAGTTGGAAGGGTATCCCAGGCATGGGCCCTTGCTCTCCATGTGCCTAGAGAGAAATAGCTGCATTACACTGATGAAATGAACATAGGCTAAAATGAATGACTGTTGTTGTGCTGGTTCTCTCATGGGAAAAGGGTTTGCCTGGAATTTTGGAATTGGTCTGCTTGCAGGTGGGGTCAGTTTGATATGGACATGGACATTTTTGAACTGCAATAACACATGGGGGTAAAAAAACATGACTTGTAGCACCACTGAGAGGATTCCATGCCTTACAATAAAACATTTTATTTAGTATGTTCTTTGTAGGTTCTAATCACAATCTGTCTTTGTATGTCTCCCTACATTCAAAGGGAATCCAAGGAATGGGCTCCTGCTCTTCATGTGCCTAGAGGGAATCAGCTGCACCACACTGATGAGGCCCACATAGGAAAGTATGTCTATGGTTGTGCTGTTTCTCTTGGCGAAGAGGATTTGCCTGACATTTCAGTGTGGGACTGTCTACGAGATAGACCTGTATGTTATGGACATGGAAATTTCCCCTTTGCAATGGCATATAGGAGCAAAAAAACATGACTTGTAGCACCACTAAGAGGCCACCGTGCCTTACAACAAAACATTTGATTTTGTTCATTTTTGGTGTGTGCTTGCCACAATCTTTCTGTCTATGTCCCCCTAAGCTGGAAGGGTATCCCAGTCATGGTCCTGGTACTGCTTACTCCTTGGCACAAATTCAGAAAAAGCCAATTTCAAAGTGGGGGTCCAGCAATGTAGCAAGAATGGATTCCTCATTGATTTTAATGGACACTATATGAAGATCCTGCTCAAGCATGTTAAAATGTAATTGACTAGCTGATGCATGTCTGTTCTATCATATATTGTATGATTCTTTACAATGCTTTTAAAGTTTTCCCACAGTAAATATATTAGAGTAAGTATCTCACTGATTCCCGTACTGGCATGAAGAACTGTCACGGATCGTAAGAACGAGAACTGGACCAGTACTGTAGGTAACACCAACTTTATTAAAATACACAACGTACAGAAAGATATGGCAATCGGTACACAATATAGTATTAGGAATATTCGGCCATAAATGCAGCTGAGTGGTGCCGAATGGAATCCAGGGAGGCAAGCAGAGAAAAGGCCAACTCAGGTACGCACCTGAGCGATCTACCACAGGTCGGCACCTGTACAGACTGTGATCTCAATCTTGAGACAGTTGAGAC
This sequence comes from Rhinophrynus dorsalis, assembly GCA_037306005.1. NCBI lineage: Eukaryota > Metazoa > Chordata > Amphibia > Anura > Rhinophrynidae > Rhinophrynus > Rhinophrynus dorsalis. The sequence continues at coordinate 224,503,948 of CM074720.1, read as the reverse complement.
AGTTGACACAGTTGACACACTTGACACAGCTGAGTTACAGGTTCACACCTGAACACCCCAGTAAATGTATGGAGCAACGAAGATAGCTAGAGTACCGGAAGACTCTGCCACAGAAGACAAGCTGGAGGAAAGCCGACTCAAGTCCGCACCTGAGTACCCCAGTAAACAGATGGATGCAAGGGAAGTCTGCAAGAGCCACCAGGAGAACCTCCAGGCTATCACTGGAGTGTTTGATGCTGGATGCGCAGTGAACAGCCTCAGGTAATACCAAGGTGGGTAGTCAGACACGCTAGAGCAATACGGAGTAAATCATAAACCAGAGCCATAGGTCTACACCAGATTGGTTATCAGACTAGCCAAGGTCATACACAGAGTGGGTAATCAAACAGAACCACAGGTTAGCACCAAAACAGATAGTCAGCCAGGCCAAGGGTCATACACAGAGAAGATAGTCTACCAGAGCCGCAGGTTCTGCACCAGAATGGTTCTCGGACAAGCCGGGGTCATACACAGAACGGGTAGTCATACACAGAGCCAGTTGGTCAGAACCAGGACAGATAGTCAGACAAATTCACCATAACCACTAGCCAACAACACTGGACACCACAAAAGGGCGACTGAGAGTGGTATCCAGGAAGTTTATATGGACAGTAACCCAGGAAGAGGAGGAGCCACTAATTCGTGCTGTCACTTTAAATGGGATGTGTGTCCCTGCCTGGACGCGCGCCAACATGCAGAGCACTGAGCCGCCGGATGGAAGCTGCAGCTGAGCTGTCGGGCACGGCTGTGATCGGCTCGGCAGCCGCTGCTAAACAAGACAGACACACACTGCGTCTGGATCCGCCTGACGTGAGCTGCGGCTGAGCTGCCAGGTAAGGTTGCGATCAGCTCGGCAGCCGCCGCTAGCTGTAACAAGAACCAGCAAGGTGACCTCCTCAAAAGGCTTCAGTAACTGGGAACCTAGTTCCCATAGCTCTGAGGGCACTTTCAGTGGTTAAAATGGTTTTCAATCCATCTTATACTGCCCTTTAAAGGAAAGCCACAACATTTAACTCTCGTAGAAATATTTCAATAAAACCAGCTACAGTTTTTACTTCTGTTTTTGTCAAGAACAACCCTGACTCCATTAGGATTTTATTCAAGTCTATCTCATCAATTTAGACATTAATATTACCTTTATAGAGATATTGTAAATTCAGAATCTGATTCCAAAACAGCAGTCATTGTAGTTTGAGAGAGATTTGGATATGAAAATTGTTTTTGAAAAATTGAAAAAGACCCTTCAAATGCCTCCAAAAACTAATGTAATTAAAGAAATTTCCTATAAACTATTAGTGAGGTGTTATAAGACCCCCTACACATGTGTCACATATTAACCAGTTTCTCTCTCAAATGCTTTAAAAACTGTCAATCCGAGGCTGATCTCTAACAAGTTTGCTGGAAATACCCAACAGCCCAAATGTACTAGGAAAAATATACACATATGTAGAATGAGACAAATGTACAAATCCCACTAGATCCAGCTCCAGAGTATTAAGCCTTTGAGTGCCAGAGAGGTGATCAACACATTGCTTTGTAATATGTTGTGACCCCTCTGGCATTCAAAGGGTTAAACCAGATCCCTTTACACACAGACAACGGAAAGCAATCTTCCAAATTATTTTGGTTACAAGATGGGCTTCTGCAGAATTTTGGCTACAACCTTAAAATGATAGTAAAACTTACTATATAGTAAAATATATATTGTAGGGTTTATCCCTCTGAGTAAAACAAGGGAACTCCCACTGCTGAAAGGTGTTTTATTAAAAAGTTATTGCAGCTTAAACCTGAATCTTTGTAGGTTCACTGTCTCAACAGTGGCGCTGTTGCTACACCATCCTATGGAGTTTTTATGGTCAATTGACGAGAGCTGTCCATAGGATGGTGTAGCGACAGCGCCACTGTAACATTTCAGGCCACTGTGATAATGCACCTAAAAAATTAAAGTCTGAGCTGCAATAGCTCTTCAGTAAAACACCTCTCAGCAGTGGGAGTACCTTTATTTTACTCAGGAGGATAAACCCTACAGTATATATTTATTTATATATTAAGTTTTACTATCCCTTTAAATGCCATTCTATAAATTAATAAATACAATTTCACTATATCATAACTGACAAGAAATTAATAAATAGCTTTGTCAGTAATACATACATGAAACATTCCTTGATATCTTAAGGGAGATGCACTAACGTGATAAATAGGTGATAAAGTGGCGATGACTTCTCCAGTGATATCACTTCTCCAAGTCCTATGTTATTCTATGAAGCTAACACACTAAGATATCTCCAACTTTGGAGATCTTAGTGCATAAGCTCTATAGAATAACATAGGAACTGGAGAAGTGATCTCACTGGAGAAGTCATCTCTACTTTATCACCACTTTATCACACCTTAGTGCATAATCCCCCTGGGGGAGATTCACTAAGCGGTAATATAGAGGTAATAAAGTGCACTTTCAATCCCAGCTGGCTCTAGGAGGTGTTGCTAGGAGCATTTCAGCTCCAAAAGGGACTGACAGCGCAGGCGCGCAGATGTCACTATGGAAAGATGTCTGTGCAGTGGATAATTCACATTAACGAGGTTATAATTCTGGCGACCAGGACTACTGAGCAGGTAATTATAAAAAGGGCAGTTGAGGAGGACATAACACTGTGTAGTAAGTTTTCTTTATAAAATAGAGTAAGGAAGATAGTAAAAAAGTGGCTCAACAAATTTATAAAGAATTTTCTCTATTTGCGACAATTTAGAGACATAATTTTCTTCAAATATTTAAGGCCATGTCTGACCTATAAATCATTATAAATTATAATAAGGAAATTTTAAGGATCAGTTCGCAAAAATGGACAAGAACACTTTTTATAAATCTCCCCTCATACAGTCTTGTCTTAAACCTGGCTAAACTAGGTGGCCAGTATAAAAGTATACTACAGTTGCCCAGCTTTTGCCCATTCCTTGTCCCTTCCTCCCCTTATGGTTTACATTTAAAGGGATAGTAATACTTCGTTTTATCTTTATTTTCTTTTGTAGGCATTAAAAACATGAAGAACGATATAAGTTTTATCTCTCAAACCTTTATGGTTTGAAAGATATTCACAAGCAAAGTTTCCCCTCACTGACCAAAACAATCAGGTCTGCCATCTAGCTGTCGGATTGGGAATCCGGTCCGCAGATCAAATGCTGGCTCTTCAGCAGAGCTGAGATCGCAAGATATAAAAATAACTATTTCATTGGAAAAAGTGTGCTTGCAAACCAGGCACACTTTGTAGACTATTCGAATGAAGTAGTTCTTCTTATATCTGCTTTGCTGTAGAGCCACGGCCGGTCCGCAGACCGGATTCTAAATCTGAAAGCTAGATGGCAGACTTAACCGTTTTGGTCAGTGAGGGGAAGCTTTGCTTGTGAATATCTCTCAAACCATAAAGGTGTGAGAGATAAGACTTATATCGTTCTTTGTGTTTTTTTAATGCTTACACAATAAAATAAAGATAAAAAGTATTACTATACCTTTAAAAATGCAATTTCGGTTACAACAAAACAATGATTTTTTTTACACTAACTAGAGGTTGTATTGGCTGATACAGGGAGAAATCTAATTGCCATTTTGGAGTCAGGAATGATTTTTTTTCCACTTGGGTCAGATTGGAAAGAACTTCAATATATTGTTTATATTTCTCTGGATCAGTAAAGGAGATCTGATACAGGTTGAATCTGATGAACACTAGTCTTATCAGCCTGATCATCTTTGTAACAAAACCTTTATCTCACTTGGCACAAAATGTATTCTTGACCCCAACTTTTCAGTGTTTCCTAACTTCCTGGTACTTTGTTGTCCTTGGACACCTGCCAAGGTTTTTGTGGTCAGCAGCAGCCTTATATTTGTTGTTATAGGAAACAATCTTACAAAACTGTGCCTAAAGTGCATTCTTTGTTCCTAGTACACTTCTGCATTACTGTTGCTTCATATATTAGTATCAGCCATATTGATATTGCATAAATGTATATACCAAGATTACTTATCATCAGTTATTTGTTCAGACATAATTATAAAACTACCGGGGCCTTTTGCTGTAGGGCCAAAATTGCATGATCTGAAATATCTGTACGGCTCCTCCTGATGGGACATAGTTCATTAAAAAAATGCTTAAGTGTCAAAATCGCATTTTTGTGAGGGGTTACAGTCAGAAATTTATTTTGCCTTTCCATGTTATTGTGGTGATCTTGCTGTAAAGGTGCTCTGGTCATATTTCTTGTTGTATTTAATATCCCTTTAAAAAAAAGGTAGAAGAGAAGGAAGATGACAGTTAGTAGCCATATCTTGACAACCCCCCCACACACACACACATCACACACACACACCTCTGCTACCACTGACTTAAGAATATAATTGTCAGAAATGACAGGGTCTTTTTCTTGACTGTGTTTATCTGGTGATATACAGTACATTGGTAACATATAACTCCCAACATTTCAAATGGCCAAAGAGGGACACTTGTGTTTTAGGTGGTGTTGGTGGGGCCGTGGCTGGTGGATGGGGTTACCACGAATTTTTACGTTATTTCATGACCTATTGACACCTTTTTGTGTAACTGAATAAATGATTTAGAGCAAGATCAAATTATTTTATTTTCACAGACTAATTTATAAATACATATACTGAAGTTTAAACAAACATTAATGTGAGTTTAATTTATTTGGAGCAAATTTGATACACATATACACAGTCTGATCTCCTAAAATGAGGGACACCAGGATGAAAAAGAGGGACAGAGGGATTTGGGTTTCAAAGAAGGTCAGTCCCTCTTAAAGAGGGACAATTGGGAGGTATGTAACACATTTTCTGTGCACAAAGGTTTGCCAGATATAAATTATGGGGTATCTATTACAAGGAAAAGGTGGTGCTATTGTAGAGAAACATATTTGATTTAAATGGGTATTTTAACACCTTGAATGTTAAATTGGTCTTCAGTACACTGAGAGGCAATCCTTTGTAGCTCTTATGGCAAGAAAACAGTATATAATATATGTGGGTACATTAAATGAGTAAGAGGAAAATTACAGCTAAACACAAACACAGTAGAAGTGTTAAAACAGCCATGGTCCTTCTGGACCATGGCTGTTTTAGCACTTCTGGACCTTGGCTGTTTTAACACTTCTACTGTGTTTGTGTTTAGCTGTAATTTTCCTTTTACTCATTTAATGTACCCACATATATTGTATACTGTTTTTCTTGCCATAAGATGGGCTTTCTAAAGATACTATTATTTTCATCACATTTACTGTAAAACAATTTATAAAATATGATGAAACAAATGTACCAAATACACTTGTTTTTAACTTTGGTACTAAAAATCTTTTATTCATCTACAAACGGTAAAAAAACCCTGCTAAATATATTGTAATATTTGTCTTGATTTTAGAAATACCCAGTGTTGACATGTTTTTATAATGTTTTTATCAAGTTATATGGCAATAACTAAAAGTAGCAAAAATTGAGGTGTCCCAAAACTTTTGACCGGTAGTATACATGTATAATAACTTTTGAATGCAGCACTGTTTATATCAATTTTTACAATAAACCTTTACTGCTTCTTTTAAAATTCAATGGGAATTATTGTTTGTTCCTCATGGTGCAGTTAGTTTGCCATGGCCTTTCTCCACTTATCTTTATAAATACTCCCCTAAGTATTATATTTACTAAAAAGCTTCTGTTGCACGTTTTAATATTACAGGACTTTGCCACATGACCTGAGCCTATCCTTGGTGCATGCGGTTGCCATGGCAGTCAGATACTAGAGAGACTAGAAGCAAAGTGGTAATGAAAGACATTGACAATCAGTAGAATCAAAATGAGATGAAAGGAGCAGTTCAACAGGGGAAAACAGAAAAGTGTAAGACTGAAATTTACAAAAGGGAAAGCAAGACAGGGACTAGATAAAAGTGACAAGAAAAAGAGTGCTCATTTCACAAAAATTATGGCTGCTACCTTTGCTGAGAAAAATTATGTCCATCTTACCTTCTCTATTCACTTATAATTGGCTCTAATTCTAATTTTGAATGCTCTATCAGTAAAATACTAAAAAAAAAATATCAAATAAATTATAACAGGTGAGAGTTGATACCCTGTTAACTGTAGAAATACAGGAGGCAAATATAGTCAAGTTGATACCTTCTTTGGCTAACTAAGTAGATTTATGACTCAAGCTTTCAAGACATCTTAGGTCTTAGGTCTCTTCCTCTTAAATCTGCTTATTTAGCCAATAAAGGTATCAACTTGACTATATTTGCTTCAAATAAATTATAATATGTTAAAAATAAACAATGGGCCACATGTACTCAAAAAATAGAGGAGGAAGTCTTGGCCAGGATACCTGCGCCTTAGGGCAGGAAGAAGTATTCACCAAATTCTCTATGATTTAAACGTGGATTTTAAACCATTGGATGCTATAGAAGTTTTCAATGCAATGCTTCACAATGTATTGGAGACCTCTTTTGCACTCAAGAGTTTAAATAGTAACATAGTAACATAGTAGATAAGGCTGAAAAAAGACATGCGTCCATCAAGTCCAGCCCATGCCAATAACTCCCCTGTTGATCCAGAGGAAGGCAAAAAAAGCCCTCTGGAGCAATTTCCAATGTAGTCCCAAGTGTGTGTGTGTGTGGGGGGGGAGTATTCCTTCCTGACTCCAACTGGTAGTCAAATAGTTCCCCGGATCAATATCCTATTTGCTTTGAAGCCATCTATCATAATTGTCAATATTGTTCTGTGCTAGATAGGCATCCATTGCTTTTTTGAATGCAGTTGCATTATCTGCAAGCACAACATCCTGAGGCAAAGAATTCCATAGCCTTACCACCCTTACTGTAAAGAATCCCTGCCTATGTTTTAGTCGAAAGTGCCTTTCCTCAAGTCTTAATGGATGACCTCTTGTTCTTAGCTCAGCTCTTTGCATAAATAATTCATTGGATAGTTCTTTGTATTGACCTTGAATGTATTTGTAAATGGTAATCATATCACCCCTTAGACGTCTCTTCTCTAATGTAAACAAACCCAGTTTGGCTAGTCTCTCTTTGTAATTCAGATCCTCCAATCCCTTTATCAGTTTTGTTGCACGTCTCTGTACCTTTTCCAGTTCAGTAATGTCTTTTTTTTAGAACAGACACCCAAAATTGTACTCCATATTCTAGATAAGGCCTAACCAAGGATTTATACAAAGGTAGGAAAATATTAGCATCCCTTTCTTCTACACCTCTTTTTATGCAGGCTAGTACTCTATTTGCTCTTGCAGCAGCTGAGTGACTGCACACTGCTGTGAAGTCTATTGTCTATCAGTACTCCTATGAGGATTTCCCAAGTTGTTTCCCATTTAGAGTATACATAGCAAGTTTGTTTCTACAGCGAAATGCATAACCTTACATTTATCTACATTAAATGACATATGCCACTTTTCTGCCCATTCACTTAGTTTAGCTAAATCCTTCTGTAGGGAAAAAACATCCAGCTCTGTATGTATTTCCTTACATAGTTTAGTGTCATCAGCAAAGATTGAGATGCTACTTTCAATTCTCACTTCTAGATCATTAATAAACAAATTAAAAAGCATTGGTCCCAGGACTGAACCCTGCGGCACCCCACTTATAACCCTAGACCAATTTGAAAAAGTTCCATTTAAACAACTCTCTGCCATCTATCATTTAACAGTTCTCAATGCCCCAGTTCTTAATGCCCCTTTTAAATTAATGGAGATTTTTATTTGTCACCTATGAAAAAGTTGGTTCGCTCCAGAATTGGTCATTTTTCTTATGGATATGGCCCAATTTATAAACAGATTTTATAACAACCAGCACCTGTGCAAATCGATTGCATTCTAATGAACAAATAAACATTCTCCAAAATTACCAGAGTCCATAGTATTATAGAAACCAGAAAACCTCATACAACAGACTTAGAGCTGTACTCGTACAGCTGAAAATATATTACCTACACCAAAACACTGATTGAGGTTGTATAAATAAAAAATATAAAAATAAGCCTAGCGATTCAGAATTATAATCCTAGCATTAGATAGCCTGTTATTAACCTGGCTCCCATTCCTGACCTTTCTTATAATTTGTTATCCTTTTACTGACCCAATTTCTGCTCACCCATGACTTTCATTGATCTCCTGGGAGAGAAGTACTATTCTACAACTCCCTTCATCTCAATTCTTCTCCCAGACATAGGAAGATCATTACTTTTCCCTATATCCAAAGTATACCTCCGACTGCTCTTGTGCTGCCTGTCACTGCTGTAGGCCAGATGAGTTCACCGTTCTGGGCGGACAAGCTCCACAGTTCTTCTCTGCCCTTTCTGGTCTTGCAATTTTGGAGAATCAGCCTCTGAAGACTTCAAGATCAGTAATCCTCAGTATATTCACAGTTTCAGTGGATATAAACTGTAACATGATTGCTTTTATAATTATCAACTTTTTTCTTGCCTTGCCTTTCTTGCATTAGTAAAACTCATTAACCAGCCTTCCATTATTAGCAGGGAAACTATTGCTTCTTTGATTAGTTACTGACTCCACTTTCCTTTATAGGCAAATACAACCCCAAAAAGGAGTTAGAAGTAAGTTAATTAAAAAAATGCCTTTTGCAATTTTCTGATTTTTATAGACAAAGCCACTAAGTACAAAACAATCTGAAAGAATTGTGGATGACGTGCAATAATGTTTATAGCTAAATTAAGATGGTGTAATAAAACATAAGTTATTATTATAGCAGATATATGAAAGTGGCAGATGGCATTTAATGTAGATAAATGTAAGGTTTTGCATTTGGGCTGTAGAAACAAACAAGTTACATATACACTAAATAGGAAACAACTTGGGGAAACCTCATTAGTGACAAATTTAGGAGTATGGATAGATGTTAGACTTCACAGCAGGGTAAACATTCACTCAGTTGCTGCAAGAGCAAATAGGGTACTATCCTGCATAAAAAGAGGTATAGATGCAAATGTAAATCCTTGGTAAGGCCTCATCTACAATATGGAGTACAGTTTTGGCCACCAGTTCATAAAAAATACATTATTGAACTGAAAAAAGTGCAGAGACATGAAACAAAACTCATAAAGGTATTGGAGAATCTGAGTGATAAACAGAGATTAGCCAAACTGGGTTTGTTTACATTAGAGAAGAGATGTCTAAGGGTTGATATGATTACCATTTAAAAACATATTTGAGGTAAATACAAGAACTCTTCAAACATTTATTTACTCAAAGAGCTGAGCTAAGAACAAGAGGTCATCCATTAAGATGACAGTAAGGGTGGTAAAGCAATGTATCTCTTTGCCTCTGGATGCTGTGCTTTCAGATACTGTAACTACTTTTAAAAAAGTAATGGATATCTATATAGCACAGAACAATATTGAGAATTATGACAGTTTGCTTCAAAGCAGATAGTTCCCTTGATCAAGAACCTATCTGACTGCCATTGTGGAGTCAGGAAGGAATCTTATACCCACTTGGAACTTAATTGGAAATGGTGTCAATGTTTATTTTTTTTTCCTTACTCTGGATCAATAGCGGTGATCTGGCATGGGATGGACTTTATGGACTCATGTCTTTTTTCAGCCTCATCAACTATGCTACTGTGTTACTATGAGAGATTACTGGGTTCCTTCTAGGTCTGGCAGATTTTTACAAACCAGCTACCTTTTATTCAATGGCAGCATGCCAGAGGGAGGCACCCTCCTTCCTTAGGAAGCACAAGAAACCCACTTTAAAGTGACCTCCTACCTACACCAGTTCTAGACCATAGCCTATCTATGATACCTTTGATAAGAAAAATATGGGAGGGAAAGCCTTGTTCTGCCACTGAAGACCTGAAGGAAAAAAGAGTTGACAGGGTCTACAGGCAGTAAGCCATTTGGAAGTTTTCCTTGAGAATTTGGGGGATTAAGGAAAAGCTGATCTTAACCATATTGCAGTTGTAGGACTGGAGGCAATGAGATCTTTGGGACTTTCAGGAAGATTGAAGATAATATTTAAAACATCTTTAGTTCTAACATAAGCAGCCTTGCTTCTTTAGCATTGTGAGGACTGAGACACCAAGTAGATAATGAAACCTTTTGTCTCCAGTGAAATAATTAGCATACTTTGGATCTGAATTCTGGAGGGAACCTTAAGGCCACTCAATCTTGATTAAATACCATGTAAGGTTTTCTAATCGAAAGAGGCAAAGCTTTCCTAAGATTCTGGCTGTCACGGTACCTTGTTTCCAGCGCCGCCGCTTCAGCGACGTTTGGCATCTTTCCACACGTCATCTGCAGGCGAGAGGCTTCAGAGTGTAGCAGGCCTCTGTTTTATGCCATGCTTCCCGTAGTCTCCTCCTACCTATTTCCTTCCTCTGATCCTGCTCCTCCTACCTACTTCCTGAGTAGATGTTTAAAGGGCAGTCTAAGTCCTGACTCAGTTACCCTTACATTGTTGTTCTGAGCAGTTCATTTTCTAGTATTCCTGATTCCTGTGTATAATCCGGCTTGTCTGTCCATCCATTCTGGTGCAAACCTGTGGCTCTGGCTGACTACCCGTTCCGTGTATGACTATCATGGTGCCCGTGCTCTCTGTGCTGCTCTATGTCAGTCTCTGTCGTGATGCGCTCCTATTGGTTGAGCTATGTTTGGCCCGCCCAGTATGGCCTTCATATACTGGGCTCTGGCACCTATCCGGTGCCCTTTCGTGGTGTTCCTGTACCAGTGCCTACTTGAGTTGCTTGAATTCCTGTGTACCGACTTGGCCCGTTTGACTACTCTGCTTCTTGTATCCTGCTCCGTGATTCGACCCGGCCTGGCTGACGTTCATGCTCCGTGACCTGACCCGGCTTGTCTGACGTTCCTGCTCCGTGATTCAACCCAGCCTGGCTGACGTTCCTGCTCCATGACCTGATCCGGCTTGTCTAACATTCCTGCTCCATGATTCTACCCTGCTTTCCTGTTCCTGCATCGCTGTGTCACTTGGGCGACATTCTGACTTCCGCTGTGCCTGAATCCTGCCTGGCAGAGTATCAGTGTTGCCTCTGTTACTGCTACAGCAGTGTGTCATAGGCTGAGTCCTCCGTTAACCCTTGCTGAGCCTCCGTGTTGCCTCCATTACTGCTACGGCAGTGTGCCATTGGCTGAACCCTCCGTTAACTCTAGCAGAGCCTCCGTGTTGCCTCCGTTACTGCTATGGCAGTGTGCCATTGGCTGAGCTCTCAGTTAACTCTTGCAGAGCCTCCGTGTTGCCTCTGTTACTGCTACAGCAGTGTGCCATTGGTTGGGCCTTCCGTTAACTCTCGCAGAGCTTCATTGTTGCCTTCGTTACTGCTACGGCAGTGTGCCATTGGCTGTACTCCTGTTCAGCTCTTCCAGAGTATCATTGTTGCCTCCGTTACTGCTACGGCAGTGTGCCTTTGGCTGTATTCCCATCTGGCTCTTGCAGAGTATCACTGTTGCCTCCGTTACTGCTACAGCAGTGTGCCATTGGCTGTACTCCCGTCTGGCTCTTGCAGAGTATCATTGTTGCCTCCGTTACTGCTAAAGGCAGTGTGCCATTGGCTGTACTCCCGTTTGGCTCTTGCAGAGTATCTTTGTTGCCTCCATACTACCACGGCAGTGGGTTTTAGTCTCAGCTCTGCGCTGGCAGCTTACAAGTGCTCTAGTCTCCATACTTGCACTGCAGTCGCCTACTCGGTGCTATTCCATCATATTGGGCGTTACTAGAGAGAGCACCACAGACTTCTCTACACAGAGACTGATTACACCTATTGGGACTTTAACTCATACTGTACTGCGGTTCTGGGTATTCACCCTTTCCTGCCTGACCTATATCAGTATAAGAACTCTCTTGCTTCCTGTTATACTGGGCCTGTGTAGGCATATGCATCATATAACTGTATTATCTCTGTATGTTCCTGCTGAAGTATAACAAGTCCTGTGAAAGGTATTTGATTATTGTGTTTTCAATAAAACTGTGTTTTATCCTAAGCCACTGTGTCTGAGTGTCGAACAAACCGTTATAATGACCTAGACTTGTCTGACTACCCACTCTGGTGTTGACCTGGGGCTCTATCCAATGCACATCCAGCATACATACGGTCCAGTGAATATCCTATCTGGTGCAAACCTGTGGCGCTGGCTGACTACCCGCTCTGTGTATGACATAAGCTTGTCTGACTACCCACTCTGGTGTTGACCTGGGGCTCTATCCACTGTGCATACAGCATTCCATCGCTTCAGTGGATATCCTGTCTGGTGCAAACCTGTGGCTCTGGCTGAGTACCCGCTCTGTGTATGACTTTGGCTTGTCTGACTATCCTATGTGGTGCTTACTAGTAGGCTCTGTCTGTTTGCTCAGTTTGTTGGTACCATTATTCAAACATACTTCCCAGTATTGACCTGGGGCTCTAGCAGACTCCTAGCTACTGACTGCAGGCTTGGGTCAGCAGCTTCCTTGGTTACATATGACTGAGACTCCGCTCCTAGACTGACTGCAGGCTGAGTCAGTATCTCTTGGGCGTTACCTTACCACGAGACTCCAGTGGGGTGAGGCCTAGTCTCGGACAGTGTGGTGCAGAGATTGGGAGACTGCTATTCCTGATACAGTACTTGCCGTTTCTATCACCCACTGTATATATCCCTTTGAGTACCAGAGGGGTACGCAACACATTACAAAGCAATACATTGCGTACCCCACTGGCACTCAAAGGGAAATATATATATATATATATAATATATATATATATATATACAGAAACTGGTGGGAGTGGAAGCACTCACTCTCAAGATGCCAAAGTGCACAGATGCACAATCCTCAATATTACATATGAGAATCCAAGAAACATGGTAACAGCAAGGGTCAACGTTTCGGTCCTGTGAGGGACGTCTTGATAAAGGTCCCTCATAGGACCGAAACGCTGACCCTTGCTGTTACCATGTTTGTTTAAAAAACAATTTTGAGAAGTTCCACTGGTGCTGCCTCCCTTTTTTCTTGGATTTATATATATATATATTTATTGCATTATTGCCATTATTCTCATAATAAAGGTTCTATTAACTTTACCGTCTGACTCCTGGTTTTGCTTGCCAACCGTAACAATGGCTGATGTGAATGCCACTGATGAGGCTGTTGTGAGAGAAAGGAGCTTCATTGAAAATAAAGTCAAAGGCACAAATAAACTATAAAGTGCTGCTATTAAGAAAAAGCTTATATCCCATAGAGGATAGGAAGATATGAATACAGAGCTCAGTAGTTTGCTTAATTTTGATTAGATAATAGTGGAAATGAATGGGGATAATGTGGGTGGGAGGACCTTTTAAAGCATGTTTCTTGTTCTATCTGGGGAGGAGATGCTCTCTTTCAACTGTTCCACCTGGAGACCATGAATAAAAAAGCAGACATGGTCACTTACTTTCAAACCTCAATCACAACATGCTCCTGTCCAGGTCACTCTTGAGTAAGGTAGACCTTCTTTGAGCAGGTTTGCAGAATGTCTCCCCCCCCTCCTTTTCTATCCTGCTTTCCCCCACCACAACCGTCTCCTACTCCCTCATTTCTCTCTCCCACACTGCTGGCACCATTCTCACTTGACTCAGCTGACTCCTCGTTGCTAGGCACGCCATGTCGTCTCTTCCGGTTGTCGGCTTCAAAAAGAGGCTGTTCCCGGTTTCGGACGTGTTAGTATAGCATCCTTGTTCTGGTAGCTTAGTGTTAGTGCCAGTAGTGATTCCTGACTCCTGTGTATAACCCAGCCTGCTTGGACTACTCTTCAGCCACAGCCCAGTGATTCCTGATTCCGATGTATGACCCAACCTTCTTGACTACTCTCCGGCAAAGCCCATTGATTCCTGATTCCTGTGTATGACCCAGCCTGCTTGGACTACTCTTCAGCCACAGCCCAGTGATTTCTGATTCCTGTGTATGACCCAGCCTGCTTGACTACTCTTCTGCCTCAGCCCAGTGATTCCTGACTTCTGTGTATGGCCCAGCCTGCTTGACTACTCTTCTGCCTCAGCCCAGTGATTCCTGACTCCTGTGTAAGACCCATCCTGTGTGAGACTACTCTTCTGACTCAACCCAGTGATTCCTGACTTCTGTGTATGACTGAGCCTGCTTGACTACTCTTCTGCCTCAGTCCAGTGATTCCTAACTCCTGTGTATGACCCAGCCTGTGTGTGACTACTCTTCTGCCTCAGCCCAGCATTGCCTGACTCCTGTGTATGACCCGGCCAGTCTGTTACCTTCCTTCTGTCTCAGCCTTGTACTCCTTGGATCTCCTGTTCCTGGCAGTTTGAGTGAGTACCCTGTTTGTTTCCTGCTGGAGTTAGTTTTTCCCTGGGGATCGGGTAGTATAGTTTGCCTATTAGGGGTTATCGCGGGTCCCCTTCAGCTCAACTGGAGGGGGCTAATCTAGCTTCGGGTCTAGCAACTTTATACAGCTCAGCTGCAACACAACTCCTTCTAGACAACCACTGTTCCAGAGCTACGTACTCTTCACACCCTAGCCCCTTGCTCCCCGGTTTCTTGTTGGAGGAGTCTGACCTTCTTCCTTCACTTTTTCCCAGGGTACCCTCTTCAGCATAGTCCATCTTCATGACACCACCTCTGCTCTGGTACTCTTCTTTTGAAGGGAAGGATCCAAAACACAGTGCCGCAGTCAGCATTGGAAAAAGATCTTTAATATACTCAGATAAAATGTAACAATTAAAAGTTGCAAGAAAAAGACCGCAACAGAATAAGAAACAGTCGATTTAAAAAACAACTAATTGGTTCTGCATAACGTTTCGTAGCTCCCTAGCAACTTTTTCAAATGCAGTATTCCTGCAAGTAAATCGGGTTACTTATTGGTATAAGCCTTTGAGTAACAACTCCACTTGTGAGTATTATTTTTATTGTTACTTGAGAGCTATGTTGGGATAACAGGCACTATTGGGCGCCCTCCTGTTCTGTTCTTTTTTCCATGTATTTACAACCTTCGAGTGGAAATGAGGAGCAGCCTTAAATACAACTGATGATTCCTTTTGTCTTACACTGTGTTCTGGGGACAGTGTTAAAGATCTTCCCCTAAGCATATGAGTCAGTGGACATATAAATGTCACTCTGACCATTCTCCTTGTGAGTATAGTTCCTAATATGGTGAAGGGGTGGTGAACTAATTTCCCTTTAAACATTATTGCACCAGAAGCGCCTTCTGTTTTCTTCTTTTGTTACAGCAGCAAACTGCAGAACACTGGATCAGGCACGACTCAGTAGAGATACCACAGACTTTTTTACAAGAGACTACAAAACTGAGGATGACTGGTGCGAGACTCAGGATGACAGCAACACTGGAGATGTAGCCAGCAGCAAACTTCAGAACACTGGAGAAGCCAGGACTCAGCAGAGATACAGCAACTGAGGATGACTGGTACGAGGCGGACTCAGGATGACAGCAACACTGGAGGTGTAGCCAGCAGCAAACTCAGTACATAGATATAGCAGAATTTTTTTTACAAGAGATGAAAAACAATAGAGCCAGACTGAGCAACCTGTATAGAGGGACAACAATGTAGATTTTAACCCCCCCATGTCCCACCAAGTCAGGGGGGTGTCCTCTGCCCAACCTACCACAGTTCTAGAGCTGGGTAAGCTGGAGTGCTCAGATATTATGGTACTACGGTACTTTTTTCTTCTAATCTCCATCGAACTTGAGAGCAGGGTAACCCAGCTTTGGCAGGTTGACTTTTAAAAAAGTCATTTTCTCCATGAGCTGGGGGGCCAATTGAGAGCGCTGGGGGCTAAGTATATTTCCGGTTACGGAAAATACCCACTCACTCTGGACAGTGGTTGAGGGGCAAGAAAGCAACTCCTGGGCTACCAGGGATAAAGTAGGCCACATAGCCCTCTTATTATCTGAGAAAGTCAAGGGATCTGTACTTGGGGGCAAAGAAGGTTCCACAAGGTAAGCCTTAACCTCATAGTAACATAACATAGTAATATAACATAGTAACATAGTAGATAAGGCTGAAAAAATACATGCGTCCATCAAGTCCAGCCCATACCAAAAACACCCCTGTTGATCCAGAGGAAGGCAAAAAAAAGCCCTCTGGAGCCATTTCCAATCTAATCCCAAGTGTGTGAGTGGGGGGGAATTATTCCTTCCTGACTCCAGTTGGTAGTCAAAAAGTTCCCCGGATCAATATCCTATTTGCTTTGAAGCCATCTGTCATAATTGTCAATATTGTTCTGTGCTAGATAGGCATCCATTGCTTTTTTGAATGCAGTTGCATTATCTGCAAGCACAACATCCCGAGGCAAAGAATTCCATAGCCTTACCGCTCTTACTATAAAGAATCCCTGACTTTGTTTTAGTCGAAAGCACCTTTCCTTGAGTCTTAATGGATAACCTCTTGTTCGTAGCTCAGCTCTTTGCATAAATAATTAATTGGATAGTTCTTTGTATTGATCTTGAATGTATTTGAAAATGGTAATCATATCATCCCTTAGACGTCTCTTCTCTAATGTAAACAAACCCAGTTTGGCTAGTCTCTCTTTGTAACTCAGATCCTCCAATACCTTTATCAGTTTTGCTGCAAGTCTCTGCACCTTTTCCAGTCCAGTAATGTCTTTTTTCAGAACAGGCGCCCAAAATTGTACTCCATATTCTAGATGAGGCCTAACCAAGGATTTATACAGAGGTAGGATAATATTATCATCTCTTGCTTCTACACCTCTTTTTATGCAGGCTAGTACTCTAACCTCAAACTCAGCACTTTTTCTGTTGATGGGGAGCTGATTGTTTGGTCCAAAGCATAATCTGTCCATTGCATCAGCATAAAAAGCAGCAGCTACTCCACCGGAAGAAGATGACGTGCTACTGGCTCTGCTACTGATAGGTCCTGGAAGTCCACCACACTCCTCCAGCTCATCTGCGGAATCTTCTCCCACCTGCTGTGATTGCATCCTGTTTTTTCTTTGCCTCTCATGCACCCTTGCTAACAATTGTTCCCTCCATGCAGTAAGTGAATTGGAACTAAGTGCCATCTTGCCTTTGATTCGAGGATCGCAAATTGTGGCAAGCATTAACTCGGGACAATCGTCCATGTGCTCTTCCATGCTCTAAGTCAGTTCCTTTTTCACCTCATTAGAAGTGCAACAACATCAGGAAGTATATTACCCTCAGCACCAGGCAAGTGTTCCCTATGGGCAAGGAAATTGTCAATTTTTAAGGAGAGGTGTGTGAAGAGGGGAATGATTTCTGCCAGGCTAGCGTTCTCTTTGCTTAAAATTTCCGTCAAAGCACGGAAAGGCATGAGGACTGTCACTACCTGTTCCATCAGGGCCCAGTCAGCCCTGCCTAGTGTTCCGTTACTACCAATGAAATGGTGACATGACATTGCGTGAATTGCATTTTTCTGCTCTAGGATACTCTCTAGCATATATAAGGTGGAGTTCCACCTGGTCCCAACATCTTGTTTCAAGCGGTGCTCTGGGAGGTCTGCCTTTTTCTGTTCCTCCCTGAGAAGCTGGCTATCTGTGACGCTCCAACGGAAGTGGCCAGAAATTTGTCGGCATGACTCCAGAAGTGCTGGCAACCTTCCAGTGTTACTGTCATCCTCGAGAGCAGCCTTCACTACCAGATGCTGGACATGTGCTGAGGAGCGCACACCCACAAATCTGCATTCCCGGAGAGCCTTTATCATGTTAGCTGCACCGTCAGTGACCACAAACCCCATTTGTGCCTGTGTGTCTGCCTGCTCCCCTAGCCACTGTGCCACCATACTCTCCAGTGCTTTGCGAATGTTATCTGAGGTGTGCTGCTGATCCATTACCTCACCTTGGAGGAAGAAAGAGCGGTGACCTGCCTGCTTAACTACTGCACCTGAACTTGTTGTCGGTAATGATGTGTCTTGCAACACACTGGGCTTTCACCAATGCGCCGTCAAGGACAGAAAGCCATGCTGGTCACTCGGAGCACTCCATAAGTCAGTGGTAAAGTGCACTGATTGGCCACCAGCCTTTCCTAGCAGGTCCTTCAAAAGCCGAACTCATGACCGGTACAGTGAGGGCACTATAGTTCAACTAAATGTGGTGTGGGATGGAATTTTATATCGGGGTGCGACAGCCTCCATAAGTTTCTGGAAGGGCTCCCCGTCCACCAAATTAAAAGTAGCACTCCCAACAGCTATGAGCTGTGCAATGAGGCGTGTGATTTTTCAGGACTTCTGTCTGCATATCCCCTTTGAATGAAATCCACCAAAATCTTCCAGTGTGGCCTGTATTGATTTTTGGATGGGCTGAGACTGTCTGCTCGTAGGACCAGATGTGTCATGATCCCCCTGCCTACTGGTGGTGAGTGTGACACTGGTATTTGCAGTAGTGCCACTTTCTGCACTAATCAACACGGACTTGTGGTAGTTGTTCAGGTGTTGGTTCATCCCAGAGGTGGTTAGATGACCCAACCACCCTCCCACGGCTGACTTCCCTGCCACACAATTTGCATTTCGCTAGCCGGCCATCGACAAGTGCCACAAAATGGTCCCACTCTTTAGAGCGGTGGATGACTCTGGAAGGTGGTGGAGAAGAAGAAACCGAGGTGACACTTTCTTGATCTTCAAATGCTGAAGCAACCTCACTTTGTTTTTTCTTTCTACGTACCATTACAGGGGTACCAGTAGACCTAAAGATGGTAGCAGGGATTTTGGGACTGGGATTGGAGGAGGATAGTGGAGTAACAGTGGTACTGGTGGTGGAGACACTAGCAGCTACTACCTGGCTGGGACACTCAAATGGAACTGGAGAGCCAGGTGTTGAGTCATCAATAGAAGACACAAGTGTAACTGGAGAAACAGGATGAGTACTATGTGAAGCAGGGGAAAAAATTAAGCACAGGGCAATAATCAAGGTCACTGGAAAAATCAAGCTAAGGGGACAAATCAAGCTTAGGTGGCCTTGATTCCTCAGATTCTTCTTCTACCTCTTGTAGGTTTTGACAGGAAGAAAAATCATCATCAGCAGCAGATTTTGGGGAGCCCTGCTCAATTCCCTCTTCTGCCTGGTGGCTACTGGGAAATGGTAAACTATCTCTCTCAATAACCTTTTCTGGAGAAGATATGCTTTCAGTGGCAGTGACAGTGGTGGCAGGAGAAATTTTCTCCAAATACTGCAATAATTTCCATTTGGGCTGCTTACGCGGACATTTGTTATAAAAATCCTGTGTTGATATTGCCCGCAGTGTCCGACCAGCAGTGTTATACACATTAGGTGTCCCCAGGTTTACAGAACTGGCGTTAGCGGAGGTGGTGACTAAACTGGCAGTGGCACTAGTCATTGTGAAAGTGGTTCTGGGGGGGGATCATCACCAAACAGCTGACGAGACACAGGTGACGGCTGCTTCGTGGCCTCAGAGGAGGACCTGGATCTCTCTACCCTGCTAGTAGAGGTAGAACGACCTACAGTTCCCTACTTCTTTCTAGTTTTTGGTTCGGAGTACTGCTACTGAGTCTGACTAGTACTACTCAAAGTACTCTTCTTTGCCCATCTGTTGCTGCTAGCTCTGCTTGAAAGCAACATCACTGTGGTGGTGTTGGTGATCACTGGGTCACTACAGCTGGTACCAGGACGAGGAACATCAGGTCGTTCACTAGGACTCAAATCCATGACAGATAGGTAGTGAACTATAATAGTTTTAAAATTTAAAAACCTGGCCACACGACAACTGTGAGACTGGCTGTGTCACTCTGAAAATTATTTAAACAAAGCCCTAATATTAATTTTAATATTTAACACAGAAACAAAGGTAACTTTCCCTTGCAGTGGTAATAAGGTACTAGGCCTGCCTGCAGAACTGTGCGACTGGCTTAAGTGTCACTCTGAAAATTATTCAAACAAAGCCCTAATATTACTTTTAATATTTTACGCATGAACAAAGGTGACTTTCCCTTACGGACGCAATAAGGTAGTAGGCCTGCCTATAGAACTGTGAGACTGGCTGAAGTGTCACTCAGAAAATTATTCAAACAAATTCCTACTATTGATTTTAATGTTAAACACAGAAACAAAGTGACTTTCCCTTGCGGTGGTAATAAGGTACTAGGCCTGCCTGCAGAACTGTGAGACTGTCTGATGTGTCACTCTGAAAATTATTTAAACAAATTCCTTCTAGTTTAGTATTTTTAATATTTAACACAGGAACACAGGTGACTCCCTTGCGGTGGTAATAAGGTACTAGGCCTTCCTGCAGAACTGTGAGACTGGCTGATGTGTCACTCTGAAAATTATTTAAACAAATTCCTTCTAGTTTAGTATTTTTAATATTTAACACAGGAACACAGGTGACTCCCTTGCGGTGGTAATAAGGTACTAGGCCTTCCTGCAGAACTGTGAGACTGGCTGATGTGTCACTCTGAAAATTATTCAAACAAATCCCTAATATTAATTTTAACATTTAACACAGAAACAAAGGTGACTTTCCCTTGCGGTGGTAATAAGGTACTAGGCCTGCCTGCAGAACTGTGAGACAAGGGTTGCCACCCAGCTGGTATTTGACTGGCAGGCCGGTAAAAAATTGGCTTCTATCCAATGTTAAGTCTATGGAGAGAATGCCATGGCCGGTATTTTTTTTTAAGAAAAGGTGGCAACCCTATGTGAGACTGGCGGATGTGTCACTCTGAAAATTATTCAAACAAATTCCTACTAGTTTAGTATTTTTAATATTTAACACAGGAACACAGGTGACTCCCTTGCCGTGGTAATAAGGTACTAGGCCTGCCTGCAGAACTGTGAGGCTGGCTGATGTGTCACTCTGAAAATTATTCAAACAAATCCATAATATTTTTAATTTTTTGCACAGGAACAAAGATGACTCTCCCTTGCAGTGGCAATAAGGCACTAATGCTGGCTGCCTGCCTATGCCTAATGCTAACTGCCTGCGTACACAACAACTGGACACTCAGCAGGCTGTCTGCCTGGGTGTCTGTGTCATTAGTCCAACCCCCATCATGAAACGAAGAAGCCAGCTGGAATAGAGACAAAGCGGGAAAGTAGCTCATGAAACAGAGAAGCTAATTGGACTAGAGACATGGAGGGAAAGTAATCGAATGCGGGTAGTAGTCGCCGAATTTCCGAAAGTTTCGACATTTGGACCAGGGCTGATCGAGTTAGTTTTTTTTTTTTTGGCGAACGACCCTTGCCTGTCGGAAGGTCCGAATGATCCCATTTTCATCGAATTCTGAATGTCGCCAACCCAAATCGCACAAGTCTAATATAAACCCATAACAACAGGGTGCAATTTTACTCAAACTGGCACTAGGTACTGAATACACTAGCATATTGCATGGTGTTCAAAGATTTTAGCATCTCTGAAGTGCTTGAGCTATGAAGCATTGTGATTTTCCTATAGTACCACATTCTGGAAACATTTTTGCACATCAGGCTAAGGGTAGAAATGTAAGCAACTTCTCGTTTGATGTGGCTGGTTGTCTACTTTCCAGAATGGGGTCCTTGGTCTACTTTTCTTCATTTTTTTTATAACCATTTTAGTACATACAAGTCCTATTTGAAGTATATATGCAAAAGGAGTATCACGGTGCCCGTGATTCCTTTCCTGTCATTTATTCTGTAGGAGGTCCTCTATGGTTGCCCTGTGTTTAGCCCGCCCAGTATTGCCTGTATATACTGGGCTCCTGCACCTTATCTCTGGCCTTTTGTGGTGTTCCTGTGCCAGTTCTACGTTTGTATTGTGGTTCCAGTGTACCGACTTGGCTTGCCTGACTACTCTCCTGTTCCTGCGCCTGTGTACCGACCCGGACTGCCTGACTACTCTCCAGTGATTGTTCCTGTGTACCGACCCGACCCGGCTGACGTTCCTGCTCCTCTGTACCGACCCGGATTGGCTGACGTTCCTGCTCCTGTGTCCTGACCTGGCCTGGCTGACGTTCCTGCTCCTGGATCTTGACTTGGCAGTTCCTGTTGTGTACTAGTCGCCTCAGCGACATTCTGACTTCCGTTGCCTTTCTGCTGGCATCTCAGCATATCAGGCTGGCCTGTCTTCCGTTACGCAGAGCGCCTCTGGCCTAGTCCCAGTTCTATACCAGTTGCTAGTGTTGCCTCCGTGATTGCACCAGTATAGGGCACTGGTTCGCTCCACTCTACCAAACCCGGTTGCAAGTGTTGCCTCTGTGATTGCACCGGTATAGTGCACTGGTTCGCTCCACTCTACCAAACCCGGTTGCAAGTGTTGCCTCCGTGATTGCACCGGTATAGTGCACTGGTTCGCTCCACTCTGTTATAATCAATTGCAAGTGTTGCCTCTGTTTTAGCACTGGTCATTACCATTGGTTTGCCTCACTCTGTCTAGCCAGTTGCAAGTGCTGTCTCCGTTATTGCACCGGTACACTACCATTGGTTGCACTCCTCCTTGTCAAAACCGGTTGCTGCTTTGCCTCCATTTTAGCACTGGTATCCTGTCATTGGTTCCGCTCCACTCAGTGTTAACCGGTTGCCTCAGTTTAAGCACCGGTAGCCCTACTGAATCCTTCAGTGGCCTAGTATATTGTGGACTCAAATTGTGGCGTCTCCTGATGCAGCTGGTCACCTGATCTCTTTGGACTGTTCTCCTTTCCTGTGAACATTAACTCCTGCATTGCTGGAACCTGTATCCTGATTTGCCTGACCCGTGTCAGCATAACTGTTTGCCTTCTTTATATATATGCTGGACCTGTGTGGGCAGAAGTAACCTGTTGTGTGTCTGTACTATGTGTTATATATTACAGGACCTGTGAGGGTTCTTCATGTATTATCGTATTCAATAAAACTGTGTTTTTATCTTAACTCTGTGTCTGTGAGTCAAACAAACTGTTACAAGGAGAGATTGCAGTTGGTGTACTTTTGTGTTTCTGGCACCACAAACAGTATTTCAATCCAATGGTGTGCCATGTTTCCTGGAAGATCTGTAAATGGTTACAGTATGAAATTCCATGGTTTTCAAAGTCAGTTTCCAGGTGCAGAAATGTAAAATTGCTCAATTTTTTCCTACAGTCCTTTAGCGCTGCCTTCTGGAAACATTTGTAAAAAAGGCAATGGACCCCTTATTCAATGCGGATGAATATATATTTTATCAAATTGTGTGCATTGCTGCACTTTTCATCAAATATGTAATGATCATGACCATTTTAGTGCAGGCAGATAATTTCAAAAAGAAAAGTGGCACTATACAATGTTAGTCCATACATATGGGGTACCATTTGTCTCAGACTAATAGAAGGTACTGCCCACAGTAAGCAATTCTATGATTTTCAAAGATATTAGCATCTTAGAAATGATGGAAATGTAAAAAAACAAAACAAAAAACATTTTTCCTACAGCGTTAATTTATGAAACTATCTGTGTATGCCAGTCTATGGGAATTAAGGCAAACACCACCTCATATGATGTGGGAAGGATGTCTATTTTCCAAAATGGTATGCCTTGCATACCTTTACCTCTAAGAGTTTTGAACATTTTAGTGTATGCAGCGAATTTAAACAAAGAAAACAGGTAGAGTAGTTTTGTGCTTCTGGCACCATAACAGTATGTCAATCCATACCAGTAGGATACTATTTTTCACGGAAGAACAGTAGCTAATGAATACAGTAAGACATTTCATAGATTTCAGTTCATTGAAAGGGGTGGGAATGTAAAAAAATGACAATTTTTTTCCTTTAGCATCAACTTCTGGAAACAGTTGTGAACACTAGCCTAGGGGCAGACTGGCATTGGATTAACTTCTTTCCAAAATGCTTTATGTATCTTTTTAATTTCTGCAGCGGTTACAAACATTTTAGTACAGGCAAGTCATGTTTGAAAACTAAGAAAAATAAGAGATGGTAGTTCATGTAGTTTTGTGCTTCTGTCACCTCCTGCAGTGTTTCAGCTCATACTAATGGATTGCCATTTTTCTGTAAGAACAATAGCTAATGAACAGAATGAGACATTCCATTGTTTTAAAAAATTTCAGTACCTTTGATTGGAAATTAAAAAATATTACTGTTTTCCTTTAGTGTCATTTTCTGGAAACATTTTTGCGCACCAGGCCAGAGGAAGAAAGATACATGATACCTCAACTTAATGCAGTGAGATATCTGGAAACGTATACTTTTTTTTGCAGGGGGGGTTATGTTTGGGATAATTATGCCCTCATACTAAGTTTAGTGTGTTTTGGTTAAGTCCAAAAATAAGTAAATTGGAATTATTTGCTATTACGAATTAGGGGCCTCAGGAAAGTATATAAATTTGGATATTGGTGTACTAAGGAGATAGGTTGCATTCATATTTCATACTTTTTTTTATTAGTTAAGCCATAATTGCTTCAGATGTTGAACAGTAATTTGTGACTGCAGTGTAGATTTCTGAAAACCCCTATTTTTAACAAAACTTCCTTGCTACATTATTTTGTGTAGGAAGAAACTTCTGACATTCTCTGATTCATAAAATATATACTTTTATATAGTTATTGAACTGTTTTATGGTAGTTTACCATGCAACCAATGAAATGTGTATTTTTAGTTTGTAAAATGTGTGCTCCTGTTAATTCAGCATCTGGTCAGGGTATGCATGAACTAAAACTTTGCATATTTGTTATTTTTGAACTCAGGTGATTCATGGCTTTTAAAAATAATTGAAACTTTTACAACTAACATACATGTTTTTGATATACAGAGTATGATATTAGAAAAGTAAGTATTTTTTATACATTTATTTAGTATTGGTGACATTTTACCTTGTTGCACAATGTAAAATTTACTTCACATGAAACATTGAATTTGTTCTGAAAAAATATATATATATCATTTTCCATATATAACTACAAAGTTACTTATAAGAATCATACCTAAATGAATAGCAAAAATACTGAAAATGTGTCTGTCCTCAAGGGTCTAAAAAAAACCTTAAGCCTCTTGTACTGAAAGGGTTAAATTGGAATTGTGAAAAGAAATGTATTGGTAATGTACGAGGTTTGAACACTGATGAAAGTAAATGCCTCCTCACAAATATTTTTTATACCGTACACACACTTAATGAAAGTGTTTCCATATTTTTATGCAAAGTCAGTTTCTCAGCATGAAAGAGTTTACACTGGTGAATTGCATATACATTACACATATTTTACTTGTAAATATGCTGTATAAACTCAACCACAGAATGGCTGATTGTTTAAACCCCTTGGATTGTACAGACGTCTCCAAAGAATCGATTTGCAATGTGTTGAAGACATTGCTAGCATCCAAGGGGTTAAGAGGACTATATTTTAATTGCTTAAACATCCAAGCATGCTGTTGTAATATCGACCATATATGTATTAATCCAGTGTCTTCACTAGGCTTAAAAGCATTTTGTGAGCCATCTAGCAGTCTTATGCATATAAATTTATGCATTGTGCAGGTCTACTGAGAATCATCTTCAAAACCTTGAAGTACAGGGCATTGCCTAGCAACTATCTTTCTAATCAGTGATCTAGGATCACTTCTCCCTTGCTTGCAACAAAGAATTGAAAGAAGCTGCTTTCATAAATATTTTAATTAATTATTACCTTCCGTGTTCAATTGCTTTGTTCATATACACAAACACATAATCATATGCACTTTCTTTGTAAAGTTTCTTCAGAACACATCAAGAAATAGCATTAAAAAGAGTGATACGTGCATGATTACATATAATCATTAAGACCCACATTTGGTACATATTGCAGTCTAATATTAAGGTGCCTCCTAGTGGACATTAGTAATTAAACATAATTCCAGAAAAAGAAATCACTAGATTAATTAAAGCACCCGCAGGGTCTCAAAAATGTATCAAAGTCACAAAATAAGTACACTATCAAATATAAGAACAATTAAAAAAAGTTAACCATAAATAACAATATAAAGGGAGAGATGTATCAACTCTCACTCCTCAGTTTAGTGTCTTTTTTTTCTTGATCAATATATTAATTTCCCTTTATATATTTTTCCATCTGTGACCAAAGGATACTTTTTTGTGCCACAAAACAAACAACAGAAAAAACAAAACACAGATAAAGTCAAAGGGATGGTGGCACATGAAAATCATGTAACCCTGGCCAGAAAATGTTATGCTGCTGTCAAAACAGCATTACATAATGAAAATCAAACTAGCACGTGGAGGCGCGCTGACCTGTATCAGGATACTATAGTTCCAAATCAGAGGAATAACAACGGACTTCTGGCCTAAGGCCGTCGGGATATGAGGAAATGGTCCTGCAGCCACAAGCCACGCGGGTCCAACCACTCCCGCTTTTCCTCCTTCTCCTCACCACTACAAAAATGTAACCAGAGGCTTGGCACTGACCTCTCTCCAAAAGAGCTCGACCTTGAAGTTAAGAAAGAATACAATCAGGTAGATATAGTGTTCTGATCTTAAAAACACTAATATACCATCTGAACAGATTAAATGTAACTTAAAATGGATGGTAAAAAAGTATATATCTATACACAAATATTGAAATAAAAAACAGTTTATTAAAGGACTAGTTTTCTTAGATATTTACTTGATAAAGCACCTCTTTGGTGTGAAACGCGTTGTATTGGAAGCTATTTTCTGATATTTCCTGGCCAGGATTTTTCATGTGGTGTTATTCCGATTTTACTCTACATATGTAAGTGTTTATATTTTTTTATTTATCTGTTGTGTTTATATATTAAGGAATGTTGTATATATATCCTTTTATAAACTGTTTTTTATATCAATATTTGTGTATAGATATATAATTTTTTACCATCTATTTTAAGTTACATTTAATCTGTTCAGATGGTATATTAGTGTTTTTAAGATCAGAACACTATATCTGCCTGATTGTATTCTTTCTTAACTTCAAGGTCGGGTTCTTTTGGAGAGGGGTCAGCGCCAAGCCTCTGGTTACAGCATTACATAATGCACGCAAAGGAGTACTATTTGGATACACCCACCAATTTCATCACATTCACATGTCCCCCATTTGTATACAGAATATGCTGATATCAGAAGATTACTGAACTAAAAAGCACATTTGGAAAATGCACTAAAATGTATAACCAAAACATGTACCAGACAAAATCAAAAAGGCCACTAAAATCTAATACAAGGCTGGATCAATGACAGCAGACCCGTGATCACTGGTCTTCCAGTATATTTCTTAGAATTTCTGTTTTTTGTGTGGTTTGCTCATAGTCTTAAATGTAAAAATGTTCCCACATCGGAAAAACTTGTACTTTTCCATTATTCAACCAACATACCTCCCAAGTGTCCATCTTTAGGAGGGACAGTCCCTCTTCCCCACCCTGGTGTCCCTCTTTTTTAGCTGTTTAGACTGTGCATTGTGTGTGTAAGTGTATCACATTGCTCTGCAGCAATAAAACTCACTTTAATCTTTGTGCAAACTTAGTCTGTGTAAATAATTACTTTAGTCTTGTGCTAAATCATTTATTCCTTTACACAGAAAGGTGTCAATAGGTAAAGAAATATCCAAAAAAGTCTCTGTAATGTCCCGTCTACCAGTCATACCTCCAGAAAACCCACCTAAAGAACAATGCCTCTTCAGCCATTTGGAATGTCGGATGGTATGAAACACATAATGAACTTAAAAAATATGTTTATATTAGAACCATCTAAGGAACTATTTACACAAAGAGCTGAGCAAAGAACAAGGGGTCATCCATTAGGACTACAGGAAATGCACTTCCGACTAAACAAAGGCAGGGATTTTTTACAGCCAGGTTAGTAAAGTTATAGAACTCTTTGCCTGTGCTTGCAGGTACTGTAACTTCTTTCAAAAAAGTAATGGAAACCTATCTAGCAAAGAACAATATTAAGAATTATGACAGTTGGCTTCAAAGCAGATATGATATTGATTCAGGGAAATATATGACTGCCATTTGGAGTTAGAAAATAATTTTTTACCACTTGGGGCTTAATTGGAAATGGATTCAATGGGTTTTTTTTGGCCCTTCCTCTGGATCAACAGGGGTTATTTAGCATGGGGGCTGGACTTGATGGACACATGTCTTTTTTTAGCCTCATCAATTACATATACTATATTTAAGTGTTAAACTATACAAAAGTACTAGATTAAGATAATTCAACATTATAGTTTACCTTTAATATGAATACATAATTGTGTACTGATTGTTTTATGAACATCCACTTCACCTACTTTGTAACACATTGAATAAAATCCATTCTCTCCCCAGAGGTGAACTGTTTCAAGAGTCTAATCATATTACAAGCTGTACTGTGATAGTAAGGGTATGATCTCCAAGGATCCAGAGAGGTCTTTATATTTAGAATCCAAAAATATTGTCTGCTGTTTTATTTGTCCCCAAGTCTCATTGTTTAAATGTGAGATTTAACATAGTTCCAACAAATCTACATAATCATTTTCATGGGAAATATGCCAATGCAGATAAAAAAAATAAAATAAAACTGATAATAGTACAATGATAAGATCTTGTTATTTCTCGATTCAGTGCAGGGATTCCCCTGATCATTACAATAACATTTGTAATATTTGACTGATTAAGACAATTAATGACAAATTTATGCAGGAAAGACAATGCAGTCAATAAATTTACGAGGTAATGTTAAAAATTTAACAGGTGATCTTAAATGATGTTTGGAGAGTAAAGCTATACAGGGAAGTGTGATGCAATATCATAAAGAGAAAACATAGTTTTGACATAAACCCTCTCTTGGTTGTTATGTTTTTTTTATTCCTAATCTTAAAAAGTATTATAGAATTTAACACACAATGGGCAGAATAGCACACTCTTAAGTTTATTGATCATCGAGATAAAATACTTGAATTTACTTATGTAGTACACAGCGGAACAAGCTTTATAGGGAATATCTGTATCCCACAGAAGATACTTGGAAAACTCTCTAGGGGGTTGCACCTTCAGATATATATTGTCTGCACACTTGTCCACTTTTCGGTTATCTGGTGGATTTTCTTTCCATATGAGGTTTCCAGCACTTTTCTTACCACATTAACCACCTGCTTGTACAATTCTGGCACAGCAATCCTTGAAAAAAAATTGTGGCTTGGGATATGCCCGCAAGGAGCTACGCAGGATATCAGTTCTCTAAAACCTCAATTTTCAAGAAAAGAATACGTCAGCATGTCAGCTGTCAACATCTTGGTTACTTTGCCATTACACAGTTGTAATTTGGGTTTATTTTTGTACAGTATTTGAATCCTTCCCAAGAACTCAGTATGAGTGGGTTGCCATTACTTGGCAGAAGAACCTTGTAAGTTTATTGCTTTACCAACATGACTACAGAAGGTGGTGGAGGTGGCGGCAGCATATGTGGGCAGTGTCTAACTCTTTTTGTCATCTCCTACAGAAAACTCAATCATACTCCTCTGCATCAGCTGCCATGGGTGTTATTTCAAATGAAACTCTTGGCACACTCTCTGACCCAAACATACTGATTTCACTTATGTGCCTCAGAACCATGGGAACTTTTAGGAGTGCTTCTGCTGCTGGTAGTTGTAGTACCTCTGACATGTCTCTCCCAGTCATACCTGTGGTTGTGCTTCAGGGGGATCTCAATGAAGAAGTGCCCAAGTGTGAGCTGTCTTTCCCTCTTCTCGCATGCTTCTTACACAAACAACTGATAGCAACATGCTTTACATTTGGTTCATGAATGAAGTATCTCCATACTGTGGACTTCAAAGACTGAGGGGTTACAGAGGGGCTGCAACTACTACTGTGGCTAGATGTTGCTGCAATGGTAAAATTACTAGATGTCACAGGTGCTGCTGCACTTCAAACAGCAGCAGAAGCACTCATAATAGCTAGGGTTGTGGGTAACCTGTGTTGTTGCTGGCTACTTAACACAAAAGTGTGTGTGCGTGTGGGGGGGATGGCTGAGTAGGGCTTTGACTTGGAAGTGATAAGAATGCTGATGAGTACTGACCGGACAGCTGTGTATTTTTGGGATCTTTGCTTGTCCCGGGTCAGACTTTCAGTGGTGGAAGATTGAGCCTTTGCCTTTCAATTATCCTTCTGGCCAGGTCATAATCTCTCACTCTCAACTTCATGTGTATCTGAAGAAAAGGAGGGTGGTGGAGGGATATATTCTAGATTTACAGAATCATCATCAATAATTAGATCATCCTCAGCACTGCATGCCGCCTCTTCCCTACTACTTTCATATTCCTCTATGCTTTTAAGGGTCTAAAACAATTTCTTCTTACTTTTCCCCTCAAAAGGATTTTTACAGTGTTCACTACCACTTTCAGGACAAGTGTTGTGCTTGTTTGTCTCACATTAAGATGCAGCAGTTGGTTGAACTGTTATATCTTCTTCCACTATGCAAATCACCAATAGCATGTGGCTGAGTGTGTTTTTATACGGTTTATTAATAGTACTGGTGCAGGAGGTGGTGGATTTTTTTTTTTTTGTGGGACATCTACAAACTGCTTCTGCAGGAGGAAAGGGTTCACCTTCATTTATTGCACATGCTGCAGCAACCATGGCTGCAGTCCATTTTTGGACTACCACTTTGCGAACACGTTCTTCAACTGCTACTACTCTTTTTGGCTTTCCTCTACTCCTAGTGTGCTTGTTGAATGTTATTCATCTACGGTATTTGTACAGAAACATTCAAAACAGAAACAATTGTATGCAGTGGAGTGCCTTTACAAAATACACTCTCTTTTCTACAATCAGTCTGCCTCAGTCACAGTTTATGTCAGTCACCTATCTGTTAAACTATTGTAATTTTTTTTTTATAACCCCTTAAGGACCGGCGAGCGGCCGGCAGTTGACGACCACGGGACTTTTTTTTTTTAGTACTTCCGGTTCAGGGTTCCTGGCGCGGCTGCCCTAAACTGCATCATGTGCCAGGACCGTCATTGATCCTGAAGTGCTGGATCGCCGTGACGGTCCTGGCACGTCAATGGTCACAAAGGGGTTAACTCTCCAAAAAAAACCCTCCCGAAAAAACAAAAAAAACAAACATACTCTCTGTTCAACTGCTTCTTTTCCCAAGACTCCCCTGAAACAAAGATAACAGCTGGATCAGGAAGACAATTGGATCACAGTCAGTCACACAAAATTTGGGGGTATGTGGGGTAATTCTCTTTTGATCAATTCACTAGACTGCCCTAGTGCAGAGAGAATAGCCAGATTAAGAAGAAACTTTGATCACGCCTGTCCAGTCAGCTACAAAGAATTGTGGGGTATTTTGCGTAAACCTTCTTTGCTCCCTTCTCACACCCCAGACTCCCCTAGCAGAAAGAGAACAGCTAGATCAAAAAGGAACTTGGATCACGGCCACCTGTTTCTCAGTCACACAAAATTTTGGAGTATTTGTGGTTAACCTACCTTTTCCCTTCCTCTCCTCCAGACCCCCCAAATACAGAGAACACATTTCCTGACACCCTCTTTATTCTATGCTGCAGGAAAAGACAGGATATTTACCAAGTAGTATGGGTAAATTCAGTTTTACCTTTGATTTCAATGCAATGAGCTAGGTGGGGAAAAAGGAGAAAATTTGCACTTTTCTCAAAAAAGTTTTGGCCTGTTACTCTTTTGAGGAGAAAAATTAATCCCTGGTTGATGTGGCAGAGCAGAGAAGATCTAGGAGTAAACAGCTGAGTTTACATTGTAATAAAGCATTACTAGGGAGGAAGAGCCTCCACCTTTTGTTATTATCTGTCTTTAAGCACGGTATTTCCCTTACCTGATGATATTACCTTTAGAGGTGTTTTGCTTAACCTTTTGTCCTTTGTTCTTCTATAAAGCACTAAATTGAACCTGTGGTGTTTTCAAGTGGGGCAGAATCCCCTGTGTGGTGGGAGTTCTTTTTAAGAAGAAGTGTGAAGGTTAACATAAAAAAGGACTGGGACAATTTTAATCTCCACCTTTGATCTCTTAATTACAATGTAATTTTTTGGTGGTGTAGGGGGTTAAAAGAACCAGTCATGCCTCCCCTCCTCATTTGAAAGAAGGATCCCAGCTCTTCATATTACAGTACTCCTTTGAGTAATAATGTTGAGCAATTAGCATTTTGGCAGGAAATAAATTAATATATATATATTAATATAATCCTGACAGATGTATATCAAGCATATAAGACTGCGAAATATTTGTATGTATGTATGTATGTATGTATGTATGTGTATATATTTACAAACGTACTCTTTGTGATCACGGTGACCAACTGATCTAGTAACCTCCAATTCAAAAATAACAACAGTAAACAGTGTACAGTATTGCTACTATCCCTGGGCTTGATAGTGGTACAAACCCCAAGAAAAATAGATGCAAAAGTATAGGGCGAGCGCTATAGTCCACTGCTAATGTAAACACATTTATTAATAATAACATATATTAAAATCAATACATAACATTAGTATACATATCATGAATTAAACTGTTAATATATCTACTATTTATAAAGCTCCGGAGCATAAAATAATAGTGCACAATGAAAAAACGTCCGTATCTAGTATATTAAAATGATGTTTTTATCAGCAATGGTAGATTGTCAGTATAATATTGCTTAACCCCTTAAGGACCGGGAAAATCAGAGGTGGATTTGACTTAAGGACCGGAGCAATTCTGACCTTTTTGACTATGTCTTTGTTCAACAGTGTTTTCCCTCTTAGGCTTTTATTTCACCCCCATAAATTATATACTGTTTTTTTTACAAACAAATAGGGCTTTCCTTTGATACCCCACTTATAAGGATAACCCACAATTTACTTTATTAAAATTAAAGAAAAAGGTAAAAAAAAATGTAAAAAAACCCACCATTTTTGTTTTTTCTCTTGGGATCAATTGGGCGCAAAGGGTTAAATTTTTATGGAGACTGCATGAAAGGTATGACCACTCAGTCATACCTACAAAATGCACAGTTTAAAGTGGCCACTGTCCCCCCGGGTGAAAATCCCCATGTCCCTTTTTCCCACTTTTTTGTTCATTACATTTGGCGGTGTGTGTAAGTGTATTACATGACTCCACAACAATCACACTTCCAATTTTGTTTCTTGAGATGTTTTTTTTTTTTTTTTTAAATAAAATATTTTATTTGTAAAAAAAAAAAGTGTATTTAGCAGGTCAGAAATTGACCTGCATTTAGCCATCCTCCTGCACCAACAGTGAAGGGGTTAACACCCCCAGCTGCTGTATTTTGTATTTCCACTAGGTGTCTCCTCCCTGCTTCTGTGTCCCTTACTTTTATGTAAGGGACGCATTGGCAGAGAGGAGACACTAGAGGCAGTAAGTAGCACTGCCTCATTCATTTTTTTAGAATGCCGGTACATGTGATCGCTGACGCAGCGATCACATGACCTGGCACAACCGACCGAGGCTGAGACTGAACGGTCCGGTACTGGACCGCTCAGTCTCAGCCTGGATTGAATGGTAGCAGCGTGCACGGCGGCGCACTGCTACCATTTAACTCTTGACGTACCAGGACCGTCACTGGTCCTTAAAGCAAATTTACCCTTGACGGTCCTGGTACGTCAACGGTCATTAAGGGGTTAAAGCTGTAATAATCCAACTGTATGATATAAAATGCTGACAGATATATTTCCCAATCATATATACTTGATATACTTGTAGATTTTATAACTTAGATGTTATATCCGGCTACTGCACTGTCCGTTGGATTACTGCAGTAGCCAGGGCCTGTGCAAGGATTTTTGTATACACAGGCGAAGGTGCATTTTGATGCCCCCACCCCCCTCCGACCCAGCCACAATCCCCTGCCCCCATCCACTTATTCACCTCCACACTCTGCTCACCCCATCCTCATAGTAACATAGTAAATTAGGTTGAATAAAGACACAAGTCCATCAAGTTCAACCTTCTCCTCATACCCCAGTAACTGAGAATTTTATAGCTTTCTGGCTATCAATTAAATTAGTCTTTATCAGACCCTCCTGATCAGCCTACTTATAAACAGTATAACTCTGTATGTTCCCTTTTGAAAGAAATGTATCGAATCTTCTCTTAAATGTATCCATAACCACCTCCCTGGGCAATGAATTCCACAATTTAACAGATCTTACTGTAAAAAACCCTTCCTCTGCTGAAGTTTCCTCTAATTTCAAGGGGTGTCCCCTTGTCACCTGATCAGGCCTTGGAATAAATAGCTCACCGCAGAGATCCTTGTATTGACCTTTCATATACTTGTACAATGTGATAACGTCTCCTCTTAGTCGTCTTTTCTCAAGAGTAAATAACCCAAGTTTGTTTAGTCGTTCCTCATATGTCAAGTCCTCCATTCCCTTAATTAATTTTGTTGCTCTCTGCTGTACCCTCTCTAGTTCTAGTGTATCCTTTTTCAGAACCAGTGCCCAAAATTACACTGCATACTCAAGGTGAGATCTTACCAAAGATTTGTATAATGGCAAAATAATGTTATCCACTCTTGCTTCAATACCTCTTTTTATGCAAGACAGGATTTTGTTTGCATTTGCTACTGCTGTTTGACACTGGTCACTGTTTCCAAGTTTGTAGCTGACAAGGATACCCAGGTCTTTCTCTAGCAATGAGTCCCCTAAAATGATTCCATTAAGTTCATAAAGTAGCCTTGGGTTTGTTTCCTCCCAAACGCATGACTTTACACTTCCGCACATTAAACTTCATATTCCATATGTTTGCCCAATCTGACATTGTATGTAAGACCCTCTGTAGAGAGAAAATATCCTGTTCTGAATTAATGACCTTGCATAATTTAGTATCATCTGCAAATATTGATATTTTGCTTTCTATATCTATTTCCAGGTCATTTATAAACATGTTAAAAAGCAGTGGACCTAATACTGAACCCTGAGGTACTCCACTCTCCACTTTAACTGTATTGGAGAATTGTCCATTTACAACCACACACTGTTCCCTATCCTTCAACCAGTTTTGTGCCCAACTGCAAAATTTATCTCCTAGCCCCAATTTCCTTATTTTATACACCAGCCTTCTGTGTGGCACTGTATCAAATGCCTTTGCAAAGTCTAGCTATACTACATTTACTGCCGTACCATTGTCAAGGTTGCTGCTTACTTCCTCCACATTGCCCACCTCACCCTAAACACACACACACTCTCTCTCTCAGATTAAGGGGAGTTGACTTACCAGACTTCTAGAAATACTAAGTGGCCTCCAGTCTGACTGCTTTGACAGCTCTAGTGTCAACCCATTCACCCCCGACTGGGCATTGATTGACTCCTCACACAGAATAGTGGAACCAAAACATCACCTGCCAGAACACTTAACACCTTTCTCCTGACTGTAGTTGGGGCCTGGTCCATAGACATCACTTTACCCGACATCCTAAATGCTAATGCTAATGTTAAAATGAAAAGACTTACTGTTTTCACCACCCCATTCTTCCGGATCTGTCAGAGACCCCAGCTCTCTAGCCAGGGCCGGCCCAAGGCATTATGCTGCCTGGGTCCATGGATGAAATTCTGCCCCCCCCCCCCAAAAAAAAAACAAAACAAAACAAAAAAAAAAACGCCCACTAAAACATGTAAAAAAAAACAAAACAAAACAAAAAAAACCATCTTGGTCAGGGCTGAGCAATCATAATCTCTTTTCTGCACTAACATAATGTTAGTGAAGCGATTACATTTTTATGATGCCCAAACCTAACCACAGTTTTTTCCCTTTTTACCAATACAAAAATAAGCTTAACAGGATACACACATTGCCCCTCAATCTCCACATTGCCCCTTCATCTCCACATTGCCCCTTCCACGGTGCCCCTTGTTCCCCTACTTCGAGTCCATGGTGGTCTAGTGGCGTGGCATCATGAGAGAGACTGTGCCTCCTTTGGCAGAGAGCTGAAACTCCCGCGCGGTTCTCAGTAATGCAGAGTGCTGGGAGATGATGTAATCTCCCAGTACTCTGTATTACTAGATTGCTGGAGCTGGGAGATCAGCTCACAGATTGAGCTGTGGCTGCATGGCGAGGGACACACACAAGTAATATTGGCTTTTCAAGCTCACCGTTTTGGCGCCCCTCTGCTGCAGCGTCCTAAGGCAGCTGCCTAACCTGCCTTATGCTAGCACCAGCCCTGGCAGTAGCCGGATATAACATCTAAGTTATAAGATCTACAAGTATATCAAGTATATAAGATTGAAAAATATATCTGTCAGCATTTATAAATATATGGGTTTATTTTTTTGTTCCTGGCTGCCCAGATCAGTGGGGTATAGTTATTTAATGGAGAGCAATGGCTTGTCCTTTGAGAAGTACTGCATCTTTTATAATTCCAATGACTGCCAGGACTTGCAGATGTTTGGAATATAGAAGACTCCCGAATGGGACCAGAGATCCTGAAATCGTCTTCCTTGCAGAACAGATCTCCAGTCCTGCCAGTAAATGTTCACTTTGGCCCACCAGGCTAAGGAATACTTGAATTGAGAAGATATGTATTCGGTGATCTAAA
Source organism: Rhinophrynus dorsalis (assembly GCA_037306005.1). Taxonomy (NCBI): domain Eukaryota; kingdom Metazoa; phylum Chordata; class Amphibia; order Anura; family Rhinophrynidae; genus Rhinophrynus; species Rhinophrynus dorsalis. The sequence continues at coordinate 224,467,475 of CM074720.1, read as the reverse complement.
GAGCTATGTCTCTATTGTCCCATTTCTTTAGGATAAACTGTGGCAGAGGTCTCATATGAACAGAATCTCAGGGTACTGCTTCTATGGACTGTCATGAGACCCAGAACAGATATTTGAGTCCTATTAGGTTCATCTGAGCAGTCCTGAGGATATTAACTTGAGAAAGCAACTGGTCTAGTTAAAGGGATAGTAATGTTTCACAATAAAAACAGCTCCAATTAATGTTCATAGTATTTGGGGCATGGGAGTGTTATTTCAATACTGTCAGAGTTGTAGTTCAAGAGTAAGTGAATGATAAAGTATCCCCCTCCCGCCCCTTTTGCTGATGTAACACTGCTCACTTCAGAGCAGCAAGACTGTCCAGATGGATTGCAGAGAGGGACAACCTTCAGTGAGCATAAAGAAAAACCTGAAAACCCCGTCAGCGGGGGCAGGGTTTTCCTTATGCTAACATTAAGAAGATAGTCTCTTGCTGCATTCCGTCTTGTTCCAGGACCAGATTCCACATCTGAGGGGAGGTGGCTTACACTAAGCAAAAGGGGTAGGAGGGGGATAGTTTATCATTCAATTACTATTGAACTACAACTCCGACAGTATTGAAATAATACTATCTATGGCTGAAACACTATTAAGATTAATTTGAGTTGCTTTTTTGTGAAACATTACTATCCCTTTAACAGAAAATGCTCAATAAGAATCATATAGGATTAGACCTAGGAATCTCTTCTTCTGAAACGGTCTAATGTTTACTTTTCCATAACAACCAACCAATCCAGATATTACTAACTGAAGATAGCAGAGAAGTTTCTGTTATGTTGAGGCTGACTTGCTAGTCGTGAAGTTAAGAAATAACAGTGATGCTTTGTTTCCTTAGATAGGCTACTACCACTACCACAATTTTGGACACACTCTTGGAAAGGAAGAAAAGACAAACTGTTATACTGCAAATTGAAAATGAGGGATATTATTTCCATCTTTGATAGATACTGTTGATAGTCCTTTATTTCTAAGATGCTTATAGCTGATTTGATACCATCTAAAAGTGTTCACCTGACAGTGCTTTTGGAATCAAAAATAAGTTCTTCTTCTTTGGGATGGTCTGTGAAGGGGATTGAAGACCGTGTTTTTTGAATTCACAAATCACTTTTAGAAAACCTGCCATCTTGATGAAGTAACAAGGAATATGAGTTATTACATAGTTGTTTTGCAGAAGAAAGACTATTCTTAATGTAATACTCAAACATCTTAAGTAATTCTTTGCAATTGTCCCAGAAAGAAATTCAATTCATCCATTCAATAGTTTCAGTCACAAAAAAACAAAAAACAAACAGAAAAAAAGCCTTTCAATTTGCTGTCTTATGAACAGCTAACAACAGTTTTAAAATGACAATGGACATTGATAATTTGGCCATTGAAAACAATGGAACAGCTCTACCCAGGAACCATTCAAGTCTGTGTGGGCATGATAAACTGATACATTTGGCGGATTAAATTGTGCACCCAGTTTTTCTTGGCATACACCAAACAACTGAGAAAACCCCCCACAGCCAGACAAAAGAAAGCAGGGAACAAACATCACACACACCACACAATGGCAAAATTAACCCCTGCAGCCACCCGGAAAATGGGCTTGCTCTACAAACAAGTCCAAGACAAACAACATTGTGTTGGGTTGTTTTCTCAACCACTTGTCCCTGAGGGGGTTCATGGGTTACATGAACCCCCTCAGGGACAAGTGGTTGAGAAAACAACCCAACACAATCCCTCACACCATACCTGGAACAACAGGGGTTAACACATAACCACGTATGTACACACAATACAAGATGCACACTTGACAGGTGCACAGTAAGTACAACAAATCACACAAACAGCAGCAGCCACAACACAAAACACTTACCTGGACAACACATGCCTTCCGCTGATAACTCCCTACCTGATGACTATGCCTGGCCAACACCCTGCCACTGTCTTAAAGGGATATCTCACGATCCTCAGATGTGGCATTTACAGTGAGACCACTCTGACAGAGAGAGAGAGATCAAGACCAGTATGTTTGCATATCAATTTGTGCAAAGACATCGGAGACAAAGGCATGCAAGGGAAAGGGATCCCCATCAACCCCCAAGCACACCTGCGGAACATCTTTTGCCTGTTGCAAGCACTGTTGCTCTGGCTGAGGAGCCAGAGAGAAGCACATCTCCACCTGACCAGGCAGCAGCACTGCAGCTGCTGCAACTCTATCTCCCACAGGGAACTGTGGAGCAGCACAGGGATGACTGTTGGCCGCAAAGACACATAATATACCACACAAAGATCATGCTCTTCGGAATGACAGAAGTTGAAGAGACAGGTACAGGTTGATGTTGCACCGCATCCAGTGACATGGAGTGGACACCTATAAAACAGAAGTTCTACACAACGGGAGGCATTCTCAGGGTCATGGGTGCAATTGACTGCACACGTGCGCATAAAAGCTCTAATGCATGAGGGACATCTCTTCAACAGGAAGAATTTCCACTCTATCAAAGCACAGATGGTGTGTGATGCCAACATGAGGATAACCCATGTTTGTTCCTCCTATGCCGGCAGCTGTCACAACTCGTGCATCCTCAAGCATTCCTCTATCTACAGATACTCTGAGAATCGGACCTATACAGGATGATGGCTTTTGGGAGAGTCAACAATCTAATCACTCCACATCCACAGGTGCACTCACACAACTAATGTAAACAAAACTTAGCATGGTCATGACAAACAAGTAGTATGTCTCCCTCACACATCATCATCATGCACATAACATGTGGTCTCTGTGTCATGATGTCAATCTCTTTCCACAGGTCGGGTATGGGTGCAAGGGCTCCACACAACTGTACTAAATCCCCATACACCTGCACAGGACCGCTGCAGTGTGGCTCACGTTTGAACAAGGAATGCGATTGAGAGCACCTTTGGCCTACTGAAATCAAGATTCCGGTGGCTGGATCACTCAGGGAGCGCTCTGCAATATGCACCAGAAATGGCATGTGACATCATCCTAGCATGTGCTAAACTACACAACATAACCGTTTACACGTCTAGTGGACGATATTGAACCACTACACATTGTGAAGGTCCCTGTTCCCCTAGCACAGGACGAAGAGACACTGAGATGGGCAAATATATGATACAGGCTCATCAGGGACCACTTCACCCATGTGTATGATACAGGAATCAAACACAATGCATGTTTGTCCATGATCAGGCTTGAGCAATGTGTTCAAACACTACACACAACACATAACGATCTGTTTCACTCCACATGACATATACAGCCCTGATATTGCCTGCTACAACATCACAACCACATAGCTGCTATAGTACGTAACTTTGCAGCAGCTATTTCATGGATTTGTTTCATTGAGGGTGTGAATGGCAGTTTTCCATTGTTTTTACAAATCATATCCTGAGTAAATAATATTTAAATATAGTGCTATAGTGTCTAAAATATGTACTGTAAACTATATATCTAAGGAAACCACATTTCAGTTAGTGTGAATTTGCTGTTAAACAAATAAAAGCTAATTAAGGATGTGCATACTGCTTTTATTTAAATAAACACACACCAACAAACAACTTTATAATCATGAACTATTTATTATTATTAAAGTTAAAAAGTTAATACTGAGGGAATTTGGGATCAATTTTCTTAGACCAAGCCATTAGTCCTCCTTGAACATCTTTCACTTCTAATAAATCTTCTTTTCCAGAAAATTCTTGCAATATCTTCACTGCTTTTTGAGAATCATTTCCAACTTTACAAATCACGATCACTGAAAACAAAATAAATAAAAATTACATTTTTGTAAATACATGATTTTGTTCACCAATTTGCATTACTACTATATTCCTGAAAAAAGCATTTGCTGTTCAGTGATTCAGAAATTTCTGGCTTTTTTGGAACCCTATGTTTTCATAAAAATTGTTGTTGGACCCCATCCACATCCCCAATCCAATGGATGCTAGAAAGGTCTTCACAATGCATTGGAAAACTCTCTAACATCTAAGCTATTAAAATGGTACAAGCATCAAAAGTACCAAAAAGAGGAGTTTAGTGTGCTTACAGTTAAATCCTTTTCTCTTCATTCATGTGGAATACCGGAAACATTGGGTACAGACTCTGCCTTCAGGAAGGCAGGTCATTTCGGAAAAATGTCTCTGAGGTGGAGACTCCCTCCTCCCTTCCATTTTACTCCCACCTGCTAAGCTCAATCTTAAAGAGATAGTAATACTTCGTTTTATCTTTATTTTATTTTGTAGGCATTAAAAAAACATGAAGAATGATATAAGTCTTATCTCTCAAACCTTTATGGTTTATGAGATATTCACAAGCAAAATCTCCCCCTCCCACCCCTTTTACCTAGTATAAGCCATCTCTTCTCAGATGTGGAATGCAGTCCATAGACCAGACAGATAACAGCAGGGGACACTCTTCTTTCTATGAAAACAATGAAAGCCCTTCCCCCTTGACAAGTTTTTCAGGTTTTTCCCTTATCTTAATTGAAGATTGTCCCTCTCTGCAATCTACCTGGGCACCTCCCTTCTGCTCTGGCTGAGCAGTGTTACATCAGTAAAAGGGGCGGGAGGGGGATACTTTGTCATTTAATTACTCTAGAACTACAACTCTGACAGAATTGAAATAACACTCTCCAAAGTCCAAATACTATGATGATTAATTAGAGCTGCTTTTATTATGAAACATTACTATCCCTTTAAAGTATAGCAAAGCCAAGAGAAAAGCAAAATGGAAGTGAAAGAAAGAAATGGAATCCCTGAACAGAGAATACAAGAGGATCCTGCTGCCTGGAGATTCAGTCCAATGTTTTTTTTCCCTCAAGGTGGGAGTTATATGTTCCACATGAACTAAAAGAAAAATATATAACAGTAAGTACACTGAAGTCATTTTTTCTCTGTTGTTCAATGTGTAACACAGGATCCATGGGGACACACCAAAGCTATCCACCAAGATTCCATGGATGGAAAGAGAAAAAATCTTCAGTGACAGACCATTATCCATAGGACCAAACTGGTAAATTCAGGTGTCTTAGCTTTGGGAGAGTCTATCCTTTTTCTTTCCTGCATACTTCTTTTTGTGTGGCTTCAGTCACATGAATTCTGGGAGTTAATGGGCGGGGGGGGGTTTGAGCTGAAGGAGGAGGAGGACCTTGTCTTTTGTGATGTGCCCTGCCTTCCGGGAGGAGGGATGTAAACCCATGGTACCTGTGTTCCATATAAACTAAAGAGAAAAGGATTTAACAGATAAAAACATTAAAACCCTATTTTCTCTTACGTCCAATATGGAACACAGTTATCATGGGGATATACCAAAGCTAGGATTGCCTGAGAGGGAAAGGAGAATAGACCGCTCACAAGTCCCCATGATACCAGAGTTCCCTAGGACTATTCAGCTTCTGAATAACCCAAGCAACAAGCGTCATCAGACACTGAACTAGAGCAGCACACCAAACCAAGAGCCAGCATGTCTCAGAAACTGCTGAACTGGCAGTGAGAAGAAAAAGCAGATCCATAAACAGGCAGAACTGCCTGCAGGACCTTCTGGCCAAAGCTGGCCTTATCTGAGGTAATAAATTGACACGGTAGTGTTTTGTGAAAGTACGCAAGTAGTACCAAGTCACAGCCTTGCACAGCTGTTCAGCCAAGGCCTGGTTCTGGTAGGCCCAAAAAGCCCTCACAGTTCTAGTGGAATGTGCTGCGATCTTAAAGGGAACAGTTTTCTTCCAGATCTCATATGCCTGGAATATGCCAGAGGACCATAGAAGCAGTCTACCAACTCTGAGTGCCTTGAGGATGACAAACAGAGTCAGCCTTGCGAAGAGCCTTATTAGAGTAAACATAGAACTTAAGGCAGTGCACCACATCCAACAGATGGAGATCTCTCTCAACAGATGTAGGGTCAGGACAAAAAGGAAGGTGCAAAAATCTCCTGACTGATGTGAAACTCTGAGATCTTGGTAAGAAACTACTGAGATGTAGGAAGTAATGCCTTATCTTGATGAAACACCAGGAAGGGAGTTTTAAAAGACAGAGCTTGTAACTCAGTGACTCGCCGCACAGAGACAACTGTCAAGAGTAAAGCCAACTTTAGTGTCAGTTGGTGCAAAGAGAGATGGAGGCAAAAGATTCGAAAGGAGGCCTCTGCAGTACACCCAGGACCAGGTTAAGGTCCCACGGAGGAGTGGGATCCTGGAAGGAAGAAACGAGTAAGCCACCCCTTGGAGAAGCACTTTGACATCCTGGGTGATCTTCAGTCTGTCTCTGAAAAAGGATAGAAAGTGAAGATCTGAACCTTAATGGAACTCCAGCTGAATCCCTTGTTCACACCACCTTGAATAAAAGATAGAACCAAGGGAAGGTCTTATCCACACACCACTTGTGAAAAAACTGGACAATACCCTATGATATGCTTTAGAGGAGACCGGCTTCCAAGCCTGGATCATGGTGGGTATGACTTTGGCGGAAAAACCTTTTGGCTTCAGGAGGTCTGTTTCAAGAGGCATGCTGTCAAGGCCAGCCACTCCACATCCTTGTACCACAGGTGACCCTGGTACAAGAGATCTAGTCTGGGAAGTAGGCTTATCGGATCCTGAACAGATATGCTGACCAGGTCCACTAACCAAATACTCCTGAGCCATTAAGGAGCAATCAGAATGACCAATGCCCTGCCCATCCATCTTCTGGATCACCCTGGGGATGATAGGAATTGGAGGAAACACACAGGCGAGATTAAAGCTCCACAGGATGGTCATTTTATTCATAGCAAAAGCCAGGGGATCCCCTGACCAAGAGTAAAATGTTAGAACCTTCCTGTTCTCTCTGGTTGTCATGAGATCTATTGCTGGCACTCCTCATTGCTAGACTAATAGGTGAAATACCTCCAGATGTAGTTCACAATATCTGCTCTTGGAATGTGAATGGCTGTGATGGCCAGGACATGGGTCTCCATCCAACCGAGGAGATCCGTCACCTAGCTCCAACCTACCTTGCTGCAAGTTCCTCCCTGGTTATTGATGTACACCACGGCCGTGACTTTGTCCGACTGTACACTTACCAGAACACCCGTGAAAACTGGGGACCAATGAAGAAGAGCTAGCCAGATTGCGCAGAGTTCCAGAATGTTGATAGGCAACAGACTCTCATCCTGTTTCCAACTGCCTTGGACACACAGGTGTCACCAAGGATGCATCTCAGCCCCTCAGGCTGGCATATGTGGTGACAGGGACCACTCCAGGATCACAAAGGGCCTCCCCTGCTCCAGGTTTGGCTGATATAGCCACCAAAGGAGACTGTCCCTAGCCTCCTGAGAGAGAGTCATATGTTGTAGAAGATGCTCTGGATTCCTATACCAAGGCCTGAGAATATCCCTCTGTAGTTCCTTCATGAAGTTCTTGATAGTGGCCAAGACCACTCCAGCGCCTGAGACATGTTGTGGGACATAACATGTATTTTCTCCTCCCCCTGATGGGTCTCAAGCCTTATGCCCAGGAAAACTAGGACCTGGGAGGGAATTGGAGAAGACTTCTGCAGGGTTAGAATCCAGCTGTGGTGCACTACAATGCGGGAGCAGTCTTGGATATGGCGAGCCAAGAGCTCCTCGGAAGAAGCCTTGATGCGGAAGTTGCCCAGATATGGTGTCAAAGAGATGCCCTGTGCGTGGATAAAGGCAGCCAGGGCTGCCATGATATTTGTGAAGATTCTTTACACCGAAGCCAGGCTAAATGGCAGGGCCATGAATTGATAATGATTGGAGCCAAAAGTAGGAAAAATTGACTACCTGGGTGAACTGGGACATGTAGATATGTATCCTGAAGATCCAGAGAGGCCAGATACTCCCCCGGCCACATTGCCATGATGACAGGATGCAAAGATTCCATTTTGTAGCGCACAGTGACCACATACGTGTTGAGGCATTTGAAGTCTAAAATAGGGAAGCAGCCACTATCCTTCCTGGGAACCTCAAACACATTGGAATAGAGACCTGAAGAGCGCTCTGGGGCTGGGACCAGCACCTGTTTCTCCAGTAGAGAGTCTATGGTCTCTTGCAACAGTCTTGCCTTGAAAGGATCCTTGGTAACATTTCACAAAAAAAACCTATATGGAGGAGGGGATTTGAAATCTATGTGGTACCCTTCCAATATTACCTGCAAAACCCAACGGTTCATCACTGAGGATGCATCTTGAAAAAGGTGGAGATGGCCCCCTGCACGTAATAATGGACCAGGATTCCACGAGTCATGTGGCGATGGGTTTGTCAGATTTGGCTTTTGGAGCGGATCACTTGGGATGCCAGGCTTGTCTGTGTTTTGTAGCAGGGCACGATTGAGAGGTTTGTGAACTTTCCACCAGGTTTGGGGAGGGGGAATCAAAAATATGTGCCTTCTTCGCCAGAAAGGATCGCTTGGTGGAGATCTGAAGAACAAAGTGCTCTTACCACCTGTAGCATCACTTATGATCTGTTTCAGTTCAGATCAAAAAAGGGACTCACCCTGAAAAGGAAAGGAGACCAGTAACTTCTAAAAAGATTGGTCCACAGACCATTTGGCTACAATAGGAATAGGTAGACTCCATGTGCTCATATTCACCATCATCATCCTCTGAGGGCAACTCTTCTTCAGAGGAGACCCCAATAACCCGAGAATGACCCCTGGATAGAGGGGAAATCCGCTTAAAGGTGGGCATAAGCTTGCAAGAGTTTAGTATCCCCTGGACAGATGAAGGAATGTGGACCACTAAAGACAGTGTCTTAACCCATGCAGGCTATTGATTGGTGCTAGAGGGGCCTGGTGGAATAGTAGGGGCATTAGTAGCAGAAAAAGGGAAGCGGTCATGCCACTCTACAGATCTCTAGATAGACCTCACCTAGAGTATTGCGATCAGTACTGGAGACCCCATCTCCAGAAGGATATAGATACTCTAGAGAAAATTCTAAGAAGGGCTACTAAAATGGTGACTGGTTTGCAGAAAAAGAAATATCAGGATAGACTAAAGGATCTGAACATGTATAGCTTGGAGGAGAGAAGAGAGGGAGGGGATATGATTGCTGAATCCCTTCAGGTATTTGAATGTTTCAAAGTGCAGGATGAAAGTATATTTCAAAGGAGTAAAGAGGCCACAGTCTAAAACTAGAGGGACACAGGTTTAGATGTAATGTAAGAAAGTTTTACTTCACTGAGAGGGTAGTAGATAAGTGGAATAGCCTACCAGCAGAAGTGGCAGAAGTTAATACAGTGACAGAATTTAAGCATGCATGGGATAGGATTAAGGCTGTCGTTAACGTAAGAAAAGACCAAGAACCAAAAAAGGTTTGAGGTTTATACAGTAGGAAAATGGGCAGACTAGATGGGCCGAATGGTTCTTATCTGCCGTCAAATTCTATGTTTCTAGCAGGGGCCACTGTACATGAGGGGTATAGAGACCCAGGATATTCTATAGGTACCCTGCCTGGCAAGAGGAACAATGTGTGAGGGGGTAAGGGAAGCCCCTGAATCTTTTGGCTTAGATTTACTCCCATGCCCTTTAGAATCGAGGATACTTCCTAGGAAAGTGTCCCAAAACACTAGTAAAATACTAGACAATGTCTCAGTAACCCTAAATATCCAGAAATACACTTATATGGAAGACAAAGGGGTTAATCTGGAAAAGGAGACTCAGCCTCTAAGTAGGATAAGCAAGAGAGAAGATGGCAATTGCAAAACTGTCAGCCAATCGTAAGAAAGCCTGGGAAACGGGCGTTCTGGGTACTGTAGTCTTCTCTGTTGCTTGCTACATAGCAATGCCTACAGCTCCATTTGTGGATTGTTACAGCCCTCCTGGACACTCGGAAAGTGGAGTGGATGATGGGGCATGAGGAGTTAAGAAGACAGAGCCCTCTCTGACCGTTGTAGCCCAAACAGTCACAGAGATATTTCCCTTAGAAGATTTCCCCAGAAGTCAATGAAACAAAGATGGGCAAGGGCAGACTCCCATTCATAAAGGGGCCGTTGCACTAAAATTGATCTGCTATTAAAAAGACAGTAACAGACCCAAACTCCTAGGCAACATCAGGGGTAGTAGGGGAGAGAAAATAAGACCCCCAAAGCACTCAAAACACACATAATAGCCTCACTTAGCACAGAAAAAGGTAATTCAATAAAATAACATAGACAAAGCCATCCACACTCCAGAGCCCTCTTAGAGTTATTCTCTAAGAGGGCTTTGCACCCATAGTAAATGCAAGTGGATAACTAAGCTCACGTCAGCCTCTGTATGGACAGGCAACAAAGGTTGGGAACAAAGGTTACACACAACTCTTCTCTCTTCAGATTACCACCACAGGAAAGAAAAGAGTCAAGAGACCCTATCATGAGGGAAAACTTGGAAGCAAGATTCCCTCCACATGGCAGAATAGGTCCACAAGGCATCTGTGGGAAGCCCTGTGATGGTAACCTGCCTAATGGGGGATTACTAAATCCCATATCTAAAAAAAAAATAGTAAAAACCTAAGACAAAAGTAAGAGGATGGCAGCTACCTCCCAGCTTGCTTGCAGGACACATGAATTCTGGGAGTTAGTGGATTGGGAGAAGGGACCCAACCCCATGATAACTGTGCTCCAAATTATATGTAATAGATAGAAGAAACCAACAGGGTTCCGATCTCAGAAAAAGCAAAAATTACATCTATACAGGCACCACAGTCTGTAAGACCATCCTGCACAAAATTACTTTAGTCGAAGCCAGCATATTCGCACAGAGTTTCTGATAAAATGTGTGCAGAGATGACAACATTGTCACCTTACATACTACTCAGCAGTGGCCTGATTCTTATACTCCCAAGACACACCTACTGACATGATGGAAAGGGTTGTAATCTGAAATACACCTGGTAAATAGTCACCTTAACACAGGAAGCTACAGTAACCTTAGACACAGCCTGTCCAGCACGTGGTGAGGTGGTTACGCCTCTCTCCTCGCATTTTTGTTTCTCTTTTCCTACACATGGGCCCTCAGGAATTACAAAAAGAGGGTCACACTATGCCATTGGTAGAAACGGTCGTTCTAGTCTGAAGCATAGCAGAAATAACAGAGTCTGAAAAAACCTTTTTCCTCAGTATGTTGGCTTCAAGAGTCAAGCCAACAAAGCTAGCTTCCCCACCCAAGCCATGTGTCGGATGGTGCGGATGTAAGGGAGGATGAAAAGGCTCTGCCATGGACAGATTCAGAAGCTCTGGAAATCAGAGCCAACAGGGCCAGAATGGTGCAATCAGGATGACATGAGCCCACTCCATCCTGATTTTACTCAAAACTCTGGGAATCAAGGGAATTGTAGGAAACGCATACACCAGAGAAAAATTCCACTGGATGGTCATAGGGTCCTGGGACCTGGCTCACACCTGAGGAACCTTGTAGTTTAGATGAGAGCCTATGAGATCCACCATCAGGAGCCCACAAAGGCAAATCATTGAACCATCAATTTCCAAAATCTAGATGCTGATGAATTATAATGTTTGCCACTACATTTTCTACCTCTGGAATGTGAACTACTGTCAGAATGAGGACCTTGGCCCAAAAGAGATTTTTCTGGATCTCTAACCAAACTGTTGCACTCCTGGTCTGTCCTTGGCAGTTGATGTAAGCACTGGGGAGTATTAAACGGGTTGAGACCAATGGTGCAGCACAAGGCGAATTGCCTGCAGATCCTGAATATTGATGGCCAGATGAGGGGAGGTGATTTAAGAGACAAGATCCTTAATGCAAACTGGTTCCTAGTCAGTAGATGAGGGTCTAGTGGTGGGTGTGTGCAAGAGGGACTTACTGGGAATACTTCCTAGGAAGCCCAGTCTGGCAGGAGAAGCAATTGGTTAAAGGAAAATCCCGCAGAATCCTTAGCTTTGCACTTGCCCATGTGTACCTTAGATTTTGACAATCAGCAGACCATACAAAATAGTATAAAATACACTCAAAAGTAGAAGAATGACAGGAAAAAAGTACTTGTCTGGTTGCAAGGAGATGAACGGTCAAACAGGAAGGACAGGCCAGCCTCAAAACAGAAGAGGATTATCCTAAGACCCCCTCTTCCAATGCCAGGACACCCTGTAAGCAATGGTTTCTTGGAAACATAGCAATTTCCCTTTAAATTGGAGCTGTGGTTAACCATCCGTTCAAAAACAGTGGTCCGCAGTAATTGGGGGTCTCTTGGGGGGGGGTCATTAGTGCACCTCAAAAGAAGCACAATGAGCTGACCAGCAGCCTCCTAGGTGCATCTGGAGGAGGATTGATATGTCCCATAGGAACATTGTGTATGAATCCAAAATGGCTTCCCTCTCTTAAAGAGGTCGCTACCAAATGCAGTAAAATTTAAGAATAAGCTTAAAAAGTGATATACCGATACACATAAAATGGGGGTGTTAATTTTTCTGACCTCATAAAATGTGTCACAAAACTAATACAGCACTGATATCTGATACTGTACTTGAAATAAAAAATACATATTTTAAAACACAAGAAGGGCACGTCCATTACAAGTACTTATACTGGTCAACATGTATGTGATATAACATTGTTACTAATGGGGATGTTATGCACTTAACCCTTTGAGTGCCAGAGGGGTACGGAATGCATTGCTTTTCAATGCATTTCGTACCCATCTGGCACTCAAAGGGTTAAACACCTTATCACTAATCATTTCTAGTCTTACACATTCAGTTAAATAATCGACCCAGGCAGCATTTGCAGTATAGTGTTATCCCACTTAATTTAGGTGCAATTATACATTTAAAGCCATTAGTACATAGGGATTGGATGTGCCATTTAAAATAACACTGGGGCAACACCTTAAACACCTTATATTGAAGCCCTTGTAAAACTGAATTAAATGCCACCAGTGGCATCTCTCAAACCTTTATGGTTTGCGAGATAGCCGCTTTTAAACTTTGCTCCCCCCTGTCAGCTTTCTTGCTGCAGAAGGGAAATCCCTTCCTTGAATCAAGCGGAGGCCCTTCAGCAGAGCCAGATCTCGTTATAGAAGAAAAGATCCTTCACTAAAACGGTAACCAAGCACACGTAGAAGACCGTTTTAGTGAAGGATCTTGTCTTGTAGAACGAGATCTCAGCTGTGCTAAAGAGCCTCCACCGGTCCCGGGACCGGATTCCCCTGCTGCAGCAAAAACAATGACGTCAGCGGAGAGGCAGGTGAGAGCGAAGTTTAAAAGCGGCTATCTCGCAAACCATAAAGGTTTGAGAGATGCCGCTGGTGGCATTTAATTCAGTTTTACAAGAGCTTCAATATAAGGGATAGTAATTTTGAAGTATTACTATCCCTTTAACCAGTTTATACAATAAATATCTAGTGTTCATAATATTAGGATGTGCCTACTTTAACTATAAATGTTAACCATTTCATTGCTTTGCAATGCGTTGCGTACCCCTCTTGCACTGAAAGGGTTAAGCCATAACAAGGGCATTTTAATATATGAAACAATATTGGTCAGTATCTAATTAAAAGTATATAGTTATCAAGGTGGACGGACCACACTGAAATGCTTTTTGATCGGTAATTTGTTGTTTTAATAATGGACCGAAAAGCAATTATCCGATTTGCTTAAATTAATTTGATACTTCTCTATTTTGAGCAGGGAAACAACTCCATAAATTATATGCCTACTTGTTTTAACTATTGGTAAGCCAAATTAGTCAACTTTTGTTTTGTTTTTGTTTTTTTTTAACATGTACACCAATCACCAATGCGATTCACTTTATTTTATTTTTAATTAAATTAAAGTTTGGTATTTTTAAAATGGACTTGTCACCTTGAATTATTATTATTTTCTTTTTTTTTAATATCTGAAAATGTCATTCAAAACTTCCTATGCATCATGTTATCCAAAAATCCAGTAGATGTGTAGTTTAGGAAATATTTACACTTTTATCTCTGGAAAGAGAAAGGGAATGGTTCCTGATGCAGCGCTGTGCTTGATTAGCAGCTGAAACATCACTGAAAATCTTCATTCGTAAATGGCATCACTGAAAACCTTAATCATAATATGCAAAGTCACAGGTGCTGCAATTAGCATACCTTAATATACAGTACCAAGTATGAGTGTCTCATTAACTGTACATTTGCTAGTCTTTTTTGCCATCAGGACTCATAACTGAAACTGCCCAAGTTTTCAAGTACGCAAACTTGAATCAAGGTCACAGATCCACTTTATGTCTGAAAGTCACAAATTTCAGATAAACTCTAGTGTACCTCCTCCCTATCATGTAATGAAGTGGCCTTTCATTTTGTACACAAAGTTCTATATTTGTTTTATCATCTTTTATTTTGAATAAACTACTGCAGTAGCCTAACAGTTTTGAGACTGAGCCTTCTTTCAACATCAAAAATTGCATCAACCTTCTCATATATTGTTAGCACACCACAAAATGTCAAGAATATTTTGACTGGCAAAGTAATATAGAGATAGGTGACTACGATAAAAAACCCTTGCCCTCGAAGGAAAAGAGCACATTGGAGGCCATAGGCAGAAAGGAAAATAAAACTTCATTAAAAGTTTAAGCTTGTGCAGGGTGTGATAAGCTCCCAGCCTCAAATGCCTACTTTATCTATGAACTGCAGTTGAAATGACACACCTTCCCAGTTTCAGGACTTTTTTTGTCCCGGATGGTGTTATCCATGTAGGAGTCCTTCAGGGCCATGCAAGAGACATCAAATCCACGGAACAGACGTTGTGTTAACCCTGGAGAAGGCAAGTTTTCACCACTTGAAGAAGATTTAGCAGAATTAAGCTTACAGGAGCTAGATTCAGATATCTCCTTTGAAGAAGAAGGTGAGATAGTGGAAAGCACAGTCTCCTTTATTGTGGAAACAACAGATTCCTTCCTAAGGAATCTGACCAAGACCTTAAGAAGTTTGACCAAAACTCATATAGGCCTTGACGTCATAGACACAGCCTTAGTGGGGAAAAAAAATAAGTCTTCTCCAAAGTTTCCTATTCAACATTCCATCTCTTATTTAGTTAAAACAGAATGGAATATGAGAGACAGAAGGACCAGTGTTTCCAATTATATATTCTTCTGTTGAAGAAGTAAAAACCATGGATAACTGCCCCAAAGATTGGTGCAGCGATAGAATCCCTAGTGAAAAAAATTACTACACTGCCCTTGGAAGATGGTACTGCTCTACTGGACACCATGGATCACAAGATGAATGGTAGCCTAAGAAGCCAGTTTGTGGTCATCGGACAAAATCTGAGATCTGCTACTACTATAGCTTGTGTGGCTTGCACCATGCGTATCTGAATAACAGAGTAAGAGAAGAAGACTGAATCCTCATTCTCACGCTCTAGACTTCCACACACATCTTTACACAATACTGCATTTTAACAACTCAATTCACACATTGACTAACCTGTAAAAGTGTGCCAGATATCATCAGGAAAAAATTGATTAATGGGGTTCCAAACGGGGTTGTATGATAGTTTCTAACTGGCAAGGGCTTCCCCCAGTGGATCCCAGGCAGATGCCTACTTTGCTCTGATGTTTAAACACCCAGTACATTTGTATTGCACAACAACAGTAACATACTGGTGTTCTACATAAGCAGATGTTCAGGGCCAGATTTGCAAATAGGCAGAGAAGGCAACTTCCTAGGGCTCCACATTTTGAGGGGTGCCTATCCATGCTGGCCACACCCACATTCTGAATTGCAGGTGTGATCAGAGCAATACTGATATCCCTGTACCAATTTATATAAACTGTTGCTGCCTATTATTTAACAACTAGGATGCTAGAGAGATCTTAACACATTGTGAAGCAATGCAATGGAGAGCTTTCTAGCAACCAAGCTTTTTTTGGTCCTTGCTTGTTATAGGCTAAGAGCATTATATGTGCCAAGACGTAGTAGATAGGACTCAGGGAGGGGTTATGTGAGGAACAGGGGTGTGGCCATGGGGTGCCTAGAATGTCTTGCTGAGGGGAGCCTGTGAGGTAACTCCAGCCCTGATTCTGTTATTCCCCCCCCCCACAAATGCCACAGAGATATACAGATATAACTGCTGTCCAATACAATAATATAATTGGCTGTAGGACACAGTCCTTGCCAGCTGCTTTTCATCATAGCTCCCATGTTATACCCACAGATTACAAATTATGTAGTTAACAAATCGTGTTACATGTTACTTACATTTTTTTTCTACCTCATTATCTCCATGGTTTATTTCATTTATTTTCGTCCTCAGGAAACTGAACCACTGGTCATTTTTCTCTTCCATTCGATTCAATGGTATATCTTATTCATTTCATAGAAAAATAAGGTAATTTGTAAAGACATATCTGAAGGGTTATTACACTGAAGTAAGGCTTATTTGAATGTTATTTACATCGTTTGCCAAGAAGACATTTATTATTGCGGATGGCAGGTAATTTTACTCAGCAAGAAAATTCATTCAAATAAGCTAAATTTGCGTTTCTGCCACATTCCACATTTACATACCTGTGTTTTACCTTTGGTTGCATTTGAATAAAAATAAAAAAAAAATTGCAGTGCAAAAAAAAAAAAAAAAGGTAATCTTGCTCTAATAATCTCCCAAATGAATCTGTATTTGTTAGGAATGTTTAACAAATCAGTAATATTCATCTGTATATCAAAAATAACAAAACATTGTAAACAAGGTGCTTAAATTTGTCAACTAAAACAGGGTAGGTATGATCATATTCCTTTCCTGAGCAGAAGTGGAAGAACTAATAAATACACATATGTGCACAAGTACTAAAATCCAAAAAACCTGTACTGTTGGAGGTATTTGAGGGCTGCTGTTGAGAAACTCTTATTTTAAAGCAAGGGGAGTCAATTATTGGACCACCAGCTACTGGAGAATACAACTCCCATTGTCCCCAACCAACCAAGCCCTTGTATTACCAACCAAAGATTGTTTATTATGCTTTCTTAATAAAACACTGGCTTTGCTTTAACCCCTCGTATGAAACAAAGAAAAAATCCAATGCAATTAGTCTCAGCAATACATATAGTGCAGAGAGTATTTGACCAAATATATATATTTATATATATGTATATAAAGGTTCTTAAAATTCTTTTAAGAGTGTTTCACTTTCTCCGGGTTGCTGTTTCTTAACAGGTGTCCACAGTTACCCCTCCAAAGGTAAAATCTAATGCAAAAAATAACTAAAGAGCACAACACCATATGAGAGTAGCATCTGTTACGGGTATTCTAGAACCCTATCTAAAGTGCTTGTAATCACACCATATGGGATAATATCAGGCATGAAATGTAAAACTGGATAATCCTTCAGGATGGCACTATTCCGGTCCACACCTCATATATCCAAAAGGTCTCCCTCCGATACCTCTCCACCAGCTCCAGGGGCTTCCCATGTGTCTTAAAAGATATAGAGAAGAGCAACAAGCCCTCTGAGGGTAATACTGTTGAACAAGGGTGATTTCCCCCACTCTGAAAATACCCCACTTACCAAATTGTCATAGAAAAAGAGCCTAGATAAGTGGGAATGAAATCCGAGAAGCCGTGGATGAAGAAATCACAGGGTTAACCTCAGTGTGTCTGAACTGAAAGTTTTATTTTGGGTTGTATAATATAAGAGTAAAATCAAACATATAAAATATGATAAAAAATATAATAAAGTATGTGAATCTCCCTACGCGTTTCGTGACTTCCGTCACTTCCTCAGGGGACCAGGCACAGTGTTTATTCGTGTCCTATTTATACTTTAAAAGATCATTAAGGACATACCTTCAAAATTATAATCATAATGCAAAGGTTATTGGATTTAAAACTCTTTAGTACAGTGGTCCTCAACCTGTGTAACCTCAGGACCCACATTTGTCCTTGGTCATTAAGTTGCGACCCAAAAATAATTTCATTTCCAAAACATAATTTATTATTCCACAAAACAATTTGTATAGTATTGTACAATGTAACTATGCACTTTTTATACTAAATACCCAATATCCCAGCTTCTGTGGCTGGGATATACACTACTCCCATCCAGAAGTTTCTTAGTACACATATTAAGATAATCCCCACACAGCACCAGGTCATCCAGCAGTAGTACCCCCCTCACACAGCACCAGGCCATCCAGTACCTCTCCTCACACAGCACCAAGCCACCCAGTACCCCCCTCACACAGCACCAGGCCATCCAGTACCCCCCTCACACAGCACCAGGTCATCCAGTAGTAGTACCCCTCTCACACAGCACCAGGCCATCCAGTACCCCCCCTCACACAGCACCAGGCCATCCAGTACCTCTCCTCACACAGCACCAGGCCATCCAGTACCTCTCCTCACACAGCACCAGGCCATCCAGTACCCCCCTCACACAGCACCAGGCCATCCAGTACCCCCCCTCACACAGCACCAGGCCATCCAGTACCCCCCTCACACAGCACCAGGTCATCCAGTAGTAGTACCCCTCTCACACAGCACCAGGCCATCCAGTACCCCCCTCACACAGAACCAGGCCATCCAGTACCCCCCCTCACACAGCACCAGGCCATCCAGTACCCCCCCTCACACAGCACCAGGCCATCCAGTACCTCTCCTCAGACTGCACCAGGCCATCCAGTACCCCCCTCACACAGCACCAGGCCATCCAGTACCCCCCCTCACACAGCACCAGGCCATCCAGTACCCGCCTCACACAGCACCAGGCCATCCAGTACCCCCCTCACACAGCACCAGGCCATCCAGTACCCCCCTCACACAGCACCAGGCCATCCAGTACCCCCCCTCACACAGCACCAGGCCATCCAGTACCTCTCCTCACACAGCACCAGGCCATCCAGTACCCCCCTCACACAGCACCAGGCCATCCAGTACCCCCCCTCACACAGCACCAGGCCATCCAGTACCTCCTCACACAGCACCAGGCCATCCAGTACCCCCCCTCACACAGCACCAGGCCATCCAGTACCCGCCTCACACAGCACCAGGCCATCCAGTACCCCTCTCACACAGCACCAGGCCATCCAGTACCCCCCCTCACACAGCACCAAGCCATCCAGTACCCGCCTCACACAGCACCAGGCCATCCAGTACCCCCATCACACAGCACCAGGCCATCCAGTACCCGCCTCACACAGCACCAGGCCATCCAGTACCCCCATCACACAGCACCAGGCCATCCAGTACCCCCATCACACAGCACCAAGCCATCCAGTACCCGCCTCACACAGCACCAGGCCATCCAGTACCCCCATCACACAGCACCAGGCCATCCAGTACCCGCCTCACACAGCACCAGGCCATCCAGTACCCCCATCACACAGCACCAGGCCATCCAGTACCCCCATCACACAGCACCAGGCCATCCAGTACCCGCCTCACACAGCACCAGGCCATCCAGTACCCGCCTCACACAGCACCAGGCCATCCAGTACCCGCCTCACACAGCACCAGGCCATCCAGTACCCCCATCACACAGCACCAGGCCATCCAGTACCCCCATCACACAGCACCAGGCCATCCAGTACCCGCCTCACACAGCACCAGGCCATCCAGTACCCGCCTCACACAGCACCAGGCCATCCAGTACCTCCTCACACAGCACCAGGCCATCCAGTAGTAGTACCCCCATCACAAAGCAGCAGGCCATCCAGTAGTAGTACCCCCCTCACACAGCACCAGGCCATCCAGTAAGTAGTACCCCCCCCTCACACAGCACCAGGCCATCCAGTACCTCCTCACACAGCACCAGACCATCCAGTAGTAGTACCCCTCTCACACAGCACCAGGCCATCCAGTACCCCCCTCACACAGCACCAGGCCATCCAGTACCCCCCCTCACACAGCACCAGGCCATCCAGTACCTCTCCTCACACAGCACCAGGCCATCCAGTACCCCCCTCACACAGCACCAGGCCATCCAGTACCCCCCCTCACACAGCACCAGGCCATCCAGTACCCGCCTCACACAGCACCAGGCCATCCAGTACCCCCCTCACACAGCACCAGGCCATCCAGTACCCCCCTCACACAGCACCAGGCCATCCAGTACCCCCCCTCACACAGCACCAGGCCATCCAGTACCTGCCTCACACAGCACCAGGCCATCCAGTACCTCTCCTCACACAGCACCAGGCCATCCAGTACCCCCCTCACACAGCACCAGGCCATCCAGTACCCCTCTCACACAGCACCAGGCCATCCAGTACCCCCCCTCACACAGCACCAAGCCATCCAGTACCCGCCTCACACAGCACCAGGCCATCCAGTACCCCCATCACACAGCACCAGGCCATCCAGTACCCCCATCACACAGCACCAGGCCATCCAGTACCCGCCTCACACAGCACCAGGCCATCCAGTACCCGCCTCACACAGCACCAGGCCATCCAGTACCTCCTCACACAGCACCAGGCCATCCAGTAGTAGTACCCCCATCACAAAGCAGCAGGCCATCCAGTAGTAGTACCCCCCTCACACAGCACCAGGCCATCCAGTAAGTAGTACCCCCCCCTCACACAGCACCAGGCCATCCAGTACCTCCTCACACAGCACCAGGCCATCCAGTAGTAGTACCCCTCTCACACAGCACCAGGCCATCCAGTACCCCCCTCACACAGAACCAGGCCATCCAGTACCCCCCCTCACACAGCACCAGGCCATCCAGTACCTCTCCTCACACAGCACCAGGCCATCCAGTACCCCCCTCACACAGCACCAGGCCATCCAGTACCCCCCCTCACACAGCACCAGGCCATCCAGTACCCGCCTCACACAGCACCAGGCCATCCAGTACCCCCCTCACACAGCACCAGGCCATCCAGTACCCCCCCTCACACAGCACCAGGCCATCCAGTACCCGCCTCACACAGCACCAGGCCATCCAGTACCTCTCCTCACACAGCACCAGGCCATCCAGTACCCCCCTCACACAGCACCAGGCCATCCAGTACCTGCCTCACACAGCACCAGGCCATCCAGTACCCCTCTCACACAGCACCAGGCCATCCAGTACCCCCCCTCACACAGCACCAAGCCATCCAGTACCCGCCTCACACAGCACCAGGCCATCCAGTACCCCCATCACACAGCACCAGGCCATCCAGTACCCCCATCACACAGCACCAGGCCATCCAGTACCCGCCTCACACAGCACCAGGCCATCCAGTACCCGCCTCACACAGCACCAGGCCATCCAGTACCCGCCTCACACAGCACCAGGCCATCCAGTACCCCCATCACACAGCACCAGGCCACCCAGTACCCCCATCACACAGCACCAGGCCATCCAGTACCCGCCTCACACAGCACCAGGCCATCCAGTACCTCCTCACACAGCACCAGGCCATCCAGTAGTAGTACCCCCATCACAAAGCAGCAGGCCATCCAGTAGTAGTACCCCCCTCACACAGCACCAGGCCATCCAGTAAGTAGTACCCCCCCCCCCTCACACAGCACCAGGCCATCCAGTACCCGCCTCACACAGCACCAGGCCATCCAGTACCCGCCTCACACAGCACCAGACCATCCAGTACCTCCTCACACAGCACCAGGCCATCCAGTAGTAGTACCCCCATCACAAAGCAGCAGGCCATCCAGTAGTAGTACCCCCCTCACACAGCACCAGGCCATCCAGTAAGTAGTACCCCCCCCTCACACAGCACCAGGCCATCCAGTACCCGCCTCACACAGCACCAGGCCATCCAGTACCTGCCTCACACAGCACCAGACCATCCAGTACCTCCTCACACAGCACCAGGCCATCCAGTAGTAGTACCCCCATCACAAAGCAGCAGGCCATCCAGTAGTAGTACCCCCCTCACACAGCACCAGGCCATCCAGTACCCCCCTCACACAGAACCAGGCCATCCAGTACCCCCCCTCACACAGCACCAGGCCATCCAGTACCTCTCCTCACACAGCACCAGGCCATCCAGTACCCCCCTCACACAGCACCAGGCCATCCAGTACCCCCCCTCACATAGCACCAGGCCATCCAGTACCCGCCTCACACAGCACCAGGCCATCCAGTACCCCCCTCACACAGCACCAGGCCATCCAGTACCCCCCTCACACAGCACCAGGCCATCCAGTACCCCCCCTCACACAGCACCAGGCCATCCAGTACCTCTTCTCACACAGCACCAGGCCATCCAGTACCCCCCTCACACAGCACCAGGCCATCCAGTACCCCCCTCACACAGCACCAGGCCATCCAGTACCCGCCTCACACAGCACCAGGCCATCCAGTACCCCTCTCACACAGCACCAGGCCATCCAGTACCCCCCCTCACACAGCACCAAGCCATCCAGTACCCGCCCCTCACACAGCACCAGGCCATCCAGTACCCCCATCACACAGCACCAGGCCATCCAGTACCCCCATCACACAGCACCAGGCCATCCAGTACCCGCCTCACACAGCACCAGGCCATCCAGTACCCACCTCACACAGCACCAGGCCATCCAGTACCCCCCCTCACACAGCACCAGGCCACCCAGTACCCCCATCACACAGCACCAGGCCATCCAGTACCCGCCTCACACAGCACCAGGCCATCCAGTACCTCCTCACACAGCACCAGGCCATCCAGTAGTAGTACCCCCATCACAAAGCAGCAGGCCATCCAGTAGTAGTACCCCCCTCACACAGCACCAGGCCATCCAGTAAGTAGTACCCCCCCCTCACACAGCACCAGGCCATCCAGTACCCGCCTCACACAGCACCAGGCCATCCAGTACCCGCCTCACACAGCACCAGGCCATCCAGTACCTCCTCACACAGCACCAGGCCATCCAGTAGTAGTACCCCCATCACAAAGCAGCAGGCCATCCAGTAGTAGTACCCCCCTCACACAGCACCAGGCCATCCAGTAAGTAGTACCCCCCCCTCACACAGCACTAGGCCATCCAGTACCCCCCCCAGCACCAGACCATCCAGTACTACCTCCCCCAGCACCAGGCCATCCAGTACTACCTCCCCCAGCACCAGGCCATCCAGTACTACCTCGCCCCCCCCAGCACCACGCCATCCAGAACTACTGGCTTACCTGTACTGCGTGGTGGTGGGTCAGTGTGCTGCTGTCAGTGTCACTGTATCTGTCACTGCTGCGCTGGTGGTCCTCCTGATGAGTCTGAGTCCCCAGTGGTCCTCCTCCTGTCCTAATCCTGCTGCGTGTGCGTCCTCAGGACCTCACGTGATGTCCTGCAGTGAGCTCTGCTGCTGAGTCCCACAGCCCCCCCATCACGCTCACCTGCGGGCCGCCCGTGATCACTTCAATGCTCATGCTAGTTACTACGCGATCTGCGCAGCGTGCGCATTGACCAGGAAGAGGTTCAGAGAGAAGGCGGCCTGAGGTGCTTGCTGCCAACAGCTGCCAGAGTCAACAACCCCAGTGCAGTGTCTGAGTCTGTACTGTGTACATGTACGTGTACTCTGGCAGACTGGCAGCATGTGGTGCCGGTGGATCAGAAGATCAGTACTGAACTCCCTTGGATGCTTCTCTCTTTGTCTCTCAAATACACTCAAAAGACACACAAGCTCCACTTGCAGGTACACGCTTATGGAAGCAGTACATTACTGAGAAAACTTATCAAAGAGAAACTGGAGTGTAATAAAATATTTTGACTATATCGTTAAGGGAAGTGGGCTGTGTGGGTAAGGGAAGGGGTTGTGTGGTTGAGGGAAGCGGGGCCACTGTTAGTTAATAATAATAATAATAATGAGTGGCACCGAATGTATCCCATTCATCTTCGCATCTCAAACTACCATAACTCTGTCATTCCGGAGGCACAAAACTGCCCACTTGTCTGTACTTTTGAGTACAGACCCCCTGGGAATTCAGACTGACCAAACATCCATTCTCATTAATACATTGCCTAAATCCTTTGCACTTTTCTGAACATTATAATCAGAGGTATCACAAAGTAGTGCTTTCTCCCGTTGCGATTACTACTGTTGCTCCACTACATATTCACAATCTTCTGCGGCGATGAAACTAATTAAATACAAATAAAACACAAGTTAAGTGTTACTGGAATTAAACTTGTGTTTTATTCGTATTTAATTAGTTTCATCACCGTAGAAGCTTGTGAATATGTAGTGGAGCAAAAGGAGTAATCGCAATTGTAATTGCAATCTCATATGGTGTTGCGCTCTTTTAACCCCTCCCTGGTTCATAAGAGGTTAAAACCTGTCTTTCATTATAATAAACAGAAGGATACGAACTGAATGTGGTAACTGACAAATATCATATTCGGCTTGTGGTCGGACATCAATGAGAATATGAGGAACTTTGTCATCAAGGATTTTTTTGTAATCCTGAAAATTAAAAAAAACAAAAACAAATTAAATCAATCCAAAATATAAATCAATGAACATTTAAAAACGAAGGTTCTTATGTAGAAGCAAATTGCACTATAGTATAGTACATGTACAGATCAACAAACATTGAAAGAGGGTCCTGATTACCTCTACATTTTTAATGTGTGTATGTGAAATGAGATGACAAACAGGGGACAGTAAAGAAATCTCATCACATAGGCGACTGCCCTAGTACTTGGGGTTTAAAAGCCTAAGAATAATCAAAGGATTTTTTTCCATTTCTTCTCTCTGTCTCTCTGATATACAGTTGGTTTGCTCAAGAGATGATCGTTTTTTACTTTCTGGATAAAGCCCTACATTTGATGTTTTACACAAATATTCATTGTTATCTTTTTTATGTGTAAACTACACTGTATTCTTCTATCTGAATCCATTTAAAGAACTTAATCCACACAAACTGATTGTATCTACTGTAGCAAATTACACCTTCACCTTAAAGGGATAGTAATACTTCGTTTTATCTTTATTTTATTTTGTTGGCATTAAAAAAATATGAAGAACGATATAAGTCTTATCTCTCAAACCTTTATGGTTTGAAAGATATTCACAAGCAAGGTTTCCCCTCCCGCCCCTTTTACCTACTGTAAGCCATCTCTTCTCAGATGTGGAATCCAGTCCATAGACCAGACAGATAACAGCAGGGGACAATCTTCTTCCTATGAGAACAATGAAAGCCCTGCCCCCCTTGACAAGTTTTTCAGGTTTTTCCCTCATCTTAATTGATTGTCCCTCTCTGAAATCTACCTGGGCACCTCTCATTTCTGATCTGGCTGAACAGTGTTACATCAGTAAAAGGGGCGGGAGGGGGATAATTTGTCATTGGATTACTCTTGAAATACAACTCTGACAGAATTGAAATAACACTCTCCAAAGTCCAAATTCAATGATGATTAATTAGAGCTGCTTTTATTATGAAACATTACTATCCCTTTAAATAACAGACTATAGCAGCTGACACCAATGCCACATGAAAGACAGGCATATAAATACTTAATAGGCTATTTAAAAACATTAGTTTGAAGAACAGTATGGAGGCCCACACGTGATGCAGAGAGAAGCAAGCACTAATTTTAGATTAGGAGAATGTGCACACAGATGACACAATATGATCATCAATGGATAAAGAGGTATATGAAAATTGAGCAGGAAGTACCCTATGTAATATGTACAATAAACATAAATTCCCAATAAAGAGGTAGTCTCATTTAAAAGTTGAATAGTCAGTGTTTTGACCAAAGGTACTGACAACATGGCCCATGAAAATTGAGCAGGAAGTACCCTATGTAATATGTACAATAAACATAAATTCCAAATAAAGAGGTAGTCTCAATTAAAAGTCGAATAGTCAGTGTTTTGACCAAAGGTACTGGCAACATGCCTCTTTATAGAAGAGCTTGGTTCTATAAAAGTGGGGATAGTTGTAGGATGCACCCCTAGCCTTGCTTCAGAAAAGACTATTATATACAGTAAATGGAGCACTGAAAACACCATTCAGACAGGTTTTACAGGACACAGAGATTGTCCTGTAATGCTTGTCTGAATGGTGTCTTCTAAGTACCATTCTTGATATTTGGTGCTTGTCATGCAACATCATTAGGGTTGCCACCCAGCCGGTATTTTACCGGCAGGCCGGTAAAAAATTGGCTTCTGTCCAATGTTAAGTCTATGGAGGGAATGCCATGGCCGGTATTTTTTTGAAGAAAAGGTGGCAACCCTAAACATCATACTAGTAAGGTCTCGAACAGGCCTCACCAGTTCTGGATCTAAAGCAAGCTCGTGATCTTATGACTACAGATTGGGAACTTAGCATCTTAATAAATAAAATAAAAAGAGACTACTATCGCTTTACAAGTGCAATTTGCATGGTAAATTTATGCTAGAAACATTAAAAAATGTTCAATATCCAAAGAGAAACTACCTTGCATGATCTCAAAAAGTCAATGCAATTTACTGCAGGTGGTGAAGGTTTAAGAAAAGCAATACATGCAAACTTACTCCGAGAATATAGCATTGAAAAAAATATAATATTTGATAATAAATGATAATTTAAATACAGTACTCAGACAGCCACATCAGACAAAGGGAATGGATGCAAAAAAAGAATGGTAAATATTTCTAAATATCAAACATGTCAATAAAAATGTTTTCACTGCATATTTCTCATTTTAATTCTCCTTGATGAGCATGGGTGGGTTTCCATTTAAAGGGATAGTAATATTTCACAAAAAAAGCAACTCCAATTATTCTTCCTAGTATTTGGGCCAACAAGAGCATTATTTCAGTACTGTCAGAGTTGTAGTTCAACTCTGAATGATAAAGTATTCCCTTCCCGCCCCTTTTACTGATGTAACACTGCTCACCTCAGAGCAGCAAGACTGTCTGGATGGATTGCAGACAGAGACAATCTTCAGAGAGCAAACCTGTCAAGGGGGGGGGGGGGGAGGTTTTTCCTTATGTTCACAGTAAGAACATTGGCCCTTGCGGTGAGCTGTCTGGTTCCAGGACCAGGTTCCACATCTGAGGGGAGGTGACTTACACTAGGTAAAGGGGGCGAGGGGGGGATACTTTATCATTCAATTACTCCTGAACTACAACTCTGACAGTATTGAAATAACACTCTCCATGGCTCAAATACTATGAAGATTAATTGGAGCTGCTGTTTTTCTGAAACATTACTATCCCTTTAAAGTGACAATTGTTATTCTCACTGAAGTCTGTGGAGAAATCTGTTTATAAAACACTTGATACATTTATCAAGTGTATTGGAATCCAGATCTAAATTATTTAACAGGCTGACAAAATACTTATATTGATTTAAAAATAGGATATTCTCTCAAAATCTGAACTGTAATCTTTTGGTTAAAGTGTCCATTGACATTATTGATTTATTTAACCCCTTAAGGACCAGCGGTCCCAGGGTGTGTGGTCCTTTAAGGACCAGATAGGGAAGTTCAGTGTGCTGCCCCATGTGACTGATCACGTGTGCCGGCACGCCGAACAAGGGACTGAAAGAGATCGCTCCGGTCTTGGAGCAGGAGAGCGGTGAGTAAAAGTAAGTGAAGTGCCAGGACCGTCACTGGTCCTTAAGTGCCGGACCAGCTTGACGGTCTGGGTAAGTCATCGGACGCTTAGGGGTTAAGTCCTTACCTGAACGGATAACCTTTCTTCACTGGATAACAAACTCAAAGTTCTGCACTGGAAGGTCAAACAGAAGAGAATTACAAATACCCCAAAATAGGATACAGAGAGGCTGATGTACAAAGTGAAACTGGAGGGAAATGCACTAGTGTGTAATGAAGAAGAAATAACTTCTCCAGGGGATAAACTCTCCTAACCCTATGTTACACTACAGAGTTTAAGCACTAACATGTCAATGCATATCTACTCTATCACACCCTAGTGCATTACCCCTTGGAGTAGTAGTCCTGGGGCAAATCAACTGCATCATAGTGACAAATAAACACCCTTATTGGTTTAAAAGAGGATTTTAGTCTTACCTGTTAAATCCTTTTCTCTTAGTCCATACAGGTTACTGGTAACTCTGGGTAGGTGATCCGCCCCTTTAAGTAGGCAGGAACAATTCTAGAATTGTATGCAGGGGGTGGAGCTTACCTTCCTGCCTTGGCTGCAGCTAGCCATCCAGCTCCAGAAAGATTTGAGACACTAACTATTGACTAGATAGTGAAGGGAAAGAATACTCCTGTGAGCATGACCCCAAAGTACCTCCACAATCTGCCACAGGAGAACCATGCACGGTCCTTTGACAGGGTGGGAGACCAGTAACCTGTATGGACTAAGAGAAAAGTATTTAACAGGAAAGACTAAAATCCTCTTTTCTCTGTCATCCAATACAGGTTACTGGGAACTCTGGGATGTCCAACCATTGAGTTTCCCAGAGGAGGGAAGTAAGGAAAGGACCAGGTGCAAGGCCCCCAAAGTCACCAGAGCAGATATAAACCATCAAATCAGAGATAGCCCAACAAAAAATAAAGTGTCAATGGACACAAAACAGGAGTAACAACACCCCAAACTGTTACACAGCACACTAAACTAGAGCCAACAGGGGTCAGAAGTGAAGGAAGCACCAAGAAACAAAGAAGATCCTAGACAGGCAAGACTGCCTCCAGGATCTTCCTCCCAAAGCAGGCATCGGCCGATGCCAGCACATCAACACGGTAGTGCTTCGAAAAGGTGTGCACAGACAACCAAGTGGCCTCCTTGCACAACTGATCAGCGGAGGCTTGATTCTTGTAAGCCCAAGAGGCCCCAATAGATCATGTAGAACGAGCCGTGACCCTGAAGGGGACAGGCTTCTTCCTCAGCTCATAAGCCTTACGAATAGTGGCCTTGATCCAAGAAGCAATAGTCACCTTGGATGCAGGTCTTCCTGCCCTAGGACCCTCAGGAATGACGAACAACGAGTCTGATTGTCTGATAGACTCAGTGCGATGTACATAAAACTTGAGACAACGCACCACGTCTAACAAGTGGAGATCCCACTCCTTGTCAGAGGCAGGGTCAGGGCAGAAAGAGGGCACCACAATCTCCCGATTGATGTGGAACTCCGAAACCACCTTCGGGAGAAACTCCTGAGAGGTGCGAAGCACCGCCTTATCCTTGTGAAACACCAAATTGGGTGGTTTACAGGACAGAGCATGTAACTCTGCGACACGGCTGACAGACACAATCGCCAGGAGAAAGGCCATTTTCCACGTCAACAGGCGTAGAGGAATAGTAGCCAAAGACTCAAATGGAGGGAGCTGAAGAACACCCAAAACCAAGTTAAGAGCTCATGTAGGAGCAAGAATCTTGAAGACAGGATGAGTATGAGCAACACCCTGGAAGAAAACCTTGACATCAGGAAGGATGGCAATGCGCCTCTGAAAGAAAACAGAGCGCAGAAGTCTAAACATTAAGGGAACTCAAACTGAGGCCCTTATCCACACTGTCCTGCAAAAAGGCCAGGACCGTTGGCAGATCAAATTCCTGAGACAGGTCCCTATCAGCACACCAAGATAGAAAGGTCGACCAGACACTATGATAGATCTTGGAAGAAACAGGTTTGCAGGCACTGAGCATAGTAGCCACCACACCAGAAGAAAACCATTTCATCCTCAATATTGAGGATTCAATTTCCAAGCCGTCAAGGCTAGACGATGAAATTCCTCCTTCCACAGGTAACCCTGTAGAAGAAGATCTGGAAGGAAAGGGAGCCGGAATGGTTCTGCCACTGTCAGATCCAGAAGCTCCGTAAACCAAGCCTGGAGAGGCCAGTATGGAGCAATCAGAATGACTGGACAACGCTCCAGTCGTAATTTCCGAAAAACCCTGTGCAACATGAGTAGGGGAGGAAAGATTTAGGCCAGAGAGAATAACCAAGGAATGGACATTGCATCCACCACCAGAGCTAGAGGGTCCCTCCATAGAGAGCAGTACCTCGGAACCTTCCTGTTGTGTCTTGTCCCCATCAGGTTGACGTAAGGAAGACCCCATTTCTGAACAATGAGGGTGAACACCTCTGGGTGCAGCTCCCACTCTCCGATGTCCACTGTCTGTCGATTGAGGATGTCCGCCATGACGTTGTCTACACCAGGAATGTGCACTGCGGATAAGGCAGGAACGTGTTCTTCTGCCCAGAACAAAATAGCCTTGACCTCTAAACAAGCGGTGAGACTTCTTGTTCCGACGTGGTGTTGTCGGACTCTACCAGGACTGGACAGTCTTCCAGCTGAAATATCCAATGACGAAGGGCATGAAATATCTCCTGAACCTCCAATATGTTGATGGGAAGGAGAGATTCTTCCGGAGACCACCGACCCTGTGCACTCAGGCGACCCAGGACCACTTCCCATCTGGAGAGGCTGGAATCCGTCGTCACCGTGGTCCAAAAGGAAACTAGGAAGGACATGCCCTTCAGCAGATTGGAGAGGTCGAGCCATCAGGACAAACTCAGTTCCACATGAAGAGGAAGTGACACTGACGTCTTCAGAAGGTCTGGCTGACCCCTGCACACCTGGATCACAAACCGCTGGAGTTCCCTGGTGTGCGCCATGGCAAATGGTACCTCCTCTATGGTAGAAATGAATTTCCCCATGAGAGATGACAGCTTCTTGGCTGGAACTGGGTCTTGAGCCAGTATCGCAGAAACCCTGTGGGCGATCTGGTGAGCCACCTAGTCCATGAGAAACACCATGTTCTTCTGGGTATTGAAAAGGAGGCCCAGGAATACCAGACACTGGGATGGGACAAGATCTGATTTGTCCAAGTTGATGATCCACTCGTGATGGGTGAGAGCATTAATACATTGCTGAACCTGCTGATGAAGTTGTTCCGCAGAAGGGGCTTTCCAAAGCAGGTCGAAGACCTGAGGAGCTGTCGTCAGACCAAATGGAAGAGCTGAGAAATGAAAATGTCCCCAGTTGCAGGCAAACCGGAGGTACTGTCGGCTCTCTGGATGAATGGCAATGGGTAAGTACGTGCCCTGAAGATCCAGAGATGAAAGGAATTCCCCCAGGAACATGGCAGCAATCACTGTCCATAGAGACTCCTGGTGATAATGAGTCCAGGTCACAAAGGAACTGAGATCCTTTAAATTCCAAATTGGGACGACAACTGCCATCCTTCTTGGAGACCACAAAGAGGTTTGAGTAAAATCCCATACCTCTGTCCTGAACTGGAACTAACTCTAGAACGTCCTTGTCCAGAAGAGCCTGAACAACGCCGAACAGACAGTGTTTTTCTGCTCCCTGATGTGTATGAGAAGGAAAAAAGTGAAAGGGAGGAAGAGAGACGAAAGGGATCCTATACCCTTCCATCATTACCTGCAAAACCCATGGGTCCGTCACTGAATCCTCCCAAATGCTGTGATAGTGACGCAGATGACCACCCACAGCAGAGTGTGGACCCGGGTGTGGAGAGTCATGCCAAAGAAGGCTTGGAAGCCTTGGGCTTGGAGGAGACCTTGGGTTTCCATTGCTGTTTAGGCTTGAAGGAGGTACGCGGAGCTGAGGGAAATGTCTGGTTCGCTGGAAGGGTCTCATTCTGAAAGGAACTAAAAAAACGGTTATGCTTAAATGGCGTTTTCTTCCTAGGAACTAAGTGTAGAAGTGTAATCTTATCCCGTGTAGCCTCATTGATCAGATCCTTGAGATCTGGCCCAAACAAAGAAGTGCCATGAAAAGGCAAGGAGAGCAATGCTTTCTTAGAAGCAGTATCAGCAGACCAGATCTTGAGCCAAAAAAGCCCGTCTGGCAGCCACAGACATGGTGGAAACACTAGCCACCAAATGGATGGCATCAAATAGGGCAGCAGAAACATAGTGCTGTGCCTCAGAAATGTTGGCAAGGAGGCACAACTTATCTGAAGTAGGAGCACCTTGACGGACAGCAAGAGTGAGCTGTTCAGTCCAGACCGCAATGGCCCGGTTCATCCATGCTGCTGTGAATGCTGGACGCATGGCAAAACCAGCGGTGGCAAAGATGGACTTGAGGGAGACCTCAAGTTTCTTGTCAGTCCAGTCCTTTAGAGCAGACGCATCACACAAAGCAGTAGACTTGGATAGCCTGGAGATAGGAGCATCCACTTTAGGAGGATGAACCCACTGAACAAGCGCAGCCTCAGTAAAGGGATAAAGCTTAGCAAATTTCTTGAAGACGGACAGTTTTCTGTACGGAGACTTCCACTCATCAGACACAAGGCGGTCAAGAGTGGGGTTAGATGGAAAGCAAGTAATGGGCTTTTTAGGCTCCTGAAAGACATCAGAAGGGTAAAAAGGAACCTCCTGCACTAAGGGAATGTTTAGGGTATTTAAAACAGCCCTGATCAGGCCCTCAGCCGAGGGATCAGGATCAGCCTCAAAACGGTCCCCAAAAAACTGAGAGGTGCCCACTGCAGAACATTCCTCAACATCTGAATCCACCAACAGTTCCTCCTCAGAGGAATCTGACACGTCAGGCACACCCTGAGGTTTTGGCAGGGAAGACCTGATGAAGGAGGGGGTCTGCCAAGAATGAAAAACCCCCTGTAACTGGAATAAAAAGAGCTG